>JABSTQ010010877.1:0-600000 GCA_013358835.2 Ixodes persulcatus | reverse complement strand
TTTTCAAGCTTACATAAAGTGAACTTTGTTACGAGGCACCATTATTTTGTCATGAGGCACCATCTTAGATGAATATTAGGAAAACGTCAATATAATCCCACCCTAAAGAAATGCAAATGGCGAAGCGCATGGTACATCCTGGACACTAACTTAGCTGGTCGTCTTGTCTGTTATTTTATTTCGCCGTGCCTCAGGGTTTAGATTATGTTTTCTAACCAGCTCTCCTGCATACTTTCACTTCTTGTAAAATCTGGTGTCTGTTCATACATTGCACGAGCAAAATGCAAAGGAAGTGCAAATGTTATATATGCAGTGATGGAAGCAGCATTTGACCTTTTGTAGCAGGTTCTTTAGCAGGCAAAATATTGGTTTGGAGCGGCCACTGATGCTTTTGGAGCAGATGCCAGTATCTGTTAACACAACACTTGAGAATGAAAAAGTGATTGCATTTTACAGTTAGACTAATTTGACTAATTTACAATTAGTCTAAATTAGTCTAAACAAGACTACTTTACAATTAGGACAAAGAAGGTCAACCTTTGATAATCCTGAGCATAATTTGCATGCCTATCGCACTAAGCCAGGCGCTCCCCCAGGTCAGTCGCTGCTCCTAGCACTCCGGCGCAAAGCGGTGAAGCTTGACGCGCACGCGCTGGTGATTGGCGGTGAAGGCTGACGCGATCACCAGAAGTGCCATGATACTCTGCCAACACGCCCTGGTTCTGTTTTATCGCAGTAGCCGCAATCGGCAATCCTACTATCTTGCAAAGTTTTCTCAGGACTCTTAGTTCCTGACATCGACGACCCTGTCTGGAAAATTAAGCGACGTCAGCGATCGACCAGCCAGTGCATCAACCGTCCAGAGCGGTTGATGTCCAGCATCAATGGCTCTGGCCGGTTGCTATGCAGCATCAAAGCACGATATCATGGCATTAATCATCTCCTTGTACGTGTTCTTTCATCGGCAAAACCAATCAAGTGCAGTGAATGTCCCGTGACTTCTCCTTTTAGTATATGTGTTTGTGGTTGCGTGTGTTTGAGCCTTGGGCTGTGGTGTGGCGTAACTCTTAGCAAAAACGGCATTGTTTAGTTCATGGTGCAATTTGGCGCAAATGATGCAGCACTTCCATCATTGTATATGTGCTAACTGTAATGTGCAATATACTTTGTAATCTACGAAAAAAGATTTAGAAGTGGTACTCCATATCAATTTTCTTTTTTGTTGCAAACCTATCAGTCCTGTCAATCATATTGTGACCTTGGGGTTATTATTAAAACTGAGTGCTCCCTCATTAATATGTGTTCAATGTGGTAGCTTTTATGTCTCAGACTGCTGGAAGTTCTGGCACCTTTTTGTGTTATATCTGCCTCATATACACTGAAGCTGGATTTTTATAAGTGGTGTGGAATTCCCAGTGTTGGGAAGTACTTTAAGTACATTGTACTTAAAGTACTACTTCAAGTAGGTTTAGAAAACTTGTACTTTACTTAAAATATTTTTTTCTGGTACTTTCTGAGGAAAGTACAACTGCCAATTTAAAAGTACATTCCCCAAAATTGGCCTTGTTAAATTTGTATTGCAAAATTATGCTTTGTCAACTCGGAAAAAATACTGAGAAAGATAAAGGCCTCCTGCTTTGCCCAGGAGGCGCTGCGGAAAACCCGAATTGTAGCGCCCCCTATGATATGTTTATCAGTATTGGGTAGTAGAAACTTGCGCATTTGAATTTGTCCCACGTGAAAATGTTAGCCGGCAGTATGAATTCCCCCTTGCGATAATTTTACGGCCTCGGAATCGAGCCAATTTCTAACATGGAAAGCTTCTTTCGTTCCTCGACACTTCGCAAAGGGAAAAAACTGAGCAATGCATGCTACTGCAAGCTGCGTCTATGCCATACAAGAAGCCACAAATTTGGTGTAAGTGCGCTGTCACTCGCAAAAACAGTGAGCTTCCTATGATGTCAAGCTTGAGGTGAGCATTACGAGATCCGTTAATGCGCCTCGTAAGCAAAATCTCCCAAACTGCAGTCCCTCCGTACACCCAATGCGATCAGCAGATGACCAACCTCAAAAATGCACAAAAGCAGACGTAAGCGATCGAGCGGCAACCGGCGGTCTGTCGGCCGAGCAGATTGTTCCTACTGAATGCTACTTTTCAAGCTCTTGCAGCTTTTCTTGCACATTTACGCTGTAAGCTTGATACAACATAAGATCAGCAGTAGGAGCTCCGCCTTCAGCACATGCTTGTTTCCCTCTGTAGTGCATTGGTGCGCACGCACACTCGTCTTTTCAAAGGAAAGCTCTTACTGGAGACGGCGCTTTTACTGCTGGTCTCACGTTGCCAAAAATGTAATTCGATCGGATCTCTCCACTGGTCGGCCAGTATAGCGTGTTCTTGTTTGTAAAATTTGCATGAGACACGGTTCTATGCATGTCACGGCCGCTTGATCGTGACCGTGCTTAGCAGGACAACCTGGAGGGTGAGAAAAACAATTGTCTCGCTTACGCAGTGCGCTGGGTGGCTAGCATCAATCCCTTTGCTCGACTCTGTACGGTTTCGATTGGGAATCTGTAGAACTTTACTCCGGGGTTCTTCCTGTTCTTGACAGTTGACGACGCAACAGTACCGTCGATGTTTCGAACGCATCGACAGCCACGCAAACGCACAAATAACAGCTGCTTGCAGAGGTAAACAGCCGCCCGAACAGGTTCGTTATTGTGCGTGGCCGCGGGACTTGTACTACTCAGACACTCTATCGCCTGCCACCAGAGGGCGCCATGTTCAAAGCTTTAGCACAGGAGGCCTATTCTACTCTCAACAGAAACGCGAGCAGACGACATATCACTCCGTTTGTTCTGGGGGAGGCTCTCCCATAGCTTTACAAACTCTCGCTACTTTTCACTCAATTAGCACAAGTGAGGAGGTTAAAAATATTAGGAGAGGACTATCAACCATAATGTAACACCTGAAACTGTAGCGCAGAAAAATTATGAAACTTTCAAGTGAAAAAATAAGACAACAGAGGAGAATGTCTCAATGTTTTGAGGCATTCTCCTCTGTTGTCATTTTCTTAGACTTGAAAGTTCCTTAATTTTTCCTCACCACAGTCTCAGATGTCACATTATGATTAAATACCACCAGCTCGCCTGCACACTTACTTTTTTTAGAGCGCAACTCTTAGGCGCCCGTTTCCGGCTTGAGCGGCGTCGCCGTCGGCGTAACCGCGCATTGCATGCAACTCAGGTTGCATGCAACTTGCATCGAATGCAACCTTAGTTGCACGTGACCCAGGTTGCATGCAACTCAGGTTGCATGCAACTTGCATTGAATGCAACCTGAGTTGCACGTGACACCCCCCCCCCCCGAGGTCACGTGACCCCCGTGAGGGGACGAGGAGAAGGAAGGATGATGAGGAGGAGGTGAAGGAGAAGGAGGGGGTGGAGGAGGAGGATGAGGGGAAGAGAGGAGGAGGAGTAGCAGGCAGGATCGCAAGGGAGAAGGGAGAAGGGGTATACCCTCCCCTCAGTACCCTTCCCTCCTCCTCCTCAAGAGCTGCGCTCCAATTCGGCGTTACAGGGCTTTCATTTTTTTTTTTTTTTTTTCGTTAAGGAGAGGTCACCTTTCTACAAGGGGATTGCTTGTGGAGGCCAAGGGGCTGATGTCATGCTCTCTCCTAGTATGTTTAACCCCCTTGCGTGCAACAAGCCAGTGCAAGCGGCGCCCATATTCAGAGACGGAGGAACTTCTGAATTTGGCACCATTTCTGAAAATAGCTACTCTGTGGCCACTTGACTTTATCCAATATTCGTCACCATTTCTGAAAAGAAGTGGTTCACCCCCAATTGCCCCTCGAGAAATGCATACCAGTTAAAAAATCACTATTTAGGAATGAAAGGCAGAGCTAGGCAGTATCGCGATACAAATGTATTGCGATAGTATTTTAGAGATACTTTCGAGTATCTGTATCTCTGTATCGAGATACATTTGTAAAATGCATTTGTATCTCAGTAGTGAAATACATTTACAATGTGTTGCTTGTTTCGCAATACTTTGGCCGACTTAGGCATCTCGTTACATTTGTTACCCTTTTTAAGATAAATTTAAAGGGTAATAACATCTGTTTGGTGCAACTTGCTCCGGAATTTATATTATGAATGTGCCCTCTAACATGATCCATATCAGTCGTCAACAATAAAAAAAAAAGTGGTTTAAAGAACAAAATCAGCTCCTCTCACAAAGCCCTCCACTCTTTCCAATTTAGCGGAGCGAACGCTGTAAAGGAGTTGAGTGGAGAAAAAATATAGCCCTGTTGTCCAATCTCCCTACACTATGGGTGACTCAGACAGTTTGAGATGCGCCCTTACGGCAAAACAGGGCTCATTTCGGGCTGACGCCTTTTGTCAAGCATGGTATGTAGTCTTTACTGTTCTGTAACTGTGGTTCAACGTGGGTGACATGTTTTTTTAGCGGAATTAATGATAGATAAAGAGTTCGAGGTAATGGGCAGTGCATAAAATGGCACAAAAAGAGGAGGACAAGCATAAATTAGCTTTCGCCTTCGCCACGAACTGCACCCTCTCCACGTAGCACCGTTCGGGAACAAATGTATTTCTATGAGTACCTGTATCTGTATTCTGGAATACTTTTTCGCCGTTTCTGCAGAAGTATCTCAGGGATATCCCGTTGCATAAAAGACAAATGTATCTCAGTATCTGTATTTTGGCCTTAAAACATATGTATCTCAGTATTTGTATTCCCGAATACTTTTTGGGGTATCTGTGCCCAGCCCTGATGAAAGGGCACCATGAAAGATTGTGTTAAAAAGTACTTGCACTTCACTTTGAAAGTACATTTTATTTATAGTATTTTACTTCAAGTAAGTACATTGCATCCAGTGTACTTACTACTTTATTTGAACTACATAACTTCTCATTTACTTTGTACTTTACTTAAGGGGCACTGAAGTCGATTCTGAGATCGTCCTTTTGTGGTGACAACTCTATCTAGACGCTGTAAGCATCCCAACAAACCTGAAATTACAATCATGCGTAGCTTAATTCTTCGTTAAAAGTGTGTTCAAAGATCGCAACACACCCTTTTTGGGAAGAATTTTCTTCCAAGTGAAATGGTCGACGAAGGGCGCTTGTCGGCGAGTTGCAAGCGATGGCTTCGCCCGCTGTGAAAAAGAGGCGTCTTGTCGGAATGTGTACCTAACAGACTTTCTTCGAAACGAGTTATAACAAAATCATTCGGAATCTGCACGTGTTGTAGGGCTTTCATCAGTCCACACAATGTAGTCTGCGAGAGAAAAAAAGTCCACATGTTTTTTTATTGCCCTGAAATGAATAGGCAGTTTTGTAATATAGGACTTGGTATATGTGGGAACTAACACATTTTAAACAATATAAGATCAAAAATGACCTTTTTCAAAAATGACTTCAGTGCCCCTTTAAAGCTTGACGTGCAAAAATAAATTATTTCTGGCAAAAAGGCCCGTTCACACACACCCTTGCAACCGAGTACGACCGAGAGAGACAAGACTTGTTAAAACCTCTTAAAATTTCTTAGGACGATAGAACACACTGGCACGCTGGCGCCATCTATGCGGTGACCCTGGAACTGCATTTCACAAGAGCGAAGGTTTTGTGGGATTTCCGAGGTCAAATGTGCATAATACCTATAAGAAAGGCTCGTTTATAACGTTGACAAAAGTTTTTCGAGCCGAGAAAGAAAGGATAATGCGCGAGAGAAATAGAAAATATGCCGGACCGCCAAGTTTACACTGCTACCCAATAGATGGCACCAGCGTGTCTCCTCGTTGTAAGAGGTTTCAAGGAATCCAGTTTTAAGAGGTCGCAAGAGTGTGAACGGGCCTTAAGATATCTCTCTTTTCCTTCGTTTCCCGCTCCAATTTTCTTCTCACTTTACGTTTTTCTTGCATGCTAAGTGTCCACGCAGCTTATAACCCCTTAAACCTGAACAACAGGGATTAGTCACACTGGAAGGAAATGAGCACCAAATGGGGCTGTTGCTATTGTTTTACTCAGATTCGTGGATCGCTCTTCGGGCTTTCTTGTGACGGGCCCGCGAGTTTCTTTCTGGGAAGGGCAATACTTTTTTCATTCCTAAGCTTACACTACGGTGGAAGCTACAAGCTCTGTCGGACCAGTCCTATATGTATCTTTAGCCATGTGATTACGGTTCCGTCCTTGCAAACGCACAGGGGGCGGGGTCAGTTGATGAAATGGAGGCAGTTGATTGGTCTGGCGAGCACGTAACTCCCACAGCGCAGTCAACTCAAAAATCAAAAAGGTTGTCTTTTTTTTTTTTTAATATAGGGTTTACATTGTTTATTTGGTAGGTTGTGTGTTTTTTTGTTGTTTTTTTGTTTTCATTGTGCACCAAGTTAAGTTTTGGCGGCGCGTTGTATGTTCAAGATCGCAGATGTCATCAACAAATGACGACAACTCACATGTAGTGATGCAAAACTATCAATAGAACAATCAGTATTAACAATAGTGGAGGCCAAACTTAACCATTGATAGTGAAAACAATTATCGATAGTGTTATCGATAGTCGACTATCGTGAAACTCGATAGCATACTATTAATAGTTAACTATCGTGAAATTGTTTATAGTCAAATATCGAGAAACTATCGATATTCAACTATTGTAATGTGGTTTTATTAGATGACGGAAGAAGAATGCCCAGGAAATTTTGTGTAGCTCCGAGAAAAACGCAACTGCAATTAGAGACTTCTGCCTTTAGGTTTGTTGAAGGTTTTTTGTTGTTTTATATTACTTTCCGGGGTGTGCCCGTTGCTTCTTATGCGCTCTATCAGAAAAATTGATATCCCTGTTGCCTCTGATAAGTAAACTATATATGTGTTGCATAAATCCGGAACCCTGCTTGAATACAGTGCTAGCGATGGTGATCGAATGTGCATGTATGGGCACATGACTTTACCCAGATGAAAAGATAATTGTGCCATTTTTGCGAAGCAAACAGGTTGCGAAAAAGAGAGGAAACAATATTGCCGTTTGGATTCACGATCCTTTTTCATTTAAATAATGTCTCATTGCCAAAAATATCATTACTTAGATCCCAAGAAATTTTCGTTTTTATAATTTATTTTTGATCTAGTTAATGGTTCCCAAACTTATTGTATTTTAAGAATGAAAAACTAGAAGCATCAGTAACTATGTTTTCTTGGTATAAGCTTTTTATCTGCTAATGTTCAATTTGAAGTTGCACAACAAAATCTCTGTTCCATTTATTGATTCAAATATATTTATTTATAGATTATGTGATGGCTTCTATATTTTGAAGTTGCTTTTTATACCAGCCGGTAAATATTTTCCCAGACACGGTTATTAAACTCTGCCAAAATACCAAAATACAACCAAACAAAAAGTGGCAACATATCATGGCATACAAGGCCAAGTGCTTTCTTCGTCAACAGCTGATTCCCGATTTTTGGGAATTTGCTATAAATGGTCATCAGGAGAAGAAAAAAATGATCCCCAGCAGAGTGCTAATTTTCACCTGTCAGTGGCCAAGGCTTTGAAAAGGAATATGTGTCAATTGAATAATAAAGAAAACACGAGCGTGAAACAAACTTGTTAAAACCCTGATGCTAAATGTCTTCGGCGAGTGTTTTGCCTAGTTCAAAGACAAACAAAGGATACTAAATATACTGAATAGTTTTACAAATGCAGGCATACTAAATTGTGAGGCCTGACATCTAAACCCCGTGAATATACAAGGTATGTGCGCAGGAAAGCTAGCAAGTTGCCATTTCTGTTTTACCTCTAAATTAATTGTGCGAGAATGCAACTCTATGTTATGTTTTGTTTCCTTTCAATTTAATGTCTTTCCCAAAACCACGCGTTGCCTGCCCAAACATATCTGTAGTCATTCCCTTTTTGGGTAGTGCTTTTATTTTCCTAACACTCGATGGTTTTCTGAAAGCCGACTTTCGATAGTATCGATAGTCGACTAAAAGAGAATTATCGATAGTTGCATCGATTGCACTATCGCTAGTACTATCGATAGTAAACTATTGATAGTAATATTAATATCCGACAATCGATAGTCAACTATCGATGTACTATCGATAATCAATTTTTCTAGAGTTTTGCATCACTCCTCAAATGTCATTATAAGCTGTTCTTTCCGCTTAATAAGAGGTTCTGTGAGGATACCGAGGTGTCTCGGAGGGGCACAGCGGAGCTTCCATGGTTGTGGCACTTAGCGATTTATCTTCATTTTCAGCATTTGCTCCTTTTAGAAGAAGGTCCAACGTTGTTGTACCAACTTCAGCCGGAAATGCTAAGCTGATGCCCCGCCGCAGTCTCCTTTGCTGACATGTGTATTTTTCTAGGCCGTCGCCCCGCATTCATTTTCTTCGAGAAGAACATAGAATAAAGGCTCCGAGACCTCAATGTTTGTTGTGCTGTAAACACTTTATTTTTGCGGTCCCGTATTTCGTGGATTTTGCAAAGAATGAATCTCGGGAATATTTAGTGAAATGACATGTTACGATTAAAAGTGGTTTGCTATGTACTGGTTGTGACGGAGTGATGTATTTGCGAGATAAATTTTTCTCAATAGTTTTAAATCGTTTAATTTTTTAAAAAATGGTTATTCACAAAAATCTGTTTGGTTTAGTATTTGATGTGTTCGCTGAAACAACAAAGAACCATATTTGTATCTAAAAAAAAAGTAAAAAAACATACTTAAAATAGAAACCTCGGACAGAAAAAAAAAAAGTTAACGTTCAGAAATATAGTTGTCATTGATGTTCCCTTGTCAGTAAAATGCTTTATAGACAGTTGTGGAAATAAACGAACCACGTGAGGAACCTGATGGGGCAAGCAGATGCCAGTATGCGAGAAGAGTAGCGGCTTGGCTTTCTTCAGTCTTAGCTTACACTCTGTTCAGCCCAAAGCTGACGGCGCGGTGGGAGCTACGTACTGGCCAGACCATTCAACCGCTTCCTTTCATCGCCCGACCCCGCTCTCTGCACTTAGGTATGGGCGAGGGCATAACCAGGTGGGGAAGGGTAGGCGTATGACTAGTCCGACAAGCACGTAGCATCCATGGCACTGTCGGTACTTCAAGTCCGAGGGTCAAAGTGAAGGGTAGCATCAAGAAGGGGGAAGTGGGGAAGAAGGAAGGTGCAGCGTCTGCATTTTGTTTTGTGTAATTACAAACTGGCTGCTAGACTTATCTTTTATAATCTTGAACGGCAACGTAAAAAGGAAGGGTTCTTTCCTTCTATCCTTTTGTGGGAAAAATGCCAAGGAGAAAATCGAGGAGAGTGGAGAGTAAGCTTCCTCTTTTCTGCTTGTTGGTCGGCCTTTGAAGTACTTTTTTAAGTACTTTACGCATACCTGAGAATTCCTTAACAATTTCAACCAGTGTAACAATGGAGTATCTAGAGATTAGTGATAGGGTTCCTTATGAATGTATTTTGAGTAGATGCTACCATCATGATAACAATGCCACATTAAGTAAATTGAATCATAACAACCCTCTCAAGAATGACCAACATGTGATGTGCTTTTCTTCTGTGAGCTCATCCACAGAGCTTTTGAATGCCATTACCCTCTGTCTGTTATTGGTGCCCACATACCTTGGCACACTTTAAAAAATGCTAGTAACTTTCATCCCGATTTTGTAGCAATGACTACAAGGTTTCACATGACCAAAATGTCCCGATTTTGTTAGCAATGGCTATCAAGTCTTGCAGGACCAAACCATACATTTCAAAATAACACACACCTGTAGCTTTTTCATATGTCTATGATTGCTTTGATTGTTCATGCCTTTTTTTTTTTTTTTTGTCTGTGTCTGTCGGGCATTTATCTGTCACAAATCAATAGCTTGGTGGACACCATAAAAAAATATTTTTAATAACAATAAACAAATTAAGAAGGATCAGTTTCATTTATCCCAATATTAACAAGTAGTGTAGTTGTGCTTCGCATAAAGGGACTAAGGTCCTAAAGCAATTCTGCCAGATTTATGGCTTGTTTAACCTATGTAAAAAAATTAGCTGTACATTATGAAAGAATTGCTGTGTTATGTGAAAAAATAGCATGCTTTTTTGTATGTCTAGGAGGGCAGAAAACGGGCAGAAAACCGTCAATGTATCCCCCAAGTTATACCATATTTCAATACCCCAACTTGCATTTGTGCCAAATTGTGTGTATTTGGAAGACATCTATTCCAGGCATTTTTAGTACACCAACACATACAGCAGCATAGCGCTGAAAAGGCTGGCTCCTTTGGTCGTTAAAAATAAATATTTTTCAAAACAAAGCAAGGTACACCAAGATTTAGCTGGCTGCTTTCTTAGATAAAGTTTCATCAAGTTAGCAAAATTAAAAAAATACATCCAAATAAGAGCCGAGAGTGTGACACAGTTAGCTATACAAACACATAAAACTTGCATTTTTCCTGTTTTTATCCTGGGGCTGAAAGTCTTCGTTAAAAGTTCTGGTGCAGTGGAGAAATCTGGGCCGGCTTGCTAGAACAGTGTCTCAGCTGAGATTGGGTGAAAGAAAGCACTGCAAAGGCTGGGGCACGCGAGCGTCTTGAGAAGCTGCTTGAGTCCCTTTCAGCTCGTGCGCTGGCTTTAGCAGTGCTTTCTTTCACCCAGTCTCAGCTGAGACACTGTTTCTAGCAAGCCGGCCCTGTTTACGTGTAAACATCCAGTGATATGCTCCACCCCTGAAAAACAACCCACCCCAATTTTTGGATTCATTTGCTAGTTCCTTTTAAACACCGAAAGATAGCCCACTCCTAGTAATCATAGTGTTCGGATCAATGATGGCCTCAGCGTAAATGTGTCTAGTCAGCTATGACGGGATATAAGCGACTGGGAAGTACAGCCATCTTTGCTTGATTGTCCCTCGCCGCAATAACAAGTTTGGCAGAAAAACATAATCTAAAATAGTGTTGTTTCAACTTTTCTTAATCGTACACCGTAAGTTGCTCATTTTCCCCGATTTCCTTTCGATCTCCTTATTTTCACCCGATTTTAGGCGATTTTAAGGGGGGCTATTTTTCGGGATACTACGGTAGATGAAAAATTGTTTGTGTTCAACACTAAGGTATGTCACTAAAATGCTAAAAAGCTCCGACGTTACATTAACACCAACTGTGTCGCATAGTGAAGAATGCCACAAACTGTCCAGATATAAAACAAAGTCGGAACTTACTCAGGAGCCGTAGATCTCCTTCCCTGTATCCATGCTGATCACTATGGCACCATTGTAACCTGCAGTGACAGAACATATTTTGGTTCCCTTAACATGAACACAATGCTGAGACTTAAAACAGAAGTTCCACAAGTGACTCTAGGTAACCTATGCACAGGTGATCAATTATAACTCTGACGTTAGAGACAGCAACACCTAAGATAATGTTACAAGCAAGCTTGTTATGTTTCACATTCCTGAAAATAAATTCAAGAAATAATGCAAAAAGTCAAATAGGAAATATCCGTCCACAGAAATAGATAAAGTTCTGGTGTTCTTTTGAAAAATAATAAAGAAATTAAGACTGATTCATAATTCAATTCAGCCTGTCTGAATAAAAGGTGCCCTCCCACATACAGAATTGGTAGCAATGGACAGGAATGCTAAACATATAGAAAAAAAAACGGGGCACAAAACAATGTAGGTTGCGGGGAAATGTTTAACAAGATTGACGTACCTAGACATTGTCTAGAGAGTACCGCTATTGAATAAAGGGTCATGCGGAATACTAGATAGAACTAATCAAAAATTACGGAATTAAAACTGCATTGAAGAATTCCGCAAATACCAGTGAGAAAAGTTTGCACATACTGGTGGGACAGGAGATAGTGTCATAAGAATTCTGTGAACATCAAAAAAGTTTTGTTCTACAAAATTAGTACCTATTGGAAAAGAAGTGAACATGACGACAGAGAAGTCAAGCCCACCATGAAGAGTTTCTCATTTATGGTTATGAAGCTCCAAGTTTAGAGGTTTGCCGCATCCACATTACAGAGCATCTAGTGTTCAATAACACAAATGACTTCCTGCATGAGTTTTAAAGTTACCCTAACTTCACATTATTTTCACATTCTAAAGCAATGCTAAATCATTTCGAAGATTATCTGCTTTATAAAAGGTATGCATGTGAATATCCAAGCCAGATTCCTATTTTGGTTTGCTGCTGTTTGAAATAAGAACAAAAATATTAAAATATTTATTTCGTTAAATTTACACATCTTTGAAAAAATGAAGAGACAATTTGACATCAATCTTAGCCATGTATAATGTCAATGAGTTTATCAGTATCAAAATAAATGGAACATTTGTGGTAACCCAAAGCAGCAAAGCCATTTTTCCTCACATCAGAAAGCATTATCACTTTTATTCCAATGTCCTCGGCTTGCTTTTCTGGGTAGTTCTTCAAAGAACTTGCAACTATACACACGGTAGTGTGTCTTTATTCTACTGAAAAGACCGTCCACCACTCAAAGTGGACAAAATTATCTGAAAAGAATATAACTGCTTCACTTCCACAGACTTCCTCTGCATGGTAAATGGAGCTGGTCTATTGGGCAAGCTCCTTTGTGAATAATGAGGCATAGGACATCTGTATGAAAGTGCTTCTGTTATCGACCAGTGAAGATAACGCAAAAACAGTAGTTTGGGCCCATAGGTCTTTTGCCCGATAACATAGGGTAAAGGTGTAATGCATATTCCGCGCAATTTTTTTTTTTTTTGTTTCGTTCTTACAACAGCGTGTTTTAAACAATGGCATGTTGAAGGGCTCTAGAGGTTAGGCAGTAACAATCTGAGTCAGCCAAAATGTCTGCACTAAATTAGACTTAGAAAGTAGGATCCAAGGTGCTGGAACGCAGTACTTATAGGTTAACTTGTCTCCGCGAAAATAATAATAACTCCAAGTTATTTTTCTTGGCACATTCGTGCACAAACTGCACACATACAATCTACCGTAGCGACGTGGGTCGTGCCAGATGTCAGTACGCAAAGATGCACAGTCAAAACCTTTTATGCGGAGGTTCACAAATATTAACCCGTAGTAGTCCCGATACGCAAAGTACAGTAGATATATCGTACACGAAATATTGAGGACGCGAAGGAGAGCTTGCTTTCATGCGCTATTCTTTGTACAAAACATAGCGTTCACGCACCTTTAAATTCAGGCCAATTTTAGCGCTGAACGGGCGGACCGAGTTTAATTCGCTAAGAAAAATAATTAGGTATGATAAGACAAAAAAAAACACAAAAAGACAGGTTACTATATTATAGTTTGAACGATTTTACATCCTCAACTGAACTGAACCTCAGAAAGATTTTTCAAAGCCCCGCGCACGCTGACAGAATCAACAGAACCAATAGAAGTGACGCCAATCCATTATTAGAAGGTGCTCAAATATTACTTAAATGGCAAATTTAAAAGTGAAGCGGAAACATAGGGGCAAACGATGGGAGCCTACGAGCGCTCTGCTCGAGCCCTTCATTTGGGCCCGAACGGCACATCAGTGGATTCAAACTGCAGTGTCAAACTCTCCGGAGTAGTTTTCCGAAAACGCGTGTTTCCCAGAGAACGCGAAAAAAGGCCACCGAAAGGACGCTCCGAGCACGGGCGACTAGAAAACGAAAGCCTCCATAATTGCCACCCTCAGCCTCGAAGGAGCGGCTCTGCACAGAATGCCCGATTCAAAAACAAACCACAACCGAAATCGGACTCCAAGACCGTTCAACAAACACATCAGCTGTTTGCGGTGATCCCGAGCACAAACATCGGCTTCAAACGTGCACAGAACGAGCCGTCCCACCCGCGAAACAAATGGGCAAAAACGTCGCCATAGACGACGTTGTAGGACACGAAATAATAGTCAATGAGTTCTTGATCTAGGGTAGCATTTTCATTTTGTTCGGGGGCCGACCGACGCTCCCGCGGACAAACGACCAGCCGCAGAGACGGGCCTTGACGGCGATTATCCGTGCATGTGATGAGCGAAAGCGAATTGGGAACTAATACGGGTAAATAAACCATTTACCGGCAATAATCTCAGGCTGCGGCGACGTTAAGGAGACGCGGTCCTCAGGGAGCCAAGCCTAAAACGGCGACGTGTAACAAACTCGATGGATTCGGACATTTTTTTGATTCAAACTGACAATAAAGGACGCTCCGGTGACACTTACCGATTCCCGGCGTCCAGGCGGCAAATTGGTAGGAAAATCCCGTAGAAAACACCGCATATGTGACGATAAAACGAGCCTCCTTTGTGTAGGGACCGGCGTTTCAGTGGCAAAAATGGAGAAGACCAGAGGAAGGAATCACGAACGCATGAGGTTTGTGACGCGTGACGTCAGCGGCCGTTTCAAACAATGTTATTTCGAAGACGCTTTAATCGCGGCACGCGGCACGCGGATTTACGTGAACACATGGTCCTTTGAGACGCTGAAAGAGTCCTGGAGGCTAATTTAACTCCAACTGCACCGTTCTTCGACGCTGCGGGAGTTTGTTCAGTCTGCTTGCGAACGACATAGCAAAACATAAATACAAAACAACATCAATAAAACAGGTACGCAAAACTAGTAAGCTCTTTTTTTTTATTTATTTATTTATCTCTGGCTAACTTCATTCATTCCGTCGTCTACAAGCTTGTTAGCCTCAATTTCTTTTTTGGTGGGGAAATGTTCTGGTTATGCTGGCAAGTAGTAGCAACTGCCAGGGTACGGGGAGGGCAGCAAATCGGAAGCTCATTTTAATGTGGGCATTTAAATTACGAAGACGCCAAAGCTACGAGGTGGAGGCGCTGGTGAAGTGGGACTTGTGGACCCACCCGAAACATCACAAGTGCTTCGGAAATGGAACAAAACGTTCGGTACAGGGTTACAGGAAAAGTTTGGGGGGCGGTGGATTGGAGAGCACAGGCTGGATTAGGACCAGCAATATAAAACCAATCAAGACGTTTGCCCCAAATTACGCGCGAGGATGATCCCGCGAACGGCAACAGCAAGCTCGGGTGGTCGAGACTCGCGGAGCCTGTGCGGCCATTGAAGCAGCCAAGGTTGGACCGCACGCATTTCATAACTCTGAGGCACAGTCTGAGAGGCATCTTATTTATTTTTTGTTGCCGCCGCGGCTCCGGCGCAGCAGCGGCGGCGGCGCGCCCCGCTGGACCCGCTCAGCTTTCCCGGGAAAGGCAGGTGACCTCCTCGAGCAGCAGCGCCAAGCGCAACGGCAGACGGCAGCGATGGCAGCGCGCGACAGCGGCGGGCACGGGCAGCTGTGGCAAGCTGTGGCGGCGGTAGTGCCGTAGTGCTTTGACCGTGTGGTGTGCCCACGGTGGGTGTGCCTCTTGCTCATACGCGCACATACACCCTGCCGAGCCTGCCGCGTCTGCCAGTCAAAACAAAAGAGAGCGCGTCGGGCGCAAGCGCTCCAGAAATGCAATGAGCGTCAGACCCAACCACGCAAAGACAAGCAGCGCCAAGATCCAGCATGTATCTACACATGCTGGTTGGTAATGCGGCAGATTCTAGCAGCGGAAACACCTTATCCGCGGGCGTAGACGTAGCAAAATGCGCGGCGTAGCAAACCTAAATAAAAAAAAAAATCATTCTATGTACACTGAAGAAGATAGCTTTTTTAAAGGCACGGAGATAGGCAGAGAAGATACAGGTGAGCTGGTGAACTCAACATATCGTGAACCTCGTTATTAAAATGTACGCTAGAGGCTCAACTGGCGCTAGTGTCTATGCGACTTCCGGGAGGCAAATTAAAGCAGACAGCAAGCAACCAGTCTACTTTTGCGGTGCTCCTGTGCATTTTTGTCCCTTCGTCGAAAAATAACATGGAACACTTTTGTTATTTGGGTCGTACCGAATAGTATGTACCTTTATGAACACTGTAAAAGAGTACTTGCTTTACTTAGCGCATTTTTCTTCATCAATTAACGATGTTTAACTTCTCTATATTTCAAGCCCAACCTCTGTTCCACAGCAGGCGTGTAAAAACAAGCTACGATTCTAAGCAAATTAGCAATCGAAAGAAATATAGAGCGTGTTCAAGGCTCGCCAGCCTTCCGTTGACGCTTATACATCGCTAATATGCCAGTCTTGGCCCCTTGCATCTTTACGAGCGGTTAAAAACATTCAAAACGTAAATATAACAAAGCACGTGTGAAAGGCATCTCTTTCTAATACTTTCTCTGCCGGGCAGTCTTTGTCGGGCACTTGTTATCAAAGATTTTGAGCGTGCGGGTGATGTATTGAACGTAGAACAAGCACATATATTCGCACAGAGTAGAAAGAATAAAGCGGTATACTTATTGAAAATCTGACTATTTTACCCAGCCTTCAATTTATTTTGATCGTACATGCGGAGGGAGTAACTGATCCAGTGTTACTGCGTAGTTCTTGCCGTCTTAGTTTTCCAGATGTCCTTCGTTAGGCTTTGGCACGTGCTGAAAGCGCCGACGGATCGTGTTAGCGCTAACAGTGTCCGACCGTGCACATAAATATAGGGGTCCAAGTCACCAGGCTCGATCTAAAATGGACCGTAAAAATCGACACCTGCACGCAGCAATCTAAAAGCTTTTCGTCAAAGGTGTATTTCACAGGTCGGTCTTTTCTTGTAAAATTACAAAGCGTAGTTCTTTTTCTGTAAAAAATAGGGCCAACAAACTTGCTGCCAGAGTCTACGGCGGGCAGCCACGCAGACGACCATGTTCAGTAGCTGGGTTTGTTTGGCATTCGTATTGATAGATGGCGTCGGGAGCAACGTCCGAATTACGTCCGAAGGTGAAGCCGACCAGCGAAAGAAAGCAGACGACACGCAGACGAAATCCGTTGGCAGCAAAAGCGCCGTCGTTATGCAGACGCGTTTTAGGGGCGAAGCTCCTTAGGGGCTATGTCCGTATGTCCGTCCGGCGTCCGGTGCTCGTGCTTGGTGCTCGTGCTTGTACTCGCGAGCTCACGTGCTCGTGTAGGGCAAAAAAAAAAATTATGAAAAAAAATGACGAAAAAAAAAACATGTTGCCGCAGTCGACATGATTCGAACCTGTGCGAGGAGACCCCACACAGGTTCGCCACACTGCGGGACGAGTAGGGGGCTCTGAGATGTGGTAGTAACTCAAGAGCTGGGGATGTCATGGATGAAACGTTGCATGTAGCCGCTCAACGTCTATACAGGAGAGGGCGCTGCGGTCAAATGGGTATATAATCGCGTTAAACTTCGCATGCATTGGCTCAACGTTTATAGACGAGAGGGCGCTGCAGTCAAATGCTCAAATGCGTATATAACCACGTTCCATACCAAACATTCTCTTTCTGACATGGATGAAAACCAACGAGGCCCTCTACCTCGTTGATGAACACGAACGAAAGGCTCGGAATGCTGCGGCTCAGCATCTACGCAGACAAGCACCACCAGAGCTTCGCCCCAATCAACATCATTCACCACGTGGAGATGCGGTCAATCTTTTTTTTTTTACTTTAAGTGTTGCTTTTATTGTCCACATTTATTTTTTAACCGAAGGTACATTTCAAAAAGATTATGTTCATTTCAATAAACCACGGTGACGGTTGTCGCGAGCCGTCGCGACAACGAGGTAGCGCCATCTATCAATACGAACGCCAAACACGCCCCGCTACTGGACCCCCGTCGTCTGCGTCGCTGCCCGCCGTAGACCCTGGCAAGTTTCTTGGCCTTATTTTTTACAGAAAGAGAGCTACGCTTTGTAAATTTACAAGAAAAAGCCGACCTGTGATATACACCTTTGACGAAAAGTTTAGGTTTCTACGTGCAGGCGTCGATTTTTAAGGTCCATTTTAGATCGAGCCTGGTGACTTGGACCACCCTATACATGTACAAAGCCGTTTTAGCACCGTTTTTAATGCAATTAATTTGAAAGAAAAACGTCGTAGCTGACCAATTATTTCGTCGGCCTGACTGAGGAATAATGTTCCAATTAAGCTACCTAGTACGTACGAATTATTCGGGATATTTGCTAATTATAATTGAGCGCAAGAAGAAATGCACTGACTTTTTCCCATAGAAATTCGCGCATTACCAGTAGTCAGTTTTCGACTGGTTGCTGTCTGCTTCAATTTGCAGCAGCACACTGCGCCAGTTGAGTACAGTGAGCCTCCATGGTATGGGCAAAAGCCTTTTCTGTTGTTTTGAAAGCGTATACCGAGCGCATTATCTCCACGTGCTTTGAATGCACTAGTTTCAAAAATAAAATCGCATACACGCCGCCTTGAGAGCTGACATTTTGTGTTGAGCAAGGAGTGCATCGACAAGTCACGCCAAAATTGTTCTTGGAATTAGGAAAGTTTCGGGTAGAAAATGTGGGAGAGGGGGACGCGTTTTCGACGTTCAAAGAGCGAGTAGGCAAAGGCAACTAGCTTTGCATGTACCCCCTAATCATTCCAAAAACCAGAGCTCGATGTAGCGACGACCCCGCACGTGCTCTCATCCTTTCCTCACCCCTTTCGAAAGTGTGCCAGCTCTGTTAATTGGAGGCTGTACATTCCCTGCACAATGGCGGACACAAAATACACCGCCAATGGGCGCCTCCCTTGCCACCGAACGCCGGAAATTTTCCCGCCGGAAATTGTGACCAGTCAGAAAATGACGTCATCTTTAGGTCCTTTGACTCTACGTGCACCGTCTCCAGACTCGGTGCTTCGGAGCTGGACTCTGAAGCCCCGGAGTTACGTGCACCGGAAGTGACTTTTGGCCGTCCAGTTATGGTGTCTGGAACGCGTCTCCGACTGGTGTGTTTACCGCGGCCAAAAAAGTGGTCCCTCGATTTCCGCCTGATGACGTCATAGAAGTGTCATGCTGTCGCCGGTCGCGATCCTGGCGGCGTCCTAACAGTTGTGGTATATATGGCAGACGACTGTTCTACTGCAGGTCACTCTCCACTGTGACAGTCCACGGAAGCTACAGCAGCCGGAAGTTGAGACGCCTGGGACGCCGAGACGACAGCGACACTCGCGTTCGCTCGTGCTTTTCGCCGGCATTTCTACGGCCAACCGCCAGGATCGCGACAGTCAACAGCATGACACTCCGGCTTCTGTGACGTCATTTGTTCCCACTTCGGGACCACTTTTGATGTATGGGCGGAATAGGACGCTAAACACACCAGTCGGAGACGCGATCCAGGCACCATAGTCCAGTGGAAGGAGTCAGTTTTCGACTGGTTGCTGTCTGCTTCAATTTGCAGCAGCACACTGCGCCAGTTGAGTACAGTGAGCCTCCATGGTATGGGCAAAAGCCTTTTCTGTTGTTTTGAAAGCGTATACCGAGCGCATTGAACGTTTGAAAGTTTTCTTCTTTTTTTTTTTTTAAGCAATTTCGAGCTGCTGTTATTCGTTAGAAAGATCGTTCACAAAAGTCATACACGTTTATATATATATATATATATTATATATATATATATATTATATATATATATATATATATATATATATATATATATATATATATATATATATATATATATATATATATTAGTTTTAATCGGCATAGAGGCGAACTAACATAACCACTCCGTGCTTTGACAGAGATCAATGGCTTTGACATAGCACGTCGTCTGCTCGCATCGCACCAGCTCCGTCACAGGCAAGGTCACAGGTGGGCGCCTGCGAGGTGGCGCTACCAAGGCATGAATCCGAGTTACTCCGGCGGATCGTATCACGTTACAGCACAGATTGAAAAACGCTGGACGCGGGTAGGTTTTAGAATGCTAAGGTACAAAACCCTTACCCTGGAGTAGGATCGAGTAAATTTTGGAACACGGCCCAAAACACCAAAACACCTCGTCGCCATATTCCTTCCCAGTCCAGTTTCGGTTTCGAGCAGTTGCGTTTTTGATTAAAAATATACGTGACGCTGTGGCAAAATATTGATTGGGTAATCTTCTGACACCATATTAAATCGCCTAATAAAAAATTTAAAAAGTGATTTTTTTTTTTTTTTTTTTTGGGGGGGGGGGGTGTTAACAATGAGCACGTGGCTTTCGAATAAACATCTATAACTGTTCCTCTGGATGTTCCAAATAGCACAAATCCCGGAGAAAAGCTCACCGCAAAACCGGCGGAAACGGAGAAAAGCTCACCGATTTTTTCATTTTTTTTTCATAGGGAGGCTGTCGGATCATGTTATCATAGATCAATTTATTATCATTAAGATTTGTCAGTTTTGTAAAAAAGAAAATGCCCTCTTGTAATATTTGTGAAGATAATTGGGTAAATGGCTCCCAAATGGATAATTGCGGGCGAGTGTTTTCTGTGTTAAAGCAAGTAGGCAGGCAAGCTGGTTCAAGATAGACGTAGTAACCCTGGAGCGAGTGGACAAAAAAAGGACGGACAAACACGAAACTCCGAGTTTCGTGTTTGTCCGTCCTTTTTTGTCCCCTCGCTCCAGGGTTACCATGTCTGTGTTTTCTGTGGTTTATTCTCTAAGCAACAAAAGTCGAATTAAAAGCTTTATGAAGTTGAAAAACAGGAAAAGGTGTAAACCTAAAAAAGCAAAACTGTAAATGCCGAAAATCCGAAAGTGCATGCGCAACAACGCGGTGCCTCAAATTCTCTTTGAAGCTTTTGTTAACATTTGAAAACTGGATAGAACAGTCAGTAGGATAGTGAGATTTTTTCTTCCACGGACATGGAGGATTTCTAGTCGTTCGTGCTGGTTTTTCCACACGTTACCTTTGTGTTATACATGATGAAAACAGCTCAAACGAAGAAGACGGAGTGAAGACAAAAAATACGACAGAGCGAAAGTGTTCTCGCAACTAAAAAAAAAAAAAAAAAAAGAAAGAAAACGGCGCAGCCGACACTGATTACATCAACAAACACCTACTCATCTATCAGGTACCACATAATCTTCGGAGCTAAAACGATTCACACACCGCTGTTCATATTAGCTTGCAAAAAATCAAACTTCATCTGACAGCTAACGAAAGCGCACTGTCAACAACTTTTTTTTTTTTTTACGAGTGTTTTATATTTTGATTTTTAGCTTGCGGCGTGATTAATAGACAGAACGGGTGATTACTAATTTCTGAGGGATTAGTAAAATATGCCCAATAAACTTAAGAATATTAGAAAAAAAGAAGACAATTATTTTCAATGAAGTGACGAACGCACAGCTCGCTAAGAAAAATAAAAAAATAAAAATTTCGGTGAGATTTTCCTCGGCTTCCGCTCAAGAGCCGATGAGCTTTTCTCCCAATCTGCCGACTTTGCGGTGAGCTTTTCCCCACCGCCCAAATAACACATACCTCAGATCCAGCGGGGACATGCTTTTGCTGAAACATGAGGACAAAAATATAGCAAAAAAACCCCAAAAAAACCCACCTTTTTTGTTTGTTTGTTTGCAACAAAACAGCTAGCGAAGAGTGGTCGAGACTCGGCTGCTTGGGGTCCTATTTTTCTCAGTCGCGCGCAACGTTACTAGAACCCCTCAGTTAAGAAACTGCGGCAGATTGATACTTTAGACCCATGTTGCGGATAAAAAAAACAGGACGCGGGATGGCCAAAAAAAACATGCTTTTCGTGTAAGGCTCTTCAAATTATGAGGCGCTGAAAAAATTCAGCCTTCTGCGTTAAGTCCTTATTTCGAACTCTTTTTGTTCGCCTTCCGCCCATTGAAAAGCATGCGGGAAGAGCCTTCGAACGCACCTGGTATCGCTGCGCCGCAGCGTTCTTCCGCACGTCTGCTTTCCTCGCCGTCACCATGGCAACGAACGCCGAATGAATGGAAGCACGCACGGTACCGCCGCGTGAAGCCAGCAACAGCTGACGCCATTTTACGAACGCCGTCTGCTATAGCCAAAGCCGAACGCGGTATGTCAGATCAACCGCCTCCGCCGGTGCTCGATCGCCACACGGCGCACGGCGCACGGCGCTGGTGCTCGATCGTCGTGTGGCACCGGCGCACGGCGCCGGTGCCACACGGCGCCGGTGCTCGATCGTCACACGGCGCACAGCTGGCGCGCCGGAGCCGCCGCCGCCGCGCGCGCCTCGCCGGTCTGCGCATGCGCGAGGAGCAGTGACGTCACACGGCGCACAGCTGGCACGCCGGAGCCGCCGCGCGCCCCGCCGCCACCGCGCGCGCCTTGCCGGTCTGCGCATTCGAGGAGTGATGTCATAGCCGCGGCAGACGCACTGGCGCCGCCGCGTGCCCAGCTGTGCGCCTCCGTTCCGCAGTAGCCAAGTCTGACGCTGCACCGGAGCCGCTTGATAGCGCCTCTCATTTTGTGCGCATAAGCTCACGCTACGTATATCCTGGCATAGCCGAGCTAAGCCACCGCAACGTTTTTTGCGCTCATATGGATTGGTCAGAAACAACTTAAAGGGGCCCTGCAATCATATTTAGGCGTCTGCCTTTTTTGCGGTTTCCACGTCTCTTGGGGTTCCGGAAAGCCAGCGGGCATGGAGAGAGAAACTAAATATCAGTGCGTCATATTTTAACCGGACGACGCGGAAACCTCCTCCGCCTACGAGGGCGACCCACGTTGCCGAAAGCGCGCGAAATGTGACGTCTTTGGTCCTGGGCTTACTACTGGTCAGAGCTGCTAAAAGCTTTTTTTTAGTCGAGATACAAAATATAAGTGTCGCGAACCGTTTCAATTATGTATGAAAGTAGTTTTTGTTCAGTATTTTAGATCAGAAAAGAAACAAATGCAGTTTCTAAAGTACGGAAAAAAGAAATGACCCGTCGACATACCCGCCACCAAGCGGCGGAAAAAACGGCGCACACTAGAAAGGGCTAGTGGGATGAGGCCCCGACGAACGGCCAGCTAGGCCAGCGTAGAAAAATCCTGGATGTACGCGGCGGCGCTGCGATCGTATACCGGCTCGAGCATCCGACCGCTTCCGAGCGTTCCGAAGGCCTTCGGCGCGGGCTTGGTTGGCGATTTGTCCATTTGTCGGTATGGCAGCGCGAAGTGGCTCCCGTTCTGAACTGATCTTTACCCCGTGTTTGCTGTCGTTTGTGGCCAATGAAGTGTTATGCCGAAATAGTATTTAATCGCGCAGCAAATGCAATGCGAGCCGCCCTGGCCGCCCGCTTCATACAGCGCCTATCCAACACATGCTTTAGTGACGCCCTCTCGAGCCGTCGACACGGAGTGCAGCAGCCGTGAACGCTCGATGAGCCCACTACCCTCACTCTAGTTCACGGCCACTCAAGCCAGGACCTCCGACGTCATGAAGGAGGTTATTTTTTGCTTGTTTTTGTAATTCTAGTTTGCCTATAACTTTTAAAATAAAGCGAAATTTGAGAAAAGAAAAGTTTCATTAAGTTACTGCGTTCAGTGCGCTCAGGTTCGATGCAAATTAAAAACCAGTAAAAAAGTCATTGCAGGGCCCTTAAATGCTATAATAGCATATATTTCAGATAAAGCCAGGCACGTATCCAGAGGGAAAACCCATAGCCAGCCCGCATGCCCCCCCCCCCCCCCCCCCGAAATCTTCCATTTTGTTGGCCCCCCCCCCCCCCCCCCCCCCCTCTCCCTCGAATCAAAATCCTGGCTACATGCCTGGTTCAAAGATTCAAACCGTCAATATCCGGGGTTGTGTCGAAAGGCGCGCCTATCAGATGGTCACGTGCGCGATGAACGAGTTGCTTCTCGAAAACTCTCGCCCCGAACGCCGCCGATTGGCTGAGCCGCTTCGCGTCACCTCGTAAAAAGCCGCGTCTGCTCGAAATGCGTCGCTTTTTTTCCGCGACGGTCGCTTTTGCGGCAAGTTATCGCGCGAATGCTGCACATCGCCGGTGTGAACGCGCCGTTTTTATGACAGAATGAAAAACATAAAAAATATGCCGATAAAAAAAAAAAAAAAGTGAATACAGTTTTTGTAGACCGCGTTTCCCCCTCCGCTAAGCCCCCCGCAACGAAGCCGCTACTGCGCCTGCGCGCCGATGGCCTTGGCTGTAGAGTTCTGGGTATCGTAGCGGGTTGCGGAGATCGTTGCGGGACGGCGAAAACCACCTACGAAAACCTAGTAGCGAGCACGACGCAACCCTAGTAGCACACTGGTTGGGAGTCCACCAATGACGTCTTGCACAAGCTTTGACAAAGGACGTGCGCCCCAAACGTGTCCCTTCTTGCACGTTTTTTTTTTTAAGTTTTTAGTTTTTGTGTTTATTTTTACGTGCTGGTAGCACCCAAGCCCACCCGCTCGTTTTTTTTTTTTTTTTTTCTTATTTTTTTAATTTACCTCTGCAGAGAAACATTAAAGGGGTTATGACGCGCCACAAATAAAATGTGAGATAACTATACTGCTAGGACCCATTGTATGTTCCTATAATCCTGCTTAATTCGTTTTGAAAACGGCACGATAGTTTCGTGGGTAAATCGATTTATACGCGGGTCCCTAGGAGGGGCAGATCCGGGCGGAGCTGGGGGCTGGTGACGTAGCCAGCCTCCATCGCGGCGTCCCCTTGCACGCACTCAGACTTGGCTCTCTTGGCGTCTCGAGCCTCAGCTTCCTCGTTTACCTTCCACGTTTCGAGCATGCGGTCCGTGACGATTACGTCGACGGCATCGCTCGCCTTGTCAAAGTGATCGCAGCAGCGATGAGTGACATGCTATCAAGAGATGTTGGAAGCTGTTCATTTTGACTGCGCCCCGCTGGCGACCAGCTCCAGCGACGACGAGTTACGGACGTACTCGCCGTGGTCACCGTCGTTCGGGGATATCTCGCAGGCGCATGCAGGGTTGAAGGTCAACGGGCTGGGGGCGAGAGCGAGAGCGAGAATAGCTTTCGGGTTACCGAGTTGCGTGAGCGGTTTTGTTCGTACCGCGGCCCGCGGCGAGGAGAGCTTGGGCGATCATGAGGGCGCCTAAAATGAGAGAGCGTTCATGGTCACGTGGTTTATGGACGCCATGGTGTGACTAACTTGGGCAGTGTTGCCTGGTCGCCAGATGAAAATGATAAAAATTCGTAAATTGAATATTGCAGTTACCAGAGCTCTAAAAAATCGCGTAACTTGGTGTATATGCTAAGTAGCATATGAGCATTCCATTTCAAGAATAATCTATCCGTTTAATTGGTGTAAAAAGTAATTAAAGTATTTAAAAAAAATGGGCTGAAATCAATTAACGGTGTACTTTTTTTTGGCCCTGTTCAGTGCATAAAAATCTCAATTTATGCGATTAAAAAAAAATTAGGTATGCTTGGATGTTCAGTAAAATCGTTGAGAATCCTGCTGAACCCGATTGACAAAAAAAGAACCTACACACAGAGAGAGAGGGGGAGGGGGAGAGAGAGAGAGAGAGAGAGAGAGAGAGAGAGAGCAAAGTAAACAGTATTCACCTTCATGCTTTTCAGAATGTGTATTCTCCAAGGCAAAATCTACAAATGAGGAAGCTTTCAAGATGTACAATAAATAAACACTATTTTTCTTCGGATCATGCTTAAATACAACTAAAAAAAGAGACAAACACGGTGACATGATGATGCATGGATAGATTCTTATAGAGAATAACATATAATGTGTACATGTGTGGAATGTTTGCACTCTTTACTTTTATGCCGGACAGCACATCTAAAGCCCTGCAAAGAGTACACCCATGTAGAAAGCAAACGCCCCCTGCATCATTAGATGACAGCCCGCCTGTGCACATTTACGAGCAAAATATTTCTGTGACAATGCAAAATGCATGACATGGCATAATGTTGGAATATGAATTTCTATAGTGCTGAAAACACCATAAAAGGTATACAACTGGAACTATGTATGAACACCACAGTGAGTTGGCTTTTTGCATTGGCAAAATCTGCTCAGTCACTCTACCAAGAGAAATGATGTGGATGAGAAACACATACAAAATATGGAAGTAAAAGTAAAAAAAAGCAACACTAAAAAAATACTTATGTGCTACTTGATGATAATGGTTTATGGATGGTATTCCCTGCAAGGAAAAGCACCCAGTAGTTGCTTTTCTAGATTCAATGGTTTCCTCGTTTGCAATTAAATGATGAAATACTTTTTATAATTTTGATGTTGATAAAAAAAAAAAAAAGCCAGAACATGAGGTTTGAAAACAAGAAACAACAAAAGCACCAGAGTCAAAGCAGTCCTCTTTGCATTCCTTCAATATATTTGTTCTTAGTTTCAAATTGCACCTTGAATGTTGCTTTATTAGCTTGTAAATATTGCAACTGATTATAGACTTGTGAAACTACCCATAATCTAATGGCATAAAACTCTTTCAGACATTTAAGTGTCATTAGATACTTGGAAAGCAGAAACTACAATATAAAGTGAAAGAAATACACATAATGTGCTTCTTCACAGTGCATGCCACATATAAGCTTGCGAGATAGTAGCCAATGCCTTGATTTAGTTGATCTTCTTGAAGGACTGCTCCTCCCTTCAATTGCATTTCCCTTTGGTGTGAAAAGGCAGCAGGGTGGGGAAACCTGGCTGTTCACTTGATTGCGCTAGGTCTCAGATAATGGAAATGCACTTTAAAAGCTTCTGTTTCCCCAAAACAATGTGTAGTTCAAAGCTGGCACAGTCGTCACGCCAGCAAGATTATCGAGGCGGTAGAATTTTTTTCAATTTCTCCCTTTTCTGCATTTTGTAACTGCACTCCTTTGCAGTGCACGACTGTAGTGAGAGAAAGCACACTCAACGGACATGTCGCGGGAGGCTTCCACAAAGTCAATGGGGAGATCTCAGAAATGTCCTCGCAGATTCAGATGAGCATGCAGACCCATATTACAGAACCACCACAATATTTTATGATAGTTTCACGTTATAAACATGCTTCCAAATGGCATATTTTTCTGCATGTGAGATTATTGGTAAGAAAGAGTTTGAGGAAAAGCATTATGTGCATTGTAGACAAATTTACCCGAAATTGAACCTTAAATGATGCCCCATGATGACAACCAGGGCCCCTTGTAGAGTGGTGAGAATAGAGGACACAAGTTATACTCTCATATGTCTTGTGACACACCCTCAAAACAACAAAGACCCATCAACATGTTTCCATTTGCTTATTATTCAATCCTGTAGCTTCCATAGAATCTAGACAACTTGCATTGGCATACACCATTACACATGTGAATAGTTTGAGCTTATAAATCTTTGCAATTGCAAAAGCACAAGACACAAAAAAATACTGCGTGGCAATTAAAGGTAATGCTTGTGTAAAACAAGACAATAAGAAGGCTGATGAAAGCAGAGAGCCTGCTATACTGTTGCACCAATGACGGCAAGGATGTGACCACCACTGTTCTCCCTAGAAAAAGCAAGTTAAAAATTGAACGCCCTGAAATGCACTTCAAAATGCACAAGGTAGACCTCACGATTCCGCCTTTAACTCTGGCCCCACAAGATGACCAGAATAATGAATAAGCCTGCTTTTAGTAGATGCACACTCATAAAAAGGGCAGCTAACCCTAGAATGAACTAATATGTGCCTCGAGAAATTTCTCGCTAAGATGAAAATTCATAAACATTCCTTGTAGGCAAGATCAGAGATAAGGCTGCATGGATGTAAGTGCAAAGCAATGGCTTAACATTTGATGACCAGCAGCATCAATCAGCATAAGCTGAAGCGTACAGGTTGTTGCAAAGCTCTGAATTCACACATTACACAGCGAGAAACACGAGTGTTGCCATGAAACACTAACAAAGCTAATTTGTTTGGTTACTTATTAGAAACTGCCTCATTTACATGATTCTTTTCACACCCTAAAAGCCAAAACCTCGAAAAAAGTCGACCCCTTTTTTTGGGCCCATCTACTTAACAAAAAAGGTGTAGCTTGAAATTAAAGCTCCATGTTTTTTTTTTTTTTTTTTTTCACAATTTATTTTTGTACTTTATTTTCCACACAGATTTGGCATTCTTCAGTGTTAATTTTCAATGTCAGGCAAAAATTTGCATTTACAACCACCTATAAATTGTCCCAGAATCATTAGGGTAGGAGATAAAGAGTTTGGTTCTCGAAGAAAGATGCAGCCTCGCGGACAATTCAGTTTAGGCTGTGCACAGGGTCAGCACGAAATGAAGCTGTAAATAAAGATTTCTTTCAGCGAAGGGTTTTGTCATTACAGGACAGCTCCAACTTGGGGTTTTCCTGTTTTAGCCAATTCTGACAACACTGGCTCAGGGGTTGCTTTATTGGTAGTATCTAGTCATATGTGAATAGTGGATTTTGAGTTCGAAGCGAATACAAAGTGAATAGCGGTCTTGGCCAAATATTTTCCAATAGAATATTGAATAGTTTCTCCAAGCCTTTCACTACGGCACCTTTCTTAAAGGAACACTGACAGGGTATTTATGCTCGTCGAGGTTTTTAGTTGTACATGACATATCAGAGCCCAACTACCCAGAACAGAATTTGTGGTTCGAAATTCGGTTTCTTTCCGCTCGAAAACCGCTAATCGAGAACTGGCCGGTTTGAGTCGCGTTCACTCTCTTCTCTGTGGTCACGGGCTGTTTTCTAAGGTTTAGAAACAACTACCAAATTTAATCAAAATTGTGGGTCATTGAAGGCACACACTCAATATTAAAAATAGACAAAAAAGATGAAACCCATTTTTTTGTGGCTTCTAAAAAGCTGCAAATACGGTGATTAAAAAAAAAGTTGCACAGAGAACCGGAAGCATTCTGTGCGTTCACTGTGCAATTCTGAACATGGCGTCGTATCGCGTATCGTGGGAATTGCAGGCTGAACGGCGATGGCGGGAAAACGGGCGTGGGACCTCTACTTCAGAACTGTCGTTCGCGGCACCGGCGAATTTGTCTTCTTTTGAAAGAGAAATTTTGGACCGATCAAAACAATTAGCATTCATTTCGTATAACACGCCCGACCACCAAGGCGATTTGCACGAAGACGTCGCCGAATCGTCGCCCCTTCTCGTGGCTGAAGACATCGCTCGGGCAGTTTCCCCTATCGGGTCTCGTATAAGACGATTTGTCAAAAGAGCTATTCAAAGCTGTAGAGTAGCCCTGTGGAAAGGTGTCTGCTTCACATACAGGGGACCCAGGTTCAATCCAAAAAGTGAGCGAACTGTGTTTTTCTTTTTAGAGCGCAGCTTTTAGGCGCCCCTTTCCGGCTTGAGCGGCGTCGACGTAACCGTGTGTTGCATGCAACTCAGGTTGCATGCAACCCGCGTTGCGTGCAATTCAGGCTGTGTGCAACTTAGATGCATGCACCTCGTCGACGTTGGCGTAATCCCGCGTTGTATGCAATTCAGGTTGCATGCAACCCGCGTTGCATGCATTTCGTCAACGTCGGCGTAATCCCGCGTTGTGTGCAACTCCGGTTGCATGCAACCCCCATTGCATGCAACCCAGGCTGCATTCAGTCCAAGTTGCATGCAACCCACCGGATTTGCCGGGTTTCACGCAACCCGGCGACGTCCCCGAGGTCACGTGACCCCCCCCTCCCCCCTCCCCGAGGTCACATGACCCCCCCCTCAGCACCCTTCTCTCCCCCTCCTCAAGAGCTGCGCTCCAATTCGGCGTTACAGGGAGTTGTAAGGCCCGCTTCAGACGGAGCAATTTCACCCAGCAACTTGACTTCGCAACACCAGCAACACGGGCCGCCCGCGTTCACACGCAGCAACCGAATTGCTTCGACTTGTTATCATCATCATCAAATTTTATTTTTCTTGCACTATTTAGACGCACAGCTACGCGCTAAAAACATGTTTTTATGTCTTTGAATGACATTGAGAATACTAACTCATCTTTCTGAAAAGGTTTATTTCCAAAAACGTTTGATTTCAAACCAGAACCAAGTCTTTAGCTGTCATCATCACCACCACGGGGGTGTCACGTGAAAATATTGCGTCCCTGATTGGCTGCTGCCGCTTCAAACGGCTCCGAGTTGTTCGAGTTGCTCGTCCGTTTCGAGCCGGACCCGATCTCAGCAATTCGTGTCGATCTAGGGAACGCTAGGGAACAACCCGCCAGCAACCCCGAAATTGCGGGAAAAGTTGCCCTGTCTGAAGCGGGCCTAAACGGCTTTCACTTTTTTTAACATTTTGAGATATTTAATTTTTTTTTACAATTATCACTGAAAAACAAATGTGGACGAAATGTCGCTGACCTAAATGGTATGGGACTTCTTTTTGACAACTGCAAACTCAATGTAGTCACTTTCCACAAAAGGCAAGGAGCATATAAATCGAGTAGCGTCTGCTTTCCGAGGTGCCTGTAACTGTTCTGCAGGAATTTCAGCCCGCCATTGGTCCCAATCCCATTGATCTTTCGTAAACTTTTGTAGACTCTGCCGCATAATGCCACTTTTGGATGCAGAACCTGTGAGCCAGCTCTTCACGCGACATCTTGGAGGCATTCTTTTCGGAGCCGATCACGGGCATTCATTGCGGGCAGTCACTACTCATTTCCAACTCTTCAAAATACAAAACAACACATCTTGAAGTGCAGAACAGCGAGCGGAACAAACATAACTGCAAAGCAATCGCACGGCAAACAATTCCCGCAATGCTGTCGTCTGTTGCGTGCAAAAAAAAAAAAAAAAAAGCTTGAGGTGCATCTAAGCATTTTTTATGAGTTGTGAATGCGAAAGCACGCACGCCGCTCTTCCGCTCCCTCCTGTCGTCTGCTTCGTACTTGCGTCGACGGTCGAGCGCACGCGCTGACCTTGGGCGTGGAGCCGCTGCCTCGCGGACACGCAGCACCGTGGGGCAGCGGTCATTGAAAATGACGCGCAGCGGCCAATGGGAGCCTCGTCAACGCACACCAGCCAATGGGACCGAAACCGAAATCCATCAGCTTTGCTCCGCTCTTTTGGGATTGGGGAAACTAGGTGCCGTTGCCTAGGCTTTTCGCGTGGTTTCATAGCTGGGAGCTGGCTTCACTTGGAGAAAGGATTTATGGTGCCGTATGGGACAGTTAATGCTTTCGCATTAAAAAAGCGCGCGGTCGGGTGTAGCCACGTGACTTCCGGCACTTTCTCCTTCACTATATTTCTCCGACCTCTGTGCGCAGGTTTCTGTTTCTGTTTCGAGCAGATGAGTTTTTTGGCTTTATTAAAGATTTACGTGACTCGGTAGCAAAATATTAATTGGGTAGTCTTCTGACACCACATTGAATTGCCTGGAAAAAAATGAAAAAAATTCTTTTGGGGGCGAGTCTGCGGCTGCGTCATTTGGGTAGGATGAATGTTCAAGGATCGTGGAGTCCGCATTGGGGCATTTGTAGAAGAGGACGATCACTCTGCGTTTTTTTTTTTTTTAAATTGATATTCGCCCAAAAAGTGGGGTGACTCGGGATATCGTATATTTATTTTGTGCTTTATTCGAAAGTGGAAATTACTTTCTGATAAACCCTCATGTTTTGGCTGGACATTCCATTTTTGTTGTTCCATAATGTTACCCCTTTGCTAGAGACATTATACTATGTATTAGAAATTGTCTGGGGCCCATTGGCACATGCATATAACTTCTCAGCAATGTCAAAATAGGCAACAACCTCAAATCACACCATGCACCTGGGGTTCACCCATCATAGTTCTCAATGTCTTCACCTCTTCTCTGTACAGCATTTTCCGGGCTATAGTCCGCACCCGGTGTATAGTCCGGAAGAGCCAATTTAGGCCGAAAAAGTTTTTGCTTAGATAGTCCATGCCCAATGCATAGTCCGCACGTCGTGCATAGTTCGCACCTGGTGCTCGACACGAAAACTTTTCTCATACACGGCACACCTTGACAAATGTATGCTTTCTTAGCTCACAAGAAAGTTTGTATTATACGTAAATCGTCGTTTACATACTCTTTCATTAACAAAATCCGTCATGTCTCGTCATAATGAGCGATCTTGAAAAACATAATTCCTGTATAGCCCGCACGCATAGATAGCCCGCACAGCCTAAAATTTCAACTCTTAAACATGCATAGTCTGTGGACTATAGCCCAGAAAATATGGTACTTTCCGAGTGCGAGACATTTCCGTTTAGAACCAAGAAGCTTCCTAGCATTTCAGCAACAAAAATATCCATTAATTTGTTACATCATCACTTTTGGCATAGCACTCAAGAGCTTTTGCCCATGTGTGTTTGTTCCAGACAATGCTAAGCCAAGAAAGGATGAATGATGTTCAAAAGGCCCGAGACCATTATCACTCTGTCTTTTGCACTGTAGATGCAAAAGAGGCCTCTAGCGAGAAATCGAGGAAACCATAAAATCTATGATGAGCATGAAGGAAATGCTCATATGATACAATGCAGGTACTAAAGCTTTGGAGCCAGTCAGGGTGTCTGGAGAATTAAACCCAAAAAATGATGTAAGAAATAGCACGTCTGCCCTTGGGCAGCGCATTTTTCGTGGGCTCCCCTGAATCTGACAACTTCAAATCCCCAGCCTCCCTGAAATCCGTAGGTAATATGCGATTGCACGGTGGTGCTCGTCACCTAGTTCTTTCTCTCAGCTCAGACAATCTCCCGTGACCAGAATCGTCCTTTTCGAGGCTTTCCCTCAGAGTCAAAGCCTGGGTCACCTCAGCACTGCCAGCAAAAGCAGCGCTAGCCACACCAGAGCAACGGCAGACTGCCTTTCGGCACAGCAGAGGAGACGGTCCTTGTGGAAATACTTCTCCGCCTGCAGGTAGCTTGCCTTGACCAGGTCTGCATCGCAATCCATGCCTTCCTTCTGTTGCAAGAAAAGCGTATGTCATAATGTCCCTAATCTTCTTTTGATGCACGAGCTTTACACAAAAATGAGAGCACTGCCCGATTCCTGGAAACACGAAAGGCTACTTAGGGTGCGCTACTACAGAGGTATGGGCTCTAAAAAATGCCCCTGCTTACAGGATTGTTTCAGTAACAGTAGGCACATACATGATGGCTTTCTAAAGTCATTATAGATGTGTTCTTTCTAGATATCTAAGAAATATATGATTCTTGAAATAAAACAACAATTTCTTTTGGGGATATTAACGCTTCCGGCCGTGGTTGATGTCAACCCAAAGCCCTCATAGTTTATCCCGGACATGGATTTTTGTCTCGGGAGTTCCTATTTTAGAAACATTTCTAGTCTATGAAGGAGAAAAAAACATTGTGTATATTACTCTGCTTACAAGGCATTCAGTTAATTCTAAACTAATGGTAACTTTCTCTCTTATTCCCAAAGAGACATGTCCGACAGTTATTGCATTGCTGAAAAATCTATGCGGAGCGCAAGTTCGTCTGCTTCCTTTGCAGGGGTTGTAATGATGTCACAATGCCGAGCTCTGATTGGCTCTGATTGAAGGATAGTGGGTAGACCTCAAGGCAGCTTGCCTTGAAGTCTACCCACTATCCTTCAATCGGAGCTAATCAGAGCCAATCAGAGCTTGGCGTTCTGACATCACAACAATCCCTGCAAAAAAAAGCAGACGAACTTGCACACCGCATAGCTGACCTCTATTAAGTTCACACGGACTGCACACCCCTCACCGAGTGTGGTTTTTATAGAGCCTAATCAAGTCTGCACCTAGTTGAGAGTTCTTGCTATAAGAAAAGCAACAGACAGATCTAAATTATTTATCTTTAACAATTAGCTTCATAGGGTGCAATGTGGACTGCAAAATAATCACTTGCGAGCGATTTTATTTCGAGATCTAAGACAGCAGAAAGTCACACAAGGAATAGTCAGGATTCTCAAGAGAACGGGAAAGAGACTCACCGCACAAATCTCCCGGCAAGGTGGACAGACAATAGTACCTATGTGCAGCCAACCACTGTATTGAAGTTGTATCTTAATTTCTTGTTTTGAGTGGTAGCAAGTATAAGTGTAGTTTGCCACCTCGATTTGTAGTCGGCCATTGGAGCAAGCATACTGCAAGCAAAAACGATCCAAACTGGAATTAAACCTTGTCCCACTAAATATGTGGCAAGAGCAGAAAACAAAAGATTAATGCAGTACCAACAACTGTGTTCACAAAAGCTCAAAGTAAGCGTGCAAAGTGCAGCTCAAGGGTTTGTGCTATCTGTAGAGGAGTTGTTGCAATGATGATATTCCAATTGACACTTGCCCAACCCATTTTAAAAAATAATTTCAAATGACTAAAAAAAATAATAATAATTAAGGCAATGCAAATTCACAGAACCTTAACTGTATCAGATAAACTGCATCAGGAGCATTTTCTTAAGAAACAAGAGTGAGTGAATAATACTTTTGTTAATTAAAAGCGACAAAAAAAAAAAAAAGCTATGTGAGAGGATTGTGAATAAACTGTGAAACGCCTAAACCAAAGAAAACCAAAAGAAAACAAAAAGAAAACAAAAAAAAAGACAAGCCAAATGAAGGGTCCGTGTCAATGTATGTTTTACTGTGTGCAAAGAGTGTGAACACAACAAGCTTTGTTCACATTATGCACATAACTGGAAACTGACGATTACAACTGTTTGATTACAACTGTACAAATGTTTGAAAAAAACTGTGACTTATACACCGGAAAATACAGCACTTTATTTGGAAAATTAATATTTAGCTAATTATGACGTTACACAAGAAAAGTCACTAGGCATAAATCGAAAGTGCACAGGAACTTTGGCAGGTTCACACATGGAAGAAGACTGAAGAGAATAATAGAACTAATGCTGACATTATGCAATAGATAGAACACAGAAGACTCGGCAAAATATACATGGGAGTGCGAGGGAATTTTAACATACATAGTTACCCACATATGAAACAGGACTAAGAATAGTGAGGCTGGTGATGACAATGTTCAATGAATAATATAATGAAAGGACAAGCATTAGGATGACAGTTTTGTCTAATTTTTTCTGGTACATTCGCTTACGCGGTTGGTGTGCGTTGCTGCGCCGCTTTTTTTACATGCGCTTATTTTTGCGTCGGTACCAGCGGGCTTGCTGGAAGAGGGCTGCAGGCCGGGTTTCATTGGAAGGACCTTGGCCAGCCACGGGCCGGACTTAGGCCACGGGCCCGGGTTTGGAGACCCTTGGCGTAATTCATACTCTTTGTTCTCACAGCCCCGTCCAGCATGCTTCTTACCGTGCACCGATGCACTGCGGAGAAGCGACAACCACGGAAAGGGTGTTGCTTCTTAGCAGTGCGCCGGTGCTCGGTAAGAAGTGCGCTCAATGGGGCAAATAGTTCACAACAGACAGCTTTTTTTCTGGATGAGCAAACTCAATTTTGTTTTGAGGAGTCAAGTGCTACCTGAACAGTCCACAACAGACAACATTTCTGAGGGATGAATAAACATGTCTCATACATTTTATTAATGTTTCATGTGTGGCATACCTGCTTATGATCAGTAGGCCTGCATACAGGAAATCATCAAATATCGGCTTTGCATGTGCAGCCATCCATATAAAAGACCACGATTTTATCTTGCACCATATTTAGATGAACTTATGTAATTCAAACATCTGATGTTTCAAGCAAAATTCTGGGCTTCCTGGAGTTTGAACTAACGAGAGCCTACTCTAACTGCACTCGAGGACAGTTATGCGTGATGACTCCTTCCAGGTAGCATGTACTGCAATGTGGACATAGGTTTCATCTACCCTGAGGTGAACACTTTAATAAGAAACCAGGGGCACAGCACCTTGTAGCAGCCGCTCCCCCAGTGTGGCCACTGACGCACTTGGTGACACGTCCTCTCCTCCCACATTTCCTTGTTGTGGTTGAAACACTTGGAACCTGGTCCATAGTACTCCAAGGCAAAGTTCTTTTCATCTTCTGCACATCAAAAAGAAAAATTTTAAGACACAAAATTATGTCACCCTAAAGTGTTATTTAAAGGCCCATACAGTGTGCTCAACTGTTAGATATAACACGCGAGCATCGGCTACTTTTTGGAGTGAATTGCTGTGGATGTTTCGCCACAGAAACCAGAAACCAGGGTTGGGCAGAAATACTCTCCAAAGTATTTGGAAATACAAATGATGGGACACATGGCAAAAACAGCTAAAAAAGTCTTACAGCCCTTCCACTTTACGTGAAGATGGAGGATCAGCGAAGCTGTTATTTTTACGACGTCTAGGATGACGCCTAGAGGACGACGTCTAGGACGACCTCGAGGACAACGCCTAAAGATGATAACAAAGGATCAGGACCTCACTATATAATAATACCAAGGAAAGCTGACTCACGCTGGTTGCCTCCTCTTTTTATTTTCATTTATTGATACTTGCCACGACCAATGGTGAGTTTCCTGTCAACATCCGTGGACGCATTTTTTCCCAGATCCTAGCGCATAACATAACAGCTTCGCTGTAATACTGATACTAAAATACATTCATAAAAATCTATTGAGATACATATCAGAAATACATTTGAAAAGTAGAAAAGTATTTGGAAATACAAATACCGGAATACATTTTGGTGGGGATGAAATACAGACCCTGAAATACATTGTTATAAAAATATTATTTTGGAAGTTTTGGTGCACCCCTTAGGGCATACAAAGAACAAAAAAGAAGCATGCCCTAGAATACGAGATTTTGTTTTTAAACCAGCAAGCTAGCTCTCACTGCATGTTGGAACCTAAATTAAGCTCAAATCAAATTTACCATAGAATTAACATCTTGTATTTTGGGAAGTAGTAAGGGAAGCAAGCGATTGTTTTCACCGTGGCTTGAGCGCTGTTTTATTTTGGCATAACCTCGAGAAGTCACTATTATTATGTCCAATCCAGACGCCCCTTTCAGCCATGACCTTATAACGTCACCGTGGAATGAAGTTCAAGGAACCCGTATCGTTTTATCTGTTAGCTGGGCATGCCAACAGAGCCTTCCACTTTTGGAATTGACTGGAATAGTTGACCACCTAAAATGTGGGAACACATTAGTTAACTTTTGCACAATGAAGAAGGGAGTCATGAGCGGTCAGAGACAGAAATGGTCTCTGACGAAACTTGGTCTTGACTTACTGTGTGGAGGTCAGCAATTCTTTTAAAATTGTAACAAAACACATAGGCTCTAATAGTATCGCAATACCAAGAATACACCCGAGAATGTATTTCGATAAGAAATATAAAATATAGTTGAAAAATGACATCGCGATAGAAAAATATAAATACCTAATATATTTCTGGAATACCTACCGATTTGTATCGTGATACTGCCTAACACTGGCAGAAACCAGCGCGTAACAATTTATAAGAAGAAAACGAGGAAAAAAGCGGTTGCGCAAAGAATGGAGACTGACGAAGAATGACAGAAGACTGAGTCACAACAGTAACTTCTCGCAGACCATGTAAATATTAAACATATAATTCTTTTTCTAAGATCAGTTTTTGAGATTCGTTACGCAACATCATTTGCTGGCGCAGTCTGGCAGTTCACACTACTCTTCTTTTCTCATTACACTCCCAGCATGGACAACACAATGACCAATGCTTGCTTAGGAGATAACAAAACAAAAAGTGCAGACTTTTTACTTTCTTTTTTGTTAACACTAAGTGTTCTTTTATCAAAGAATGTCCTACATTTAACGGTACAAGATAGCCATGCACAGTAAATGCTGATGGGGTCCACACAATCATATCAAATATGACAACAGCAATTCCCTTGTAATCAAACACTAAACAGAGAGAAAAAAAAAATTAAAGCTATAGCCAAGGGAAAAAAAAGATTGCACAGACAATCACGTCGTGTGATGCGAATGGACAGTGTCAGCTGGTGTGATATTTCTAGGAATTGCGTGGTGAATGAATGGAAATTCCATTTCGGTGATATTGTGTACATATCGATAAAGTTGCAGCATTATTTAATTTTACATTTTTTTTAGTTTGTCAACGCGGGTCTTAATTATATAAATTTAGGTGCTATTGCATCCTGAAGATGTTCGACATTTTACCAATATTGCATCTTAATCATTTTTTTGAATGTTAGCACTACCTGAAATTAGCTTTGATCTTGAAATGTTTAGTTTATTACAAGAAGCACACACATACACATGTCACGATTTTACCTCAAATGCTTTCCATCCTAACACCAAGGGTGAGACTGTCGGCACCTACACATCAATGACATTCTCTGTCATGGGCACATTTACGCCATAAAGCAGCATCTGCTTGCTCGGACAAATGCTTCGGTTGCCCCATGCTTGCGCCAAAGGCTTAGGGCGCCAAGCGAATACCAAACGCTCACCCACGAGATCCAATTGAGGCGGACCCTCTGGCATGGGCGGGTATGCATACCGTAGCACGTGGAGAGGTTCGGGATCTTGCCAGCACAAACGCTATGCAGGCACGTAGCACATACCTCGAAGGCAATCTGGACACTGTCCATGTACGATGCCATCGCCACCGCCGGCAAAGACGCCGGGTCTCACGCAAACCACAATCGATCACGAACAGAACAGTTAATGCGTTCCATCCCAGCAGCCAGGGTGAGATCTAGCGACCGATCGAGGAACGGGCGACTGAAGGCAAGGAAGGGCAGGCAGTGCCCTCTCTCGTGCCAAACCCAACTGTGAGGCTTACCCAGAACAACAGGCTCAATACAGCTGACGCTGTAAAAATGTAAAGGTCATGTCACTTGTACTGGGGAGTGGTGACAGTTTCGGGAAGAGCTGCTTTATTCTCTGCAGCAGAAATGCTTTAATTGTTAGACAGCGGCGATATCAGTCTCGGCCACCGCTTGAGTGTAATATCTAACAGTTGAGCGCACTGTATTGTTACAACACAAGAAAAGCCTGTAGATGATACAAGATGTCGGAACACTTGCAATATGCATGCATGAGGCGCAACTCACGTGGATTGTTTTCTGGAAACTGGCACCGCGAGCCCCGGACAACTGTGTTCTTTGAGTTCCAGGTAAACTCCTGAAAACGAAGTGCATGCGTCTGAGGTCTGAGGGTGGCACAAACGATCAGCTTGCTCTAAATTACTTGACCTGAGTGAGTTCTTAAAGAGGCATTGACAGGTCAAAATCATATATATTTTTTTTTATTATCCGAAACAATTCAAAACGATACCTGGATATTATCCTAAAAATTCGAAACTTGGGAACTCAGTATTTGTGAAGTAAAAAAACAATTTCCAAAAGCCGAATTCAAAAAGTTCCTGCGCAATGCGCGCCAGTGCAGTGACGTACAAGATTAAGCCGTCCTGAAACTAGAGTTTTTCTCATGCCTCTGTGTCGTGTTTGCCCGCGTCCCGCAATCAACCGCTCCGTGCGTGCCACCCATCGCTGTGAGCAGACGACACTTCACTTTCGAGTTTGAAGTTCTTTTAGGGCTCTTTCAGCGATCTCAAATTCTTTAAAATGGTCTAAGGTCGAAGAGGAAGCGCAGTGGACTTTTGTGAGCGACGTGAGGGGCCACGTTGCACCGGTTCTGCGTGAAAGACTGCCAATGCGGAGTCACAACTGAAACTGTGGTACACAAACACCAAACCCCGTTGTTTTGACCGTTTGACGATTTCCTTTTTGAAGTCTGAGAGGTCGTAGGGCACCTAAAAAAGACAACTTCGTTCTATTCCCAGATTATCCTCCGTCCGATCATCCTCAGTGTTACATGTGTCGAGTGCCGCCATGTTTTCAGAAGAAGAATAGAAATCAGAATTTCAAAAAGAAAGAAAGAAAAAGAAGGTATTTCAAAAGAAGGGGTTTTACGAAGGCCGTTATTAAATATTATAAAAATGTCGCTTACAAAGCTTCTAAATTTCATAATCAATTACGTCACAAATAAAAAGAAGCGAGGAGGCGGGTAGCGGGAGAGAAGAGCGTCAAAAATAAAAAGGCATGCGCGCACGTGGGAACATTTGTTTTTGCGTTCTGGTATTTATTTGCGTGTCTATGACTTCAACTTGCATCGTTCTTGACAACAAAAACAAATATGACCTTTGGGGTGTCAGTGTCCCTTTAACTGCTTTCCTGTTTTGCATCAAGAAGGCAAGAAAATTTTAGGCAGCGAAAACTGCTTTGTCATATAGCAATAACATACATAGGCAAAACGAAAATACAGTGAGTGCACAGGCAAACTGGTGGAAGTTTATCATGATGAGTTTAAATAAAATCATTAGCTGAGTTAGAGACATGTTTGTCTCTGTTCATTTTTCTACCACTGTAAAAATGTTTTGCTCTTTCTGCCTCAGTCTTAGGTTAAAGTCATCATGATAGAATTCCCAAAACCTTTTGCACTTTAAGGACACGGCAATGATTATTAAGACGGCACTAAAGTAGTTTCTAAAATTGTCTCTTTATGGCACAGACTCAACTTGTGCACCTTGAATACCCAGAAATCCCCCAAAATTACAATCAGACATAATATTTTTCCCTATCATAAATGTATGGTCTTTTTCCCCTTTTCTAGGATATATCTCAGAAAAAGGGGCATGTCACAATGTTTGGAAAAAAGCCACGTGTGAACATAATTTTGGCTTTTGTAGTACAGTCAAGGTGCAGAGACCTAGTTATCGCTGTAAAACGACAAATCCAGAATCCACTTCACTTTAAGTTCACTTTTTGAAATACTCAGGTCAGAAAATTGAAGGGTTCAACTGCCAATCAACTCTTTAGCCAACTCTTAAAGAAATATTACTCACCTGGATATAAGGGCAGTAATCGGCGAGTATGACTGACCCACCATGCCTGCCAAGCTCAGCGGATGGAACGCCGGGAATGGAATCAAAGTTCTGCAAGAGTTTGTAGAAGAATTGGGGCAGTTAACTTGTCTTAATCTGACATACTTCCTCAACGAAAGATATATTTTTTTTTACAATATTTTGTGATTAAGGGGGGATATGGCCTGAGAGGGTCAACTTTTGAACCCTTCACCCAATTTGATTCAAAATTTGAGGGTTATTTAAGCACTATGAGGAAGAATAATCTGCTAAGTTTTAGCATTATCGGTCAACTTTACAGTATGCTACGGTTCTCAGACTTCAGAAACATCTCCACGTGGTGAATGATGTTGATTGGGGCGAAGCTCTGGTGGTGCTTGTCTGCGTAGACGCTAAGCCACAGCATGCCGAGCCTTTCGTTCGTTTTCATCCATGTCAGAAAGAGAATGTGTGGTATGGAACATGGTTATATACGCATTTGAGCATTTGATCGCAGCGCCCTCTCGTCTCTAAACGTTGAGCCAATGCAGTGATGCGATTGGCCTAAGCCGTTTTGGAGCACCTTTCGGAGCAGCCGAAACACTGTTTTGGAGCAGCAAAAGTGGCTTTTGGAGCAGCTAAAACAGTGTTTCGGAGCAGCAAAAGTGGCTTTTGGAGCAGATGCTCTTAGAAAAAAAAAAATATTCATTTCAAGTGCTGGACAGACGAAGGACACTTTGCTCGCCACAATAAACAAATTATATTCAAGTTAGACCACCTGGGAGTCTTTCAACATGTAACTGAAATGCCTATGAAATGACACATTTTGCAATGCTTCAGTTAAATTATGCATACATATGTACCCACTATAGTTAAATAAGAACCAAACTGCACCATATTAAAATTTAATTGAAAATGACCAGCTTAGTAGTAAATAGCACAGTATTAGGTTGACTAGTTATATAATCAATGGAAGCAGTCTCCAACTGATTAAACACATAACTACTGCAATACAATGCAAAATTGTCGCGCGAGCGGAGATGGCTGTTCGATCGAAACCATGTCACTCCGCTCCGTCGCCAACTGGTTCCCAAAATTGTTTGCCAAATGTAACTGTCCAGCATACGACAAAAAACAGTCCAGCGCTTGCCAGGCCATCAGGCGAGGTACAAGCTAAACGCAGAGAAAAATATAGAACCTGAGCACATTGATGCAAGACATCGCGAGCCAGGGTCAAAAAGTTCTTCTGAACTCAAGGCAAACAAGCGCGCTGTGCGGGTTCAGAGTGCAGACATTGCCTTCTTTGCTTTAGCTCACTTCTCTTCACCAGCTTTCTTTCGCGGCAGATTTTTCACGTACCGGGGTCCCTCCCGAAAGAAGGCTCACCGAGAGAAACCTAGGCAATCAATACTTCGACACAGCAGTCTTTGAAAAAAAGATAGATTTTTCAAGTAACACGTGATTTAAACAAGAACAGGAATGTTGATGAACTTGCGGCGGTACTTAGTTTTATTTTAGAAAGCGCCATATCTGCAGCGACGTGGGGATGGCAACACCCAACGTCGCGCGACCACGGTGACTGGCAGGCAGGGACCAAATATAGTTTTCCCATGGCTGTTGCTTTCAGGAGCGAGTGCTTCAGCTCATGCGAGCTCATTTACGGTACTCAGTTTAGTTTCGGTTTTAAAAGGCGACCAAAATTGGTCCTTTGGCGCAGGCTTGGCGCAGATTACACATATTTTGGAAAAATGTAGCAGGATGTAGCAGGGTTAGCCCCTTGGCGCAGTTTGGCGCAATTGGCGCAGCAATCACATCACAGCAATGCATGCAAAGTTTAACGCGATTATATACGCATTTGACCGCAGCGCCCTCTCCTGTATAGACGTTGAGCGGCTACATGCAACGTTTCATCCATGACATCCCCAGCTCTTGAGTTACTACCACATCTCAGAGCCCCCTACTCGTCCCGCTGTAGTGGCCGAGTGGTTAAGGCGATGGACTAGAAATCCATTGGGGTCTCCCCGCACAGGTTCGAATGTTGTCGACTGCGCAAACATATTTTTTCATAATTTTTTTTAAAATTTTTTGTTCATCTTTTTTTTTTTTTTTTGCCTTACACAAGCATGTGAGCACGTGAGCTCATGAGCAGGAGCACGAGCACCCGACGGACATACGGACATGGCTAGCCCCTAAGGAGCTTTGCCCCAAAAAAGACACTTCACTAAGAAGTCTATCGTAGAAAAATAATATTAGCTGGTGGCAAACTTCTTGCTTTAATGTGAAGAACAATACCCACAGTGCAACCTAGATAAAAATAAATTGCAAAATTTTTGTTTCATTTACTTTTTTTTTTTTATGAAGGAGTACATTTTTTTAACTGTGAAGTAGTCTATCTTGTTCCCCAGAAAATTACAGTCCCAGAGAACCTTGAATAATGTCCCTCTGTATTAAGAATGTCAAACGATAGCTTTCCTAAAACAAGAATTACTGCCAAAAAGTGAAACTGAGAAAAATGCGATTGAAGTTTCAACTTCTGTTTTATTTATTTTCGGACGATGCCAGAAACTTGAAATCCAACCGAGTCATTGGTGGCACCTTCAACTTCATGGGTGCATTGCTTCCTGGCAGCAGCTTGTGGCTTGCTTCTCAAAATCCGCCTGGGGCATAGGTGGCACCTTCGACCTCAAGGCTCTGTTGCCCACTGGCAATAGCCTCCAGCTTCCGTCTTTTGTGTGCAAGCTTTGATGCGTCCTGTGCCTTCACTCTGGCCTTCACGATCTTCCCCAGAGTCACCTTGTGGGCATGCTTCTCCTGGTGGCTTCCTGGGGTGATGCCCATCTCCTGGAGCGTCCTTTCGAAACCTTTAGGTCTAAGGTTGAACTCGAGCACAGCTAGAGCGACAGCTGTTTCGACAGTTCGCAAGGAGGCGAACTCTGTCTTGGGGCATCGCTTCCAAATAAGGGCGTTAAAAGATTCGTTTGCATTTTGTGTCATCATGCGGGAGCATCGGAGGAGCAACTCCTTTTGCGACAGCCGATTGTACACTGGAACAAGCTCTCTTGCAACGTCTTTGGAGAATGCTGGTCTGTGTGGTCGTGGTGTCGAAGGCTTCCCTGCTGCTTCAAGGGCCTTGTGGCGGTTATAATGGCAACACGAATCCTCGCCATCTGGACAGCCAACGTGACGGGGCTCCTCGTCTGTGGAGTACCGTATTTATTCGAATATAAGTCGACCTTTTTTTTCCGGAAATGTTGTCAAAAATTAAGGGTCGACCTATATTCGTGACCAAAGAATTTCGACCTACATTCGCGACCAAATTTTGCGACACTAGCGAGGGCATGGCGCTATCGAATCACCTAGCCGGCGTTGCCGTAGAGCCGCGCCGCTTCTTGTTTCAAAAAGGAAAGCAACAGCAACAAACAACAGCCCCCCCCCCCCCCCCCCCCCCCCCCCCCCGCCGTGGCCACCGCTCGCGCACATCCCTCGGGCGTCGGGTTTCGAAATTGCGCCTTCCTGTAGCGTTCCCCTCGCTGGCCAACGGGGAAGGGGAGGGAAAGGAACGCGATGCGCCATGCACTTTGCTCTCCATGTCTCTCCCTTGCAAATGCCCACAAAAAAAAAAAAAAGAAACAACGGAGGTTACTTTAGCTTATTGCTTGCGGCGGCTCGCGTGTTGCTCACGGCGACTCCGGCGTTGCTCGCGTATTTGTATTCGGTCTTTCGTCGCTTCGCCCGTCTCCACCTTCTTTCGTTGCGTCTTGCGCAGTGTCATTTTACAACGGACGGTGTCAGTGAGGTATTGTGTATTGTTGCGAATTTGCGAGGATGTCTACCAAGCTGACGAAGCTTCGGACGACGATGACATGTCCGGAAGTTCTGACGATGATTAAGTTTCTGACATCGCCCAGCGATTTAGCCGAGAGTGCTGTAACTAAAGATTTCTTTCTTTCTTTTGCCCTAACTTTCTCCTGTTCCTAAAAAAAAAAAAAAAAAAAAAGGTTGATTTATTTGAATTATATTTTTTATTCTCGGTGGGTTCAATAAATAGGGTCGACCTATATTCGGGTAAATACGGTATGTGTGGAACAGGCTGGCAAAGATGGCTCGCTGCATCTTCACGACATCAGGCGCGTTGTCCTTCAAGGCGCAAGCATAGTAGTTCGTCAGCTTTTTCATCACTACATTGGTCAGCTTTCCTTTGCCTCCCAGTCCTTTTTTTGTTTTCTTGAGTTTCTCCAGCCCTGCATACATCCTCTTCGCCACGTGATTGACGCAATCCTCCTTGTGGGTGTTCTTGTCGTACAGGTCAAGGCTGGACACATGCGTGAAGGCCTTGCTGTCGCCGTCGCACTAAACAGCGACGTACTGCATATTGTGTAGCTCAATAGACCGGCTGAAGATGGTTGCAGCCGCCTGTACCTCCATTGCATTCGACGATCCCTGGTAGTTCTTCTGGCAAGTTGCCTTGTGGGTTTCTGCCCACTCCTCGAAGTGTTCGTCGTCTTCCTTGGGGCCCAACTCGCACCCGTGGTAATACTTGCTCTGGACCGAAAAGTCAAGCACCAAGCCGGTCTCCAGTTCAATCGCAATGCCAACTCCGAAGTGGTATGGCCACGTTTATGCCACGTGCCATCGTAGCTGATGCCGGCGCTCGGGTCCCCGGTCGGTTGCGCGTCCCTGACGGCTTGCGCAGCGTCCCTCATTGCGTCACTCGCCGCCTGCATCGCCGCATCGTGCACTTTCGCCGCAATCTTCTGGTATGACTTGACGTGCATCGGGGGCCGAGCGTTGAGGCCCCCGAAAAGATTCGTGAGCTTCGTGAAACTGATGCCACAGTCTCTTCCAATGACGCCGAGACGCACCGCAAGTTCGTTCTGTTGCGACTTGCCAATTGATGGTGAATGCGGTGTCATGACGATGTCTCCGCAAGTCGAGCAGCTAACAACGAACTGAAGGTTGATGCCAATTCCTTCTTCTCGCAAGCTCAGCAGTTCTCTGTGGCACTTGGGGCAGAGCAAGGCCGCAACAAGAGTTTGCACGGCCGACACACTGAGGAGCCGATAGCCGTCCAGGGGCTTTTCAACGGGAGCGTATGTCGGCTCCGGGTCGTCCGTAGTCCCCGCGTCGTAATCGAGCAGGCTGAGCTTCCTCTCGAACGTGGTCAGCACACCCGATTCGGAGGAGACAGGAAGCCGATGAGCATTCGGAGATGAAGCTGTAGGCTCCGATGTCCGCAAAGCACCACTTGAGCTTGAACATTGTGATGACGGCGGCGGCGGTGGAGACGGCGATGATGGTGCCGGCGGAGACGGGTCCCCGTTTTTTGCGAGGAGTCCTGCTGATCGACCCCTTGGTTTTCGCCATCGAGAACGCCGGCCAAAGCTACTGCAAGTGCTAACTTTGGAAGCAGGCATTCCTCGGCAGAAAAACTACCAGGAACAAAGCTACCGGGAACAAAGAGGGAAAACGAATCTAAACAGCGGCGAAGTAGAGATACGATCAGAAGCAAAAGAATTAGCCGAAAGCGCGCGCATGAGGCGAACAAGGAGCTACGTCACCGAAGGCGGCCAATCGTGAGCCCCGTTTCGGGTCACAACCAATGGGATTGCTGGTATCACAGTTCCCACGTTTTTTCTGCTTGTTTGTATGAGGTTCTCCGGGGCCACAGATAGCCTCCAACGTAGCAAGCTTCTGCGGGCAGAAACTAGAAGAAATGGCGCTTCCAACGAGGGTAAGATATTTCGGCTGCGTCGAACGAGCGCGGAGTAGGCCTAATTTGAAAATGCCAAACTTCGCTGCTCCGCTCGCTCGGCGGGTCGCCGCGCGCGGCCGCGAGTTTGCCGAAAATAATTTTTTGCGAAATAAATACTGCGTATTTATAAATGAAACTTTCTGAACTTCAGAATACAGTAAACCCAAATATAATATTTTTTAAAAATTCCTTAAAAAAAAAAAAAATGGAATTTTGGGGCCGTATCTTTCCTTAAATAAATTCAGTCGTGGATTGAAGTGCAACAGTAAGATTAACACTATGTTGAGCATACATCAACATATGAAGGTGATCTGAAATGCAATATACAATATAAAACTATATATAAAAATTAACTGCATGTACTGACTCTTAATTGCACTAACTCCTTATAACGAGCTTAAAAATTGACCGCATCTCCACGTGGTGAATGATGTTGTTTGGGGCAAAGCTCTGGTGGTGCTTGTCTGCGTAGACGCCGAGCCGCAGCATGCCGAGCCTTTTCATTCATGTCAGTAGGAGAATGTGTGGTTTTCTTCTTTTTCTTTTAGGGGCGAAGCTCCTTAGGGGCTAGCCATGTCCGTATGTCCGTCTGCCGTAGGCCGGCGTCGGGTGCTCGTGCTTCTGCTCGTGAGATCACGTGCTCACGAGCACGTGAGCACATGCTCACGTGCTCGTGTAGGGCAAAAAAAATTAGAAAAAAAAGGACGAAAAAAAAATTATGAAAAAAGAAAAAGAAGGAAAAAAAGAGTAGGGGGTTCTGAGATGCCATCCCATCTGTCTGCTTAAAAAAAGAAAAAGAAGAAAACCACACATTCTCCTACTGCCATGAATGAAAAGGACCGAAAAGCTCGGCATGCAGCGCCTCAGCGTCTACGTAGACAGCAAGCTGCTCCGGAGACCAGGGCGCGAGAAGCTGCTGCACAGCGTCAAAAACGCCAAGCGAACCCGGAGTTGAGAGCTCGGGAAGCGGCGGCAAAGCGTCAACGCCGACAGCAAGCAGCAATACCTATGACCAAAATCAGTATCATCAGCACCACCCGAGCTTCGCCCCAATCAACATCATTCACCACGTGGAGATGCGGTCATTTTTTTTTAAGCAGACAGATGGGATGGCATCTCAGAACCCCTACTCTTTTTTTTCTTCTTTTTCTTTGAGCCTTTTCATTCATGTCAGTAGGAGAATGTGTGGTTTTCTTCTTTTTCTTTTTTTTAAGCAGACAGATGGGATGGTATCTCAGAACCCCTAACTCTTTTTTTTCTCTTTTTCTTTGAGCTTTTCATTCATGTCAGTAGGAGAATGTGTGGTTTTCTTCTTTTTCTTTTTTTTAAGCAGACAGATGGGATGGTATCTCAGAACCCCTACTCTTTTTTTCTTCTTTTTCTTTGAGCCTTTTCATTCATGTCAGTAGGAGAATGTGTGGTTTTCTTTTTTTTCTTTTTTTTAAGCAGACAGATGGGATGGTATCTCAGAACCCCTAACTCTTTTTTTCTTCTTTTTCTTTGAGCCTTTTCATTCATGTCAGTAGGAGAATGTGTGGTTTTCTTCTTTTTCTTTTTTTTAAGCAGACAGATGGAATGGTATCTCAGAACCCCTAACTCTTTTTTTTCTTCTTTTTCTTTTTTCATAATTTTTTTCATCTTTTTTTTTTTTCCAATTTTTTTTTGCCCTACACGAGCACGTGAGCATGTGCTCACGTGCTCGTGAGCACGTGATCTCAGGAGCAGAAGCACGAGCACCCGACGCCGGGCCTACGGCGTACGGACATACGGACATGGCTAGCCCCTAAGGAGCTTCGCCCCTAAAAATATCTTAATTGCATCAGCATTTTACTCTTTCACAAACTCATACTGCATGATTGTTGTAGAGTTGTTTCCACATTCAATTTTAATTCCGGGGCCTGGATTCCACCTTTCACAGCGGACGCTGTGAAAGATGCCGGAACGTTGTCTTTGTCTTTGTAGGCACGAGTTCACTTCAATAAACGAGTCTGCTACTTTTACCATTGGCGTCTGTGCCCTATCTGCGACAATTTGTCCACGGTCCCCGTACATATTACAAACCTATTCCAGCTCTTCGTTACTAATGAATACATGCATTTACTATATCAGACTTTTCTTTAGAGTGGTTGTACTTTTGCATAATGACCCAAGCAGGCAGCAAGTGGAGTCCGGCAGCAAGTGGAGACGTCTTAGAAAGAAGTGAATGTGGCGGAAGTTGCACACCTGAAACACTGGCTCCAGTTCCTCCCCGTGGTCCACCAGGTTGCAGAGAGCGACAGAGTCGCGGCTCTCGTGCACTCAGTCTCAAGGGGGTCCTTCTTCACCTTGTCACAGAAGGGATGGATGGTCACGCCCCTGGAACAATTTCAAGGTTGGCTTCAGACGTAAATATAAGAAAAAAGGTTCACTATGCCTCCACACTCTCAGGCAAACTGCACAATGGCTGTGTCACAAAATTAACATACAATCTTCTAATCTCGTTCTTAGCAGACTAAATGCAGGAGCTTGCCCTTTCTAGTTTGAGAGCTAATGACTGTGGGCATTTCTAAGCACCAGCACTTTTTCTCAGCGCAGTGAGAAACACACGTGGTATCATTCTTCCATAGCCTTTTGCCCATGACACTTCAAAATTTAAAATAGAAAATTAGAAGTGCCACTGCTTTCAAAGGCTGCATCATATCGGCACATTCAGATTGGCAGAGGGTTCAAGAAGTAATAGGTATGGAATCTACTGACCAGCTCTTCGTACAATTTGCTCAAGCAAAAGCGCCATACACACCTTGCACGACGGCTGTCGATCCAGTCCTTGCAGCTTTTTAAGGCAAAGTCACAGCCCAAATTGTGGCCCCACTTGAGAGGTTGTGCTTGATCATAGTTGGGAAGGTACCAACTGAATACACACAAAAAAAGGAGAAAAAAAAAATGCACAGGCATGCAATAGACTTTCGAGGCAATAACCCAAACACGAGATGCTTAGGAATATCCTCACTTACCCAGTGTCTTCCATGAGAGCTAAAGTGATCCTGGAGTACACTGGGTTCTGAGTGTGAGTCCCTGTCATTGCCTCATTCTGAGGAGAAATCACAGAGCAGACAGTTAGCCCAGAAGTAACAAACTTCTAGCAAACAAGACACTTGGTGCAGAACAAGGAGCAACAGATCTCTTCAACAATATTGTTGATGCATCATAAGAATTCATTAAAGATATCCCCTTTGTACTACGATTTCCGAATTCATGTGCACTTTATGTTCTTGAATTTTATTAAACAATCACTCTGATGCATATGAGAGATTCGTAAAAGCTGTGAAAAATACACTATTGCACTCTGTGCGGGCAAGTTCCACGGCCAGAGGGACGTAACACAATGGGGTAATCGTCCCAAAGGTTGGATAATGAACTAAAATTTGTTCATTGACTTTTTAATTAGTGAAAATAAGCATACAGTTTCGATTAAAAACTTGCTGAGCATCATCAAGAACCACGAAATCAGTAAATTTCAGAAGTACTTGAAGCGCGTGGGAAGTGCAGGAGTGTGCTAAAGTTACCACTCATGCTGGCAGGGGGAAAATGCGGATAAGATTATCATCTGTGTTGCACACCACCAGCCCTGCTGGCTACCAGTGTTCTCGGCTCAATGGTTCTCAGGGTTTTTGATGGTTTGTGTTTGGATATTGTTTATTTTTATGGGGAACTTGGGCAACTGGGGATAAAGCAAAATTAAAATCCCAATTTCAGAGAAGTGAAAATATGACAAAATTATATTATGATAAACAGCAAATTTTTATATAGAGTAAGCTTTGGAAAACACCTTCTGAATTTCATAAAGCATAAACTCCGAAAACACAGAGCCCTTGCCCTAGCTTACGATGCACAACGGAGGAGAGTACCGAGGCTAGTAAAAAAAAAGAACTGAGGGATGAAGACAAGTGTGATGACGAGATCATTGAGGAAACTTGAGAGCACCTCAAAGAGTCTTTTCTCCCAGTGAGTCAGCTGGTCCCATCCTCTCCCTGGTCCTCCACCTCTGCTCCCTCCAGGTACGAGCAGTTGAAATGGCGCCGAGCCTCCTCCTGTCGGGAACAAGGAGGCCCAAATGCGTTGGCAATTACCTCTGCCAGGAATAGTACGGCATTTTTTTGACATCCACTTATTTCGAGAGGTTGGCAGTTCCCTAACATGGGAGCTACAACTTGAAACTAAAGGCAACAAAAATATATGCTAAACAGCACAAGGGTAGAGTCAAGCAAAGAGACAGACTGCCTTCTTTAGAAACCGAAGCATGGTCCTATTTCGTGCCAGAAGGCGCACATTGGTCACATTTGCTGTGCTACTACTACTTGAAGGAATCGTAATGAAACTATCATAATTAAAAGAGGCCGCATCTCCACGTGGTGAATGATGTGATTGGGGCGAAGCTCTGGTGGTGCTGATGTTATGATTTTATTGCTCATAGGTAGTGCTGATGGTGCCGATTTTTTTTTTTTATTGCTCATAGGTAGTGCTGAGTTCGGGTTGCGTTTCGACTTCATTATTACTGCTTATGGTCGGTGAAATGCAGAGCCAGTGGTTCTTCTAGCGGATCAGCTTGGATCCGCTAGAAGCCGTGGAAACGCATCTCCACCGCTTAGTCAACGGTCCATGTCAGAAAGAGAATGTGTGGTATGGAACGTGGTTATATACTCATTTGAGCATTTGACCGCAGCGCCCTCTCGTCTAAAAAGTTGAGCCAATGATGCAAAGTTTAATACGATTATATACGCATTTAATTGCCAGCGCCCTCTCCTGTATAGACGTTGAGCGGAACCCCAGCTCTTGAGTTATTACCACATCTCAGAGTCCCCTACTCGTTCCGCCGTCGTGGACGAGTTGTTAATGCGATTGACTAGAAATGCCGTGGGGTCTCACCACACAGGTTCGAATCCTGTAGACTGTGCAAACATTTTTTCTTTTTTTAAGAAGACAGATGGGATGGCAATCGATGTGAGCACGACGCCAGGACGAATGGACAAGGCTAGACCCTAACGAGCTTCGCCCCTAAAAGCCCAGAGACAAAGGAAAACAAAAATTACGACTGTGCATCAGCTCGCCTGCGTTCGAATCTTATTTCATTTCATTTCATTTCATTTTATTACCTCAAAGGCACTCGACTTGCGAGCGCATTACATGAGGGGGGAAATTCATAATATACAATTGAAACTTCAAAACAATGTTTTCGCGTATATACTATTTACATCTTAGAATAACACGCACAAAAATGCACTGGGGAAAGCGTGCACACCAAAGAGCAGGAAAAAGAACACATACATGATATAACAATGCAATTTCATATATTGCGACATAATTAAATGGGTGTAAACAAAAGTTCACGCAAAAAAGATCAAGATGAATAAGCACAAATATACAACAGCGTGCAAGCAAATAAATGTCAAGGTAGAGACCGTTTACAAACTGCTCATTCCAAGGTACTGTTCACATTTTATTTATATGCTGCAAGGTTAGTCTCCGATACTACTTCGTATGGCATATCGTTCCAATCTCTAATGCACATGACAACAGGCGATGAGGAATATAATAGTGTGCGTGATTTGGGCGGCTGAATCTTGAGTTGGTGATCCGTTCTGGGCGATATATAGGAGGGCGGTTTACAGTAGGTTGCCTAAAAGTTGATGCGCTATTGAAAATGGTATGAAACAGACATAGTCGTGACAGCCGTCGACGTTTCTCAAGAGAATGTAGACCGAGATTGTTTTTTAGTGAAGTGACGCTAGTGAATGAAGAATAGTCAGAGGAAATAAATCGGGCTGCCTTATTCTGGACGGACTCCAGTCTATCAACAAGGTATGCCTGATGAGGACTCCAGACAGCGCTAGCGTATTCTAGTTTTGGAAGTATCAGCGAATTGTAAGCAAGCAATTTAGTGGACGGAGGTGCGAGAGATATATTTCTTTTCAGGAAGCCGAGGGTTTTTATGAGCACTTGCTACTATGCAATCTACCTGATGAGACCAGTTAACGTTTCTGAAAAATGGACACCAAGGTACTTGTAAACGGACACCCTGTCAATGTTGCGTCCTTCGAGGGAATACTGGGTAGACGATCTACTTGGGGATGTGGAAATGTTCATGTGTTTACTTTTTGAAACATTAATATTCATGAGCCAGTCGGTGCACCAAGTTCCAATCCTGTCAAGGTCATTTTGCAATATTAAATGATCGGATGTATCGGATATCTTTCTGTATATGACACAATCATCAGCGAAAAGCCTAATGGTGGACGTTAATGAAGAAGGAAGGTCATTTACATATATTAAGAACAAAAGAGGCCCGAGAACGCTCCCCTGCGGTACACCAGACGATACTGAACATTGATTCAGTTTCAATGAAACTGAAGTGACACAAAGAAAGGCTACTCCACAATGGTTAGTAAAACTGAAACGAAATAATAAAGATTTATTTATTTATTTCATAGACTGATCCCACCAGCCAGTTTCATTGTGCCACCGTTGCTAGCATGCATCCTGGGAACTGTAGTCTTTCTACATGCGCATGTAGCGCATGTAGGAGGGCGCGAGACGACACGAGCTGTCTCGTGCACTGCCATCTGTCTCTTGTGAACTACAGATATGGCGGCGTCACGTGGAACACTTAGCGAGGTCAGTCTATTAGCACTTTTGGTTTTCACTTCATTATTGTTCCCTCAGGGCCCAAAAACGTCACGTGGAACACTTAGCGAGATCAGTCTATTAGCACTTTTGGTTTTCACTTCATTTATTGTTCCCTCAGGGCCCAAAAACGTTTTTTCTTATCGATAGATAGAGCCCTGCATGGATTTCATTATTTGTATCTCAGCAACATCCACAAACTGTATATCCAAGTCTGAATGGAATTCACAAATTTTGTCGGTCATTGTATGTATCTGCATCTGACTTGCAATCCCGTATTTTTTTATTTGGTACATTGTGGGTTTGATAGGCTTAAGCATGTGTGCAAGTGCAAACAGAGATTCCCTATGGCCACATATCTTGCACCTTTAGCGTTCACCAAGTGTAAGAAAAAGTGGCCGCAAACATAGAAACAGCACATGCTACAGGCGCCAACAAGCCAAACCAATGTCCGAACAAAAACAAACGTGCCTGCCCGTAAACAGCTCTGTAAGAAAGTGACACCCTTGACGTCACTGCCACAGTTGCTCGTCATGTGTTTGGTGCACTATTGCCTATGTTGCTGCTGTGCCATAAAAGCCCAAATTCATTCATTCATTCATTGCCACAGGTGTTGCTTCTCTGCAGTGCACCCATGCTGTAGGGGAAGTGCACTCATTGGAGCGAAGGCAGCCGGTATAAAACTAATTTTAAAAACATCCTAGGGTATTAAAAAATATACATAGTCAAGAAAAGAAACATTCAATTTGAGGGTCGAATTAGAGCGTTCAATTTAAAAATCTAATTTAATAAACTAATAATCATTTGGAGTTTTAAGTATGTATGTCCAGATGTCTTGAAATTATAAAAGAGATGTTTTTGGCCGTTCGGTGCTCCTGGAAACGATGCTGCACTGTCATCAGTTGGTATAGAGGGGCATAAAAAAACATGGTGAAACAGGAATGCCCATCTCCTAGGGTGCCAACCTGCTGAACTAAAGGGCCGTAATTTCAGAAATGCCACTCAGCTGTATTGAGGTGCAAGACTATGCTGATATTTCTTGAAAAGGTAGTACCAAAAGAATACAGAGTAACCAAACCCCACAAGGAAAAGGACCATATAAACATGACTGAATGCATCCTCAAGACAAGGAACAACTCAGAGGAGGGCACATATGTGCGATGCAGTACAACAAGCCACAGTTAAAAACTGCAACTACAGTTAAAGTGTGCCTCCAGCCCACTTGATGGCACCCACCACAACACGGGTGTCACCATGATCCAGGAGATCTTGCTGATGCTTCCTCCGTGGATCTTCCAGTTGGTCCGCATCACCTTTCGCATCACACGTTCACTCCACTTGTGAGTTTGCAACCTGCCACGAGCCAAGGATAACAATACCCAGTTCAAAAAGTTCCACAAAAATGGAATGACGATAATTAGTTCAAATGTGGAATGTATGAAGAACCATGGTCCCAAAGTGAAATCAAACCTGTGTAACATAAAACATAAGAAGTCATTAGCTTGTCACGCTTCTTATTTTCAAGTTCCAAAAGAGCTGTGTATCATGACCCAGACATGGCAACCATTTATCCGGTCCCCTGATAGTGTCAAGTGGTGCACATATTTTGTGGTAGTGCTTGTTCCAATGAAGTGATGGCTCAGAATGAAACATGGCTGGGAAGATACTCACTTAAACTCATTCTATTTAATAAAATGTTATTGCTCACGCATATAAAACAACTCGCATTTGACAAACATAACTGGCAGCCGACGGCTAAAACAAGAAAAAAGAAAGATACTAGATCAGGTCATGCTATGAATGGGAAACAAGAGAGCAAACAGGTTAGTGTGACACGTAGAGCATAAAAGTAGAAAGTAGAATTGAGCTTTAAAAAATGCAGATTTTCAACATAAAAAAGGCATTACCTAAATGAGAGAAAGATTGTCACAGCTATTTCTGGAACAGAGGAAATGCAGAGTCAGAAAAAGAAAGAACAAAAAGAAAAAGAAGCAGAATAAAACATGGAGAGAAAAAGAAAACAAGCCAATTGATGGGAACACAATAAAAACTAAACTTAGGAGAAACAAGAAATGACTGTAGCTGCCGTGCATAAGAGCTTCAAGTCAGGAGTGTAGCCAGGGGTGCTTATGGGGTTTCAGCCCCCCCCCCCCCCCAAATGCAATAAAACCTATGTGCCTGGTGCCATTCTTCACGCCAACTCATTGGAACACCCACGAAAAAATATTTGTGGCTACAACACTGCTTCAAACCAAACGTAAAGCTAGTTTTCTTTCTCAAATAATAAATCAGATGACAAGATTAGATCGCACAATGATATAAAGTAGAGTCAGAGTCCTTCAATACACTACTGGTCACGAACGTTTCTGCATAACTACAAGAAAACTTGGTACGCGACCGCGTGAAGTGCTGACATTAACAAGGGCAACAGAGAGCCTCTATCTAGTTAGTGCGTCTGGAAGTCCGGCAGCCATGAAGTGTTGTCGGAATTTTGAGCCCACTCTGAATAAGCCACCCCTATATCGCTGCGACGAGTCATTGCATTGACAGCATTTTTCATTACTTAATGTAAGCGGTTTCAGCTCTGCGCACGCAGTCAACCGATCAAACTTCTTTTCCTGTAACAACCTCTATAATAATATCATATCCCATTCCTTTTTTCTTGTCTCAAAACGATTTCCACTGTCAAATTCAGCGCCATGAACAACACCCTAAGAGTAGAGGCACTGCAAGCCAGTACGCTCAATTGCCTGGCTCTTTTTTCCTTTCAAAAGCATAGTTTTCTTTGACAACAAACAAAAGCAATTTATTTGTAAGTTTTGTTGTCAAGACCAACCAAACTTGACTGGGGTTCGCCATCTTTATTTCCAAATGATTTGAATGCTGGTTTTATGCAGTGTGTAAAGGAATACCATCAGAAAAGAACTGCAATGACAAAGTAAATAATAGCAACAAGTTGGATCTAAGAAAAATAAAAAACATGATTAGCAAAGCAAGAAAGAGAGCTTGAGAGTCTTACTCTTTGTTTACTGATGGCTTTCCATTCCTCTCCCTGGGTGTCAATGGATAGCCATTTCTATCACGAAAGTAGGCATATAAGCTCACCGAGAAGCCCTAGAGAGAGGGACAAAAGTGAATAAGTTTAGTTACAACCCTAGGAATGCACTCCTATTAAATAAGAGCACTATTTCTCTATTTACCACATTTGCTCGAGTAATAGCCACACTTCTTATGAACAAAGCCGTTGCGTCTACTTTCCTGCAGAACACACATACAGTCAATCATTGTACTCTGCATAAAAAACGCAGCGAATAACAAGGTCGTGAACACGATTCTCCGTAAAAATGCAATCCGAGCAGATAGCATTATCGCACGAATATGTTATCGCTGTCCCATAAATCCCTGCCATTTTTCTGCCGATCGCAGTGATTCACTATTCTAGTGCTCCGCAGGAAAGCACAGCCATGGGCCTTGTTCACAAACGGTGCGGTTATTACTCTAACAAATACGGTGACTGATGCTTAAAAGAAGCAGAGAATAAACAAACATTTTGGCTTAACTCAACAGGCGGAATACATTGGTCATGCATTTTCTTTACAAGCAGACGCTGAAAAAATCCCGAGATTGAAAAAGCTCGGTTCCTTTAATTGTTCTCCTAAAACCTGTTTTATAGTTATGTGCAATGAGAACGAAACAACAATGGCTGTCATGCAATTGGACACCGAGCCTGAAACCAGGCACGCTCACCAAAGCATGAAGAATTTCATGTTTCACTGTGGACAGCAGGGTGTCCATGTCTTGAGGCTTTGTGGAGATGGAGTGAGGGCACAGGTTGGCATGACCAGCAATGGGCCTGCAAAAGAAACAACATGTCAGTAAGAATTTAAAAAAATTTCAACTAGAAATGAACATTCAACACCTGAGAACAAGGCATCGTAGAAGCAGGATTCCTATCAAGTGGAGCGTGCAACAATGTGAAATGTGTAGCTTCTAGTAGGGCTTGCGAAAATCAACCCTTAACATGCCAGGTTACCACAGTACAATGATGGAAGTGGCATTTGAGCTTTATAGCAGTTCTTGTAGCAAGGAAAATAATACTGGTTTGGGACAACCCCTGGCACCTCTGGAGCAGATACCAACACTTGTTAACAGATTACATAAAAATGAAAAAGCATCTCTAAATGAGTTCAGTTTTGATAATGACTGAGAGTTCCTCTGATGTACCAAAGCATATTACTCATTACTTGTGTAATCAAAACGCATAGAAAGCGAAAGGAATACACAACTCTGTTTCTAGAAGTAAGTCTACAGGCCCGTTCACACTCTTGCGACCTCTTAAACCTGGGTTCCTTAAAACTTCTTAAACCAGGGGACACACTGACATTGTGGCGCCATCTATGCGGTGACCCTGGAACTGCATTTCACAAGAGCGAAGGTTTTGCGGGATTTCCGAGGTCAAATGTGCGTAATACCCATAGAAAGGCTCGTTTATAACATTGACAAAAGTTTTTCGAGCCAAGAAAGAAAGGATAATGCGCGAGAGAAATAAAAAAATATGCCGGACCGCCGAGTTTACACTGCTACCCAATAGATGGCGCCAGTGTGTCCTCTGGTTTAAGAAGTTTTAAGCAACCCAGGTTTAAGAAGTCGCAAGAGTGTGAACGGGCCTTAAGATCAGAGTAGGTTCCATTGACGAAGGGTACTAAGAAAAACAAAATGTGGCTGAAAAATTTATCATAGTGCAACACTTCAGTTGAGATAAAGTCCCTCTCCCCATCACCTTTTTTGAACTCGTAGGGTAGCTTATTTAGCACATAAATTGTAAAATGTTGGCAAAAACCAGTATATACCTGCTAAAACGTTGATCAATGAAAACATGTCCTCCCAAGTTTTATGAACCTACCAAACTCAAGATTGTGATATCATAAACTGCAGAAACAACCACCTTAAAATATTATGAAAACCTACAGTTGTGCCTTAAAAGTGACACTGCACTTTAGCGGCATTGGGGTCCAAGTTGAGCCAAAGTTTGCTGCCCTTTCAACTTGACTGCCGTAATTATTCAAATATAGGTCTGGAATTTTTTTTACATTAGGTAGACACAAATCTACAACCACGACCGGTGGAAGCCGACCTGTAATGGTACTGAGCGTAATTTCCAAGCCCTTCGCGCTAACCCAGGCACTCCCCCACGTTAGCCGCTCCTCTTAGCACACTGGTGAAGCTCGATGCGCACACGACAGTGCAGAGCGATGGGAGGGCTGATGCGAGCAGTGCGAGTGCCATGGTACGCTCTAGCCACAGCATGGAGGCACGTGGCAGGCTTGATAATCAAGTGATCTCATAGGGAGGAAAATACCGTGGTTCTGTCTTATTACAGTAGCTGCCATACCAGTATTTTGCTCATTTGTTTTCTTGTGACTCGAAGCTTCTGACATTGCTGATATCGTCTGGAAGTTCCGAGATGATTATGCTAGTGGGGTTGATTAGCAATCTCTATGCTTTGTTCCACCTTGGTTCAAAGCGCAGTGAAATACATATTTGTACCATTTTCCTTCCCTTCTAGTATGAATATCAGGGTCGACCAATATAACAATAATTTTCTTTCCCTTTTTTTTTTCAAAGCACGTATCAGCGCAGGTGTGGCGCAATTCCTCGCAAAAATGGCATTTTGGCACAAGATGTAGCATACTTTCGTTCACGGCACATTTGGCGAAAATGGTGCAGCAATTCCACCACTGATAATATTCTCTTCCACGCAGTCCTTTGGCTGTGCAAAAGAAACTATAAAAAAAAAAAAAAAAACACTGATATACTGTTTAAGATAAATAGGCCCAAAGTGGTTGGAATTTGTAAAGCTATTTGTAGGACTGGGGCAGCCTGGTGGGTAGAAAAATGAGAAATTGAGGAAAAAAGAATGTGAGCTTCAGAGCTCCACTTTTTACAAAAGCCAGGATGAGTAAACAAAAACATAGTCTTGTTCTGAGCGCTAGTAGCCAAAAAAAAAAATTGCCTCAGGAATTTTTTAAGAGCTGCAGTAATATTGGCCCAATTTATTATCTCTGACCTAAACGCAGAGGACCTGCAAATGCCAAGAAACACAAACTTACACACATTAGACACCTGAACAAAAGTTGTAGCTACCAGTCAAATCTATTCAACTCCTGCACGAACCAAGATTTCAGATTTTTAGAGGTATACTAAACAGGAATGCATGAGCATTTTCCCATTCAAGTTACAGTTTAATGCTATAATAATAATCTTTATTTAAAGTGCCCAAAAACAACCAGGATAGTCTTTAGATTGGTGCACTTCCACAAAAATGCTATTAGAAACAAATATATACAGGATCACACTAAAGACATGCTATAACAAATATAGTACAAAATAGTTAAAAGCACCGCAAGTATGCTTCAGCATTGACGATACCTTAACTACAAGTGATTCTAGAAGCACAAGCACAAGAATACAGAGTAGAGTAACTGGGTGGATTCCAGAGTCCCGCATTGCCGAAAATCTTTTGTTTGTACTTTTGTTGCAGTCAGCAGCGTAGTCACCCTACTGGGCCCATGAAATTTGGACCCATTAAAAATTAGCTACCCCTAGATTACAGTGATGTGTCACTGCATTGAAAGGATTTCTCTTTAAGGGGGGACACTGGCTAGAGGTCGAACTTCTAAACTGCTCAAGTGATCTGAATGAAATTTGCAGGGGAGATTAAACGTCAGATGTAGGTGTACTGTGCAAACCTTCAGCTCTCTAGGACAACTTTGCATACCTGCACAAGAAGATGTTTCACTCTTCATTAAGAAATCTATGACATGCAAATGAAGTTATTAAGCACCATTTTGACTGCTTGAATATAAAGTGGGGGATGTGGGACTTCGGGCTATCTAGTTTTTATAACTCAAATGTAAATATTTCAGCAAGAGTTATAACCTCAAAATATGAGATGCATATCTATCCTATGTCAATTTGTGACAACATAGTTTTTTCTCAATGAGGACTTCAACTTAAAACAAAATAAACTAGATAGCCCGATTCCCTGGGACATTTCAGTTCAGAAACATCTTGACTGTGGTATCAGAATACTTTTACCCTCGAACAAAAGATTCCTTTGTATTAAATTTGCAGCAAAAAGTGGAACTGAGAAAAATGCATTCAAACATTGAACTCCTTTACTTTGTTACTGCCGCAAAATGTGTTGAAAATATTTTATAACAACGTAACTATATGGCACATGGTTATCAAATTTAGTATCAAAAACCGAAAACCTAAAAATTGAGAAATGAATTTTTTTTAAATATTTTGTAATTTAGGCTCATGTCCAGTATCTTAGGGTCTGTACATGCAATCAGTTGCTCAACTTTTCTGATCACGTACACTTCACAGCATTGTTGGTGCAAACAAGCAGTTACCGGCCTCTACAGGTTTTTTTTTTTTTTTATTCTTAGTATTGAAAGGCTGGCACCAACACTACTAGTGAAGTGGGAAGTGCTCAGTTGGAGCACCCAGCTAAGCGGTAAAATTTGGTGCCCACCAATACCCATTCGAAGCAAAATGGGGACATGTGCAGATGTGTTTGCGCTAACAATGTCGTGCAGTGTACCTCATAGGACAAGTCAACAACCATGAAAACTAACCTTACAAGTTAAAAGGCCCGTGTTATATCTCTATCAAAGTGCAATTATACAGCATGATGCTAAAAATAAAAAGATTACCATAGACTTCGAAACTACATCTCGTGTGTGCAGAAGGATGAGGAAAACTCAATTTTATGCTTCGGTGAGGCTTGCAAGATATATGCATATCATGGAAGCAGCATATTTCCCTAAGGTCGAGCCATAATCAAGGCAAAAAGAAGAGGAAAACGAAGGGGAGTAATAAAATAACACCACAGAGAATCCGGCTCGTGTTCTAAAAAGCACAGAAATGGAATCCGCCGACGAATGAATAAATATGGCAGCCACAAACGAAATTCAGTGGCTCGGGCAAAAGAAGAAATGACGCTGTTACAACCGACGTTGTTACAACTATGAGAACCACATTCACTTCAAAGTTCTGTTGATGTCACGAATTTTAGATCTTGTATTTATTTATTTTTCACGTGCTTTCCAGACGCACAGCTGCGTTCGTTTCTCGTTCGATGATGTGAGGTGGGATAAGCCAAACTCATTTTAAGCTGCTCACCGTAAAATCCCAAGAGATAGCCCACCTAAGATCGAAAGCAAATCGGGTAAAAATATGGAGTGGGCCAACTTTCGGTGAGCTATCAAAAAAATTTGTGAAAATGCTAGTTTTAAAATCTGTGACCCGCGAAACTTGTGATTGCAGAGAGGGGCAACGAACCAAAGACGACAGTCCTTCCCAGTCAGCAATGTTCGCTTATCTCCCGGCATGATTAAGTAACACCGTTTTTGCCGAGGTCACCATTGGCCAGGGCCCTGCAATTACTAGAAGTGGGCTATCTTTCGGTGTTTCTGAAAAATGGCAAATCCTGCCAAAAACAGGGGACGGGTTATCTTTCAGGGGTGGTGCATTTCTCGGGATATTATGGTATTTCTTTCGTGACTTCCACGGTACTAGGTCTGTTCGGGTATTTGGTGACTTCTCTTGTGGGTTGCGTTCTACTCAGGGTCTCCCGAGCTCTCCGCGGATTTAGGGTTTCCCGGATTGTCCTTGAAGACGTGTTGATACGTCAACTCTTACGGATGTAGTTGGTAGTAGATTTTGAGTATTATTTTAATTGTGGTCATGGTCGTGGGGTTCCCTCGATGTTTGAGCAACCCTCTCGTTGGTTTAATTTTTGTTTGAGTAAGAAGAGGTGAGGGGGGCGGGGGGAGATTTTACAATATGTCCCAAAAAGTAATTGTGATACAATGTATTTTGGCCTTGCTTGCCTGCAAGGTTGGGCTACAAATAGGCTGGCTTTTGGCGGGATGGTTATGTCGCGAGTCTTGCTTCTTTCTCGTTTTGAGGGCCAAGTCTCTAGTTTTGCGTTTTGGCGTGCTCTTGCCTGCAGGCAGTGTGTTGTTCCCGTTTCAAGAGTGCAATGTTAGATCGGCCTGCCAAGCAACGAGACGAAGACCATCTCCCGGACCCTTCATCAATCCAGCATCGGTGAATGTTCTCCCGGCCTGCAAACGTTCTCCTGGACTTTGGGTCCAGCAGCTGAGACATTTCTTTTTCGAAACTCTCTTTTTATTTGCGCCGATGAACCCTGGCTCCAGGCTGTATTTGTGCCACGAGCAACACAATGTTTCACAGTGTTTTGGGGTATAGCTCAGTTTGTTTCTTATTGGCCACACTGGCCAAAGGTTCGTCGGTGTGCTTTGAGGAACGCTTATTAGCGCTTTGTTGGCAGTTTATCTTACTTTCGCCATGCGCAGCTTTATATCGCCTAATAAAATTTCTGTATTTATTTTAACCTCTGCATTCTGTCACCTCTCTTTTGACTTCATACTAGGCGTGAACCCATTGCTTGTCATCCAGTTCGAATCTAGCATTTCTTTTATTTTTCAGTAATTAATCATTTTTCAGACAGAGTTATTATTTTATTTTGATTCATTTCTAATTAATAAATAAAGAAAAAAAAAACAATTGACCTTGATGTTTTCGATTTTTATATAATCACTTCGATTGCCGATTTAATCTGTTGTTTTGGACGCGAGAGTTTAATGCCAAAAAGGAGGCCATATTCACTGGCAGAAATGACCAAAATAATGTCTGTCTGCTTAAAATAAGTTAAAAATTAAAGGTTTTCAAGTATAAAAAATATTTTATTGCAAATCTAATTTCAATATTAAAGAACAAATATTTTCCATTTACAGTGATGGAAGCGGCACTTGACCTTTTGTAGCAGGCTTTGTAGGAAGGCAAAATATTGGTTTGGAGCAGCCACAGATGTTTTTAGAGTAGATGCCAACATTTGTTAGCACACTAGTTGAAAATGAAAAAGTGATTGCATCCCTAAATGAGTTCATCTCTGATAATGATTGAGGGTTCCTCTTTGATGCTGGAGCATGTCAGTTATTACCTTTCGCAATAAGGATAGGGCCCAAAGGAACACACTTGTATCTGATCCGTTACAAATACCGAAACTACTTGTAATCCCTTACTTACATTTATCGGTAATTTTGTAATGGAATAATTACACATTTGCTACAGTAGTTGGAAAGTAATTTCGTTACATATTACATAACGGCTTTACTGCAAATCATTACCTTATTATTCACGACTGCACCCCCCCCCCCCCCCTTCTCTGAAAAAAAAAAAAAAAAAAGTACTCTTCATTTTGGTAAAGTCGACCGCAGTCATGCCGTCAGCTATATCCATTTTTTTGAGACCCTTTGTTTGTTTGGTTTTTTGCGATTGAAGACTAAGAGAGGAGGACACCAAGTGATTCCGTACCTGTTCAAGAAGCTCGAGGCAATAAGTGCGCAGACAAGAGTTAACAATGTCCCTCTCGGTTGTAGTGACTACTACCATTTTCATAATGTCTTGACCGGAGAGGATGCTACGCATACTGAACGTAGTAACTTAATGAAACCTTTCTTTTCTTGAATTTCTTTTTATTTTAAAAGTTACAAGCAAATTAAAATTACAAAAACAAGCAAAATATAATCTCCTTCATGACGTCCTTGGCTGTTTGAGTGGGTAGGGGTAGTGAGCTCAGCGAGCGCTCACGGTTGTTGCACTTCGTGTCGACGGCTCAAGAGGGCGCCACTAAAGTATGTTCTGGATAGGCTGTATGAAGCGGGAAGCCAGGGCGGCTCGAATTGCATTTGCAGCATGATTAAAAACTAATTTGGCATGACACTTCATTGGCCACAAACGACAGCAAACACGGGGTAAAGATCAGTTCAGAACGGGAGCCACTTTGCGCTGCCATACCGCCAAAGGGCCAAACTGCAAGCTCACCGAAGGCCTTCGGAACGCTCGGAACCGGTCGGATCCTCGACTGCGGCGCCGCCGCGTACATCCGGGACCTTTCTACGCTCACCGCTTGTCTTTGTCTGATCCCACTACACCTTTCTAGTATGCGCCGCCTTTTCCACCGTTTGGTGGCGGGTATGTCAAAGGGTCGTTTCTTGTTTCCGTGCTTTATAAACTGCATTTATTTCTTTTCTGATGTAAAATACTGAACAAAAACTACTTTTATAAATAATTGAAACGGCTCGCGCCACTTATATTTTGTATTTCGACTAAAAAGAAGCTTTTAGCGGCTCTGACCAGCAGTAAGCCCAGGACCAAAGACGTCACATTTTGTTTGCTTTCGGCAGCGCGGGTCGCCCCCGTATGATTGCAGGGCCCCTTTAAGCGCCCATTCCTAAATTTCTAAGATCTGAGAAAATATGCACACTAGATTGATATGTAAAATTGATGACCGGACAAGTGCCCATCCCCCATTTGTTCGCAATAGACCTTTTTCCACTAAGCTTCTGCACATGCGTACACTCCCGCTGTCGCCATTTTCAGCATATATCTTCGCGCGTATTTAGTCTATTTTGACGTTTTGTTGTTTAGTATCGGTAGTATAGGGTATAGGAAGCACTGAAAACCGAAACAATTACACGATACCAATGTGTTTTGACGGGCGGAGGCATGTAGGGCTGCTCTTCTATTGTAGTTCGCAGACAACTCCCCAGACGGCGCTCGTTACTGAAAAAAGGTCCATTATCTCTAAATTTTGAGTGGGCGCTTGTCCGGTGTTTTATGGTACTCTCTGGAGGGCAGACTACTTACACTTTCATAGTTTAACCTCTAGGGATGGCCCACTTTATTTGTGAATTCCAGCCAGGTTATCTGGATTTCAGTCACTCTTTTTGTGTGTCAGCTTTTTGAGAGCACATTGGAAAGAGTAATGGTCATCTTTTTTTTTTTCTCCTGTTTTTTCCCCAGCAGGATACATTTTATCTGAAACACAGATTTTTACTAATAAAAAAAAATATGGTAGCTGACATAGGCTAGAAATTCCAGGCTTGAGGAGGCAGTGAAACTTTCGATAGGGGCTTAGCTTTCTGCCCTTTGCTGCCCGTGGCCTCAGCGGACGTCTGCCTCAAGAACACTGGCGCACACTACTGCCGGCACGTGCTCTGTACATTTTTTAACGACAAACGTGCGTTTACATTGCCTTGTTTTAACCGATGTTGTAATTAATAGTTTATTAAGAGTATCCCAATATTTTTATTTCTTTATAACCTTTATCTACATAAAAAAAGGTTTCATTCCCTTATTTACAAACATCTCAAGGGAGGCTTGACATGTTCAGAGTCAAGGAAAAAAGAATATAGATTGAAACCTTATTTATTATTTAAACTGTCACGTGTAACTACCCAGTCTAACAAACTTTGTTTCCTACTGTCTGGCGACATTTGCCGGTATAGACAGATGTACAGAAATCAATTCTTATTCCATGTCTGGTCAGATGTATGACGATCTTTACAGCTTAGCGATTCCGACAGTATCAGGCACCGGCTGCAACGACAAAGCTTTGCTCTTTATTCGGGGTAAAGTGCACTTCTATCGCTTCTCTGGAGAAGCATAATGCAGTGCATCAAGCATTTGTAAGGCACAATGCATGGTACTCCCATCCAGTGCCTCAGTTGAAAGGGTGTTCAGCGTAGCAGTCGACATCTTCACAAAGAAATGAGGCAAGATGTCTGACGAGTCTTTCGAGAACCAGATGCTGCTCAAAATACTCAGTCCATAATGGGACTGGTGGCAACAATAAGCACTCGAACAACCTTCTTCCCTTTGTTTCTTACTCGACGACAGTAATGCTGGAAGTTATGACACGAAAGTAACGGATTACTTTTTGGTGTAACGGCCACTTACTCTTATAGAAGGGCAATTACAATTGTAATTAATTACAGTTAAGTCTCGAGTAAATGTAAATGTAATTCTTTACTTTTCGTTTTTTTTTTTTTTTTTTTTTTTTGGGGGGGGGGGGGGGGGGTTATGTATACAAGTTTGCCCAGCCTTCTTTTTAGAAATAGGTTCTATTTACAAAAGGTACTAAAAAAACAGATGAAAAATTAATCATAGCACAACACTTCAGTTCGAATAAAGCCTCTTTCACTTCCCACTATTAGACCCTATAATTAATTTACCCCGTGAATATAATTTCTGTAAAATGCCACCAAAAAACCAGGATGCCAGCTAACATGTCCATCAATAAAAGATTGAGGTACACCTAAGCACTTCTTATGAGTTGTGAATGTGAAAGCATGCAAGCCGCTCGTCCGCTCCCTTTTTTGTCTGCTGCATACTTTTCATCGCCAGTCAGCGCGCGTGCTTCCCTGGTGACCTTGGACGCTCAGTGTTAACGGCGCGCTGATGAACACGCAGCGCCATGGGGTGAGCGGTCGTGGAGACTGACGAGCGCAGTAGCCAATGGGAGCCCCATCGACGCGCGCCAGCCAATAGAACCAAAGGCGATCACGGAAACTAGGTGCCGTTTTCGCGCTTCAAACTGATGACGTCAGCTCGCTCCATGAGACAGTTAATGCTTTCGCATTAAAAATGTGTCTCCCAAGTTTAATGAACCTACCAAACTCATGACTCTATCATAAACTGCAATAACAACCACCCACAAACTTTATGAAAACCTAATAATGCGCTTTAAACGTGACACTGCTCTTTAGCAACGTTGGAACCAGAGTGAATATAATGTCTGCTGCTTTTTAGACCAACAGCTGCACGACAACTACCCTGACTACTGTATTTATTCAAATATAGACCCGCATTGTTTGTTTATTTTCTTCCTCAGTGCAGCTTTTTAAACTTAGAGATCACCCTACAATTAAGATCAAAGAATGTAATAGCATCTGTAATAGTACTGAGCATAATTTCCGAGCCTATCGCACTAACCCAGGTGCTCACCCATGTCAGCCGTTGTTCCTAGCACTCGGTGCAAAGCGGTGAAGTTCGACGCACACGTGCCTCTGAGAGGCGGCCCGGAGACATGCGGCAGACATGATAATCAAGTGATCTCGTTAGGAGAACAAGCCCCTGGTTCTGTCTATCACAGCAGCAGCCATACTACTATTGTGCAATGTTTTCTCGCGAGTTTTAGCTCCTGACATTGCCGTCATCGTCCGAAAATGTAGACGATGCCGGCAATCAACTTGCCAGTGCATCAACCGGCCAGCGCGGTTGACGAGCAATCTCTTCACTTTGTTTCACCTTAAATTAAAGCACAGCCGACACTATGAGCCGATGGAACCAACCAAATAGCGTCAAAATGCGACATCATGGCATTCGTTTATCTTCCTGTACGTGTTCTTTCGTCGACTAAACCAATCAAGAAAACCACACATTCTCCTACCGATATGAATGAAAAGGCTCGGCATGCTGTGGCTCGGCGTCTACGCAGACAAGCACCACCAGAGCTTCGCCCCAAGCAACATCATTCACCACGTGGAGATGCGGTCAATTTTTTAGTATTTGTGTTTGCGGTTGTATGTGTTCAAGCCATCGACTAAGATGAAACAAACTATATGGTGAGTAGACACTGTGAAATACATATTTGTACCTTTTACTTTTCTCCTACTTCTCCAAATATTAGGGTCAACCAACAATAAAATATTTTTACTTCTTGCTTTGCTTTTAAGCCCATTTCGGCGCAGGTGTGGAACAATTCTAAGCAAAAATGGCACAATGGCGCAAGATGTAGCAGACTTTCGTTCATGGCACAATCTGGCACAGCACTTACATTACTGCATTTACTAATGTGAACTGAGCATAAATACCAAGAAAACAGCTGTAAACCTCTTTTATAAAGCAAACCTATAAAAAAAATGAGACACTTACAAGTCTCTGTAACACATAATTAGAGCGCAGCTCTTGAGGAGGAGGAGGGGAGGGTAAAGAGGGGAGGGTATGCCCCTCCTCCCCCTCCTCCCATTTAGCGGGTAATTTTCGCTAAATTTAGCAGGGAAATTTTCTCGCCTAATTTGGCAAAGAAACTTTCCTTTCAAATTTAGCGGAAAAATTTCCCGCTAAATTTAGCGGAGAAATTTTCCGCTAATTTAGCGAGGTAATTTTTTTGCTAAATTTAGCAGGAAAATTTTTTCGGAGAATTTTTTTCTCTAAATTTAGCAGAGAAAATTTTCCACTAAACGTTGCGAGAAAATTTTTCCAATAAATCTAGCGGGGAAATTTTTCTGCCAACTTTAGCAGGAATTTTATCTGCTAATTTTAGCGGGGTTTTTCCAATTGTTTAGCGGGAACATTTTTTTCGCTAAATTCAGCAGGGAAATTTTCTTGATAAATTTAGGGGAAAATTTTCCCGCTAAATTTAGCGTGAAAACTTCCCATAATGCAATGCGCAGTTACGCCAACGGCGACTACGATCAAGTCGGAAATGGGTGCCTAAGAGCTGCGCCCTAAAATTACAGACGTTTACGCTTCCCTGTAATGTGAAATTAAAGTGCAGCTCTTGAGGTATGCTAATTTGGTGGTATACCGTGGTAGAGAATTTGAGTAAGGAATAAATATATATATATATATACTTGATTTTTTTTTTCCCGTTTTGTGTGAGGGTAGCTTAGGGAGGACGAGGAGGACACAGTGGGAGCCCCATAATGCAACGCGCACAATGTTTGTTTCAACATTAAACGTTTTTGGCTAGTTGCTCCGGAATTCGTGAAGCCGCATCTCGTGAAGCCGTGGCCTGGGACGTCACATGACGTCCCAGACTCCCCGCTAAATCTAGCTGGAAAACTGAAGCCACATGACCTCAACACCAATTCAGTTTCCTCGTTAAATTAAGCGGGAAAAATGGCGTCACATTACTTTGTGTCACGTGAGCTCTGAACAAATTCAGTTTCCCCGCTATATTTAGCGGGAAAATTGACGTCACATGACGTCAATATCAATTCAATTCCCCACTAAATTTAGTGGGGAAACTGAATGAGCAGTGTTGCCATTATGGGACATCACAGACCAACACACCAATTCAGCTTCTTTGTTAAATTTAGCGGGGAATTGAATTGGTGTATAGGTCTGCGACGTCCCATAATGAACACTGGGCATTCAACACTGCGCACTCAGCGTGCAGTTACGCCGACGGCGATGTCAGTTTATGCGGAAATGGGCGCCTAAGAGCTGCGCTCTAAAATGAAAAGTTATATTGCATGAGAAACCTTTCACATATACCGTTAGATTCGAAGCAAGTGCCCACTCAAAATTTTAAAATAATCATGTAAAACTGGGTCAACAATATGTAAAGATAAGTGCTTTGTGCATTTTCGAAATGTTACAAAATTGAGGATAGGCACTCTTTGTGGAATGGGCAGATATTTGGCATTTTACAGTATATACTTATGTTAAAGAAAGAAAAGGCCCTGATAAGGTGAGCAAAGCAAAACAACGTAATGCGACATACAAAGCAATGAACATAGCTTGAGGTTTTCCTTCCTGCACTATTTTCCAAAATCCAGGGTCAAACTATAATGATAACCAAAGAAGGCTGACTTACAATAGCGAAGAACATTTCCGAGACCATCAAGCCAATATAGATGTAATGACATGTCGGCTGTTTCTCCTAGCACGCCAGTACAAACCGGTGAAACTTAACGCGCGAGCACCGATGCAAGGCAGTGAAGTTTGATGCAAGAGTGCTGATGCAAAGCAGTAAAGCCTGAAGTGAGAAATTGGAGAATTCCTACCAACAGCATGCCTTGTGACGCCACTTGACTGACACCGCAAAGCAACACGGACTTCATGAGACACTGCGTCCCATGACGTGACGTCACTGACGCCGCACCGTAAACCTAAACTGAAGTTATAGAACAATTCGATTTAGGAAGAATTAATGCAATGCGCTGATGCAGATCGAGAGGCATCTGGAGAGGTGTAAAGGGTCACAAATACCTACTATCGCAGCCACCAGACAAAAGGTATACTTTTTTTTCCTGGGTATATGTTGATTATACAGCAATGATATGCAGCTCCACATAGATACTCAGTCGTAAAAGACCACGACTCTGGCTTTTCTTTTCCGATCATTTGTGGAAGCATAACATGCTGACGTATTACAACATATTAATTACTCTATAGACCACCAAGTACAGGTACAGGCTCACTGACAGTTCCTGCAAGTTTTCGTCTAAACTATTTTTGGTTCAGGTCTTAATACGAGTTTGCTAAAGTCTGTTAGTTGAAGTAGCGGCATCAAAGATTTAGGAAACCGTTCATGCATCTTTGATACTTTCGACAGGCTTGCAAACCTGCAATAGAAACTCATGTCAGGGCAGTGGACTGAACCACACAGGTTTCACCACCACAAATCAGGAAACAGGTAGACCAGGGGATCTGTATTTTAATTAGGTATGTCGTGAACCACCTTAGGTTCGATTTCGAAAGGTTTCAATATTTTCGAAGTGAACTGAGGTTTGAATTCGAAAAATTTCGATATTTTCATATCGACCGAGGTTCGAATTCGAAAAATTCGCAACTTTCGATCACAGTAGAGTTTCGAAATCGAAAAGTTTGAAGCTTTCACGGTGTCTAAAATTTCGAGTTCGAATATTTCGAATATTTTTTTACTTGAGGTTCGATAAATTCGAAGATTTCGAACTCTCCTTACTTGAAATTCGAGATATTCGAAAAATTCGAATTTCTTGGGATCTGAAGTTCGAAAATTTGAAGATTTCGAAATTCTTTGGATATAAAATTCTAAAAATTCGAACGCTTCGAAATTTAGTAGACATAAAGTTTGAACAATTCGAAGATTTTGAATTTCTTTCTACATAAAGTTTGAAGGTTTCTATTCTCTTTTAACTAAACTCGAAAAAAAAAAAAAAAAAAAAAAAAAAAAAAACTTCGAAGATTTTGAATTTATTTTAAGTCCAAGTTTTCAAAGTTCGAAGTCCGGTTTTCATGTTCCTCCACAGTATCAGTTTCAAATAACGTTTTCACGACTCACTGGTTTTCACGAAATCAGGTTTAGAAAAGTTAGGGTGTGGTATTCAGACTCCACGAAGTTGGTCAGGCAATTAAATGAGAAAACGAGTGTCCCGAATGTGCTGGAATATTTGCCAGTGCAGAGTGACGTGTGACCATAGATCAGTAATTGTGGCCGCCAGCCTGGGGGGGGTCTTTAACGTGCATCACGCGGTAGTGATCACACGAACGCACTGTTTTACGATACTCATCCAGTTCGAAACGGCCAGGGGCAGGCGGGAGGTTGAGGCTCAGAAAAACCTTGAAGAGACCTGGCAAACCACCTCCCCACCCCTTGCACGCTGGTAGTAATCTGATCGAACGCCACCTGAGTGGTGCTGGTATATTGTAAGTTAAGTTTGTAATTGTCCTGGAGGTTTATTTTCCGGGACGGAGGAATCGCCTCGCAAAAAGCACAGAAGCCGACACAACTCGAGGTCGAGAAGCGTTCTACCATACAAGTGGCGTCGGAAGAGGAAAAACGGGGGGGGGGCTCCAGCCCCCCCTTCCTCCCCTTCCAGATATTTCGGACTGTTAAAAAAAAACAATACGGGGAAAGAGGGCGTGGTCGAGCTTATTTTAATCTGAAATTATTCATGCATATGTATAGCTACTGTCGCTCTTCACTGCATAAAAGATAGCGTAGATGGTCATTGTCGGAAACTTGTTGTCAGAAGGCAATACTTGTCACATGCTTAGTGTTTAAAGGGGCCCTCCAACAGTATTTGAGCGTCTACTTTTTTTTGCGGTTTCTCCACGCTAGTGGTCCCGGAAACCCAGTGGGCAACGAAAGAGTTTAAAAATATTAGCGCATCATATTTTAATTTGACAACTCGGAAACACCTCCTCCGACGGTGGCGCCGCGAGGTGCCGAATGCGCGCGCATAACGGCGCTCCCTTTCACTATACGTCACATTCACTGGGTTTCGTGATTGGCGAGAGCCGTCCCAGAAATTTTGAAGCGGAATAAAGTATATCACACGTTAACCGTCATTATTTCTCTAAAAAGTCGTTTTTATAGAGCTAATAAAGTTGCAAATTAAAGTTCAAAAAGGGCGAAAACAACGCCTCGTCACTCATGCGCGCCTCCCAGCGGCGGAGTACCTCCTACTCGCCGAGGTGGCTCCGGTGGCGGAGTTGCGGGAGACGAGGCTTCCGCGGCTGTCAAAGCGGACTCGTCGCGGCGCTTGTGTGGTGTGTCCTCGTACGGCGCGACGCCCAGCTCCGCACTACCTTTTTAAGAATTCGGCGCTCAAAATCCGATAGCCCGGTAAATTCATCGATGATGGCAACCAGATCCAAAGCTACGATGGTTGCAGCGAGGCCTAATGGCCGACCGGGCCGACGGCTATCAACCAAACTCGCGTCCAATTGGCCAACCGCTTTGCTCCAATCGCTAAACTGTTCTATTTTTACGTCATGAAGCGCATTGTTTTGCTTATTTAAAGTTGTTTCTGCAATATTTAATTTGCTAATAACTCACCAAAATATGCGAATTTCTGTAATATTTTTTTTCCTCGGTGTTCCTGCTTTCATGGAGCTCCGTTCAGCGCAAACTTCAAACCAGTCAAAAAATTGTTGGTGGGCCCCTTTAGTGTTTCAGAATTTCAAAGCTATGCCTTTTAGAGATAAATAACTGTGCCATTAATAAAAAAAAAATAAACATAACAATAATGCGGGATAAAAGCTGGAGAAAAAATAAACTATCAAGAATTCGCCGGAAGTGTTGTATTCTTGCATATTCAGAGGCTCAGAACTTTGAAACAAGTTTCTCATACCAAAATGTGCACAGGGTAAAAGAAACACGTCCCAGGAACATGAAACGAAAAAAAAAAATGTTTTCTTTATTTTTCTGGGACAATATATTAGAAATCTTCTCCCATGAGTTAAGTTATTCCTTAACGTGAAAAAACAATAAATACATTATTTTGTATTCTGCAGATAGCAATGATATGTACTATCCGTGGTGTTAATTTAATGCGATGCCTCAAAGAATTTAGACGAAAAAAATTACCAAGTTAGGGCATAATTGCAAGTAGATACATGTTTGGACATTTCTTGGAAACTCACCTTGAATAACAATAATCACATCTTAAGACGACACTTACATAGGCTATACATAGATCATTCTTAAAAAGTTTAAACACCTCTACCATAAATAGCTTCGGCTATAGCGCGCTTCAAATATGGCACAAACGACAATCGTCAAAAACCCGTCATCCTTCCTCGCCCCTTCAGAAATTTATTTCTTTAAAACTAAGCATGCCAGAACATTTAAATAAACGGCATCGTCTTTCGTAAGGAACGCAGCACCGCGTGTAAAAATTCGAGAGAAAAAAAATTACGAATGTACATCACTACTTGAATTCAAATGAAACCGTCCGCCGGTCTTTCGAAGTTCGACGAACTTTGAACTTTCATCCTAAAATTTCGAAGTTCGGCGAACTGTTGACTTTTCAGGATTCGAAAGTTTGAAACTTTTCGAATTCTATTGATAAATAAGTTCGAAAGTTCGAAATTTGTCGAATTCCTTAGCGTAGGAAGTTCGAAAGTTTGAAAAGCCTCAAACTTTTTAGTGCAAAAAGTTAGAAAGTTCGAACATTATCAAATTTTTTTGGTCTATCAAGTTCAAAAGTTCGACAAGCATCGAATTTTTCTGCGTGATAAGTTCGAAAGTTCGAAAAGGATAGAATCTTTAGCCTAATAAGTTTGACGGTTCGAAAAGCGTCGAACTTCTTAGTTTAACAAGTTCGAAAATTCGACTTCCGTCGAATTTTATGATATAGAAAGTTTGAAAATTCGAAATCTTTCGAACCGCTTGATTCGATCATCGAAACTTCGGTTCGAAAAAAGTTTGCGGCATCCCTAATTTTAATTTAAACTAAATGCATGCTTGAAATTATGTAAAGGTTTATGTGTTATTTCTGACAAAGGTAAGATAAAAGTAGACCGTACATAAACATCTTTTTTTTTTCAATACAAACATGTCACAACTACTTTTTGGTGCAGACAGCACTTTTTGTTGCAGTAGTGATGAGGTGATAGCCTTTGCACGAGACACTAGAGCACTTGGTTTTGAAGTGCACGGGGCTTCGCCCTGCCCTCCCTGAAGGGGTAACGGATTTGGCCGGGGCCCTGGGTTTTACTGGCGACAATGGAAGGTTGGAAGAGAAAAGGATAACAGTCACAAAGAGACGATTAGCAGATTGGTGGAAATTATCTAGGGAAAATTGAATGATGAACAACTAACTAGCACAGCTGGGGACAGGCGGGACAGAGGAAAATTGGGACTCCCTCCCGCGTGGCTCCGGCCCCAAGTCCCCTAAGTCTCAACCCTGTCTCCCAGGGGGTCCGGTGCTAAGGTAACGCCGACAAGGTTTGACCAGAGGAAAATCGGCGATTCCCTTGCCGGGGGGAAGAGGCAGGGGGTGATGTTTTTAGTTTTTTTTTGCCCGATCCCCCGAAGGTCATCCTGGTGATATCCCACACTGCCGGGTGATAGTTAGGGGGAGAAAATTGGTCTTAGAAAGGCAGGAGGAATCATATAAAGTTTTTGTCTTTTTAGACTTAGGCTAGGTGGCACAAGCTACCGCCCGTTACAAAGGATTGCCAATAACATCCACATCCATCCATCCATCCATGTTAACTAAGTTATTATGAAAGAAAGTATCGTAAAACCCAGGAACAATCTGACCCTCATGAAGACAAATAACTATTCTGTGAAACATAGTCTCACAATAAAAAACTCCAAGGATGGAAAAAAAAAAAACGCAGTGTCTAGCGTTACGTCCTATGGAACCCGAATAAAAATTAAAGTTACGTCCGACGTAACTTTACGTAAGAATTCGAGTTACGTCCGACGTAACCCAATATGTAAATTAAAGTTACGTCCGACGGAATGTCGAAATAAAAGTATAAAGTTACGTCCGACGTAACTGTACTCTAAGGTTTCGAGTTACGTCCGACGGAGCCCAATGTAAAAATTAAAGTTACGTCCGACGGAACTCGAAATAAAAAAATTAAGTTACCCCCACCCGCTGCCAGTTTCGACCTGGATGAGTTTCGTATCGGCATAGGTCGTGTAATTACTACTGCGTGGTGCAGGTTAAAGACCTAACTGGTTAGCGGTTGTACTGCACTGGCTAACTTTCTCATCTACAGCCAGGCCCATGAGACAAGTCACACGCAGCAGTCTCAGGGTCCGCAGCACGCGTGCTGCGGTTTCCATTTCGTTACTGTTTTTCTTTTCTTTTGCATGTCGCGTATATGAAGAAGTGGGTTTATATCTAAAAACAAATCGAAAAAACCCTCTTGGGTAAAGTTACGTCGGACGTAACTTTACCTTTATTTCGAGTTCAGTCGGACGTAACTTTAATTTTTGTTTGGAGTTCCGTCGGACGTAACTTTAATCTTCATATTGGGTTACGTCGGACGTAACTCAAAAACCTGGACGTAAAGTTACGTGGGACGTAACTTTAATATTTTATTTCGGGTTCCGTGCGGGACGTAACGCTAGACACTGCGAAAAAAAAAAGGGGAAGGGGGGGGGGGGGGGGGGGGGAGGGAGACAAAAAAGAAAGGACACAGCCACATGTTTTAAAGCTTTGTGCTGTCCGTTTTTTTTGTTTTTATGTTGGGGAGGTTCCCAGGGACCCGCTTGCCCAAACTTGCCTACCTGTCAGTGGAGGCCTCCTGTTGGCAGTGCGCAGCATAGGCGACAGTCTGGCCCTGAAGCAGCGCTCAGTTTGCATCGACGACACGTAGAACACGAAATCGGCCTCCGCAATCCCCCTGCCACGTGGACCTGGCTGTGTCTGGCAATATCGGCCAGTGCGGTCGCATACTCTGCAAGGCTGGTAGGAAAAAAAGAACAGCCCAGCACGTGGTTTCCACACTCGTAACACTCACAGGTCGTGACCACCAGCAGCAAACCAACAGGCAAGTTCAAGGTGCACAGAAGCCTGCTTAAACATTATTTTTCCGGTAGCCCGCTATGGAGTACCACTACCAGGCTGTCTTCAGGTTGAACTACAACTTAAAAGCCTTTGGAAAGACCTTTCTATTGTTATCCACAGCTCCAGGCATGCAGACAGCTTTGCTTCAACATAACATGAAGTTGTACAGGCAGGACCTAATGATTAACATAAAGCTCTAAAGTAGGGGTCTCAACTCATTTGAGTGTGGGGGCCAGATAGCCCACCCCCAAAATCTCGAGGGCCAACATAAAATGGGAAAGTAATTTGTATTAAAAAAAAAAAAAATACAGTGATGGTGTTTCAATTTGCAAAGCACCCAATACCTTCAGCGACACCCAGAGATTTCCTAAAGAAAGGATCTTGTGCTATTTGCTTTTTTATAGAATAGCCGGTTTGAAAGAGCCGTTTTTAGCTTTTATTTATTCATAAAACTGCTTTCGGGTTTGACCCTAGTGTGATTACAAGATTTAAAATACCACCATCCAGCCAACGCGCTGTAATTTTTCAATACAGCTAGGAAACCAAGCAAACAAACTTTACTGTGATGCTCAATTCACTTAGGAAGTATCCAAGTTCAATATGACTCGAAATAAATTCTTTTCGTACGGTATTATTTTCGTACGGCAGGGCCATACACAGAAAATTTCTTTGGGGGATTTTCTGGAACACGGTGGCCATCTTGAATGGCCGTTTTTTGTATTTACTTTTTTAAGAACAGAAGCATGTGATCGGCCTATAATTAACAACAGCGAGCAAACGAAATGTTTCACATGCACCATCACAGGCGGGAGTGAATTGTTTCAAAGCTTACTTTCAGCTTACAGGCCAAAATTTATTTATTGCCCAAACTCCGCCCCAGTAAACATGACGGGTGAGAGGGAACGGGTGTAAGAGAATAAGAAAAATATTATACAGCCATATACTTCACCCAGCTCCCTAACCGCATAGCCCCGCGCATCCTCCGCAGGGTCCGGTAACACTCGGAACCCCGCGACTATAGACACAGCTCGGAACGAATTTATCGTCATTCTCTTTCCATCCTCTTTTCACCGTGCGAAACACCCCATACCCCCGGCAGGGCCCCCCCAAAGCCCCTCAGGCGTCGCACGCTGGCAGTGTTCTGGGAAGTTAGCCTAACGAACAGAGAACGATACGAGCTTCCCTCAAACGTACATGTTTATTGCTCGAGCGAACATTTCCTCTGTGTCACCTTATAATGGACCGCTGAGGGCGCTACGAGCCATCCCAGCCAATCCAGCTCCAAGTGTCACCTTACCCTCTGTGGTGTGCTATGCGAAGCTCAAGGTCATGTGATTCTCTCCAGCCCTCGATTGGCGAAGACGGTCTCTAGCATTCGCTATAGTCCACTGTGCAGTGGAACGAGCGTGGTATGAGGATGGGGAAGCGAGGCTTCCGGGGATCTTCTGCCGAGGGGGATGGCACCCAGGCACTTGGATGAGAGGGGAAAACATGAGGGCGCTATCGGAGTGGTTCCGAAAAGACCAGTTCGTGGGCGGGTGCGTTGCGGTTTTCGTGGCGCGGCGAAGACGCGCTGGAATTCACGCGCCTCTGGTTAGCAGTAATGCTGCGTTGTATATACAGGCACACGTGCAACCCTAACAGCATCGCTGAAACTCCAGGGGGTCCCCCCACTGGGTCTCCCGATTCAGTGACTTTAGCGAAATCGAGGCGCCCCATTGCCCCTCCCTTCCCCAGCCGGCAGTGAAAGGGGGGGGGGGCTCGAATATATTTCGGGGGGGGGGGGTGGGGTGGGGGGGGGGTTCGAACCCCCGAAACCCTCCCCCTGGGTACGGCCCTGTCGTACGGTATTCGAGGCGAAGCTCCTTAGGGGCTGTCCGTCCATCTGTCTGGTGTCTGTCTGGCGTCCAGTGCTCGTGCTCCTGCTCGTGAGCTCACGTGCTCGTGTAGAGAAAAAAAAAAAAAAAATATGAAAGCCATATGTTGTGGCTTCAAAAAAGCTGCAAATACGTTGATTGAAAAAAAGGTAGCACAGACAACCGGAAGCTTTCTGTGCGTTGGCGTCGTTTCGCGTATCGTGGGACTAGCACTAGCGGATGGCAGCGGACATTGGCAGCGACGACGGGCGTTGGACCTCTACTTCCGAACTGTCGTTCACAGGTACTGGCGAATTCTGTCTTTCTCTTCGAAAGTGAAATTTTGGACGATCAAAAGAACTGATATTCATCCCATACGACACGCCCAGGCAGCAAGCCGATTGCAACGAAAAACGTCTCAGAGCCGTCGTACCTCTCGTGGCTGAAGACATCGCTCGCTCAAACGTCAAGCACGAAGTGCTGACCTTCGAGTTGAATACGCACAGCGTACGGTTACTTTACGAGGGTGCGAATGTGCCCTATGCTTGGTGCTGCTTGACTTCAAGCCTGGGTGCATGTATGGAAGGGAAATCGGGAAATCGGCAGCAAACTTCCGACATACAGTCTACCCGCTGCAATAACTACGCATGATGGAGTTCCTTCAGTAGCTCGGCTCTGCAGTAGCTTAGTGGAAAGACGTCCTCTTCACACGCAGAGGGCACGGGTTCGATACCTGGTATGGGTTGTACCTTTATTTTTTATTTTTGTCAAGCATTCTGCGCTGTTTACATTTCTTTTTAGAATTATCACAAAAAAAAAAAGGTTTTGTGGACGATACGTCGCTGCAGACTAAATGGTAAGGATTCCATTTTTGGACACCTGCGACCTCAATGTATATCACATTCCACAAAATGCAAGGAGCATATGAATCGGGTAGCGTCCGCTTTCCGAGCTTCGCGTAATGGTTCTACAGGAATTGCAGCCAGCCATTGATCCCGACCCGTTGATCTTTCGGAAACTTGTGCACTCTGGCATAACGCTGGCCACTTTCAGATGCAGGACATGTGATGCAACTCTTCACGCAACATCTTGGGAGTATTCTTTTCGGAGCTGATCACGGGAATTCACCACGGCACTCGGGCACTCACTACTAATTGCCAATTAAATGTACAAAACAACTCATCTTGAAATACAGAACAGCGAGCGGAACAAACATAACTGCAAAGGAATACCACGGCGAGCGAACGCATTTCGTCTGCTACGGTGTTACGTGCCGACGGTCGGGTGTAGCCACGTGACTTCCGCCACTCACGCTATCCTCTCCACTTCTCCGTTTCGGTTTCGGTTTCGCGCAGTTGCGTTTTTTTGGCTTTATTTAAAAAAATACCGACTCTGTAGCAAAATATTAATTGGGTGGTATTCCGACACCATAATAAATCGCCTGACAAAAAAGAAACAAAAAAAAATTTGGGGGGGTGTCAGTGTCCCCTTAACCACTCGGGCCCCGACTGGGGGACGAGTAGGTGGCTCTGAGATGTGGTAGTAACTCAAGAGCTGGGGATGTCCTGGATGAAGCGTGGCATGTAGCCGCTCAACGTCTATACAGGAGAGGGCGCTGCGGTCAAAATGCGTATATAATCGCGTGTAAAACTTTGCATGCATTGGCTCAACGTTTATAGGCGAGAGGGCGCTGCGGTCAAATGCTCAAATGCGTATATAACCCGTTCCATACCACACATTCTCTTTCTGACATGGATGAAATCGAACGAAGGCTCGGCATGCTGCAGCTCAGCGTCTACGCAGACAAGCACCACCAGAGCTTCGCCCCAATCAACATCATTCACCACGTGGAAATGCGGCCAATTTTAGGTTTTCCTTACGGTTTTTAATAACAGAATCACAAGAAAATTCTGTTTCTTAGCGGTATGCAAGATGAAAAAATCCTGGATATAAAACAAAAAAAAACAAAACAGATTAATGCCAAATATGTTAAAACGTCATAAGCGTAGAGTTATGTTCCAGTGGAAATGAATGGACAAGATGTTATTCTTTAAGGTGCATGCAGCGCTCGAGACATAGGAATGGGAGCTCGCAGCCAAGGGACACTTGCGGGCCGCGTCCCATTGAGTCACAAGCCGCGTGTTTGAGACCCCTGCTCTAGAGTAAAGACTAGAAAACACGTCCTTGGAAATGCTAAAAGCAAACCTTTTCTTATTCATTATCTAGAACTCCAGCCAAGCAGACAGCTTTGTTTCAACATGACATGAAGTTGTATGGTAAGTGCCTATGGATTAACATTAAGTTCAGGAGTAAAGGCTAGAAAGCATGTACTTGGAAATTTGAACAGCAAACTTCTTGAACTAAGAACAAACATTAGCTCACAAGTATAAGGAGTATTCACTGGGCGCCATATTTGTGGGTGATGTCTAGAGCGCATGCTCAGAACAAGCCCACATTAATAGGCTGCTAGACCGGCAATCTTGAGGGTGCGGAATGCACGTTACAAAAGAACTGTGGAAGCTCGCCATCAGCACGCGCTCAGCAGTCGTGCACACAGCTATGGCCGCCAGTGAATACTTCCTATAGGAACCAGACATGTTTTTCTTGGTACAATACCTCCAAATGTTCCTCAGGAACCGCAACTTCACCACAAGTAGTCACATTTTCGCAATATTCGTTGCAATACAAGTATGGATCCTGATCAGGTGAGAAGGCTTGATTGTTTGGGCATTTCCTGGAGGGATGAGACACAACATAAACTGTGCCACACTGAATAAAGACATACCGTAAAATACCAGGCAAGCGCCCACTCAAACTTCGGAGATAATCACAAAAAAATGGGGGCTGGGCGCTTGTCCGGTCATCAATTTTACATATAAATGTACTGTGCGTATTTTCTCAGATCTTACATGGGAATGGGCGCTTAATGTGGAATGGGCAAATGCACGGTATTCTACGGTAGTCAGAAGATCCAACATGTAACTTCAGGGCAAAAGCTCCAGGCAATAAAGCAAGAATTTGGTGTATTGGCAAGTGTACATTCAGTCAGAATCAAAAAGGAAAGTTGTTGACTAACATACATCCACAAAAAAAAAAAAAAGATGTGCAATAAAAAATAAAAGTAAATGTGCACAGGATATGAATCTAAAAAAACATCTTTCTAAAGGCTCTGCTATCTTTGTTATCACCTAAACCTTTCCAAGCTGCAAGGAAATGTGGCAATCGTTTATTCACTCCAAGGTCCAGAGGTTCATGAGGCAAGTTTGGTTTCGGCAACACATATTTCAGCAATGGAGGCAGGAATACTGCCGTTTTTAGGAAAGAAACTTGCTGGTGCCTATGAAAGAAAGTATCTAACAGCCATGCCCACATCTCTAGCATAGCAGCAGCATATTTGGGAGATATATGTAGTATACTAAAATGTGTTTGATTTGAGTAAAGACCATTTGAAGTCAATAAAGCAAGATGCTTCCTTACACAAGGGCCGTTGTTATTCACAGCCTGCTATTGCTTCCTATGAATGACATTAATACCACTCGGGAAGTAATTAGCTAGCTGCCATGGAGCATTCCAAGCACCTTGTTGGGGACTTGCTCCCTAGACGTAACTCAACCCAAGACTGCAGGGATCAATAACTACACAAACAAACAAAGTGTCTAGTAATTTCTACTAGCTCGTTTGCACCCTCGACTTTCTGTTCATTGCACCCTACTTCCCCGACAGGATACATGCCTCGGCAAAGACTGCAGGGCTGCGTGCATGTCTGCTGTGCAGGGAAATAGCTTACCTGTTAAGTCTAATAGGCACTAGTGTTGGCCTCACCATGAGTGTCCTCTCCCAGTAAGCAAGTGCTTCAGGGAGGATGGTGTCCTGCAAGCAAACCGGCAACATGTGAAAATCCGCTTTATGTGTGCATAACCAACCGTTACGCCAAGCCAAACGTAAGACGCACTCACGTTTATTATTTCAAACTTTTCGACGGGTAACCTGAAAAAAAAAAAAAAAAAAAGGAAATGTGGGGGGGGGAGGGGGTAGAATTTATGTCACACGGAAATCGAGAAACAGATGAATGACAAACACTGACGCACCGTCGTAGATAAGCCACAACAACTGTGCCTCAGGTGTTGCCGTTATGAAGTAAACATAATAAAGCCCGAATATCGAGCTCCTTTCGATTTCTCCGGTCTAGGAAATGACAAATGAACGCAGCAAACAGCTGCATCGATCAGCTCACCTGTACACACTTGTGTCGTAGAACACTTTGATTCTTAAAGGTTGACTGATGCTCCGCTTCCTAACGTGTGATGATGGCTCCAAATGCACCGGATTTAATACCTGCAACATCCAAGCACCGAGGATCACGAAATCGCAAAAAACGTAAATCAAGAACCAAGTTGGTAAACCGGGGGAAACCCAGTCGGCAGTTGACACCGACCGTCAGTAAGATAACGGCAAGTCGGCTTGTCAGAAACGAACATATTTCACTGCGCGAAACGACGTTGGTCCCAACAGACGAAGCTCAAGCACCTGCCGACATTAATCGACGCGCGAATAAATTATAATAAAACAATTCTCGTAAAGCACAGCTATGGTAACGAATTTGCGAATAGTAAATAATGCCCGCGATTGGTGTTAGCGGCATGCCCGGTACAACTTACGTCTTCGACTTTGGGCGGGACGTAGCTGCAACGAAAACACTGCACGCACGTCATGTAGGAAATGAACAGTGTCCAGCACGCGATACTCTTCATCGAATCCAGCGATTTGAGTTTGACTCCCGCTACCATATCTCCGTGCCGGAGCGGAGGCGGACAGCATCAAGCCATCACGAACGAAGGCGCTTGCCAAAGCGCGGGCCACCTCGTGGTGGAAATCCGCGATGCGGGTCAAAGAGAAACAGCCGCACGGACGTACGCCAGCGCCACCCCGGTCCCCCCGCTGTTCCTCAATCTACAAGTCGACGCGCTCAGTGCTATGCACGCACGCAACCGACATCGCACAACAGCGGCTTCCCCGGTTGGCTGCGGGCGCTGCTCAAGGGCAAATTAACCAAGGCCGCCTACTTTGTACAATTCATCCTTCCGGAGCCGCTTATGGAACGGCAGGGTCGGCCGGAAACGGCGCGATACCGCGTTCCTTTCCGAGAGGCGGCGCCGCTGCCGTCCACGTCTCATCTTAACTTCGGGGTTACTTTGCGCAGCGAACAATTGAAGCACTATAAACAATCGGTGAACACACACACAAACTGCGACGCACCGCTCCGCCACAAGATAGGGCGAGATTAAAAGACCCGTCGGCTGTCGCAATACATACTCGTGACCCACTGATTCAACGCGACCTCCTTCCGCTCCGACTTGCTAATTCGGCAGCCAATATTTTTTTTTTTTTTCTACGGTTATCTTAGAGCCCGACATTGCACGGCTGGGCACATAGGTGCCGTGACTGAACATGCGGCCAAGCGTATTTAATAACTGCCAGTTGGCGCAACGGCACGAGACAATATGAGTCACTTTTTATGAGGAAACATCCTACATCCTGGTACATCCTCCGGAGGCCTCACTTCCGTTCCTCAGAAGGCGAACAATGATGGGATGATAGTCTGTGGAGCAAGCGATGCCAGGAAACGACACATACGAAAAAAATTTCCATACAAAGCTTTATTAAAAAAAAAAATGCTTCTAGGTTTTAAACCAGCTAGAGCTTTCCAATGTACAAAAGAACAGAGTTCCAGCACTGAGCCGAAACGAGATTAGAAATCCAAGCTCGATTACCCCATCTGGCACGTCAATTGTTGAGAAGGCACATCTCTATGAGTAATGCTGGTTAATGGTACATGGTTTTGTACACAACATAACATCTCCGTAGTCTCATTCAGAAGTTATTATAGTACAGAACACCACAGCAAATTATCAAGGATTAATGGCTACGTATCCTATTTCTAAAATAAATATATATAAAAAAACATGTGGGCTATGTCACACTTGCTTTTAGTTGGGTCAACAGCATAGCAAGGGATGAGATGAGCATAAAAAAATCCGTAAACCCACATAGAGAAAATTTCCTTGCTGCTGTTTCAGTGAGGCACAGTCAATAAGCAAACATGGTAAAACAAAAAAGTTACATTCTCCTGTTCTAAGAAAATTATAAATAACTATGCTTAGTCTCACCTTCACATGGATGTCAGCAAAGGCTAAAAGTGGAACGGCAATAACACCAACCAAAGCTACACGCTTGCGCCTGTAGCCATGGCTGTGCAGCTGATGGTATAGTGAGACAAAGTGAGACTGCCTAACAATTTCTATATATACGAGTACCTATGCTGAAAGAAAAAAACCTAAAAAAACTAACCAGATTATTCATTGAAATGCGTGTCAAGGAGATTCTTGTTTTATGTCCTGAATAAAAAATAAAAATAATAAAAGAAAAAGTATGGATTAGTATCTAACTGCCAACAGAAATTCTGATGTAGGCAAACAACATTAACCTCACAGCTCAAGCTGACAATCTCCACACTTACAAAAAAAAGAAAAAAGAGGAAACTGCAATATGGCAAAGGTAGGCATGCAAAACCACAGTGCCATCAAAAAGGTGGCAGAAGAGCCCACAAAACGAGAAACATGGCAAAAGCTACAACCCTGAGCAATACTGTTTCAGAAAACTTCTCGTATCATACGCTTTGAGTGTTTATAATATCATGAGTGACATTCTGCGGCAAAATTTATTTTCCTGACAAAGAAACCATAAAAATATTATCAAGAAAGAAGTTTCTAAATGACAACTCAACCTATGCACATTTAGCATCATAAACAAGCAAAGCTATGTCGCACCTAAAGTAAACAGCTCGAAACAGCAACATTAGGTACCTGCAGTTAAGCACAAATTCAGTGGCAAAACCCAGCCATACACTCTTCTGCAAAATTGTTCTCAAGCACAACCCTCTTCCTCACCTAAATAGCATGAGAATAGGCAGAAGCAGGAACACAAAAAGCCACAATGCGGATGTTGCATCCACTAGCACATCTTCGCTTAAAAACACTAGTGGCAAATAAGCCAAGTTTGAAAAGTAACAAGAAAGCAATGGGTCACGAACAGTTGCAACACTGAACGGGTCGCCGTGCCAACCAACCAATATTGGCAACAAACCGTGCTCACTTGCTACGAAAGGAAAAAAACTCCCCCCCTCCCCCCCCTCCCCCCCAAAGAAAACAGACGGAAACGACTTTGCTCCCAGCTTTCCTCACTCCCCCCAAGATTTATCGAACTGACCTCTGCAAAACGTAATGGTGAAGACTTAACAGTTGCAATGAGAAAAGTCACCAAAAGCAAAAATAACCTCACTAAAAAGAAAAGAAATGTGTAGAAAGGCATCTGCCAAATAACTCTCTCCGGTACATCTTAGAATGCTCTTGATGTCGACAAGTTCCTGCTGCTACAATAACCTCGCTTTCAGTACATGCTACACCTTAGCACACACACACACAAAAAAAAGGAGAAAATGCTGACAGCCCCAGCAGGGAGAGGGCACAGAGGGCCTCCACGATGCAAAGACGGAACCGTGCCAGGGTACGGCAGGCAAAGACGAGGGGGCGGGGCCTCAGTTGGCGGGCTCCACGTAGTTGGCGGGCAGCATCCCCGAGAGGCCCGTGCGCTGGACAGTCCCGGTCATCCAGCCTTCGTCGATGGGCATGCAGCTGACGATGACGTCCCCGTCCATGAAACTCACTTCGTCCGAGTCCTGGGCCACGTAGTCGTACATGGCACGGAACGTCCTCTGCAGGGCAAAAGCCATCATCTGGCTTGACGAGCAGCGCCTTCTATCGGAACTTGGCGGAAACATTTCCCCGCTAAATTTAAAGGGTACATTGCGAGGTCATGCCACGTGACACTGTCACGTCCCGCGACTGTGTACGACGTCATGCGACATCATCGTGTGATGCGATGCTCCACTTCTTGTGGCAAAAACTATGACGTGGTTTGACGTCGTACACACATGAGAAAGCGAGGTCCGTGGAAGGTTTTAAACAAACGCACAAATTGTGAAGGCCGACATTACAGTGTCCTCGAAAGGTTCCTTGGCTTGAATTTGTGCCAACATTTATACACCACTCCAATCAGAAACTATCGCACGAGGTATGTCTGCATGTTGTTGAAACAGTACAGAGTGAAACAAAACCATTCTCTAAGTGCAGCGAAAGAATAAATGAATTCTAGAAAACTTATCACATGTTGAAATTTGTAATTGATAACTAGAAATTAGACATTAAAGTTATTGACAACTAGAAAACCTTATGGTCGACACTGTCCAGAAATCGTAGTGATATTGCACAATTTGATTTACGAGGCATCCAACCCTCGAAGAAGTATTCGGATCCGAATTCTAGATCCAAACATACCGACTGTCGAAAAACTCTGTTGCAACGAAAAAATGAATTCTGAGGAAAACAGCAAAAGCTTTTTAAAGTATGCTAGTCAGTGGCCTGGAAATGAACTTTGAATAAAAAAAACGTGCATACCAAATAAGTATGCACTCTAAGTATAGTAACCTAAAAATAAATGTTTTGTTTTGTCTCGTCTTTTTTTCTTTTTTTTTTTTCAGTAATAGTGCTTCCCCTTAAAAGAAGTCTGAATAAAACGAAAGCTCCAGAGGTAACACAATTCTAGATCCCTTCCCCCCTTTAATGCATTGTCTAATTCTGTGCATATCATCCCTGCCCCTGGAAAACACAACTCTCAATTTACAAGTTGAAATAGAAAACTTGCTGTTAGTCACACACAGCCTACCTCCAGTTAGTTTATAATGAAAAGTGGGCTTTATGACTCAACGAGCATGTAAAGCACTGAAACCCCACTCCTGTGGATGGTCTCCAAATATGAGTACACCCACAGAGTAAGGTTTCAGTGTAGTGCATGCCTGTTGCATCATGAAGCCTCTTTTTCAGGACATAAATACCTATCACACCTAGTAAGCATTAAAATTATGCTGGGAAACCATGGAAAAAGACGCTTTGAAAAGTCTAAAAAATGCACCGACAGTTTGCAATTGATTCACTCAAATAGTTCCTTTCACATTCCCTTTGCAGCAACTATTTATTATTCAAAGAATGAACTGAAGTAATGTATAATTATCTTTGCATCTCCATTGCAATGCTCAAAAAAGTAAAATAAATGTGTATACCTACCGTAAAATACCGCGCAAGCGCCCACTCAAACTTTGAAGATAATCGCAAAAAAATGGGGGATGGGCGCTTGTCCGGTCATCAACTTTATGTATAAATGTACTGTGCATATTTTCTCAGATCTTACAAATTTGGTAATGGCCGCTTAATGTGGAATGGGCAGATGCAAGGTATTCTACGGAAACATGACTAAAGTAATCTTGAAGTTGTCAGTTATTCTCACTCCTGCTGCACTAAAAACGCAGCATTGGTATTATCAATTTGATACAGTAATGTCTCGCTAATAAGGATGCCTCCGTTGCCCTTTAAAGGCCGACGACTAGACTCGAGATTCTGCAAGGCAGAAGATCCTCCTCACCATGGGGGAGAAAGAAACAGGCAACGATGGACAGGGTAGAAGGGGGAAGGAGGAAGCGAGAGGAAAGTGGAGAGAGCAAACTGGTCGTCGGTCTTTAAGGGCACCAACACCCTCTCCCATTCTGCAATGATGTATATGATGAATAAGTTGGGAGAAAATTTCACTTTCCTTAAATGGAAAAACTTTTAAGCTTTCTGGCTCCCACAAAATATTCAATACTACCGATAATTTCCATTTATCAAGAATTCCTGCAGCTCTATGAAGATAAAATTTGTTATAGGGTCACTCTCACAGCCAGCCTGCATTAAATGCATGAGCATTTAAAGATGACCTCTCATAGCTTAAGTGAAAGCCTATTTTCTTCCCCATACTTACGCTGCAAGTGCCTTTCAAAGATATGAGCTCACGCCTTTAAAGTTTACTACACAGTTGTCAAGAAAACGAAGGCCTCTGAGCTTTAAACATGCTGGTAAGCCTCTTCAATGGGAAGCCAAAAACATGCAAACCATAGCCTTGCACAGGCTAAAACGAATGGAGGAATCGCTTCAAATTAGTGGTGATTCACGTCAGCCTTTCACAACCTTTCCGATCGGTTACAAAGTAAGGAAGAAACAAAATTTATCCAAACTTGGCTTACAGCAGGTCAGTAGGGACGAAGTTGATCAACACTAAAATGTAGTGCAACAAGTGTAATAATAACAGAAAAAAAAAAAAAAAAAAGTAGAGAAAAATGTCCACCTAGAAAACTTCTGGGCATTCCGTTATAATGCGTTGTTATCTAGAGTTCTTAAACTTTTCCATCTCGAGGAACCCTTCCAGGCTTCACAGAAAGCCAAAGGACCCCTGCTGGACTTGGCATTACTATGACAATGCAGTAAAGCAATGTATAGCTAAGATCTGCCAAAAAAAAGTGCTTAAGCTGTAGGGTTGTGCGAACATTTGAATAGTAGCTTCGAATAATAAGCTATTCAATATTTGCTTTGAAGTAAGCTGTGATATTACTATTTTTCTAACTGTTGATCGCGGTGGGATAGCTCCGTTGAGCGCACTCCTTGCCGAGCATGAATGAGCTGCGGAGAAGCCGCACCCACGAAAGAGAGCTCCGCGGGTCTTGCTTCTCCACATTGTGCCAGTGCTCGGTAAGAAGCGCGCTCAACAGGGCTGACCCGCCGGAATCAACATCTTGAATACCATAGTTACTCGCATAATGAATGCACCCCCCACAACGGGTACCAATATTTGGACTTTTTTTTCCCCTCGCGTAATGAACGCACCTCCAATTTTCGGCTCTGCGAGTCTCGAATTGCATCCAACTTAGCTAGCTACTAAGCCCACCAAGCCAATTTTCTTTGGCCGCCAAGCGTTCCGGCCAAGTCAAGCCAAGCCAAGCCGCTCTCGTAATGGCTGCAAGTGCGTAGTTGCGGAAGTGATCAACCGTGAAACCGAGCGGCGCGCACACTTGACAAAGTCTGGGTCGAGGAATTGCCCAGACCCGGACATTCTTCGCCTATCGGATGCATTGATGTCAACAAACACGCCGTCGTCTGTGGTCCGCTTTCGGACAGTGAAATCGTGAAAGTGGTTAGGCCTACGAACAGTCACGTCGCTCTACGTGCCGAGTGAGCTTCGTAGGGCGCTTTTCCTTCGGCAAAAGGCACGCCGAAAGAGCTTTAAAAAGGTTCGCAATTTATAAAGCATGGTTACTGTGGCGCACCCCCGACCAGCCGTGGGTGCGCCTTCATCAGTGGAGACGTGCCACAGTATTGGCACCTAATATGACATTTGCACAAAGTGTGTAAAAGCAAACATTTTACCCCACGTAATGAACGCACCACCCAAATATGTGTCAATTCTTCAAAAAAAGAAAACGCGTGTTCATTATGCGAGTAAATACGGTACTATACAAATATTCCAGTTGCGTGCATAGGAGAAAAGCACATTTTCAAATCGGGATTGTGCGCACGTGCTTGGTGTGTTTAAAAAGAAATGGAAACTTTGTAAATGTTGATACCTGCATTAGGAGTAAAGTTTTAAAATTTAACTGTGCCTATTAAGTAAGAGTATATGTTAAGCAGAGATGCACTGACAACCTGCATTCCACATTCGCGATTCTTATTTTTTTTTAAATTTGAGATTGAAGACAGTACCGTATTTATTCGAGTATAACCCGCACTATTTATGAACAAGGCCCTCGTGTCTACTTTCCCGCAAAGCACATATACAGCCAATCATCGCATTGCGCATAAATAACATAGCGAATAACTAGATCAAGAACATGACTCTCCATACAAATGCAACCTTCACAGATGGTATCTTTGCACGAAGATGTTATCTCTATCCTGTAAACAGCTGGTATCATGCTGTCGATCGCGGTGATTGGCAACCCGCGTGCTCAGCGGAAAAGCGAACCCTCAGGTTTTCTTCATAAACAGTGCGGGTTATACTCGAGTAAATACGGTATACTTTCAAATGGCAAGGTTTATAAATCCCCTCAATTAGGCATAGCTGGGCATCTCTACAGGCATAGTTTTATATCAAATCCGTCGTTTACTCGCCGTACCAATGTAGGCGTCGGACTTTCTGAGGCCACAGTGCAAAAATATACATAGATTAAGATTAACTCAGCTCATAAAGAGACAAGTGGAAGCTTAAAAACAACCTTCATGAGTTCAGTCGAGCTTTCACTAGAGCATGGTGCAACAGCAGCGAAAGGCTCGGAGAAACTATTCATTATTCAATTAGAAAATATTAAACCAAAACCACCACTCGCTTCGAACTCAAAATCTACTATTCGCACGTGCTTATCGAATTGTGAAAACGTTTGCTTAGGAGCGAAAAGGGTCGAGGACATTTAGCAGCTTAAAGATGGCACTCTGGGGAACCCCCGTATTTCAAGGAAATCAGTTTGAACATTTGTGATCCAGCAGCTCGACTAATGTCAAGGTGGTGGCTTACCCCGCTCGACATCTGGGGTTGGGACGGCATGACACGTTGCGTGGCTGGGACAGCATCTGCGAGAGAGAGGAAGCTCGGTCATGAACAGTCCCCCGGCAACTTGCTGCAATAGACCCTTTGCAATACTATTTCGAGAGCACGCCGTCGAAGCCAGAGTACGTAAGTGATGTACGGCTGAGGCACACGACGCACAGCGGAAAAAGGTCTACTTTAGGCAGTCTTTGCCCCTTTGGGCAAGGGAGAAACTGAATGGCCTTCCTGCCTTTTTGCTCAATCGTATCGCCCTTGCACATTTTTGAAGCTTTTGCAGAAGGCCTACTGCAGGGGTGGTCAGGGAGACATACCCAAATAGCCATAAAAAAAACTAATTTTAAGTGAAGAGCCGTAGTAAAAAAAAAAGGGGACATGGCAGTTTTGTTTGTCCCAGTTGGGGGTTGGCCACACTGAATTCAACTCGTAAAGCAGCTGCTAATTATGTTTCTTTATTGTGCACCCACATACATGCAACAAGCACCTCGTTCGACATATGTGTGGTGGCATAAGGCTGCCGAAATGCAGGAGGGGGTAGTCTTATTAGGGAGCTGCAAGCGGCACAAGGGCTCGCGAAGAGCCGCATGCGGCTCACGAGCTGCAATTTGGCCAACCCTGGTCTACTCTATAGATACTGCCCTTTAAAACGCAGACTCAAAGAAACAATCTTAAGCCTCGGAAAGGGGAGTTCTCGTTTGGTGCACGACGAAGCCTCGCAATTTGTGGACTCGAAATCTTAGAGATACTTTATGCACGAACAAACTGAAACTTGTAGTTTAGCGTTTGTACGGGGGTAAGCAGATAACTGGGTATTTTGTAGTAGACGCCCTCAGGGATGCGGCAGACTCACCTCTATAGTACTGCGGGGCTGGTCCACTATAGCCTGTGGCAGAGGATCCATAGTTGTCATTCAGGGGATCATAGTCTGCAATTGATCCAACTTTACGAGTGGGCTGTGCTTGAACTGGGGAAATTGAGGCATCACTATTAGTTTCTAACACAGGTACAACACTACTCACAACAAAGCAATACAGAAAGCCCTTGAATGGGTGATTTCCCATTCAAGGGCTCGTACAGTTCTTAAAGGGCCTGGGTAACTTGCTTAGTGCAGCTTGGTTGAGATGTACTTGGTGTACAGGATCAGCATTTCGACAATGCTGATGTAACCTAAAAGTGCTTATTAAATTAAATTGATTTATTCCTTTGTCAGTTTAACTACACCTCAATCAAATTCGTGCTTTCATCGCTTCAATTGTACCTAAGATAACTTGTTTCTAAGAAGGTTGATAAACAATCCCATACTGAAAGGGTACAGAAAGTATCTATAAGGTACCCTTGTGAAGAGACCATTCTGCCTGGGCACAAAGCTTAATTAGCAATGTTTACATTAGCAAATTTTAGGATTGCATCAACTAAAACTTAAATTTAGGGTTTGACATCAGTGCTTATTCAAGTTACATACAGCTCAACTGCATGTCTCTCCTTGTGGTTCTTGTTTCCAAACTGTATCAATGCAAGTATTATGGGAAAAGCAGTCCCTGTGTTTAGCTTGTAAACAAGCAAACCAACCATGTGGAGTGTTTTGAATACATACTTAGGCTCAGGCACGTAGCCAGGATTTTGTTTCGGGGGGGGGGGGGGCTGCTTATGACAAAATGCTGTATGAGGGGGAGGGGGGAGAGGAGGTCCCAGGAAAATGGAAGATTTCGGGGGGGGGGGGGGGGGGGAAGCCAAGGCCCCATGCCCCCCCCCCCCCCCTGGCTACGTGCCTGCTTAGGGTATATGTTACGCATATAAGAGAAGCTGCCTCAGGTCACCTTAACACAGAAAAGTAAACAGGCCACAAAGTTTCACCTTTCAGTATTTCATGTTCCCAAAATCTGAATAAAACAAAAAATGTCTTAACAGAACACACAAAAATGTGCTGTGCCATTTGAGGAACAAGTGTGAACACCCAGTGTACTTCACAACACACTGAATCATTGTAAGAAATGACCAAAAGAGAGGGACATGCAAGTGCTAGCCACAACAGTGCACACTCAGCAGCGAGCATGAGATGGGGAGCTCCACCTGGCACCAATGCTTCCGCACAACACGAAGCACAGCTACTCTAGTGCAAAACTAGACCAGACAGACAAGTACAAGGGAGCTCCCAAATACATGTATAGTACTACGATGTGACAAGAATGAAAACCAGCGTCAGCCTTCCCTTCTTTCCACAATTTTGAAGAACTAATGATACTGTGCCTTCGAAATGTTAGCAAGGCCTTCTTGGTTTAACATGAGTGTTAAACAAAAATGAGGAGACGAATAGTATACTTTGAAGAATAAGGCATGAAAATGACTTCTGACACCAGTTGATTTTGACACTTTCTGGAACAGAAAGCTACAATACAATAGCATGTATGAACAATGTCTCAAACTCTATCACGTTTAAGTTGCATGGCATGTCCTATCGATACTATGAAAGGACATTCATCTTTCCAGCATTGTGGCGGATACTACTACTAGTCTTTCTCCAGAGGGAAACGCTCCCGTCTTATCGAGAGAAAAAGTGGGGCAAAAACTGAGTCGGTGCTACGACAAAGTGGCCGAGGCACATAGTAACCCATTTTCCTAACGCAAGCTTTTAAGGGCAGGGTTTGTCCCTCAAAATGGGTGTTCGTGTTACTACCTGGTCCTTCTTCGGAGGTGTAGATTACGGTGGACTGCAGCTTGGATGAGTAGGGAGAGTTGTTATTGGTCTGGGCCTCGTAGTCGGCCAGCTTGGCCGCCTGTGTTCGGCTGGGCCGCTCCTCGTTAGGGGGAGGTGGGGGTGCTGTGGGAGCCCCACAAAGGGTGCAAAGCAACACTCACACACACACATGCACAGAGGAAAAAGGAACACGCCAAGCACCCTAGGTGAACCGCCAGCAAGGGAAAAACGACCCACTGTGTGCACGCACTATAAACCGTTTCACCTTAAGATGTACCACAACGAACTCCACGAAACATCTCAACCAATCCAGCGCTCCTTGCGTGCCATGTAACTTCGTGCTCTATGCATCGCTCCGCCCAACCGAAAGTTCATGTGACATGCTCCAAAGTATGGATTGGCTCAGGTGGCTCATAGTGTCCACTGTGGTACCCCGCAGGTGAAGTAAGAATAGCCTCATCCTGCAACAGCTTTTGTGCCAAAGGTTACACCTTTTGACCTTCACTCTAACTGGAAAAAAAAAAAAAGGCTGCAGGCACACACACATACACTCAAGTGAAAGCCCTTCTCCACAGCTATCAGTCTGCCACCACAGTTATCACTCCAGAGACAGAAAATGATGGATGGAGTATAGGAAAATGAGACATTAAAGTATAGTATTTTAACAAATCTCTTAGCATTTTGACGGCCCTCAGAGACTGAGAATAAGCTAAGCCTGAGAATAATATCTTAACTACATGCAAAATATGAGGACAAGTGCCTTAGATAGAACACTGAACATGCAGGCAAACTAGTAAACTTTCAATGTGGCAAAAACCGAGCAAAAAAAAAATGGAGACAAAGGGAGGAAGTACGCAAAAGAAGACCTTCGTGGGTTCACCCTCTCCTGTGCTCCGCAGTTCTCAGGTTTTCACAATGTTGCCTTTATTAGTATAGCACTCTGACATACTAATTTCTCAACTAACACTCGAAGAACATGCAGATAGTATGATTAAATTCAAATGCATTAATTAGCCTAATTGGTGCTTGAACCCATTTCAAGCAAACCATCAGTCTTCAAATACTACTTTACTGATTTCATAAACTCTTAAAGGGCCTCTGACACACCAAAAAAAAAATTTTTTTTTTCATGCTAGGCGTTGAAATGCCATATCAGGACATTATAAAAAAATTGTTTCACTATAGAGTTGCATAGTTTTTTTATAAAAAATACAAATACGAGGCCCGATTCAAAGTTCCCGCCGTGCACTGTGACGTAACAGTGTACCGCAAGGTGTCGGGGCGGTCAGAAGGGAGGCATCGACCTATGTCACTAAAAGTGGGTTCACCGGAAGTCACGTAAGTTTCACTCCTCGTGCTCTCCGCGACCGTGCCTGAGACTTTTTTTTTCTTTTTTTTATTCTGCTCTTCGTACGAGCGATTGTAGAAAATGAAGTTTCAGTTCCACTAGCTCTTTATCCCTGCACCGTTGGTTAGTTTGCGTGCTGTAAAATTTGAGGACGAAGAGTCAGTGGATCGACGTGATGGAGGTCAATGATGAAAGCGTTGCGAGTACAAGCCAGTGTACGAGTGCATGCCGTCAGTCCGATGATACAGGGCTATACTGGGCGCAAAACAAGCTATCAAGTTTTGAAAAAAAAAAAAATTTAGAACGCTCGCAGAATTTAGGATTGCTAGCACATGACACGCCCGATCGCATTGCTGAAGGTTCAGACACCGGGGTCGCTGAATCGTCGGATACTCTCCAGGCTGAAGATGCCTGCCGTCTAAAGAATACGAACTGGTGAGTGTATCAAGCACAAGTAAACGTCGAGCACAAAGTATGTATTTTGTCTAGAACATGAGTAGAACTTGTTTACTAGGTGCACATGCGGCCGATGTATGTCTCTCAGAAATGCATGCAGTGTGATCTCTTCTTCAGTTGCTGAAATACCGGGACAGTCCCTCGCAAAGAACCTCCTAGGCATATTAGTTGATCACGTCAATTCACTGACTCCGCTTCTTCTACCTTTACAGTAACATTAAGCGATGAAAAACAAATAAAAGCAACCTTGTGTGCTTGGATCGCTCGTGGAGGTGCGGAGAATAACAAAAATAGAAAAAAAAAATATTACACGCGCTCGCGGTAAGCACCAGGAGAGATACAACTCATGTGACTTCCGGCGATGCCTCCCTTCTGACCGCCCCGACACCTTGCGGTACACTGTTACGTCACAGTGCACGGCGGGAACTTTGAATTGGGCCTCATATTTCTATTTTTTATAAAAAAACTACGCAACTCTATAGCGAAACAATTTTTTTGTAATGTCCTGATATGCCATTTTAACGCCTAGCATGAAAAAAAAAAATTTTTTTTTTGGCGTGTCAGAGGCTTTTTAAGGCTCATCCACACGGTAGCATTCGGTAGCGTCAGCGATGTGATTGGCCCGAGTGATTTCAGAGCAGCCAAAAGGCCGTTTCGAAGCAGCAAAGTGAACTTTTAAGGTGTAAACATACACATCATTCTCAACTACTGAATAGAACTGACCAGCCCATCCAGACAGATCATAAATAAAAAATAAATATTGACATACTTTGTTAGTAGAGTCAGTGTTTGATATGAAAATCAAATCAGATAGTGTGTTAAATGAAGCAATAACTGGAAGTGTTCGAAATTATTACAAGTCTACTGTAGCGATCTGGCAGTCTGGTGGTCACTGTTCCAGTACTGAAAAAGTGAAATTAACTTTTGGCACAATGTTGGTGCAAATTCCTCAAATTTAGGTGAAATCTAGCAGGAGATAGCACATTAAGCACTTTAGAGCAATATGGCACAAATGGTGCAGCAATCACATCACTGCTATGTTGCGAAGGCTTACATAGTGATACGGTTGGGTTGCCATGGTAACTTGTGGCTGTATCTTGATGTAAGCCCTCACAACAAAGTCAAACGATGCTGTGTAAATGGTTTTTAAGTGTTCTGGGCAGAGGGAGACTAGAAGCAATACACTTAAGCCCCCATTTCAGCTGGCACAAGTAATAAGTGCACTATACTTCGTCTCACCCTAGCATGGACTAACCACGAAGGCTGGGCTGGCGCGAGCGGCCAGCCTTGACTGCCTTGACTAGAGCCCTTGCTGCACGAGCGCTCGTGCAGCCGCCGCGACTTCATTCAAAGCGACTAGCTCGCGCTTTTAGCACGCGCGGCTAATAATAGTCCATACTAAGGTGAGACGAAGTATAGTGTCTATTTGTTCCCACCAGCTCAAGCACAGCACAATAGTACTTGTTTCCTGTTCTGCCTGGTTACATGGTTGGCCGATACAAATGAAAAGTGGCTTATCAGTGCACCCACATGGTAAATCATTTTTGTTTCCTAGGGGCTATCATAAAGGCTGGAAAAGTAGTGCTCACACTAAAGCAACTAAGTGGCACAGACTAAAAGCTGTTATAATGCATTTAGCATTGTTTGCTGGAGACTCTTAGTGCAGATGCCAATGCATATAAAAAATAAATGAATGTTGCTAAGACAGGCATAATGGTTCAACGTCAAAATCGCTGGAGACGCTATTGCCCAGAGAAGGATACTTTATACCCCAAAAAGATACTTCTTTTAAACTCCTCTTTAAATTTGTCTATTTGAGGGCATTAGAAACAAAAGCAGCATGCTTTAAAACTGAATTTTATTGTTTTATATGTTAGTGGGCTATGAACTCAAGAAACAGAGAATGCAAGTCAGCTGGTAAACATGGTACAAACAAAATCCCTCTCCTTGTCCTTTTACCATCATCTCTGGTTTTCCTCCCTTGTTAGCTCAACAAAGTTCTCAACAATTTTAGTAAAGTGCACGAGAAACCCCAAATAAAAGCTTTATCATCGCTATTTAAAAAAATACAAAAAAAAAAAGCATGCTCTCTAAACATTGTGCTGCCCTTCCAGAGAAGGCAAAAATCATGCGGGCCTTCAAAAGGGCGTTCGTAGTATGCAGCAATGGCTGATAGGGAAGACTTACGAAATTGAGCAGGATCGAATTCTCTATCCGGATCGACGACTGCAAGGAAACACCAGAACACTCAATCAACAAAATTATAATTAGTGTAAGCAAAAAAAAAAAAGAGACATCGTCGAACAAAACATTTTTGGGGTTGGATAGGCTCTCTAAAGTATAGAGCACAACCCTGGAACATGCTTTTCGACCCCCTTTCTGTTTTACACATTGGCCACCAAGATTCATCAGTTTTGTGTGTACGTGGCTACGTGGCAAAAGCCACTGCCCGATTCAAAGGGTTCAGATGTATTCATCCACCTATGCGGGTAGGTCCATGCACCCCCTTTGTCTTTTCCTGTTTTTTCCACTGGGTGCACACTATCTGCCACCGATACGTTGCAGATGGTGTGCCCAAACGGCAGGAAAGGCGCAAAATGCGTGCCATAATTAGGGAAAACTAAATAAAATTTGGTTAAAAGTGCCGTGAAACAAGACCTGGCAGTAAGAAACCAGATGATCTTTCTCTCCTTCATATCATTATGACATTCAGATGTCACTGTGACTTGCCTCAATGGCTGCATGCCATTCTCTTTTTCTTGGTAAAGAAGGCTTTGTCCATGCTACTTCTCAAATGAATGGTCACACACACATGGTGGACATGTGTGTGTGGCCATTTATTTGAGAAATAAAATGTAGCTGAGAAGTGTTTCACAAACGCTTCTTCTGCAACAGTCAGAATGCAAAAAACAATTTGACACCTGTTTGATGCTCTATGACAGCGAAAAAGATTTTTGAACAGTGGTTACAAGAAAAGAAGAAAATATGTTTCATAAATATTTTTACATTAAACCCAATCTACTTTGCTCTTGATTAATGCAGGGGTGGAACTCATGAAATGTACTTAGGAGCAGCCACGGGAGCAGCTAAAACAGCTGTTTTGGAGCAGGTTGGGAGCAGCTAAAACTACATTCTGGAGCAGGCTAGGAGCAGCTCAAATCAAATTTCATTGCACTTCAGCTTCTGTCGTAGACAAGCACGGGAGCAATTTCAATTGTGCTTAGTAGCACAGATGAACATGAGTGGTTCGGAACCTAGGTATAGATGGGATAACAGTGTAACAGATGCGAAAACTTGGCCTTAGTGAGAACCAAAAAGCAAGCACCATATGTTTCTGAAGATAGTGTCCTTGATATTTTCTGAGTGGCTTTCAGCTGCTCAAAATGCAAACCAGCACTGCTTATAGCACAACCCCAACGTGCTCGACATCGTAATTATATGTGCGAACCACGTGACGTGCGTAAGCAACATACGTGCAGTTGCGCGGAGGAACAGGGCAACAAATTTTGAGTTTATCCTATTGTACAACTCAATATCGAAGCAGCAGACTATGATTAATGGAGTTGTCGTATTCGAAACGATGAGCCGCAGCAAGATTAAAGTATGCCGAGCAGATCTAACTCTCGGGTGAGAGCTGCTGGCCGGTAAGGTTTCGGATCGGACCGCGTTTCAGTTCAATCTTGCAGGAATGCGGTTCCAACTTGTAACGATGAAGCACTAAAAGGAATCTTTTGCTAATGTGTTTTTAACTGGTTGACGTCCGGAACCCGGGCCGCAGAGCCTCAGGCAATCTGATGCTTAACGACTCGACCTCACGTCGGCCGACTTGCTTAACCGCTTATTGTTGAAGAATAAGAATCCAGTCGCAGGTAATGCAGCGCTTGGAATCCGACTCCCGAGTTTTTCGCACGCTTCCGACTCGGGAAATAAACGGAACAAAAAATTGCAAGTCCGACCAAGCTAAACGTGCTCATTGTTGCCAATCGGGTCGATAAAAACCGAAACCAAGACAAAATATAATTTTTTTGGCGCACGTTTTGCGATTTGGAGCACAATGGCGCAAGGTATTGGCTGTGGCGCAGTTTCCGCAAAATGGCGCAGGATGGCGCAGACAAATGCGTCTGGTGCAAAATGGTGCAAATGGCACAGCCGTTCCACTCCTGTTTATGGTTACACCTGCGAGTGAAGAGCAAGCCTTAGGAGCCCACTGGTGAAAAGTAAAAAAAGGTACTTTTTTTAGATACGAAAAACACAATGTTTACGGAGAAATATTTTAGCAAAATTATATGTTAACTTCAGATAGTTTTACACTACGGCTAAGCAATTCTCGGGGCAGGTGTTCTGCGCTGTTTGAGTCAACATCCAACAATAACACCCCTGTTATTTTCTACTCGTTTAGTTTCTGAAGGGCATCACCGAGAACAGGACCAGACATGATACTGGACTACGGTAGAAAGTTGGGCAAGTTGATTGAACATGGTTACAAAAAGTGAACAGCAGCGAAAAAACGAAGGACAAGACGGAGTACATAGACGGAGTGCTCCGTCCATGTCCACCCCGTCTTCTTGTCCTTCATTTATTTTGGCGCTGTTCTCTCTTTGCAACCATGATACTGGAAGCACACCAGGATATATCTGAACTGCACTTCAAGACCTAATTTGTAAACTTCAGGAACTAAGTAAGTGGGCCCATAACGGAGAATAAATCCTTCCCAACATGAGGCTAGTGAACGGTCTGACCAATGCCTCCTCCATCCTCGATGCCTGTCTAATTGGCAAATCCCACCCTGCCCCCTTTCTTCCCTCCTCTATGACCGTCAAAGAGCGCACGTCCGGCGGAAATGCCCACCTGTGGCGGCAGAGTGGTCGTGGCCGTTCTTCTCGGTGGGCAGCAGGCCCCTGCGCTGCTCCATGAGGCTCTTGCGCTCAAGCTCTCCGTGATATGCCACATTGCTAATGATCTTGGACGTTTGCCGGATGCGCATCGTCTCTGGGTCATCTGCCACTTGGGTCACCTTGCCCTTGAGCTTCTCAAAGTCTTCATGGTACTTCACCTATTCGGCGGGACGGACAGGCATGTGAGCCCCACATGTTCGGGACACTTTGTGTCTTGTCTGTCCTTGCTGTCGCTATGCGTCTTTGTTGGACCATGCCCCAAAGCTCAATAAAGACAATGAATCAATCTTTTTGCTAAGCAGCCCCAGCAGTCATCTATCTAAGCAAAAACTTGTTATTTATTTTTTTTTTTTTTTTTGCAAGGGCTCTTACTATGATTATTGGCAAGTTTAGAATAGAGAGGAGGTATTTTTACTTGCCCTGCCTATAGCAGAACATGTAAAAATGCCTCGTGGTCTGATGGGTTTCCTTTTTTGCATATATTTTAGTGCAGTGCCTACAGAGCACACTGAGAAGGTTCTTATCTTGACAATGAAACATAAACTCTCCTAATGCCTAAACATAAACTCTCCTAATGCCTCATGTTAAAAAAAAGAAAAAAAAAACAGCTTGTAAATGAAATTGATTAAACAAAAATCTTGCAACAGAAAACATTCTTTTTTGCATAGAAACAAAGAGCAAACCGTCAAGTGTTTTTCTCTCTGCTGTAGTTGAAAAGCATTGTTTAGGTAGGCTGAAATTTGGTTAAGTCAATATTATTGGGTTTGAGAAATGCCTTACTGACACAGAATGTGTGTGTGTCCACCCCCTTCCTATAAACTGTGTTCCTTGTATTGAAATAAAACAAAACGAAAATAAAAAAACACCTAGTAAAATCTGCATCAATTCTGATTAGTCTTGAAACTCCAATATTCAAAACTACACCATCCAAAAATAACAAAGAAAGACTCTCAGTAGAATACAAGTTCAGCAGTCCTGAGGAACGCCCGCTCTTGTCCACTCAAGATATCAACGAAGGACGGCTTATTGTCAATGTCAATTCAGGACAATGGGTCAATGTTGTAGCAAGGTGGTCAGCTGGGCGAGTTGGTACTGATTAAAAATTGTTAAAGTTGCACACAAAAAGACAGGAACAGAGAAGAGAAACACATAGACAAGAAACAAGCGCACTTGTCTGTTGTCTATGTGTCTCTCTCCTCTGTTCCTGTCTTTTTGCGCGCAACTTTCACAATGGTCAATGTTGCTGTATTTCTCGGACATAAAAGAATCTAATCTATGTTATTGTGCAAGCCATTGTTCTGGTTTCGAGCTTGAGCTATAACCATTTGGACATCTTGTGGGCAGGAGGAGCCAGTGTTTTTCTAACAGTGGAAGGCAATAACCATGGATCTGTGTTCATTTGAGTTAATTTTAGCAATATTCCCAATTCTCTAAACTTACGAATAAAATAAACGACACATCAAAGACACATAAAGCCATTTTAAAGGGGCCCTGCAACAACGTTTTGACTGGTTTTTAATTTGCACCGAACCTGAGCGCACTGAACGTAGTAACTTAATGAAACTTTCCTTTTCTCGAATTTCGCTTTATTTTAAAAGATATAGGCAAATTAGAATTACAAAAACAAGCAAAAAATAACCTCCTTCACGACGTCGTAGGTCCTGGCTTGAGTGGCCGTGAACTAGAGGAGGGCTAGTGAGCTCATCGAGCGCTCACGGCTGCCGCACTCCGTGTCGACGGCTCGAGAGGGCACCACTAAAGCACGTGTTGGATAGGCTGTACAAAGCGGGCGGCCAGGGCGGCTCGCATTGCATTTGCTGCGCGATTAAAGACTAATTCGCATAGCACTTCATTGGCCACAAACGACAGCAAACACGGGGTAAATATCAGTTCAGAACGGTAGCCACTTCGCGCTGCCATACCTCCAAATGGCCAAATCGCCAGCCAAGCCCACGCCGAAAGCCTTCAGAACGCTCGGAACCGGTCGGATCCTCGAGTCGGTATACGATCGCAGCGCCGCCGTGTACATCCAGGACTTTTCTACGCTCGCCGTTCATCGGCGCCGCATCCCACTAGCCCTTTCTATACTCTGTTTCACCTTATGATGTACCGCAGGAAAGGCTACAAGCATGAGCTTCTTGCTCTGGGCACATCTCGGCGGCACAAGCTCTCGTGCACCAAGGGCAGCTGCCAATGCTATGAGCTCGCGCTTCTAGCCTTTGCTGCGGTACAACATAAGGTGAAACAGAGTATAGTATGCGCCGTTTTTTCCGCCGCTTAGTGGCGGGTATGTCGACGGGTCATTTCTTGTTTCCGTACTTTATAAATTGCATTTGTTTCTTTTCTGAATCTAAAATACTCAACAAAAACTACTTTCATACATAATTGAAACGGTTCGCGACACTTATTTTTTGTATCTCGACTAAAAAAAAGCTTTTAGCGGCTCTGACCAGTAGTAAGCCCAGGACCAAAGACGTCACATATCGCGCGCTTTCGGCAACGCGGGTCGCCCTCCTTCCGCGTCGTCCAGTTAAAATATGACGCACGGATATTTAATTACTCTCTACGTGCTCTCTGGCTTGCCCGAACCCCAAGAGACGTGGAAACTGCAAAAAAGGTATGCGCTTAAATATGATTGCAGGGCCCCTTTAATTATGTAACTAAAATTAATTATATTGTCTCTGATGCTCTTGTGGATATATCTTTTTGTTATTCTTAAGTTCAGAGAATTGGGAAAGTTGTTTTTTTTTAATTAAAATTTTGATAGAAAAGCAATTTCAATAAACATCCTTGAAAGTGAACTCCAGAAATGTAGAACCTTGCCTTAAAAGTTACCCAAGCATATATAGGGTGACTGAAATAACCAGGCTCGATCTAACATGGGCCGTAAAAATTGGCGCCTGCGCGTAGCAATCTAAATCTATCGTCAAAGATGTATTTCAAAGGTCGGTTTTTTCTTGTAAATTTACAAAGCGTAGCTCCCTTTTTGTAAAAAATTGACCGCATCTCCACGTGGTGAATGATGTTGCTTGGGGCGAAGCTCTGGTGGTGCTTGTCTGCGTAGACGCGGAGCCGCAGCATGCCGAGCCTTTTCATTCATGTCAGTAGGAGAATGTGTGGTTTTCTTCTTTTTCTTTTTTTAAGCAGACAGATGGGATGGCATCTCAGAACCCCCTACTCTTTTTTTTCTTCTTTTTCTTTGAGCCTTTTCATTCATGCCAGTAGAAGAATGTGTGGTTTTCTTCTTTTTCTTTTTTTAAGCTGACAGATGGGATGGCATCTCAGAACCCCCTACTCTTTTTTTTCTTCTTTTTCTTTTTTCATAATTTTTTTCATCTTTTTTTTCCAATTTTTTTTTTGCCCTACACGAGCATGTGAGCATGTGCTCACGTGCTCGTGAGCACGTGATCTCACGAGCAGAAGCACGAGCACCCGACGCCGGGCCTACGGCGGACGGACATACGGACATGGCTAGCCCCTAAGGAGCTTCGCCCCTAAAAAAAAGTACCAAAAATCTTGCCGGGGTCAACGGCGGACGGCGACACAGACGACCTAGTCGAGTTGCGGGGCACGTTGGGTGTACGTATTGATAGATGGCATCGGGAGCGGCGTCGGAAGGTGTAGCCAACCAGCGAAAAAAAGCAGACAACATGCAGACGAAATCCGTCGGCAGCAAGAACGCAGTCGTTATGCAACCGTGTTTTATTTTTTAACTTCAAGTTCTGCTTTTATTGTCTGCATTTATTTTTAAACCCAAGGTACACTACAAAAAGATTATGTTCATTTTAGTAGATCACGGTCGTCGCGAGCAGTCTCGATAAGGAGGCAGCGCCATCTATCAATATGTGCACCAAATGCGCCCCGCCGCTCAATTCCGTCTCCTGCGTCGCCATCCGTTCTTGACCCTGGCAAGTTTTGCGGTCCTATTGTTTACCAAAAGGAAGTTACACTTTATAATTTTAGAAGAAAAAACCGACTCGTGAAATATACCTTTGACTAAAAATGTAGATTGCTACGTGCAGGCGCCGATTTTTACGGCCTATTTTAGATCAAGCCAGGTCATTTCAGTCACCCTACACTGTGCCGATGTGAAGCTTTTAAACCTCCAAAAACATAATTCAAACGTTTTAGGCCACTTTTGAAGACAAAATAACTATGGCCACCTTAATTAGTATGCCCACGGAAGTCCTCACCCAAGTGCCTGAAGATTTAGACACTAGTGCAGTTCATATGCAAAACTGGTCTTGATAAGCAGCTTGAAACAATTTGGTATTTCTTCTCTATCTGCTTTGATTTCTTTCTTTTTTTATCTTTTGATTCTCCTTCCAATTTCCCAATATAAAGTAGAAGACCAGCATAAGTTTGAATTCTTCCTTTCCCTCCACTTCTACCTACCAACAAGTAATTCAGCAGACACAGGCACACCACTTGTCTCTAATTTCTCAGTCATGGTATGGTGCAGACTGTTGCCATGTATTAGAAAATACTCTTCATCCATGTGTCTTACTGGAGATTTAAACCCCTCTATGAAATACAATATTAGAACACCCTGTTCAGTTTCCTAATTTATACAGCCTGCCAAGCAGTAGATAGTAGTGAGGGTTATACTTGGTTTAGGAGAACTGCCCAATTTAAGCCTATTTATCTAGCAATATCCCTTTTAAAGACAGAAGGGATTCACTCATATTGCTTAAAAATATGAGGAAGCATTGTCTGCTGCTGTGCTTACTTCTTTTTTTCATCTTTTACTTACTTTCTACACAACATGAGCATGACTGAATGCCCATTTACGCTGCAGGAAGGTGCACACCATAGAAAGCAGCGAAGTACCCAATTAGTATACTTGTCATGTAACACAAAAATCAAACACAAAACAAAAACATGAGTACAGTGATTAAACAAGCTAAACATGCATTAAGTTAACTTTGAAAGCTAAAACAAGCCTTGGGATTTTGCTTCAAAGTCAGCTTAAGCAATTGGGTACATGTGAACTTAAAATTAAAAATAATGGTATAGATGTGTCTTGGTGACAACATTTTAATCAGTAACTATGTTGACTAAAAATATACAATGCCAAGAAAGCAAAGTGTGCAGCCTGCATAATCTGACATAATGCCACTTGCCCCAGAGTAATTTTGAAGACATTCAACTGTGAATATGAAAATCATATGCCAACACCATATCTGCTGAATGTGACAAGTGCACACTTCCCAACTGGGCTGTAAACATCCTAAGGCCACCATTATCTTCACCTCTGATAAGAAGAATAGATATTACTGGGGAAGCCTTTACAAAGATAAAACGCCTTCAGAAAACGCACCCGTATTTCCCACCAAGCCACCCACTCCCTACGCTGAAAACGTAGCTTCGAGTCCAACCCCACAAGAAACTGCTTAGCTTTTCAACAAATGCATGCAGCATTTTATACATGCTGCAACACGGTACTTACTCGTAGACCACATTAACAGCTGCATGTCGAGGAGAAAACATGATGCACAATTAAGAGTTGATTATCAGAGTCAACAGAAAGACTGAAGCTGGAAAGGAACACTGTGTACCACACACCTGGCTTTGAATACGGGTGTTCTCTGCAAGACGCCTGGCCTCCGGGGTGTCTGCAACTGTGGTGTGTTTGGCCTGTGGACAGTGACTGAGCGAGAACGAAAACTGTCAACCTGGCGTCCCTCCATTCATTGTGACACGGGAAATGCTATACTGGGGCCCCTAAAGGGGCACTTTAGCACTTTTTGTTGAAGCTTGTTCTAATGGCATGTCGGTTGTTGGGCTTTAGTTAATAAAATGACCAGTTCTGGATAGCGAGACGTGCTAGTAAACTGACAGCAATAGAAATGCATTGATACCATGTTCTCTTGTGGTGGGGCCATCCTCGAGTCCCCACCACCTCCTTAATATTTGACCGATGAAAGTAGTTATTTGCATGGAGGGCTCCGAACATTACTATTATTGCTCTTTTTAGGTGTGTTGTGCATTATATTTTGTCAAAAATGTCAAATCCTTGGGTGTAGGAGACGCAATACTGTTGTTATTGTTTGAAAACGCTGTCCGACAGAACCAACAGGCACAGAAAGAGGGGTGTGTCACAATCTTTAATTAGATTTTTAATAGGAAAATCGGCCACCCATGAGTACAATTCGGGTTTTTTAGGTTGCTTAGAGCATGTAGACTGAGTTATTATTATAAGTAGACAATCTAAAAATTTACCTGAGTGCCCTAACCACCACTTATCGTTTTACTTCATCCTTCTAAGACACAATGATCCTTCAATTACAGAGCAAGTCACGGTACCATGTCGAACGTAAAAAAATGATGCTCTACTAAAAGCCCCCATTTGTTTATTTTACCTAAGAAGGTTTGGGGAAAACATCACTGAGTGTGAAAACATTATGAAGCCAGTTCTGAGCTTTTTACTAACGTGGGAAATGTGCATTTTGGAACAGTTACTTACTCAGTTATATAGCTCAAAAAACTAGCTGCAAACATGGGGAAAAACAGCTAGTACCCACTTTCCATGTTTTGGTTTAGCAAAGAAACACAAAATAAATCCCAAGAACACAAACGAAGAGACAGGAAAGGAACTGCTCTCAACTAAACTAGGCTAGACGTTGTAAATGACATCCCATGCCGCAGCAAATGGAGCATGGCACGGAGGAAACGTCAAGCACGCTTCAGCCGCCAATAAAAGCGAGACAGAATGGGGAAGGCCACGACAACGAGACATGCCCACCGTTTGTTATTACTCACTCTGACACTAGAGTGGGCAGCCACGCTCCTGGGAACACAGCCAACAATTTACTCATTTATCAAATCGAAGTGGAAAGTGCTTGCAGAAAAAAATAAATACTGCTCCATGCAAAACAAGATTAGTGGAAACATGTTTGTTTCCTTTGCCTCTTGATGGAATAGTTCATGGAGAAAATCAATTGTACCTCATCCTGCATTACAATGCTGTAGCCGTCACTCCATACTTATTTACTAGGTAGTTCTCGCCTCTACCTCGAGGCTGCAAATTATAATGCATAAATTCTAGTCTGGTGAGCTATGACCCTTGAAGGTCCTAAGCTCTTTTTATTGGATGGCCCTTCTTTCTGTTTGGATTGACCAATTTGCACACGGTACTATGGAAAGGTATGGCTTAGGAAACTTTTTTTTTTGTTATTTCATACACCTTTTAGATTTTGCAATTTGTTTTACCTGATTTACACTTACACTTCTGACTCAGGTTTAATTCTTATTACAAATCGAATCGACAGGATATTAAAACAAATACCGATACAAGGTTTAATATATATATATATATATATATATATATATATCTATATATATATATATATATATATATTAGGCGCAGCAGTTTTACTGCAGTCTAGCTCTAGCACATCGTTTTCCGACCTTTTGTGTGTTTCTTTTTGCGTTTTGTTTTCCGGTAAGGTATCAACCCAAACAAATTCGCGGATTACGCATACATAAACAAATCAGTCTTTTGTATTTTTTTTTCTTAACATGAAGTAACGAATGGAACGCAAGGGCCAATATTATTTGCAAGCACTGAATACACGGGCTACTCACGCATTGCAATAGGGGAGTTTGTTGAAACCTTTGTACGTCTTCATGTTTAGCGTCATGCTGCATTCTTGGCACTTGAAACAGCCTTTGTGCCATATCTGCGGGAGGAAAGAAGCAGTACGCCGGACACACGGCGATCAGCGGGGACGGCGGCGCGCAAAGGCGAACGGGATATGCTCGCACGGCCACACCCCGCTCGGCGAAGAATCATCGAGCAGAGAAAGCACGCCGCTTGCCGTGCACCCAGGGCACACAGTTCGCTACAATCGCCCCAAATGCGCCCCGGCTTCGAGCTGCGAGAAGCAGCGCCGAACGATCCGATTGACCCCATCGGTAATGTGAACCGTAGAAGAAAAAAGAACGCGTCATAATGCCCTAATTAGAAGTGACAACTCCGCCGAATTGTCCGAAGAAGCGGGCTCTAGTCGTATGCAGAGGCGCAAATACCAATGGACATTGGGCGTCTTTAACATCGTAAAGGAAGACTCGAAGTGACAATCGAGTGTAGAGTCTATGGGACGAGCGACTTCAGTCATCGGCGTCGGCATTAATCCCACCGCACTGACGGGATTTCAGTAACAGGATATGGGACACAAGTGGCTCATTTGGCGGTGCAAGTGCCGTGGGTCGTCCCAAGACGTTAGGGCGACGTTTGGTTACAAAAATTGCGTCGAAATGTGAGGGAGAATTGGAGGGACCTTACCTTGTCCAAACATTTTAATTCCTCGAGTGGATACACCGTCTTTTCACATCTCGAGCACTTTTTGGAGATCATTGTCTTGGCAGTACGAGTGTTCACGACGAATATAGCACGCAATCCAGAGCTTCTGGAATGAGTATTTGGGTTATGAAGCCCAACTGTGCTTCAGAATGTGGCTACACGAACACGAACGCTCACAAGTTCCAACCGTACACCAACTGCAAAAAAAAAAAAAATTATCAAATATGGAGGTCGTCTCAAAAAATGTCAATATGTGAAACGGCAAACTAACTTGATTTATATATTAGTAATGTTAATTATTAATATTTATAATTTTTTAAATAAAATTTAACAGCTCACTGTGTAACTTTAGCTATTTTACAATTTTATATAAAATCTTTCTCATAACATGCATCTCCTTTTTTAGGTTGACTCGTTGATTCGCGCATGCGCTCTGCGTCTCCCTTCGCACAGCAAAATGTCTAAGCGAGGTTCGTATAATTTCTTGCACTTTCAAATCTTGATTTAATCTGGTTAACTGAATGGCGGAGTTTGAAACCTGTTGTTTCAGCAGGAACCTTACTCTCTCTTAGTATGATGTAACGGAGTATTTTATAGCAAAATGCCATAATTAACGCGCCTGAAGTCTAGACGTGTGTACGGTCAGCATCTCACCTTCCGACTGTTCGTAGCGTATTTGATGCGAGACGGGTAATTTTACTAAAGAATGTAGATCGTAGGATTTATATGCATATTCCGTAGCTGTGTGCGCGACGACTGCGAGATGAGCTCGTAATTTGTGTGAGCCGTGTCTCCAGACAACGACGATCCTTCGTGCCGCGGTGTAACACCTGCCTCGTTTCAAGAGCGGCGGCGTAAACTAATGGTGTCTTGTGATCACTGCAGGACGTGGTGGAGCAGCGGGAGCGAAATTTCGCATCTCCCTCGGTCTTCCTGTGGGAGCAGTCATCAACTGCGCCGACAACACAGGTGTGCATCCATCGTGCGTTCGTGTGTAGTGACATTACGGTGTGGCACAAAGTGTCTAGTGGTTGCAGTACTGCATTTTCGCGCCGCTACGCATAGCCGTGACCACCGCTCATGCGATTGTTTCAGGAGCCAAGAACTTGTATGTCATCGCGGTGAATGGCATAAAAGGCCGTTTGAACAGACTGCCCGCCGCTGGAGCCGGCGACATGATCGTGGCGACAGTGAAGAAGGGAAAGCCGGAGCTGAGAAAAAAAGGTAGGCCATCCTAGATCTGGACTGTCAGCACACTGGGCTGCAGTACCATGAACTCGTCTTGCAGGACATGCGACGGCACTATACTCGCTCGAAAACTTTGAGGTAGTGCAGTCAAAGCTAGGGGCACCCGTATACCTTGAGCGCCGCACTGCCACAGGATATTTGGTGCTCAACTCGGACATTTCCTTTGGTGCTCTTAGCATTGAGCGAGAGTGTGTATTGTTCGTGTGTGAAACATCCTCCGGAGTTTGGATAGACCATATAGTATGTCGTGCTTTCTGGATTCCAGTAATGCCAGCAGTGGTCATCCGGCAACGCAAGCCTTACAGGAGGAAGGACGGCGTGTTCATCTACTTCGAGGACAATGCCGGGGTCATCGTCAACAACAAAGGCGAAATGAAAGGCGAGACATTGCTTCCATGTTACGTGTGCGGGCAACCCCAAGTATCACGTGCTCAGAAAACTTGCAAAAAGCTGCGATTTATACACTCACACCCAACACCTCCCTTACAAATCCCCGGGCCGAGTCCAACACACTCCAGAATTTTCGACACAAAGTACTCAAACTTGTGTTTTAACTGCCCCCGGGCTTTTGGAAATTTGCAACGTCACCCGAGATTGATATCCGGAAATGAGATCTATGAATACAGATGTGGCAGGCACATGAGAGAGTGGAAGGAATGAATGGCGCGTCCTTACGCCAGACTGGGCAGATGCCGCCATTCGCGGTGCTGCCAACGTGCTGTCAAGGCAGAGCATCGCGCCTCGTTTAGGTGTCTCGTGCTTCATAGCCGCATTTTATTTATTAGAACAATGGGGGGGGGGGGGGTTACTTCCAGTATGCGTTTCAAGATGGGTTGCACTCTTAAATCTAAGTGGTGGTGTACACCTGTGTAGACACTGGCAATGTCTTGCACAGAAATATAATTTTTCATTGGGACTGAAAGGGTTTTTCAAGTGCCAATTAAAGGACAACAGAACCGTAATAATCCTTGAGACATCCTTGACTAGGTCATAGCAAGCATTCTTAAAGGAGTCATGAAACGTTTTTTTCAATTTTTTCCTGTTTAGCTTTCCTCCTTAACTCATAAATCGCGCATTCTACCGAACAGTTCAAGAAGACGGAAAGGGGTAGTCCCCTCTTGCTCGGACTCTCGTTTGTGTAATCCGGACACATCCATTCTCTCCCTAGAAGATTGGCCAGTCGCTCAAAATTCAGACAAAAATTGCTTTCCCCACCCCGTTCACCCCGAAGCTGACAGTGCTATGAAAGTTACGTGCTCCTTAGGCCAGTCGCACCTTCGCCACGTGATCACGCTCTCTCGCGCATACCCCCGCGCAGAGAATGAGGTCAGGTGATGAAAGGGGGGTGACTGATTGGTCCGTCAAGCGCGTAGCTTCCACCACAATGCCAGCTTAGGGATGAAGGGAATAAGTGAGGTCCGGTGTTGTGTGACGTTCGTTTGGGCCCGGTGACGCGCTGCGGGCTTACGAAAGGAAGGATTTACAAAATAGTCCGCTTTTTTTTTTTTTTTTCAGATTTTTGTATTGCAAGTTAGGCTTTTGACTTTCCACCTTTTTTCTTTTAGCCCACTGAACGATGTGCTATTAGTAAAATCCCAATATAAATTGATTCATTCCAGCCCAAAATTGGTTTCATGGGCCCTTTAACTATACATTGCACTGGTGCTTGAGATAAACGCACCAGGCAGATATTATTGAAATGTTTATGTTTAGACTGACAACAAATTTTCGCAATCTGTTTTATAAAGCAGGTAAAAACCTTTTCCCACTTTTGTCTGGTTTTGGTGGGTTCTTGGGTTCACCTTGTCAGAGCAGAAAGATTTGGCTGCCATGAAGAAAGTTATGAGCACACTGATGTTGAAATCTTATCAATAAATGTGATAAACATAGAGCAGTCATCTTCATCCATTGCAGATCTTCAGTTAATGGACACCTGACTTTCACAGAAGTTCAGGTTTACGAAATACTTCCTCCGTGTCACTGTATGAAGTATTTGTCTTCTTGTCCATTTTGCTTTTATTTGTTCTTGTTTTTTTACTCATGTACTACTCTACTAAGATTCTGTCCAGATTTAATATTAATAGGGCCTCTCTTGACATAAGAACTGCAGTTTTTCATATGAGAGATGAACAGTTTGATTGCCAATTGTAATCTGGCTCTGCTTGCATAATGTTTTACCTATCTGAAGTGCCCTTGTGGAAGCCTGTTGGCTTCCCGTCACATTGTAATGTCTTTATGGATGAATACAGTAAAGAATAGTATATTACAGTCCTAATATGTTCAACTATGCGGGTAAACGACACAACATTAAAAAGTAGACTTTTTCGTGTTGTGTCCTTTACCCGCAGTCTCTGGGTTTTTTCAACCATGTGCAGTGTACATCACCTCGTTTGTACCCTTGCATTTTGTTCCATTTCTCTTTTTCGGGAAGTGCTCGTGTGACTGGGGGTGAGGGGGGGGGTTAGGGGAAGGAGCGTCGAGCCGCACTTTAACACATGGAGAGCCGCATGCGCCTCGCCAGCCGCAGCTTGGCCACCCCTGGCGTATATCTTGTGAAGTGGCATTCTCCAGCTCTAGTCAGTGCTGTTGAGGGGATGCTCATAATGAACATCTATATATTAGAAAAGGTGCGAACAGCAAATGCGCCAGGCTGCGCTGGCTGCGTGATTGGTTTTAGCCGGAAGCAGCAAATGCGCGAAGAGAATTTGTTTTGGCGCTGCTTTGGATTTGATAGCTTTGGCTGCAGCCAGACTTAGTATGGAATAGTCTAGGATTTTGTACAGAAATGGCCAAAGGTAGTGCATTTTTGTTCATGGACATTCAGGAAAAATAACCCTACCTGAGTAAACAGTAACAAATTAAGAGCGTGAATTCACTACCTATTAGCGCTAAGATGTTTTGGTGACGTCCTCCTATGGTTTTCGTTCGTCACGTCATAACCGGAAGATGTGCATACTGGCTGGTATATGAAAGCTTGCTGCCAGCACATACCCAACAATGGACATGTTACTGCCTGATACGCAGCCTGAAAGCAACCTGGCTGCATATCAGTAAGGTACTTTGCAGTATTCTATAGCTCCCTGCCTATATCTGCCACAGACAGCACAATGTCTGGCTCAACCGTGCCAATGTAAAAAACTAAATTCATGGCAGTGGCAGAAGGAACTACACTCCAAGCTCACCAGACTGATTTGCACTCTTCATGGTTTCAGAGTGTCATAGAGGGGTTAACTGTCATGCACACTGACTTTATTAGCTGTCCTTTTAAAAGCCACTACATAGTTGATTTATGGTGCTGATCTAGGAGTGAAACCTCATGACACACCTTATGATCTTTGACTGATAAACTCAAAAATTGAGGGTGGTTTTTTTGCATTTATTTTTTAGGCTCCGCCATCACCGGTCCAGTGGCCAAAGAATGTGCAGACCTTTGGCCGAGGATTGCGTCCAATGCAAGCAGCATTGCCTGATGTGTGCTTCGTGTACAAATAAAAGAAATGAAAAGCACCTCCTCGGTTGTTTACTTGGGCCAAGTAAGTTTCCTGTTCTCCCAGAGTTGTGCTGTCATCACCCTTGGAGACCAGGGCAATGAAGGCATAACCCCCTCCCTCTTCGAAAAGAAAAGCTCATGAAGCAACACAAATATAGTATATGTTTCTATGTGTGGCTTCCGATACACTAATCTTGTGTCTTTGTGATGTGATTTGGCAAAACAATTCCATTTGATATCGCACTGAAATGAGATTGGTGTTTTTTGGCCTCTTTTCTGAACGAGTGTACTTCAGTATATTGTCACGAATGACAAGTGAGGAGGCAACGAAAACTGAAGTAAACTAAACGTTTAATGGGCGAACTTGTGCCCAAATTAAAAGGGAAAAGAAAGATAACAGGAGGGCATCGATGTCGGCGAAACCGCAGGATCGAGCGCTGGGGCGAGACACTGCGGCTCGCCACGCGGAGCCCTTTATGTACATGCGTGGGTTTCTGGAATAATCGGCGTAGAAAGTTCGACGCGTAGAACATTCAAACCTCGAACAAGCAACACGGTTCTCGAATTTACCAGAACATTTACGTCAAAGTCCACAAAAATACGTCCCGCGGCCAGGAATCGAACCCTGGCTTTTCGCGTGGGAGGCAGGTATGATAACCGTTAGGCTACGCGCGCGCTGCCTACTTGGCCAGCTGCGCGCGCGGCATTACTCCCCCCTTTAAAAAGTGCATTCGCCCGATGCAACACAAAACAAAACAGAATAAAATAAAAGAATGATAAACAGAAGAGTCCTTTGGAGCAACATAAGGTCCACAGTCCTATCGAGCGTAGTACGGCTTCAGGCGCACGACGTGGACGACCTCAGGTCGTGGTGGGCGGCGTGACGATGTTCGTGTTCCGTCTGGCATAACCTCGTAGTTCAGCTCCTCGAGGCGACGAAGTACCTTGTACGATCCAAAGTACCGTTTCAGCAGTTTCTCACTAAGGCCGCGGCGACGGATGGGCGTCCACACCCACACCCTGTCTCCGGGCTGGAATTGGACGTCCCTGCGACGAAGGTTGTAGCGGCCCGCGGCGACGCGTTGCTGGTCTTGGATCAGGAGTCGGGCAAGCTGGTGGACTTCTTCAGCCCGTTGAGCAACCACCTGAGCGTCGCGCTTTCATTGTCAGCTGGCTCATGGGGCAGCATCGCGTCCAGCATGGTCGTTACCTTCCGACCATGTACCAGCTGGAAAGGAGTGAATCCAGTGGTCTCTTGCACCGCCGTATTGTAGGCGAACGTGACGTAGGGTAACACCTCGTCTCACGTCTTGTGCTCGACGTCGACGTACGATAGAAATCATGTCGGCGATTGTCTTGTTGAGTCGCTCCGTCAGCCCGTTGGTCTGTGGGTGGTACGCAGCAGTACAACGATGGCTGGTGTGACTGAGCCGGAGGATTTCTTGGGTCAGCTGTGCATGAACGATGATCCGCGATCTGTGATCAGAACTTCGGGAGCGCCATGCCGGAGGACGATGGATTCGATGAAGAACTTGGCGACCTCAATAGCCGTCCCTGAAGGAAGGGCTTTCGTTTCTGCGTACCGCGTGAGATAATCTGTGGCGACGATTATCCACCGGTTTCCCAGGGTCGACGGCGGAAAGGACCAAGTAGATCCATTCCGATCTGCTGGAACGGTGTAGTTGGCGGAGGAATCGGCTTGCAGGAGACCTGCCGGCTTCGTCGGCGGTTTCTTGCGTCGCTGGCACTCGTGGTAGGATCGGGTGTAGAGGTGGACGGTTTTGGGGAGCTTGGGCCAGTAATACTTTTCACGAATACGGGCCAGTGTCCGGCTGTAACCAAGGTGTCCCGACGTCGGGTCGTCATGACATGCTTGAAAAATCTCCTCTCGAAGGTCGGCCGGGATTACCAGCAGCCACGGCGAGGTGTTGTTTCCGAAGTTCTCTTTGTAGAGCACACCTTGTCGAATGGCGAAAGTCGGCAGGGTTCGTGAGAAAGCGGGGCACGGTACCCCCGGGCCCTTCCAGGTGCTCGATTAATGCGCGCAGCTCAGGATCATCCCGTTGACGTCGTGCCATGTCATCGGTGTTGACTGCTCTAGGAAGCACTCGTTGTCATTGTCGTCGCTGCAGCCGGAAGGGGTTTCGACGGGGGCTCTGGACAGGCAGTCGGTGTCGCTGTGCTTGCGGCCTGACTTGTAGACCACAGTTATGTTGAACTCTTGTAGTCGGAGACTCCATCGAGCGAGGCGTCCTGACGGGTCCTTGAGGTTCGCAAGCCAGCAAAGCAAGTGGTGGTTCGTCACCACGCGGAACGGGCTCCCGTACAAGTACGGACGAAACTTCGTGATTGCCCAGACGACCGCAAGGCATTCTTTCTCAGTCGAGTAATTTTTCTCCGCCTTGGACAGTGTCCCGACTTGCGTAGGCGATGACTCTCTCGATGCCTTCTTGCACTTGGACCAGTACTGCGCCGAGTCCCGCGTTACTTGCATCCGTGTGAATCTCGGTTTCCGCATCCTGATCGAAATGACCAAGCACAGGTGGAGTCTGGAGTCGTCGTTTCAGCTCGTCGAATGCCTGCTGCTGCACCTCGCCCCATTCAAACTTCTCGGCGCCCTTCGTGAGGTTTGTGAGCGGTGCGGAAATTTAGCAAAATCTCGAATGAAGCGTCGATAGTAGGCGCAAAGTCCAAGGAATCTTGCACGGCCTCTTGTCTGTCGGCGCTGGAAATGCCGCGACGGCGCGAGTCTTCTCGGGTCTGGGCGGACGCCTTTGGTACTAACCACGTGGCCTATAAAAACTTCAGTTCGTCATAGGCAAACCGGCACTTTGACGGCTTGAGTGTGAGTCCTGCGATCTGAATGGCTTGGAGAACACCTCGGAGTCGTCGCAAGTGCTTATCGAAGTCGCTTGAAAACACTACGACGTCGTCAAGGTAGACGAGACAGCTCTGCCACTTCAGCCCTGCCAGTACTGTGTCCATGACACGCTGGAACGTTGCCGGCGCCGTGCATATGCCGAAAGGCATGACCTTGAACTCGTACAGGCCATCTGGCGTAACGAAAGTAGTCTTCTCTCGGTCCCATTCGTCGACTTCAATCTGCCAGTAGCCGCTCTTCAGGTCCATCGATGAAAAGTATCGAGAGTGGCGCAGGCGGTCTAGTGTGTCATCGATTCGGGGGAGTGGATAGACGTCTTTCTTCGTTACCGCGTTCAGCTGCCGGTAGTCACGCAGACCTAAGCGTTCCATCCTTCTTCCTAACCAGCACGATTGGAGAGGCCCACGGACTGCTTGAAGGCTGGATTATATCGTCGTTCAGCATTTCTTCCACTTGCTGTTTGATTACCTCCCGTTCTTTTATGGAGACTCGGTACGGCGATCGGTGACAATGCGATGCTTCGCAACGGTGGTTTGGCGCACCTTCGACGATGTCGCGAAGCAGTTGCTGTATTCGGCGAGGAGGTCACTCAGCTGCCGTCGTTTCGGGCCTGGAAGCTTGGGGTCAATGTCAAGCTGCGCTGGCGGCGTAATGTCTTGCTGAGGTGGCGATGATTCTTCAGCAATCGAGGCGATTTCGGCGGAGTTCCAAAGTTCCTCGACGTGGCCCACAGCGGCACCTTTTGTGAGGTGTTGCGTTTTCTTGTCGGAAGTTTGTCACGAGGACCACGGTGCGCCCATCCTGAAGTTTAGTCACTCCTCTTGCGACGTCTATTCCTCTTCCCAGGAGCAATTGAAGGTTGCCTTCAAGAACAAAGTCGCCGCAGGTAGCTGCATCTGTCACGACGGGTACGACAACACTTGATCGCGGTGGCAGCGACTCGGACGGCGGCTGACGCTGTTTGGGGTATCTCTGAAGGCGGAACAGGCTTGCGCAGCGTCAATCTATTCTCACCAAGGTCGATGACGGCGCCGTATTCACACAGAAAGTCCATGCCGAGGATGACGTCTCTGGAACAGTCTTGTAGAACGACGAACTTCACAGGGCACGTCTCACCGTGGATCACGACGCGAGCAGTGCATCTTCCGACTGGTGTAATGAGGTGTCCTCCGGCGGTTCGTATTTGAGGTCCATCCCACGGCGTCATGACTTTTCGAAGGCGGCGGGAGAGCCTCCCACTCAAGACTGAGTAGTCTGCTCCGGTGTCCACGAGTGCCGATGCGTCGAGTCCGTCGATAACAACTTTTAGGTTGTTGGACACCGTTGCAGGATCGTCGTTACGATGCGAGGCGTCGGACGAGTGGGAGCGCTCCGGCGTTCTTGGAGGCTCTTTGCTTCGGTCGTCTTCGGCAACACCACCTCCAGGCGTTGCCCGCACTTAGTTTTCCCGGCGACGTAGGGGAGACAGGCTCTCTCGGCGGGGTCGTGGCGCTGGAGACGCTGAACGTCTGGGCGATGGCAAGCGAGATTCACGGCGGAGAGACGGCACTGAAGAAGGCGAGCGTCGGAGGTACTCCTCGATAGCGCGAGGGCGTTCGCCGTACCTCGGGCGTGGGTCGTTCGGATGGAAACCACGCAGCCCAAGTACGACGGTAGGGGCAGCTGCGGTAGATGTGGTCGGCTTCCCCGCAGTGGTAGCAGAGTGGGCGTCGGTCGGCCGTTCGCCACACGTCGGTCTTCCTCGGCGAGGGTTGCTCCGGGCGGACGTCCTGGACTTGTTCTTCCTGGCGTCGAGGATACTGTGGCATCGGAGGGTCTCGTCGGGGTGGCGCCGTGGCCTGGCGGTTAGCTTGCGGCGGTCGTCGGGCCATGGCGGCGTAACTCAAAGTCGGTTCCTCTGGCGTCGTCGTGTTGATCGGAACCTCAGGTTGGAAGGCTCGGTAAACTTCCTCTCGGACGACCTCGGCCAGCGAAATTGAGGATGGGCGATCCGCAGCGGGGAGCATCTTGCGGAGTTCTTCTCGGACGATGTCACGGACGATTTCCCGAAGGCCGTCGACACCGGCGGTGTCCTGGTTCAGTCGGCAAGAGGCGACGGTTGGAGGAGCAGGCATGCCGGCGAGTCGATGGTAATGGCTCGCTCGGGCCGACAGCGCGCGCTCGATGTTAGTGGCTTCAGCCACAAAACCGTCGACGGTTGTCGGGGGATTGCGGACAAGGCCCCCGAAAATTTCAGCCTTCACGCCACGCATGAGTACGCGAAGCTTCTTCTCTTCGGCTGCCTCCGGATAGGCTCGGGCACATAGGTGCATGACATCCTCTACGAAGCTGGTCACGCTTTCGTTGGGGCCCTGCACCCTTGTTTGGAGAAGGTCCTCTGCTCGCTGGCGACGGTGGTGGTTAAGGAATGTCCGCTTCAGTTCGGCGACGCAGGACTCCCATGTAGTGAAGGAGGCTTCGTGGTTTTCAAACCAGTGCCTCGAGGTGCCCTCCAGTGAGAGTACAGGTTCTGGAGGCGCTGCTCAGCCATCCATCCGTTGTGGCGAGCTACACGTTCGTAATGCTGCAGCCAGTCTTCGATATCCTCGTGGGCTTCGCCGTGAAAGGTCGTCGGAGTGCGGGGAGTGGCGGGCAGGTAAATGATGCTAGAAGCGGCCGGGGTCTGCGACTGCTGGTCGTTCATTGTCGCCTCGTTGGCTGCTTGGTCCTCGGTGGCAGAAGTCCGTGTTCCGGGTGTAGACCTTGGATGCGGCGACTTGATCGGGTCTCGATCTGGTCTTCGTCGGGTCCTCCGGAGCTTGGGTTCGGACTTGTACTGCGGGAACTTGGAGGGGTGCGCTGCACGGACATGCGGTACCCCGCACCTCCACCGAAAATGTCCCGAATGACAAGTGAGGGGCAACGAAAACTGCAGTAAACTAAACGTTTAATGGGGTGAACTTGTGCCCAAATAAAGGGAAAAGAAAGATAACAGGAGAGCGTCGCGGGCGTCGATGTCGGCGAAACCGCAGGATCGAGCGCTGGGGCGAGACTGACTGCGGCTCGCCACGCGGAGCCGCTTATGTACATGCGTGGGTTTCTGGAATAATCGGCGTAGAAAGTTCGACGCTTAGAACATTCGAACCTCGAACAAGCAACACGGTTCTCGAATTTACCAGAACATTTACGTCAAAAGTCCACAAAAATATGCCCCCGGCCAGGAATCGAAACCCTGGCCTCTTCGCGTGGGGAGGCAGGTACGATACCGTTGGGCCACGCGCGCGCTGCCTACTTGGCCAGCTGCGAAGTGGTAACAGAAAAATTGACCGCATCTCCACGTGGTGAATGATGTTGCTTGGGGCGAAGCTCTGGTGGTGCTTGTCTGCATAGGACGCCGAGCCGCAGCATGCCGAGCCTTTTCATTCATGTCAGTAGGAGAATGTGTGGTTTTCCTCTTTTTCTTTTTTTAAGCAGACATGGGATGGCATCTCGGAACCCCCTACTCTTTTTTTCTTCTTTTTCTTTGAGCCTTTTCATTCATGTCAGTAGGAGAATGTGTGGTTTTCTTTTTTTAAGCAGACGGATGGCTTCTCAGAACCCCCTACTCTTTTTTTTCTTTTTTCATAATTTTTTTCCAATTTTTTTTTTTTGCCCTACACAGCACGTGAGCATGTGCTCACGTGCTCGTGAGCACGTGATCTCACGAGCAGAAGCACGAGCACCCGACGCCGGGCCTATTAGCGGCGAGATGTTTTGGTGGCGCCCTCCTGTGGTTCCCCCCTGTGACGTCATTACCTTGCAAACAACAAGTTTGATGGTGTTTGTTATTAGCATGGTGGAAGCTTGAAATCATTGCGCTCATCAAAGGAACACTGCCAACCCGTCAAAATTAAAGTTCTCTCATTCCTCTTATTTCCGTCGATGATAAATCCCCTTTCCGACGTCACAGTCAGCGTTCGGCCAATCGTGGAAGGCCGACCACAGCGACGCTTTCGGTCGCACACGGGGCTAATAGGCCGAGTAACGGTTGATAGTTGAGCGTGTTGGTACATACTTGTATATTTGACAGCTTGAACCAGGGGAAGATATATAGAGAAATTGAGACAGGAGAGAAAAGACAGCTGACTACCAACGATTATTTAGTGGAACTTCTTTTTCCTTGCGTGTTTCAGACACCAACAAAAAATTACTACATATTAAACCTATTATACTAATATAATATTATACTAATATATAAATAACACACACAGGCATTATATATTAGTATAATAGGGTTTTAATATGTAGTAATTTTTGTTGGTGTCTGAAACACGCAAGGAAAAAGAAGTTCCCACTAAATAATCGTTGGTAGTCAGCTGTCTTTTCTCTCCTGTCTCAATTTCTCTATATATCTTCCCCTGGTTCAAGCTGTCAAATATACTAATAGGCCTCCTGCGCTGAAGCTTTGAACAAACTGTAGCGCCTCATTTGGGTAGTACAAGCTCACTTGATTGAGCCTCGCACTACTTATGGCACGTTGGTTGATCTTTTTTAATTCTGTCTGGTCCTGAAGAACGAAAAACACTTTTGGACGCCAGAAATCGGCCAGACTCAACGCCGCAAGACAACCAAAAGTGCCAAATTCATGACACCACCGCTACAGTACACGTCTCTTATCTCTGGGTGGGACATCAAAACACCTGTGAAGCGACGCTTTAATTTTTCTTTTTCTTTGTCATGTCTACTTTGGAACGCGCGGAACGGCTGTTCTTGGCTCACACGCTTAGCGTCTTAGCTTTGACGGCGTTCGAATTTTTGCTGTTTCTTTGTATTTTCATCGTGATCTCGCGCTCGGCACCAGAGCTGGCACGCTTCTGCATGCGTGACAGTTTGAGACGCTAAAGTTTGTACTACCCAAAACAAGGCCTAACAAGTCCCTTTTCGCAGCACCCCCTGGGGAACACAGGAGGCCCATACGGCGGACGGCGGACGGACATGGCTAGCCCCTAAGGAGCTTTGCCCCTAAGATTGTACTCAGCGATGCCTTGCTCAAAGGTACATAGGCGATAACCTATTTTGTTGCCTATTGAAACAGGATAAATAGATCTTTCTGGAAATATGTGGAGCCCCCAATGTTTGCTCGACGCATTGCAACGTTCCAATGTATGGCATGAGATTATCCAGGTATAAATTTTATGATCTCTGAATGTAAAGAAGGCAGAAGGAAAAAATATAGACGTTTACAAATCTCTAATGCAAATTAGAGCGCAGCTCTTGAAGTATTTTGATTTTGTGATATACCGTGCTAAAAAATTTGAGGAAATATCTATATGTACAAATACAGACCATGTATATGTATATATATACTGGGTGTGTTTTTTTTTTTTTCTTAAGCTTTACAGGTTTGTTTTAAAAAAGTTGTGAAAGCTACACTTCTGTGGTTTGTGCAGGTGAGTTATACTGCCAGGGGGACATAGAATGGGAGACTAATCATAATGATCAGTTAGCTAATTAACTAAAGTTTTAACTTTTTAATTAATGAAAATAGACATGGTTTGAATTAAAATCTTGCTGAGCGTTGTCGAAAACCACTAAATAGGTCATTTTCAGAAAGACTGAGTGCATGAGCAGCATAGTAGTGCACTAAAGTTACCACTCGTGGAGCAAATACAAGGCTAGTGGTTGCGGTAAGATGCCCGCGCGATTTTTCCGTCTCTTATCGAGCCCCGGCCTTGTACCTGCTCCACGAGTGGGAACATGGCGCACTACTGCGCTCAGTCTTTCTAAAAATTGCCGATTTTTTAGGAGTTTTGGATGGCGCTCAGCAAATTTCTAATTGGAACCATGAGACTATTCTCACTAATTGAAGTTAATTAACAAATTTACTTAATTAGCCAACTGATCGTTATGATGAGCCCCATAAACTCTGTCCCCCTGGCCATATAACTCGGCTGAACAAACTGCGTAAGTGTAGCTTTCACATCTGTTTTTAAACAAATCTGTAGGCTTAAAAAAAAAAAATGCCCCGTATATAAATTAATTAATTTATTATAATATTTACATAAGGAGGAGAGGAGGGTACTGAGGACCCTCTTCCCCCTCCGCCTGCTCCCAGTTTCCCCGCTAAATTTAGCTGGAAAATTGATGCCACGTGACCTCAACACCAACTCGCTTTTCCTGCTACAATTAGCGGGGAAAATGACGTCACATGACTTTGTGTCACGTCACCTATGAACATCAGTGTCTTCGCTAGATTTAGCGGGGAATTGAATTGGTGTACAGGTCTGCAACGTCCCATAATGCAATGCGCACGGTTACACTGATGCCGACGCCACAAAACACGGGAGAGAGCGCCTAAGAGCTGCGCTCTAAAACCAAACAGAATAGTGCGTTCTGAGCTCCCATTGCCATAGAACAATAAATTTTGTTGCTTTCAGGATATTGGAAATGTTAGAGTAGATGTAGATGAGAAATGTAGCCAGTGCAGTACAACCGCTAGCCTGGAATCTTTAATGTGCATCACGCACCGGTGATACACGACCGCACGCCACGCTTTCCGAGCTGGTGTGCACTAGCCCACTTGGCCACCGATCCCCCCCCATGTTTTTGTAATCTGTTTAAGCCTGCTGTGCATTACAAGTAGAACTGTAAATGCCTCCAACAGTCGGTCAAAATTTCAGTGCTTCTGTTCTAAGGGCTAGACAAAATGATTGGGATAAATGCCGAGAACCAGTGGCCCTAGCTATGTAAGCTCCAATTCTCTGTGTTCTCTTCTAGAAACCACTTTGCTGCTCCTGCAATAAACGATTGTCTCAATTTTTGACTAAAATTGCTAGTTGCTGCCTACCTCGAAAACCCTGGATGCCGATGCCATATCTCGGATGGTGCACCCAGCAGAGCTAGCTTTATCTCCGTCGTTGGCACGACGAGAAACTCGTGGACGCAAAAATCCTGCTTGGTCGATAGGGTCACGACGTCACAGCCACATGACCTTGTGTGGCAAGTTCAAACGACCCACAACCCTCGCGTGAAAGGCGACGTTGCGCATGGAATGAACATTGCTAAACTTGATGCTTGGGCCAGTTGGTACATACTTCGGAATCAAAAACAAAGCAAAAAGACGAGGACCAGACGTCTTCGTCCGGTCCTCGTCTTTTTGCGCCGTTTTTAATTATGAACAATGAACATTATTAAAAGTCCTTTGTCTCCACTGCACTCGTGAACGCTTTCGAATGCCGGCGTTTGACTTTTGCACTCAAAAGCGTTTGACGAGTGCAGTGTAGACGAAGGCAGCTAGCTTTAGGACTACCCACTAATCATACCAACCAGAGCTCGGCGTTCCGACGTCTCCACACGCTCACCTCCTCTGCCTCAGTTTCCCGGCATATACAGCATTACGAAAGAACAGACTTTTTTACATGTTTCTAGGTTTCAGTTTTCTATCGGAGCACACGTTAGCGCCAGCAAGTCTTGCTCCCGTCGGGCCAAGACTTGCTGACCCGACGTGTGCTCCGATAGCTCTGGTGCTAACGTGCGCAAAGGAAGTGCGGCGCTTGCAACGCACATGCACCGCACTTTCTTCCCTTCTAACAGAGAGGCGATGTGGTAGCTGCACGCCTTGGCCATGAAAGGACTAACGTCCCTAGATAACGCTATGCGAGGTAGCAACAAGTCCTCCTCCCCTCGCTCTTGTCGTCTGCTAGCACGCAGTCTGCCATGTTCTGCCTAACTCACTCACCATGGCCGTGTTCGAAATCTTCAGAGTTACTCCGGCGGGTGACATCATGTGACAATTCAGATAGAACAATGCTGGACGCAGCTAGGCTTTCGAACGCCAAGGTACCAAACCGCTAAACGAAAGTGAGGTCGAGTCAAATCCACCATGTTCTTCCTAACCGGAAACAGAACCGGACCAATAGGAGAGTGCGTCGGCACATCAATCACTGTCGCTACTTAGCAAAGCGTTAATCGAGGGACTTGAGGGAGGAAAGGACCGTTGGCGCAAAGATGCACACAGATAGAAAGCCAAACCTAGAAACGCACCCAAATAGAGTTTTTTCGGAACGCCGTAAAATGCTGTTCACACCTTTTATCTTTCTAAAACAAATTTATCTAGTGGCTTGCGACGATGGCTCGAGAGTTTCGAAGTGAAACCATACCTTTAAATTGACAGATTAAGACGGGGATTCTCAAACTGGGTCATCGCGGAACCCCCCCCCCCCCCCCCCTCTAGTTTAACCTTCCACGGACTGAGCCATTGGATTGAATTGGTGTTGCGGAAAAAGCAACCTCACCCGTGGCACTGATATATATATTTTACACCGTGCCCCAGATAAACCCCTCTGCCTTCTTAAATAAACTCTTGTTCACTATCTAAACGCCTTTATTGCCTAGTATTATCGGTTGGCAACAAGGGGGAGGTGGGGGGGGTTGTTCCTTGGGACTTTTGTAGCATGAGCTACACAGGCCAAGGTTGAGCAGTTTCGCGTGGCTCCCAAAGAGTCGTGCTGCGCATGCGTGAGGAGCAGTGACGTCGCACGGCGCACAGCTGGCGCGCCGGAGCCGCCGTCGCGTGCGCCTCGCCGGTCTGCGCATTTCAGAGGAGTGACGTCATAGCCGCAGCGGACGCACTGGCGCCACCACGTGCCCAGCTGTGCGCCTCCGTTGCGCAGTAGCCAAGTCTGACGCTGCACCGGAGCCGCTTGATAGCACCTCTCATTTTGTGCGCATAAGCTCACGCTACGTATATCCTGGCATAGCCGAGCTAAGCCACCGCAATTGTTTGAGGCTTAATGGGGTCCCCTGGGACGAAAAAAGAACCACTGGTTTAAGGAGCTAATTTCTCGAAAGTAATTACTAAGCTAATCATACCAAACATTACTAATTTCCTCAAATGGCCCCTTTGGCAGAGACCAAAGTGACATTAACCTTTCTTCTGCATGATGCACATTTTTCACAGGAATAATTTGGCCTGCGTTTGGAGAAACCCCCCATATATATGCTAGAACTGGTTAAATACTCGGGCAATTAACGAGCAATGCAGCCATTAACACGAGAAGTCGAGACTATCCCAGCTTGCTTTATTGTGACCGAGTAAAATATTTTCTGCAAATGGTGGTGTGGCCACTACATCTTCCATAACTTATGGCTACAATGAATACACAACTGCAGTAGAAATAAGCAAGAGTCGCTATGTACACGCTTTATTTTGCAAGTCATGATTTAGAGTAGAAAGGTGAGTAAAAGAGAGGCTTGCTTCCGTGATGCTGTACAAAAAAGTGCATTAATACGCTCTAACTACTCTTAAATACCTAGAGAACATTGACGCAAGACTACGGCCAACAGTTATCTACAGCAAGAAAACTGAGGTACCAGAAGTCACAGAAGGAAAAAAATAGTACCTAGTAGTATTTCATTTGCAGTAGAAGCAAATTCATTAACCACCACACAAAAGACAAAGCATGCTGAAACATGGCAACAAATCTTCACTCCTCATTTTCAGACAATCCAGAGATCTTTCAACACTTTCACAAGAGCAAGATTCAATTGCTTTACTGTGGTCATGGTTTAGCAGCAAAAAAGAACAATCCTGCAAGCTCATGCAAAAACTAGTTCAGAAAACTTGTGAAGGCAAGAGGGTTGCACCTAGTTATGCGGGATAACCCCCTGGATACGCCATATTTATCTGAGTATAAGATGAGAAAAAAAAAAATGGTCATATGCTGCAAGTATATATTTTTGACTTCATTACTAGAAATTGCTTGACTGGTATATTATAACAAGCACCTTGTACTATACCGTGTTTTAGATGAACGCAGAATACGTGCCATTTCTCATATTAAATATTTGTACAAAGTGCACCTTATATGCAAACAAATATGGTAAGTGCCAATTCAAATAACTTCTATAACTAGCAAACACTAATATTCATTAAGCTATCCCTTTGTTCTAATGTGTATAGGTCCTGAGTAAGCATTTCAAACCAGGCATAAAAGCACTGTACAAAAAGATCACTCCTCCTTACAACTATATAACCAGCAAAAAAGATTCCTTCGGGTTATCACAAATACCTCCAGTTATAAATGTCATTCACAAGATGCCCAGGACAACACATAACTACTAAAATATAAGAAAAAAAGAAAAGAGGTTGGCATGCAAAGGATTGAGAAATATCAAACAATGTGCATCCAGTGGAATGTAAACTGGTATTCAAATTTAAGCAGCATTCCACAGAATACAAAGAGTGTCCTTATAACGGAACTAGGTGGGCTTAATCTTCCGTCCAGGCGTACACAGCCTACCCTTATCGACACCGACTCGCTACCTTCCTCGGGTTAAATGAACTGGAAAAATGGAAGAGCGAGGGAGCTAGTCTACTAGAAGTGGTCCAGTGATCCTCGCATACCGCACAGCTAAACCTCTCGATGCATCCCCGCACTGCCTCGATGGACTTGAATTCTGCGTCGCAACGGGGTTTCCTCCCGGCACTTGTATTCAAGCGGGAAGTCTCTCTCCAGGCAGAGGAAGGGGGCATCCGCCGCGTAAAGCCGCGGGACGGTTGTTAGAAAAATGTAAGCCACGGCATGCATACAAGAAAAGCAAATCTTTCGAGAACAAACAGCACGAGTGACTACAACCGTTACCACAAAATCGACCTCCTTTGTCGGGCTCTTTTCCGCCATGCAGGGACGGAGTACGTGATGAGAGAGCGATCGTTCCAGCAATTATTCTAGGGCAGCGACGCGAGCCGGTCAGTTGTGCTTCTCCCCGGGCATGAAGATGGCCACCCCAGAGTCTTGTGAGGCCTGGTTGGCCTGCCTGGCCTGGCGCTTGGCCTCCATCAGGCGCTTGCGGGCCTCTTCCCGGGACCTGACCGCTTCCTCCCCCTTGGCGGACCTCCGGGGGCTCGCTGGCATCGACCTCGAGGCGCTCTTCCTGGCCGTGGTCGGTTTGGGTATCGAGCTCTTGGCACTCTCCTGAAAGGGCACCGCACCACACTGTCATTTGAGGGATTTAACTGTTTCAGCGACAAGTTGACAAACCTTGCACAAAATTAACGGGACTGTTGTGAACTTCATGACACATGTTCGCTCTACAGGACTGGCCAGTCCATTTTTCTAGCTAAATGTCTTTATAACAAAGAATGTGGGAACATTACCACTCCCTCAAACTTGAAAAAAAAAAAAAGGAAAAGACTTAGGTGTTTGATGAAATCCCTAACTAGGAAGATCAGAACAAAATGCAAGGTCATCTCTTGAACATGCACTTAACAAGGCTAACTTTACTTTATGTCGATGGCAGCGTAGCAACAAACATGCACTAAAATGCGTCACTTCGAGTGAACTTTCAAGATTTCTTGTTTTTGCTTTATCCAACAAGTTGAAACGAGAAAATCCGAAACGCAAAAAGTATAGAAAAATCCGGCACCCTGTGCACTTAATTGCACTTAAAGCCCCCCAGATACCCTGCAGAAATCAGACACACTCCATGTATGTGGGTGACATTATCTTTTATATTGTCCTCTATTCTGGTAGGAGTAGTATAGTACAGACCACAGTGCACAGAAATTAAGCTATTGGACAACTTGCAAAATATTGCCACGCGCGTCGCCGAGCGAGCGCGTGCGTGCGTGGCTGAATGGTTACCGTGCCTCACTGTCGTGCGGAAGGTCTAGGTTCGATTCCAGTCAGTGGAATGTACTTTTATTTATTCTTTCAACTTGGTGTTCTCGTAAGTTCGAGAACATTCTCGTCTAATCGAGTTCCGAATGTTCTACGCACCGCAAGTTCTACGCCGAATGTTCCAGAGACCCACAAGGGTACATAAGGGGCTCCGCACGGCGAGCGGAGGCAGTCTCGCCCCAGCGTTCGATCCAGCTGTTTCGCAGACTTCGACGCCCGCAACCGCTCTGTTGTTATCTTCAGTCTCCTTTTTGTTTTGGGCACAAGTTCTCCCCATTAAACGTTTAGTTCCTTCAGTTATCGCCTCATCAATTGTCATTCATGACAATATTGTGCATGTACATTCAAAATACAAGACTATAATTTTAGGATGTGACTTTAATCTTCCAATTGTAGACTGGGCTACAATGACCTCGATGTTAGGGTGTTGTCATTCCGAACTTTTGATAGTTTTGGCGTTTTCGAACAATCTTATTCAGATTGTGACGAGTCCCACAAGAGTTACAGAAACTACCAGTTCACTTCTTGACTCGTTATTTGTTTCTAATAATCTGTGTGTTGAAGACTTCCACTGTGCAGTTGTAGATGGAATATCAGATCACAGCATGATCGTGTTAGACTTCCAGGCTTTGTTCCCAATCGACCATCTGATATGGTAAAGAAAGTGAGATTATAACAGAGCCGAAGACGAAAGCATCTTAGATTTTCTTGGGTTATCCTTCGACAGTTTTTCCGATTTATCTACATAGAGTAACTGTGACACAAACCAGTTATGGCATTTCTTCCAAGAAATTGTAAACACGTGTATAGAGCACTTTGTGCCAATCAGGCAAAAGAACACTAAACAGTGCAGTCCTTGGGTGATTTGGAAGGGAGATTTTGCAAGTAAAGTGCCAGGCAAAAAAGCTAAACAAAACACGCATACACAAGACAAAAGTAGCTGTGCCACATACTCAACCTAAGTCGTTAATTAAAATATCCAAGTATGAGTAGTATAACGTTCGAACGACCAACTTCCTTCTTAATTATCCAGCTAAATATCGGAGGCATTTGCAGGGCTTGGGACAATATGTAACCAAGATTGAGAACTGTGGAAGAGAAATAGTTGATAAATCAGTTATTGCTAAAACATTCAATAATTATTTATCATCAGTATTTACGCCTAACGACGGAAGTTTACCGGAATATACACAGAATGCGATAGGTATACCGGATGTCCAGGTGCCACGGGTAGGCATTTTCGAAGCACTTCTAAATTTGAACACAAAAAAGTCAAGCAGTCCAGACAATGTGCCTAACGCATTCTTGAAAAGATATGCTGAATGGTGCTCTCAATTTCTTTTTGTTATATTCAGTAATGTGCTTGAACTGGCTGCTGTACCAGACCAGTGGAAAACGGCAAAGGTAATGCCAATTCATAAAGCCAGTGACAGACTTCAAGTGTCTAAATACCGACCAGTTTCTTTGCTTTCTTCATGCAGTAAGGTTTTAGAACACTTTTTATTAAGCATCTTGTGACTCACTTTGAGGCAAATAACTTCACATCTACAGCGTGGCTTAAGGCATGGCTTCTCGACGGTTACCCAGCCTTTTCACACTTTGAACGAGTTTGCTAATGTCATTGACAAGGGGGGGCCATATAGATGTTATTCTTTTAGATTTCGCAAAAGCCTTCGATCGAGCGCCACATCCAAAGCTGCTGACAAAACTTAAAATTCTACTGAGAAATGACAGACTCGTGCAGTGGTTAGATTCATACTTAAGCAATCGTCACCAATTTGTTGAGGTCGACGGTGTAATTTCCTCGACTCTCCCGGTAAATTCTGGAGTACCCCAGGGATCTGTGCTTGGGCCTTTGCTTCTTTTAGTTTATTTAAACAATCTTATAGGGGTGTGCGAATATTCGAAACTTCGAATACTTCACGAATAGTGCCCGCTATTCGATTCGATTCGCTTCGAACTTTTACTGTTCGAAGTATTCGAGTTCTTCGAATATTCGAAAACTACGAATAACTCGGAACTCGCTGGTAAGTCCCAACTCGCGGTCACGTTCCCAATTCGTTTTTGGAAACCCAAAAAGCCAACATAAGTGCCTTTTTTTTTGTTGTTGTTTCTTGTACGAAGAAATGGAAGTGGAAATTCATATGTACGCGGTAGCGCGATCTGACCTTCGCTTGCCGCGATGTCTGGATTGCGGAGTTGGCCCAGTGGTAGTGGCGCAAACAAGAACGGAGCCATCGCTGCGATAAATTTTATAAAGGACTACAATTTGCAACGGCACGTACGTCGTCGTGGGCTCTAACGCCACGGACTGCAGCCACTCACTCACGTGCACTCAGTACTGAACGACTAGCCCATAGAGACTGGCCTCCCTACAGAGCCGAGGTGACCGAGGCGGCATCGTACCGAGGCAGCCGAGGCGCCGAGGCAAGGGGCGAAGGTGCTATGGATTTGGATATGGATTTTCGGCTGATGGATCAAGCCCAATGATCAAGCCACTCGAGTTGTTTTCCGCTTGATTTTACGGTTCATCAGTTTTCCAGTATTCATTTTATTTCTAGCCGTTTTCACCGGTCAAAGTGACAGACTTGCTTCCTCAGCCGAAAAGTAGCCGTATTGCTTCTTTAGCTTTATAGCTTCTTTGTGGCGCCCTCTCTCGGCACAGCTATTGCGCAAGGTCAGTTCTGTGGGCGGCTGTGGGGCCGCGTGGCGCACGTTGTTGACGTTGTCATCATCCCTCGTGTGCCATGCTTTACGTTCACGTGGTTGCGCTCGTCTGTGTCTGCTGGTGCTTGAGCTTGATGGAGCCACGACAGGAGACGTCAGGGACTCAACAACCACGGCGGAGTACACAACCTCCTGCCAGCACAAGAAGTCTCGTATGGACCCATTTCCGAAAAGTTTGCCAAGGTGAAGCTGTGTGCAACCTTTGCGAAAGCCCACTGCGAACCCCATCAGGCACGACCACCACTCTCGTGAACCATTTGAAACGGCACGCCAGTCAGTATGCGGAGTTTCAAGCAGCTGCTAAAGTCAAGCCTGCTAATCAGCCAAGCATTGCTGATGTGTTGAAAAAAAAAAACGGCACTGCCCCAAGCGAAACGGGAGGCTTTGGACATGAAGATTGCCAAGATGATTGCGCTCGACCTGCAACCGTACACGATCGTGCAAGACCGGGGATTCCGAGATTTATTGAAGGAGGCAGTCCCAGGTTACGTGCCACCATCGAGAACAACGCTGTCGCGCACGTTAGTGCCGAAGTTGTACGACGACACCAGAGAGAAGGTTCGACTTGAGCTACAGAATGCGTTCGAGAGCGGCATGGAGTCTCTCTCGTTCACCTCTGACATGTGGACGTCCAGAGCAAACGAAAGCTACATCAGCCTGACCTGCCACTTCCTGGACTCGCAGTTCAAGCTCACTCGCTACAACTTGAGCACCTGTCACTTCCCAGGCAAGCACACATCAGCTAGAATTGCCTCAATTCTTGATAAGCTTGTAACAGACTGGGACATTCCCAAGGACGTTTGCCCTTTTTACGTGGTGACTGACAATGCTCGCAACATCAGAGCAGCCACTCATGCACTTCCTTGGTGTGAAAGAACTTGTTTTGCTCATACCTTACAACTGGTCATCAGCGACGCGAAAGAGATGACTCCAGGACTTTCTGTTCTTTGTAAAAAAGCAAGAGGCATTGTTGGGCACTATAAACATAGCCCAAAAGCTCAAGAAAGGCTCAACTGCTACCAGAAGAAAATGGGCAGATCCCCACTGCATGTCGTTCAGGACGTTGAAACAAGATGGAATAGTGAATGTGCAATGCTGTCCAGGCTTTTAGAGCTAAGAGAAGCAGTAACCGTGGACCTTGCATCTGAAGCTGGGCCTATCGAAGGCTTCACCGGAACAGAGTGGAGGGAAATGAGTGAGTACGTTGCTACTCTGAAGCCACTAGAAGAAGCAACGACCAATGCTGGAGCTGACAGCTACCCAACATTGTCAGCCCAAATACCCATCCTGTATTGCATCCTTGCATGCCTGAACAGTTCCATCGGCCAGCAGACCGTAACTTCCTCGTTCTCAGCTAACCTGGCCAAGTGCCTCAAGACAAGATTTCCTGACTACAAATTTGACCAAGTAGCTAGCTTGGCAATGCTCCTAGACCCAAGGTTCAAGGCAGTGGTCTACGAAGAGGACAGGTCAATGGGGCACTGGTTGAAGAACCTGGGAGTTGAAGAGGCGCAACAAATCTCTGAGACACAAAGAAGCGCAGAGGTGTCCTCAGCCTCAACGGCCCCTGAAGTTCCGTCCAGGTCAGCGCTTTGGCAAAACTTCGACAGCCTCATTAAACAAAAGCAGCATTCAATGACACAAGCTGAAGAAGAGGTAGCAAGCTACTTGCACGAAGACGTCCTGGCCCGGGAAGAGGATCCTTGCAAGTGGTGGTGTGAGAAGGGTGCCGCAAGATACCCCCTGTTGGCTCGACTTGCAAAAAGGTACCTAGCCATACCGGCCACAAGTGTGTCTAGCGAGCGCCTGTTTTCAGTGTCTGGGGGAATTGTGACCACCAGAAGGGCATCACTGCTCCCAGAACACGTCGAACAACTTACATTTCTTCATGACAACATTCTGTAACTTCATACCTTGAATGGTGTTTTACTAGTATTACTTTATCTGTCTTTTTATCAGTCACATGTGTGACTTTTTTTATTGCCATAATAAAGTTAGCCTTTTTATAATTACGTTTGCTGAAAAAGAGTTTCCAGTTGGTTTTTGATCGAGTATCCTTGTTTAATTCACATCAAATAGAAAAATATTCGTATTCGAAAATATTCGATTCGATTCGATTCGTAACCTTTACTATTCGATTCGATTCGCTTCGAAATATTTTGATATTCGCACACCTCTACAATCTTAATATCAATAATAGCAAACAATGTCGGTTTTACACGGATGACTGCGTGTTGTATTCAGAAAGATTTGAGAAGTGATCAGGTAACGCTAAGTAACTGTTTAAGCAGTATAACGCAATGGTGTATGAATTGGCAAATGTCACTAAACAATTCTAAGTGTGTATACATGTGTGTCACACACAAGAAAACTCCCCTCGGTTTTAGATATGCCATCAACAATCATCCCTTAGTAACTGTCAATGAATACAAATATCTCGGAGTTAGAATCACGTCAAAACCCAGCTGGAATAGTTATGTAGCATGGATTGTGCAGAAAGCAACGGCGAAACTTTGGTTCTTAAAAAGAAAACTTCCACATTGCGCACCACAAACAAAATTAACAGTGTAAAGCACTACCGTGCGTCCTGTACTGGAGTATGTCGATGTGATGTGGGACCCCACTTCTAAAATTAATATAGACCGAACAGAACGGGTCCAGAAGAAAGCGGTGCGATTTGTGTACAACAAATACAGAAGAAAGAGCTCAATTACAAAATTATACAACTTAACAAAAATACCACATCTTGAAACACGTTGCAAAATCAATTGTCTTAAGCTTCTTTATGATATTGTGAACAACTCTTCGCGAATGTCATTTTACAGTTACATGCAATACAACTCAAGTAGGCAAACACGCAACAAGCACTTGAAAACTATCGTGGTCCCTTACTGCAGAACTGATTGCTTAAAGAAATAGCTTTCTCACACGGACAACCAAAGACTGGAACAGTTTACCTGAGAATGCAATAAATGCAACCGCTCTAATGATATCATTCGCTGTAATGAAAGAACAGCTTTTTTTTTTTGTAGTGACTGCCAATTGTTTTATCGTGTATTTCTTGTTTTGCCATTTTTTGTTGGTCCTCTTTGCTCGAGAGAAGAGTGTTATAAATGAATCACTGTTGTCATCTTTTTGTGTCACAATTTAACTGTGCTGAATGCAAGGGCTGAGGATTTGCCATGTACTGCTTCCTATGCATTACGTTATCTTACCCCTGCCTTGGCAGCCAATTGGCGGCTGGCAGTACATCCAAATAAATAAATAAATAAATAAATAAAAATCTGCCCCTCCGGCCAGTGGCACAGACAGGAATTATTTTCGGGGGGGAGGGGAGAGGCTTTGTTTCATCTTTGTGTGTAGTAATCAATGTACTTTTGTACTGTACGATTCACGGATACAGACACGGCCATCCCCAACCTTCCGGTTGGCTGGAACAATTCGGTAGGCATTCAATATTTGTCTTCCTTTACTAAAAAAAAAAAAGTGACGACTGCAAGGGGGGGAAGGGGGGGGGGGGGGTCTGACCCCCCAGACCTCCCCCTACCTACGTCACTGCCTCCAGCCATATGCCACTCTCGTAGCCAAATTCACAATTTCTCTTGCAATGTTTTCCTCGCAAAACTTTATGGTTCTGAAACATAGGCATCTAATTGAAAAATGCAAGCTCTGCATTCATGAGTAGTTCCAAGTTTCTGGTGCCAAATACTTATTTCCTAGCGTGAGAATGCCGTTTGTTCGTTATTTATGGGAGTTGTGCTATAAAGACAAGACAATCTCGCATAAAAAGAGGACTATTTTCAGGCTACATGCAAAAACGGTGTTCCCACGATTTCAAACATTTTTTTCATTGCCCGTTCTCTCGGGCGCTTTCTAGAGCCAAGTTTTGAGTCTCATATTGTTCGCTCGTTATACAAAGCCTCTTGTACTCCCCACGTCACTGTTGCCATTTGGAGTGCTTCGCAGGAATCTCTCGCCAACTACCCCTTTCAACATCACTTTTTTAGGCCGTGTCCGTCTGAACTCAATGACTCTTCTTCGTTTTACCGTAACTTGGCAAAGAGCAAAGGCTACGGACCAGGGGCGTAGCCAGAGAGGGGGGGATTATGGGGCTTCAGCCCCCCCCCCCAAATCTAGCCAACCCCCTATAATATACACATGCATTTTGACCACCCCTCCCCCTCTCCACAGCCCAAGTCATGAACATTTCAGCCATTTCAGCCCCCCCCAGTCCGTCCGTCTCCGTCTGTCGCCCCCCCGCCCCGCCCCCGCTTCCCCCCCCCCCCCCCCCCCCCGAAAAATATTCCTGGCTATGCCACTGCTATGGACCCTCCAGCCAATCTGAGCGATGGAGGGGAAGCATGCAACAGCTCTAACAAAGGAACGGGGGAATAACCCGAGCAGTTGGAGAAGCAGGAAAGAAAGAACTGGTCACTTACCTGGACCCTCTCTAGTGCATGCCAGACATCGCTCTTGTCCCCCTTTTGTGCATGCCTCGCTTAAATTTCGTACCAAAGCGGCTTTCCTCTCTCTCTCTCTCCCACCAGCAGCTTCGATAACACTGCACGCAACTAATGAGATAGAGTAGAGTCTCCCTCTGATGCGCTGATTGGCTCATTGGGACCGTAGTCTTTGCCATTTGCCAAGTTAAGGCAAGATAAAGTACAGTAGCATCATAATGCCCATAATCATTTTGTCACTCGCCGTAAATCCCGAGAGATGCCCCAATCCTGAAAGGTAACCTGCCCCAACCCTGAAAGGTAAGCTGGCTCGATTCCCTATTTTCTTTTAAACACCGAAAGATAGCCCACTCTCAGTAATCGTAGTGTTCGGATCAACGACGACCTTGGCGTAAATGTGTCTAGTTAGCAATGGCGGGATGTCAACAAACATTGACGACTGGGGAGTACAGTCATCTTTGCTTCGTTTCCCCTCGCCGCGATAACGAGTTTGGCAGGGACGCATGATCTAAAAATAGCATTTTTTCAACTTTTCTCGATTAGATGCCGAAAGTTAGCCTCCTCCTTATTTTCACCGAATTTTCTCCCGATTTTAGGTCGGCTCTCTCTTGGAATATTACGGTATGTCTCGTAAATTTGTACCGCCTCTGTAATCGACTTGCACTGAGCTGGGCACATAAAATATCAAGGCACACTGCTACAATTATTTTTCTGGTCCCCTTTACATCCCACCCACACTTCTGAGGTGGGGGAAGGCACCCCGCTTATTTCAATGTGACCTTCCCTTCGAAAGCAAGCAATTTGGTTCAGTTTTATCCCAAGCCTGGTACAACCATGTGCAGACAAGGTACTCACAATCTTTGCAGGCTCCTGCCAGTTGTTCGCCTCCAGGCTGTGCAGATCGTCGAACACGCTGTGCACATTTTCAACTTGCAGCATCACCATGTCCCAAAATCCAGCAAGATCCGAGCCAGTGGTTGGAAATGGGTCATCAGGTTTGGGCTCCTGAACAGGATTATAGCACCATGTTAGAGATCAAGCCATCTACTAAAGTGAGTGCAGCATGTCTCAAAATAAGTGTTTTACCTACGCATACATAACGAGAAAGATAACTAGACAACCTAAGTTCCTTACAAGGGTGTCTTACTTGTGGTCAAAATAAGATAAGATGATTGTGTCAACATCACAAAATGAGCTTCTATAAAAAATGGTTAACAGTTCAAACACAAATATTACAACAGCACAGTGAAAGCCGAAATCCCAAACAAAATAGTGGCTTTCTCATGTAGTGTAGGTCTTAGCATGTGTTTTATACTTTAACCAGCAGTTCAAAGCACCTCCTTAAACTGAAAGCAAAAGCTTACATAAATAGCTCGCGACATCTACAGGCATGCTGGCTCGACCTTATTCTAAGCTGCGTAGATGAATAACTAAGGTCTATGAACAGCAATAAGCTTCAAGTCCCAGAGCATCATTTAGTCAAGGCACTAGGTGGGTACTGGCACCATTGGGAGTTCACAATAACTCTAAGAGACCATTTTGCAGGCTCAATATTTGGCATATTCGGCAAAGTTGTGGTTTTTGAGAATATTTCATGGGCACGAAATTTCGTGAATCGGGGTGGTATGCTATATATTTAATAACCCTTTCGTGGAAAACATTTTTGTAGGCCCCATGATGCACTTCTTTTTCTCTTTCATATGAAAATATTTGAATCAAAGCTGTGCTAAGTTCAGATTTTTTCTGTAAAGCACGAAAAAAGATATCAGGGTGGCAAATACGCTTTCCATGGCCCAGCAGCTGCTACAAAAATAGTCAAACAATTATTTTATTGTTGAAGACAGAAACTGCAGGAGCCAAAGATCGCTTTTCTGCAATTCAATGTACTCTCTTTATTCTCTACCTTCTAAAAGCCATCTAGAAACGAAAATCTTTGTTTCTTTTAAAAACTAAAGCTTCGAAAGCTGCGTGGGAGAGAGTTGCATCTATGCCATGGCAACTATGCTTTCCACTTCAACAAATACCGAGCAAGTTGCTTTACGGCCAGTGGCGTGGCCAGGGGGGGGGACATGCATTTGACCCCCCCTCTCTGCACCCGGTCATAAACATCCCAGTCACCTCAGCCGCCCGCCCGCCCCCCCCCCCCCCCCCCCCCCCCCCCCCCCCCCCCCCCCCCCCCCCAAAAAAAAAAATTTCTGGATACATTGGCGTTTGCAGCACATGTGCTTTCAAATAATTCAGATTCATTCGATTGCTCAGAGCGCTTGATTAGTAAGTTTTGAAGGTTACATGCCTTGTAAAGCTCCAATATCAGCAGATACCTGAAGACAGTCACACAAGTACAAAAGCCTGCAAATGCTTTGCATGGGAATGTATCAGAAAAGTACAGCCTTGTTTTTGCACCACCGAATAGCACCAGCATATTTTTTTTTTCTTGTTTGACATGTGTTCTGCTATACGGCGTTACATTACAATGGTGGAAATTCACCTTCCCTTGAGCCCAGTACAGATAAAGCGTGAGTGGGAAGTATATATCCCACCACCCACGAAAGGGTTAACACAGGAAAACATTTTTGCGGGATCTATTTTCACAATATTATTCAGGTCATGAAATTTGCAGAAATTAGGTCCTCGCAAAAATTACATCAGTAATTTACAGCAATTGTTATTAAACACTGGCACCGAGTTTATGGTTTCCTCTTTCACGTTTCTTCTAACAAGTCGGTATACTACCAATTGTATACTTCCAAGCGACAGGCGTTTTGAATTATCATTAGACGCATACATAAGGTTTCACATAGAGTCATCAACAAGGAGCCACCATGACCTAAACATTTCACCATTCTATGCACGCACTGACATGTTTCAATACAGTTTTTTCCCCTACGTCAATTGAACATTGGAATCTGCTACCCGGTAACATCCACTCATTACCTCCAGACGAGTTTCTGTGTGCGGTTGACAGCGGTTGATCCTATTTTACTATGTTTTGTTTTTTCTGTCTTATTCAATATTGAATTCTGTGAACTGTGATTGTTTCCCCCACTCCTGCAATAGCCCCGACGGGGCTGCAGTATGTAAAATAAATAAATAAATAAAATACATCAACATCACAACACAGCAGCTTCAATAGCTTTCAAGCATGTTACTGGGACAGCTGGCCTATGAATCCCCAGTTGGGCAGGGGGGGGATTTTGATTCTGGCTGACACGCCCACAACGTCACGAGGCTTTCTGTGATGTAGTTGTCAGGTAATAGGGTTCAGATTCCCATTAAAGAACTTTGGGTAGTCTAAATAAGTGGTTCTCAATCATTGATGTTTCGCGGACCCCTCGACAAGATGATGGAGGACCCCGTTCGTGGTGAGGGGAAGGGAAAGGTTAATTAGGATAATGATTTAATAAATGGATTAAAGTAGACTTCTCTCACTGACATACACATGAGAAAACTCACCCGAAAATTGGAACATTTCTTCTTAATCTGAAAACAGTATACTTTTATTGCCGGGCTCGACTAATGAGGCAGGGCTTTGCGGACCCTTAGAATGCCTTCACGAGCCCCCATTTGAGAACCACTGGTCTAAATTATCCCCAGTCTTTCACTGCAGAATGCCCAATGTCCTCTGTTGACTTCCAAGGTCCTCTGTTGACCTAGGAAAATTAGATCTGTAGCCGCTGGGACACGGAAAGCTTCCTTCGAGACAATCTCAGTGTTCTGCGATGGAGGCCAGACGTCCGTCACTCACAATGTTCTTGAGGCAGAGCTCCCTGAATTGCTGAAACTTCTGCGCGATGAGCAGGTTGGCCTTGCCCACAGCCGAGCGTATCCTGCCCTTGACGTCCTCTGAGAGGCCCTCCTGGTCCAAGTACTCTTGGGTCCACCGGATGCGCGTCTCCAGGGACTCCTGGGTGCTGGCCATGGTAGCCAGGAACGTGTGCCCCTCCCGCTGGGGCAGGTCCGAAGAGGACAGGGCTCGCGGACACACCTGCGCCGGCCTTGCCACCTGAACTTCGGGTTCTGCGGTCCTGCCTGAACACAGAAAGGAGGGACCAGACATGTGCATTAAGCCTCGGTCAACGCTACAAACAAGACCTGGCCACGGTCTGTTTGTTGCAGCTTAAGAAAAGCGGGAGAAGCCCCTACCGCAAAACAATTGTGAAATTTTGTGCCCGCACAATATTCCAAAAACCCACACTTTGCAAAATTTGCAAGATGCCCCCCAAAATAAAGTTGTTTACAGTACATCAAAGGCATTTCTTTATAATGCATTACTATATGTGAGGGATCAAAAACAAATAACCCAAAGTCCACATAAAAATATAACAACGTGAATTAATTAATGAACAAACTAAAAGAGTAACAAGAAAATTATATCCTAGATATTTTGTAGTTGCACCTTGCACCATATATTTTTTATTAGTCTTCGACACAATGTCGGGAAGAAATTTTCAGTAGGCAATAGGAACAAAAGCAGGAAATTTTTTAAATTCTTCTCGGATTATACTAACCCACAAAGGTCATTCTTTTAAATAAGCTCCCTCAGATGAATGTTGATGAGCTCACCTACACCTAACGGTCAGGCTAGCATCAGGCAAACAGAGGCTGAGCATCTCTCAGAGGCAAACAAAATACATGAAGGGTTGTACAATATTTACATGGGCTATCAGGGTGGATAAAAAAAACTGAGATCATTTAAATTGTGATTTAAATCACAATTTAAATTGCAACACTTTTACTATGATGATTTAAATCAAACATTTCCTAGAAAACTAATGTCGAAAATATTTTTTATTTAACATTTGCCTATCATTTGATGCTTTCCAGTGCACTTATTTTGTACTTAAATTAGAGAATCGTCAAGCAAAAAAGATTTATATCAGCATGAACACAAGCAAAAGGCGATGCTCTTCTAAGCTAACTGATGCATCAAACTTATTTTCTACCTTCCACTTTGTCAGTTACGTGGTGTGCTATTGCAAGCATATCAGAATGCAAAAAAAAAAAAAGAAAAGCATGTATGCCCGCACATGCACACAGAGCAGCCGAGAGAGAGACGGGGACAGAGGCAGACAGACCGAGCTGCATGTTTCAGGTTGAACTTGGTTCGGCCAGTATATCCGTTTTGTCTCCCATGAGCTTACCATCTCTCTTAGAGATGATACCACTGTCTTGTGCCCTTTAAGACTAGAAGATAAGCCCACTGCAGATAGGATAAGCAACTCTGACTCACAAACTGTGCTCAAGTTCGAAGGCCACAATTTTATGTCGTTGAACATCTCCTTTGTTTGTTTTTTGCCTTCCACTTTTGGTACTGCTCAGAGACCCTTAATTAATATTCCGTCTGGAGCTGGCCACAGCTGAGGTTGACGGAAAACAAATTGACTAAAAACTTTTAAGAGATGTGATAAAAAAAAATGGGTGGAAGCTGTTGATGTCAACTCAAAAACAACTCATAATCATTTTGTGATTAGCTGATATAATACAACAAATAAAGCATTTTCACTGACTAAAAAATCAAGCTGCTTTTGTTCTGGTATGGCACGGCTTACACCAAGAATAAAAAAGTTCATAATTAAGCTGTACTTTATGATAACATTAAATCTAGAGTTAATTTCTCTTCAAACTGCACTCAGTGATCGAGTGGATTTAAGAATAAATATAAAAAATTAAAGACGTTTAAAACTCCCTGTAATGCTCTTGTGGAGGAGGAGGGGAGGGGACGGAGGGGACGGTATGCCCCTACTCCTCCTCCCTCCTCATCTACTCTCCCGTCCTCCTTGCCTCCTCCTCCTCCTCTTCCTCCTCCTCCTCTTCCTCCTCCTCCTCCACTCCCCTCTCTCATCCTCCCCATCCTCCCTCCCGCGTGGTGCATTATGGAAAACGTCACATAATGCAATGCACGCGCCACCGTGGTGCATTATGGGACGTTTCCCATAATGCACCGTGCGGGTGCCGCTTCCTCCTCCCTCCCGTTATAATTTTACTCCCCATAAAGATAAAAATTACGACCAAATAGTATTTTCTACAATTTTGTGCCATTTTAGCTGTCCAGGAATGGAACATATATACCTCTTCTTTTAAAAGTGCCGGAAGGAGGTGTTGTTGGCAATTTATGTCCCCGCAGACTTCGGGTCAAATGAGAGAACAAAGATTATCAACCACAGCATTGCTTCTGTAACATTCAATGAAATATTTCATGGCCAGTTCTCCAGGTGTTTAGCTAAAGAACCGGATAGCGAGAGATTTGTTGGAGATTTTTTTATTACTTTAAAAATGTGTTCAAGTTAGGGAAGGAAAATGAATAAAATAGCTTTCCAATTCATTATTTATATACTCAACTGGCTATAACACGACTTTTGATTGGGCTGGTTGGTTTGTATTATACACTATTAAGATAGCGCAAACTGGATAGGGACGAAAAAAGGCACATGTACGACAGGACTGGCGCTGACTTCCAACTACCATAATAGCTCGAGAGGTGCCCCACCCTCGAAAGATAACCCGCCCCCTATTTTTGGCATGATTTGCTATTTCTTCAAAAACACCGAAAGATAACCCACCTCTAGTAATTGCAGGGTCTGGCCAATGGTGACCTCGGCAGAAATGGTGTTACTTAACCACAACGGGAGGTAAGTGAACATTGCTGACTGGGAAGGACAGTTGTCTTTGGTTCATCGACCCTCCCTGTGATTACAGGTTTTGCAGGTCACAGAATCTAAAACTAGCATTTTTTTTAACTTTTTTTTTTTTTTTGATTTCACGTTGAAAGTTTGCCCACTCCTTATTTTCGCCCGGTTTGATTTCGCTCTTAGGTGAGCTATCTCTCGGCGTGTTAGGGTAAGTTTATAGCATCATCCAACCAAGCAATATATATCATCGCCTGCGGACATAAAAAACACAAAAATAGTTATACATTAAGATTACATATATGTCTACCATGCGCCTATCCTCAGATAAAACCATCAAGAAAAGATAATTATTTGTCAATGAGACACACCGACAGCATGCTGACGCACTTGCCTCCCGCTTTTTTGATAAAAAAACACCTCCACAATTTCCCTCTCTGTCTTGTCCTTTGCACTCTTCAAGAACATGGTCAATTTCAAAAGCGGTTCACACCCAGATCGTTTAATGTGCTCAGCAAGATGAACACTCAAATGTTTTCATACCGAAACATTATGCTCGCGCTCTTTTTCATTGAAACACCGACCTGTTTGTCCAATGTAAAAGCGGCCACAGCTAAAAGGAATTTCGTAACAACACCACTTGTGCAGTTAGTGTACATGACAGCCCATTTTATTGTGCACTGAGCACTTTTATGCCCAGTAAGCATTGGACGTATCTTGCCAAGCATGCAAGGAGCCGAAAAGGAGATTAATAGCATACCTACCAGCTATCTTTTTTAAATTATGCGATACCTTGCGCATATAGGGCACAACTTGCACTCTTTTTTTGTTCATCTGTTCTAGAGTATGTTTTTTATTCTGTGATCCTTTAGTTTCTGTAATAGGCTCTCTCGCAAACACTTGACCGTAGCATTTTAGGGTACCCCACAGATTATAACTTCCTGAACTGAAAATTGAAACCATTGAGACACGCCACCCTGGCGTGTCTCAATGGTTTACTGTTGTGTCCCGAATAGCAAGCCGACGTTGGCGAAGACTTCTGGCGTGTCTTTCCACCAGCTGTGCAACAATGAATCGCAAAGCACCGCCTGGAAGAAGAGAATACCGAGGGAACACCTCGTCGAGAATGATGAATCTTTAATCTACGGTTGTGTGCAGCGGGAACTTTGAACCGGTGGAATTTGTACCGGGATACTGCATAAAGAAGCTACTCCTTGTAGACGTGATCATGGTGTTTGACGGGTCTTCGAAGGACCCAATGCCTGAACCCAAGAAAGCCTGAAAAGAACCCATTTTGAAGCAGTCGGCATCTGTGCCGAAAGCAGAAAGCGGAAGGCAGATAGATGTGTTAGCTCCCCGATAGGATTGCAAACAAACCGAGGAAGGTTAACCAAATGGCTCCCAAGCACGCGCTCCCGTGGCATTGACTGCATAGCCACAGAAAGATGTCCTCGAGTATAATAGCGACGCCCCTCTGCTACACTGCGGTGTCGCTCCCGGCCACCTGGTGGCACTTCCAGCCAACTATGGGGCAGTGCCGCATTGCAACCGTAGGTGCTGTCGTTCCTCACTGGAGAGGCCGTAAGACAGCGAGCTCGTATCCAGTCTGGCCGTGGTTGTTCAGAGAGGGGGACAGCTGGACCTACTATGGTCAGTGACAGTTAAAGAACCATTGAGTGCAAGCTTTCTGCCCTCGATAACACTTCGCCACAAGCACATCCAAATTCCAGCAGAAGGCATTGAGCGCGTGCTGGAGGCGGACCATAGCTAGCAATCGAAACTCGCACACCAATAAGCCAACGACACCTTACCCTTTTCAGGCTCGCCGGAAGACGCGACCTTGTGGTTTCCGTTGATCTTCGACACGCCACCGTTGAGGACCTGCGGCTGGAAGGAGGCGAACCGTCCCGCAAAGCCCTCCAGCCCGGCACCATCACCGCCGTCCACTTCGCACGTCCTCACAATGGGCACCATGCGCTTCTTCTCGGGAGAGACGGCTGCTCCGCGCCCGGACGCCGCTTTTGCCGGGCTCGCGATGTAACCGGGAAGGTTTTCCGCCGGAGACGCCGACACTTCCGACAGCCGTAAGTGCTCCCTGAAGTTTTTGGTGAGGTGCCGAAACACCGGAGGGCTCTTGGACCTCCCGCGGACCGCCTGGGCGGGGCACGAGGGGCTGCGCTTGGGGGCCACCAACTTGACGGGACTCTTGGTCGTCCTCGTGCGGGACCTTGCCACGCGATCCGCCGCCTCCGAACCGTACAGGGTGGCTATTCTCTGCTGTACGAGGGACCAGCCTGGCTCCATGTCGTCCGCGGCGGTGGCGGCCGGCGCGCTCGTCTTCCCGCGGCCGTTGAGGAACGCCGTCTGCTCGCAGGGAGGCGCTAGCTCGACGATTGGCTCCGCCCTCGGGGACTGCCCGATGGCCAAGCCCTTATGGTTGGGACGGGCGGGACTGCTGTCGCGGCTGCGGCAAAACTGGCTGTAGCTGGTGTAGCCGTTGATGGCACAGCTGATGCCCAGGTAGGAAGGACGGTGCTCCACCACCTTGCTCGACCACTCTTCCACCGTGTTGCCGCCCACGTTCCAGCAGCCGTTGGAGAGCTGCACCGCGGTGCCTTCCGGGGTACTGCGTGGGAAGGAATGGTGCGCATGACTGGGAGCAACGCCGGTGTCACGTTCGGCAACGAGGAAGTAGGCGGCGGACAGCACGGCCGACGCAGCAGAACGTGCAATGCCATGCTCCCATGCTGCCAGTGCGAGCTTAGACGGTTCAGTTAAGTATGGGCACGATTAGCCTGAATAAGCGTAAATGATTGCTTTGGTGAATTATACGAATGCTGTAGTATAAAGCCAAGGGACATTGGCAAAAGCACCACGAAAAGGGCACATCTGAAGCACGTTGGTACAAACAAATATAACCCCTTATATATCACAAATTATATGAAAAAATTTAGAGGCATCTAGCTTTTCAAGATTGACCAGCTATACTTCAATGAAATAAATTCCAAAATGAAGGAAGATGTTGTCCAAATTTAGACTACTGGTGATGTGAAGTTTCACGAGAAACAAATTTCAGCAGACTACAGTGCTGCACCCACGCAGGTGGAGAACAATTCTCATAAAGAAAACATCATCAGCTCAACATTTTCTTCTCAGTGAATGCGAGTTCCACCGAAAATATTTAAAATGCTCAAACCAAACATCAACAATTCGAGTCAATAATATTAGAATCCTGCACGCTTCTAAAAAGGCATTTTACCACCTCACAAACACAAAGCTATAAAAACCCTTTCATTACAGCTGGTCCTGCATCTTCACACTTTGTTGGCACTTACATGAGCAAAAATTAATGAGAAGTAAGAGACAAAGAACTATGAAAATAGAGCTGCCTGCATTTTGCTTGGGCTCCTCCCTTCTGCACAAGTTTAGCTCCCACCCAACAGACAGGAAAAACAGTTGTCTCAAGGTCCGAATGATGCAATCCACCGCATCTCCATCGCTTCGAACACGACAAGCAAGAAATAGGGATATTTCCTTTATCTTTGCTCAACCTGCCTGACAAATATTTAACTAAAATAGATTTTTGCTGTAAAAGCTCAGTTCATTGCTACTTCGAGGCTAGACGACCTTGCTGAACATCACCTTGGTTTCTCACAGCACTCAAATAAAAGGGTGTTTCCTTGTACATGCTGTGGATTTCAATGATCACTCGCGGGTACGCTACATGTTCATTATCGGCATTTTAGATTATGGCTATACTCATTTTCACTTCAAGAACCAAATTAAAAAATACAAATCTGACTTCTCGCAAAGCATTTCTACTTTCCTCTTTCATGTGGTGAATTAACATATACTTGCTTGTGCATTTAACATCAGTTATTTGTTATTTTAACAAAATGTACAAATTTTTATACATAAAGCATAGTCATTTTCTCTCTCAGCTGGATCTTGCAAGAATCACATTATATAGTGTATGAATTATGAATAAAACTTGCTTTTTTCTTGAGCTGACAATGCATATAGGAAACAAAGCTGTATATAATTTTTCCATGGTTTGCATTAAGAAGCATGCTTGTTAGAAAAGAAAAAAAAAAACATTGCAAAAATGTTTGAAGATTAAGGCCAATGGGGAATAAAATTTATAAGGGAAAATCTCAAGTAATAATCCCATTTATTCTTACTGCTGTAGTCTAGTGCTTAAGTCCAAACAATTTATAGCCACAAAAACCACAGTAAGTAATATCTAGAAAAATCTGCATAACACATGAGTAGAAATGATTTCCCTTAGCAAGACTTTCCCATGCTTCCAGGGGTTTCCCCAGGATTCTAATCAAGGGGGGGTGTCCCAATGGCTCGGGGGAGGGGGGGGGGGGGGGGGGAGGCGATGCTAGGCGAGGCTAGATAAAATATAAAACTGTTTCTTTTTTAGTCCACTAGATAAATTACAGACGTCTATTAACCAAATGCTCATACCCGTAATGTATGTTTCCCTTTCTCTATATATACACCTGAGAGGTAGTGTTTTCTACTTAATCTAAAAAAAAAAGAATTTTATTTTTTCCTTTATTTTTTTTTAGATTCAAGGGGGGGGGGGGGTGTCCAGGAAAACTAGGGGGGGTGTATACCCCCCCTAGGGGGGGTCTGGGGAAATCCCTGCATGCTTCCAATATAATTTGGTTACTTACACCAAACTAGCCACACACCATGACACCCACCAAACACAAAGAAGAGACGCCACCACATTTTCAACGTGCACAGATATAGTTAGATCAGTTTCACCCATTCCATCTCAACATCTCAAACAACAGCAGGTCCCATATGCAAGCCTGCTACAATCAAAAACACAAATACTACACATAGACACACACAAAAGGTGAAGCTTCTAGGTCAGCAGGCAGTGCTTTCAAATGCATGCAGAGCAAACAAAGACAACTTTAAGAGCTAAAAACTTTCATACAGAAGAGCGTACGGACAAGTATGCACAGTCAACCACCATTTAGTGCAACCACTCCCATTCTTCCCAAAAATGGTCACAAAGTGAACGGGTCAATCCGACAAACAGTCTTTATGACTTCGAGCATGAGTCCGGTATCTTGCGCTTCGGCAGTCAACGTGAAACCTCGGTTGCACGAAGGCGGCTGGCGGAAGGGTGGCATTAAGGGGGGTTGACAGTACGCACAGAACAAGCCAGAGTCGTGCGCGGCGATGGTGTTGCTACGCATGCCCGCTACAGGAGTGGATTAGCGGTGCAGAGGTGTGAAAGTGTGGACACACATATAGAGGAATCCCGTGCCGACAAAGCCGTCGGGCGGCCTCCCCGAGTCCACTGACCCGCGAGCCACGAACAAGCTCTCCCGCGTGGACATGACCATGCTGCGCAGGGTGACCTCCGACGCCTCCTTGGCCATGCGCCGCGCCCCGGGTGCGGAGGCCTCGCTCGCCTCCGCGTCCAGCGAGCACGCCCCAATCGACTCCGCCGAGGCCCGCTTGGGGCCCAGCCGCTCCATCGACGGAGCGCGAGCAGCCACGTGGCCCTGGATGCTCAGCGTCTGCGGGGGCCGAGCACGCCTGCTCCGACGCCGGGGCGAGGGAGGGGAGTGACTCTCCGACGGCACAGACAAACCACCTCCGAACCAACGGCGGCGTTGAGCTAGGTTGCCAAAACTTCCGTTAAGAGTTTGTTGCCTTCGGATGTGTGCTGTCGCGCACAACATGAGCTGAAACAGTCCTTTGTGCTTCTTTGGCGTACCTGTCAGTTTCTGAGAGAGCTGTGGTCCGATTTAAAGACGGAGTGCGAAGTTGAAGAATCGCACTTCGGACTATTTGCCAAATTGAGAGATGGAGCTTGTGGGGATCCAGACAAAGAAAAAGGCTGGACCGGGTGTTTCAGCTCATATTGCCTGTGGGGGTACCTGTTATACGAGCATTACCCTAAAATACCGAGCATGCACCCATGTCACAATAAGTGCTCACCTGCTACTTTCGAAACCTATGAAATAAATCAAAGGACATACCAAGTGCCCACCCCAGCAAACTTCCGAGCTCTTCGAGGCACTCCTGCTTCTCCGAGAAGTTGGCGCAAAGCGGTGAAGCTTTACATGCATGCACTGGTGCAAAGAGGTGAAGCTTAATGCAAGAGCACCGGCACGAAGCAGGCTTGACATAAGCAGAACGACTGCATTAAAAATGAGGAGTTTCACCAGACCGCAATTATGCTCTTACAAGGTCCCATTGGATCAAACAAGGGCCTACCACGTACCCCTTCTGCTTTTCTGCTCTTGGAGCTAACAAGTGCCCATCTACACTTTTTAGGGGCGAAGCTCCTTAGGGGCTAGCCATGTGGCGTCCAGTGCTCCTGCTTCTGCTCGTGAGCTCACGTGCTCGTGTAGGGCAAAAAGAAAAAAAAATAATGAAAAATTTTAGCGCAGTCGACAGGATTCGAATTTGTGCGGGGAGACCCTAATGGATTTCTAGTCCATCGCCTTAACCATTCGGCCACGACTGCGGGACGAGTAGGGGGCTCTGAGATGTGGCAGTAACTCGAGAGCTGGGGTTTCTGTCATGGATGAAACGTTGCATGTAGCCACTCAACGTCTATACAGGAGAGGGCGCTGCGGTCAAATGTGTATATAATTGCGTTAAACTTTGCATGCATTGGCTCATGTTTATAGACGAGAGGGCACTGCGGTCAAATGCTCAAATGCATATATAACCACGTTCCATACCACACATTCTCTTTCTGACATGAATGAAAACGAACGAAAGGCTCGGCATGCTGCGGCTCAGCATCTACGCAGACAAGCACCACCTCAGCTTCGCCCCAATCAACATCATTCACCACGTGGAGATCTGGTCAATTTTTTTTATTATCTTCAACTTTTGGCTGGGTGCCTGCTCGGTATCTTATGGTATTTGCTTGCTTATGCTGTAAAACGGAGCTTGAATGAATGCAGAGTAGATACCCACCAGCATCCCACTTTCTTTGGTTAGCATTCAGTACCAAACTTTACCACACAGATGTCTGCGGACGTAAGCCTCATCGAAAGTGACAATGCTTTGTAGGAGAGGGCTGCTTTAAAGACTTCCTAGCATTTCAAATATGTCAATGTTACATAGGTGCCAACAGAAGCATCATTTAGCGACCTTGCTTTGCTAAGCATGTTGGCATGCACCAGACCCTAGCAAAAAGGGGCTTCAACGGTGTAGTTAGAGCCTGCGTGCAGCTCAGTGCCATTGAAGGAAGTTTTCGCACAACAAAGCTCGTGCAGCCAAAAGTCTAGCCATCACTTCAAAGCTATTTGTATGAGAAGGTGGGGACAACGCTTGGCTACGAGGTTAATGATCACAAGGCGACAACAAAATGGTTTCTGAAATGCAGCCATGTAAATCCTCCTCCAGCAGACAGGTTCTGGTTGCTGCCATCAACAGCATGTTTACTGTAAAATATCGAGAATGAGTCCATGTCGCAAGAAAGCCGCCTACCCACCTACTTTTGGAAGATTTGAAGTATGTTCTATAAAAGAAGGACACATCAAGTGCCCAAACCAGGAATCTTATGAGCCCAACGACCTAACCAAGATCTTACTTCACTTGAGCCGCTCCTTCGAGAAGCCGGAGCAAAGCTGTGAAGCTTCACGTGCACGCGCTGATGCAAAGTGGTGAAGCTTGATGCAACAGCACCGGCACGAAGCAGGCTTGACAGGAGCAATGCGGCCACTTCAAAATTGGGGGTCCTGCCAGACTGCTCTTATACAGCATCTTTGGATCAAACAAGTGCCTACACTACCATGTACCCCTTCAGTGGGCACTTGCTCGGTATTTTAATGTTATGTATGGCAAATGCTTTGTTCAGTTGCCAACACTGAACTTCCAACTTTGGAATTATCTATTCCGACACAAACATAAGACTGGTAACTTACAAGTGTCCCGTCCCCTCACTGAATAAAACCAGCTGTGTTTGAGACTAGGTGTTATCTGACATTCATTTCCAATCCTCTGGGTATGAAGTTAGGCATATGCTAAAAGAGAATGCCTGTATGTAATCAAGCCTTCAGACAAAAGTGGGCTAACAATGTCTAGTTTAAGAAAGAAAACATGCAGTAAAAAGTACAACTCAGATTTCTGAGATAGGTGAATCTAGGTCACACTATCTATTGAAAAATAAGTCAGAAGCTGTTCTAAAAAAAAAGGTTGCCTGGAGAATTAGTGGCAAAGCATGCACAGAGGAAGACTCACTCATTTTACACCAACTGTTCACATTTAGATAGTATTTTCTATGTTAGAGCAAGCCTGTTACACTTTCAAGATCTGTATGTTGCTTATATACAGAGGCAAACATATTTTGCTATAAATTATGGAAATGAGAGAAGCAATAGGTTTAGACTATGCACAGAAATACCACTGATCCACTATGAGAAGGATGGATACGACAACAATCAAAAAGGAACTTAACCACCTGAAACAGAAAAACACTATGAACTGCATGATCAAATGCAATGCAAACTCAATCGTACAGTAAAATATGTGGTAGTAGATAAGCCGTCTTCCATAAGATCATAAAGTATTAAGTCTATAAATCCAAAATCATGATGAGAGGCTATAGCACCCCGTGTGTCACAGAACAAGAGGCAGAAAAATCAAAATGACAACATGTATGATTCGTAAAAACACAGTGATAAAAAAGAATACATTGTAAACAACCATTTTTAGAGGCCTGACATGTCGCAAATTCTGCGAAGAGCTAGATTCGGGGATATTTCGAGGGCACAATATTTTGTCAGAGATTGATACCCTATGTATCCATCCTTACGGGGCAATTTATTTGTGTAATCCATTTCTGAAACTCGTTTCGAAAAAATCAGGCCCTCAGAATCATTAATCCTTTACAGCAGGGGTCAGCAACCTGCGGCTCGCGAGGCAATATTATGCGGCCCTCGGCATGCTACCAGAAAATGCCCCCCTCTCTCCCCCCCACCCAGACACACACACACTCCAGGGCCAATGGCACCAGAAATATAATTGGTTGCAGATCTGGTGTAAACGAACGTGTTAACCTTGAAATGGCACACCTGGTGATTAGTTCCTTATTGAAGTTCATTGTATTACCTGTCGGCAATTGTTATGCCCCAGGTACAATAACAGCAGAAGATTTTATCTCTTTTTAGCTTCACAAAGATGTCCTCAAAGAGTGTCCCCGATCTCGATTGTGTGTGCGACTTGGCATCGTTGGCCAATATTTTACACCACCCTAATGACCGGAACGCAAAATTACAAAGGAAAGGGGAATTCATGGCGGTATCTCTCAGACGCGAACGTTTTCAAGCTGAAACTTGAGGTCTTCAAACACCAGGAATCTATACCAACAAGGAATCTAAGTCTACTTTCTGGAGAACCTTTGTAAGTGGCACGAGCACACTGTTTCATGAAGAAAGTACCTGTGTGATATTACACAATCTGAACAGGGTCGGAGTCTGATTCTCCGATTTTGCAAAAAAAAAATAAAACAACATCCACATTTTCTAAAAAATTTCGAGACAGACCTCGGTCATGTTTAGGAGACTTGGGAGATAGAATTCACTTATCTGATTATCACAAAAAAAGTCTTCAAATGATTTTTTAGCGAATGCATCGTTAAGTTTTACTCTGGACTTTCTGAATCAAAGTTCTTAAATCTATAAAAGCTTGCAGCAGCTTTGATTGCAGTGTTTCTGATATTACGTAAATCGGCGAACATATCTTTTTTTTTAGGATGACGATCGTAAAGTCAAATGTGTTTGAAAACGAGAGATAAGCACCTCCGAGAAGTTTTATGACTCTCAGTGGCCTTAAGTGAATGGTTGCATCATGGCAAGCAATATTGAACACCAAAGCTCTTACAGAGGGCGCTAGAGCAATCTTAGATTACACGAGCCTAAATATATTTAAAAAAAAAAACACCTTTGCATGTCCCTTTGATCTTCAGAGTTTTTTTTTTCCTGATTTGCCCTGTCCCTACTCTCCTTTCCTTCCTTCCCTTCCCTTCTGTGTTTTCGAATAAATCGGAGTAACACTTGCCAATAAAATTTTTCTTTTTTCAATTAGAATTTATCAGATAAACACAGCATTTAGAGGTCACGTCTGGTCAGGGCACACTGAGAAGTGCCAAACACATGAGCAATGAAGATGGGAGTCATGCGACGGTTACCATAGCAACCGTTGCTGACACTGTGACACTGGTGCTGATGTACCTTAAAGAGTGCACTCCAGTTTCTTTTCAGATCTTGGACAGCTGACAAAAAAGGAGGAGGGCTAATCTTGCCAACGCTGGTAAAGGACAACACATTTCTGGGTCATAATGGAGGCCTGTCTAAGTCTGTGATTTTGCTGGCCATTGTTTTGGTTTTGAGTTTAGATCATATCATTTGTGCTTCCTACAGGGAGCACGGCTGTAATCCTATTGGTTTTGTGGAAGGGGGTAAAGTTACTAAACTTCTCCTGCCCCCCTGCACTGCCAAGGCACTTTTATGTAAAAGTAGAGAAGAAAATAAAAGCTTGCCAGTGACTACATCCAGGCATCAAATGATTTTGAGGAATCAATGTCTAGTAAAGGAATTATTGTTTGGAATTCTTGTTGTGGTAGCAGACTCAGTATTAACAATGGCAAGGGCACCCTAAGAATTGCAGATCACATCATCACAAGTATCATAGGATACTGCACATCCACCCATTCCACATTAAGTGCCCATTCCCAAATTCGTAAGGCCTGAGAAAATACAGTATATTTATATGTAAAATTGATGACTGGACAAGCGCCCATCCCCCCCCCCCCTCCCCTTCATTCACGATTATCTCCAAATTTTGAGTGGGCGCTTGGCCGGTATTTTACGGTAGCTGAGGAAATCTCATATAGACGCAGTGAGCAGTTTTTTCAGCCGTTGGTACTACAATCTTACAGCTATGTGTGAGGCTCTACATACTTTAGATATAATTTTGGAAAATTGATAATACAGCAAAATTAAATTTTGGAGAATTGGGAATTTACCAAAAATAACATTTGATAAACACCAAACTATTTAACAAAAAAAAAAAAAACCCTCAATAAACCCAGAAAAACATTTTCCAAATTTCGCCGAAACTAAACTCCAAAAATGTTGAACCCTTTCCTTGTGTCACTATATAACCCCACCCATTTTTTTTCTTTTAGTACCCACTTTCCTTACTTCAAACAGCGGCTACATGTTTTAACTACCGTATTTTCCGGACTATAGTCCGCACCCGGTGTATAGTCCGCAGGGACAAATTTGGGGTCAAAAATTAAAGTTTTTGCTTAGATAGTCCGCACCGGGTGCATAATCCGCACCTGGTGCATAGTACGCACCTGGTGCTTAGTCGACACGAAAATCTTCTCATGGACGGCACCCCTTGACAAATGTATGCTTTTTTAACTCACAAAGAAGCCTATAATATACATAAATCATCATTAACATACTCTTTCATTCACAAAATCTGTCACGTCTCGGTATAATCAATGATATTGAAAAACAAAAATCCTGTATAGTACGCACGCGTAGATAGTCCGCACTGCCCAAAATTTCAACTTTTAAACATGTATAGTCCGTGGACTATAGACCTTTCCAAAAAAGGACACTTGGCAGGTTCCATTTTCAGTGTTCGTGCGTATGGCGCGTGATTTGCTCGCTTTCCGAAGCGACGAACGTGCGTGTTCTGGACTGTGATTTAACACGTGTGGACTGTGATTTTTGTAAACAGTGGAAACGTCTATAGCCCGGAAAATATGGTACCTTTAAAATATCGGAGGAGCGCCCACTCCACTTTCACTGAAAACTGGGTTAATCCAGACATGGATGCTCGACTGGTCAAATTTGGCACTCAACGTTTGATTTGTAGAATTCCCAAGTTTGGGAAATGTAAATAGTGGGCGCTTGAACGAAGTGGGCACTTCTGCGGTATTTTACGGAAGTCAATGTTTCCCCTTTAAAGGGGAGACGCTACTCAAAAAAAGTGAATGTTTGAACCACTTGTCTGATTTAAATGACATTTACAGGGCTTGTTTCTGTTGAGAACATTTCTGCCAAATTTTGTTAACCTGGGTGAAGTACAAACAAAAATTGCAAATGTTCAAAGATGAAATTGGGCGTGTCTGCATAGAAAAGCTTTTGTTTTTTAAATTACTTATAAATTTGTCGTTTTCATATGTTATATTGCTTTAGGACAGTTCAGAGCAGATAGCTATAGAGCTATATTTCTATATTATACAATCTTTCATGACAAAAAAGCTACATAAACACAAATATGTTCTTTTAGATTCCCATTTTTTGTCTAAATTTTTAGTTCTTGAGCATGAAAAATTACAAAAATAAAAATTACAAGCTCATAGCTATCTTCCCCTTAAAATTTCATTCCAGAAAAACTCATGAAAATGAATCCAAGTTACGTAATAAAAAAAAAAATGGTTTTCCTAAAGTGAAATTTATGCCAAACGGTGGAATGGAGAAAAATGTGTTCAAAGTGCTCCAACCTCTACCTTTTATTTAGCATCGGTGGACCGAAAATAATTTTGAAAAAAAAATTAGCTATGCAGGATAAACTAATGCAACTTTCTGAGAATACTCTCTAGATTTTGGTGGATGTTAATATGACTTGATAGGATGGATGCTTGGGCGAGTTGGTGAACCATATTTGACGTTGACAGTGCAGGGAAAACCACTCTCACACCATACACTCAGGAAGACAAGCACACGCGCTGTTTTTCAAAATCAACTTTTTTTGCGGAAATTGTTTTTTCTGGGTAGTGTCCCCCGTTAACCAAAAAAGGGCAGGACTCGCAAAAATTACCTTGAACACAAGTGCCTACAACATCTGTTCCATCGCGTGAAGCAGATTACAAACAGTCGAATGACATTTAATTTGGAGGCCACGAGGAAAGCCAACTTCATCAAACAAGTTTGGCCCTGCCCACACACACCCCATTTATGTACGGGGAGCCCACACATGCAGTGCAACCACCCAGTCCACTCTCAAGCTGCTGAGACTGGTACAAAAAAAGAGAGAGGGGAAGGGCAAAGGATATTAACGCCTTCCCACTCAGCTGCTGGACTCACACCCGATCTAAGAAAGTCACACGGAGAAAAGCAACCGAGGTGATCTAGAGACCATGTAGCCTATGCAGGACACAGTGCACAACATTGACACTGTTAGTTTTTAATGACAACAATGAATTTAAGGTAGCCGTAAAAACAAATACTACCCACTGTTTGTCTGTTCATGAAAAACATGTAACCATATTTGTTGGGGTTTCAATGAAAAGCTAGCCTTGTGGGAGACACATTTATAAAAGGTTTTCAAAGTTTCTGTCTGACCTTGCAGCTCCACTATTCAAAAAGAGGAAATGCATATGTGGCTACGAGCAAACGGAAACAACTAACAAAGAAAATATTTTGCATTCAGTCCGTCCTCACCCCTTGTGGAAACAGGAAAGCAAAAAACCACCCGCTAGCGTCACTATAGTACTGGCTCAACTGCTGTGAAAACATGCTTGCACTGCAGCTGCATTTTGTGGACCAGACACAGCTGAAATGTCCAGCACTACTCAACCTGAAATGAATACCACCGAGACAAGTATATGTATGGGATGCTTATAAACAAATAATCTCAAGAAATGATCCTGGCTAAAATAAAGCCATCCTAAGTCTGGACACTTGCAGTCAATCTAATGTAGTGGGGAAACTGTAATATACAACATAATTAAGGTCCTTCATTTTTGGAATAAAACCCCATTTTACCCCAAAGTTTCCACCAAGAACAAGTTTTATAAAAATAAAAGTTAGCCCAATTTCTTCGTGAATTAAAAAAAAAATGCGGCAGCCTCCAGATTTGTAATTTTAAAGCTACGTGAAAGCATCAAAGCAAGTGTTGTACTATAAAACCCGGGGTTTCAGCAAAAACTTTCAAAACCATCTACCAATAGGGTAATTATACAAAAAAAAGAAACTCTTTTCGGGAGCAAACTGCCGGCCACGGTGGACGTCAGGACTGCAAAAGACAAACTAATTAGCTAAATATTTAACTAAAATTTACTAATTAACTTTCCAATTGGTGAAAATAAACATATTGTTCCAATTAGAAACCTGCTGAGCATCATTGACAACCCTTAAATCAGTCAATTTTAGGAAGACTTAAAATATGTATGAATCGGGGAGATACGCTAATGTTCCCACCCATGCAGCAGGGACGAGGCTGGCAATGCGAAAACGCGGGTAATATTTTTATAATCAGCGTCTGCAAGTTGCATTAGTGAATAGTAAATCATTTAGCTAATTAGTATCTTTCTGGCAATTGGTAGGCATTTTTGAAAAAAAACCATCCTTAGAGAATGATAGCATGTACCGCCTTTATAATTAATTTCGTCACGCAATCAGGTACAGCTTCTTGTTTACTTCGAGCAAAACATACAACCCTAAAGTCCCTCAAAGCCTGAAATTAACAGAGACAAAACAAAAATTCAATTATTATTTGCCCGAAATTGTAAACTAAAAAACACTAAAATTAATAATCCTAAATATAATGTGCTCATTTACATAGAATTAGCCCACAAGGTACAAATGTAATAAAAGTTGGAAGGAAAAGAGCAGCCAGAACTTCACACCAACAAGTACACAGCATCGCGTATGGTTTTTACATCTGTCACAGATGTTACCAGTTGACAGAACAAAAAGTTGTGACATACCTTGTTTCGGAGAGAAGGAATGTGCCCGAGCCGGCACTCAGGCTGTGTGGAATGAGAGCAGGATGCGCTGCCTCGTTCCCCCTCTGAAACGACAGCAAGCCACACATGTCAGGCCCATTTAATGGACTCGATTCAAATGGCCTCATCTAAACTGGAGCACATCATGGAGCGCCCAGCTGGCGAGACAGATAATTAGAGGCAGTTGAGAGGGCACTTGACACATTCATTGCAGCAAAGACCTCGGCGGGTAATGCTACCCGTGCATCTCGTGGTGCTGCAAGTGTAGAAACTTTAAGATGCAAGCCCAAACTTTACAGGTCTAGTAAAACTTCGTCACTTCAGTCTGGCGTTCCAAACCACGCTGTTCCATTTTGCCGCTGGCCAACCAGCGAGTAGCGACATTTATCTCGCATGTAAGTAATGTTGAATATAAGTGCAGTGCACAACTTCCAGTGTCTACCTGTCAGAAAAATTAGTGGATGATTTTCTGTGTTCACGTAACACTCACTGAATATTCTAAGTGCACAATGAAAGAAAGAAAGAATTCAAACCCGATTTTCTTATTGCACATCATGCCAGAACCCAAATCAGTACATTATGTTGCAGTAACAGATATAGGTGTGTAGAACACATGTACAGCTGTGCCGTTTAATTAGACAAAAACTCAAGAGCAGCTGTTGATTTCCCTCTTAAAGGTCAACCATGCCGTAAGTACCCTGCACGGCTGGACAGAGATGCCCATAAATTATTGAAGAGTGTGGAAACAGTGAAAAATATTTTAAAGCTTAAATACAGTATTCAGGTGCTCAAGCCCTCAATATGTCCCCTTGAAAGCACCATCTTCGAGAATGGGTATACAAGTGTACTACTAGAGTATAGATTCATTCATGGAACAGTGGTCTACTGATATTGATGTAAACAAATATATCCATTTACCCTGTAAAAGTAGAACGACCTCACTAAGGATACCCAGTTTTAGTGACATTCAACTACACAAATTCATCTGATAATAAGTAAGATATTGCGAGTAGACAAAATTTCCACGTCTATCGAATTAGTTCTTATGCTCCAATTAGTTGTTGGGATGTGGTATATTTTCCTCCTCAGACCATACATGTTTAAAAGTTTAAATTTTACCTGGCAATGACTTTCTACAGGTGCGGAATATACAAAGATTTGTTTTTGTCGAGATTGTCCACTGCGATAAGCTCTAAACTATTTTATGAATAACAGAGTATATTAATGTTGATTTATGCACGACACAAGCTTCTTTGTGAGCTAATACAGCAGGCATTTGTCAAGGTGTGCCATGTATAACTTTTATGTTCAGATTAGGCACTAAGTGTGGGCTATGCACAGCGTGCAGATTATACCGTAGAATACCGTGCGTCTGCCCATTCTCAAATGTGTAAGACCTGAGAAAATATGCACAGTACATTTATATGTAAAATTGGTGACCAGACAAGCGCCCATTCCCGATTTTTCCGCAATTATCTCTCAATCTTGAGTGGGCACTTTCCCGGTATTTTACAGTAGTCAGGAGAATATGGTATCTTTGATTATGTGCAAAATTAACATTACGGGTTTGAAATGTCAAGAGCAAAACAATTCATTTTACTTCATTCCTTGCCATCAAACGAAGCTGCTTAGTACAGCCTTCCAATACTTGAATCACAGATTTTCTTGCCACGCAACTTATATAGTCTATCATGAGCATACAACAGTTGTCTTGCACCGATGACAAGATGCCTCATCCTAGGTGCAGCATATTTCATCCTTCCATGCAGTATGGCCTTTTTCACACTACCAAAATCACCCAGGGGTGACAAACTTCTATAAAAACAAAAGAGCTGCATGGAAGGGCAATACAGATGACAGTTTTCAACTTGAGTCTAAAGCTGTCCACCTTCTGTGCATTTCTTCCGTTTGTGCATAACCTGTCAACCAGCACACTCAACGTTCCATGGAACACTTCTGTTTTAATATTTCAACAAAGGTGTCTGCATATTTATCAAGAAAATAAAAACAAAACCCCAAAAGGGGACAAAGACTGGCACGGTGGGGTCTAGGGCCACTGATGCAAGCATGGACGATGCAGCTGCAAGAGCAGAATAGACTTAGATTCCTTGTTGCACACCAAACATTTGCCCATCCTCTTTTCTCACCCAATTTGTGGAGCTATTGCGTTGGATAATAGCAGCACTAGTGGACACTATTGGGAGTACCAATATATTTTATGCAGCAAAGCAGCTGGAATAGACTGACTTGTCGAGCACCGACATAGTGCTTGTCCAATGACCAACACGTCCCCAAGTTGGACAGCCCAAGTGTGCTCTGCAAGTGTCCAAGTTGTGGAGATCTCACTGCATTAGCACGCCCCAAAGGCAGTGTTCAAATAGAACAATTTTTGGCATTTAAACGGCAGAGTTACTCCAATCCAACCTGCATAGAAACCCAGCAATTTTTGCATTTGGTTGTCACACCCAAAAGGTTACCGCAATAGACCCTTTGCAAAAATCCCAAAAGCCTGCAAATGCCGCGCAATGAATAATGGGAGTCCTCGGTACGCCCCTCCCGCTACCACGTGGCATACGCAGGTTACCACGGCAGCAACTTTTGAGCGGCCGAGTTGGGCGAGTGACGAGCCAACGGCTGCCCCCTTTCTCATCCCACTCCTTTGTACCGGCTCTGTAGTCTGCTGCACCAACCCTTTGTCGAACATGGTCGAAACCTGCCACGGTTGCGGTGCAAAATAAGGGGATTCGGTGACACTTCAATACGTGAAGGTAGGTACGACGAATAACGCATGCAAATAACTTCACCTGTCGCAATGCCTTTATGCTGCCACAGATATGCTACGCCGCCAACGACGTACGACTCAGCGGATGGGCAGATGGCTGCTGGTGGTAGCTGCCCGGACGCGCGCGCAGTCGCAACGAGAAAGCGTGTGATCTGTACCGAGGGTTCCCAAAATTCCCTGCCGTCGTGGCGCTGTACGTTTTGCAACAGGTCTATTAGTCGTGAGACCCAGCTGAGGAACACTGACTTCTGCCACAGTGGTGACTACCAACCCATCTGCAAACCCCAGAAAATAAGAACCGACAAGTTTAGAAAATTATGACAACATGCAAACAGATTGTCATGCTGAATGTTCTAACACAAATTATTAAAAACAATGAGTAAAGCAAACACAAACAAACAAGTCACGTTTATCTTTTGATGAACGAAACAAATGCAGTCCCTATGCTGCCCCGCAACAGAGTAACCAAGGCTGAACGGCATGTCGCCTAAATATAAAATAAGGCCTTAATGTTGATCTATCATGGCTCAGTCTTACCACTGTAACCCTTGAAAAGCTTTGTCGAAAGATAAGAATGGATACAAAAAATGAACACCAGATGTGCATACAAATCAAGGTAGAGAAAAAACAAGTTCTCCAAAGCACAGGCTAGGCGCTGAAGCAATGCTCCCACCAACAAAGCTGATCTTTGGGATGACTGCCAGGGCACAAGGGATTGTAGGGAGAGAAATGCATGCCCACAAAATGCGCAATTGGCCAGGCAGACAGCATGCCATAGGAGGGATGCCTTGGGCACCAGGGATCCGACTGGCAAGAATGGGGCGAGAGTAATACAGGGACAACGACAACCGTGCAAGGGTTTCCACTGGGCATGTCTGGGATGATGTTCCACCAGGCACCTGCAGTCGAGTCAGTACCTGCGCCGTCCCGCCTCCGTCCAGGAGTGAGGGGACCCGTCCTGGCCGATCCACCACGATCACTGGCATCAGTGTCACGTGACTGTGGCAAGCAACACCGGATGCAGAGCTATGGAGCTGCGAGTGAGCATAGGGAGGCAGAGCTTGTGCTGACCTCGACGCCTGGGCAACTGCGACAGAACTCATCCGTCCAAGACATGCCGAAAGTGGCCTTTGTGGCGGGTGCTGCACGGGACCAAACAGCTTTGGCTTTCCCGCCCTCACCCACGCATCTAGGGACGGCTGGCTGCCTCCCGGGAAATGCACCCTTCCCTTGCTGGTCCGCCTGTCTTCCAGAGAGGCCATGTACTGTTCTTTACCCTGCAGTGCAAGCTCCAGTGACTGGTCACTGCTGGCCCTACCTTCAGCACCAAACTCGTTCTCTATGTCCTTCTGCGAAAACTCTACGACCATCCATGGCTTGGACTTGGACTTTGGGCTTTTGTGAAACCGCGGGGACAACTTTCTAAAAAAGCTCGACAGGCTCAAGCTACTCGTCTTCTTTGGGCTTGGAAACGACACAACACGTGATGAGGTTGATGGGAGTGTAGATGACTTCTCTTGAGCATAGATTCCTTTTGGTGACGATGGGGCACTCTGAGAGAGTGACAGCTCCTTAAGAGTAGTGACACATGAGGCATAAGATTGTCTAGAGTCCGATCGCAGGCTGGTCTGGGATGCCATGAGGTGAATTGCTTGTGCGTAGCTCTCGCTGCGGTAATGCTGAAACCGCGCAAACACCTCCAAGTCTTCAAAAATGTTGTATGGCTTGGGTTTTGACAGAGTGATCTGTGGCCTGCTCTCAGCTTCGACCAGATGGGGACAGCTCATGGTACCCAGCTTCGACAGACGATGGAGTCGGAGCTATGTCACCGCGGACGCTGTCCACTGTCCTGGGAGATCACTCACTGCGGGTCCCGTGTCACTCACTGAAGATCACCGCATACCTAAATCCGCTAGCATTTAGTTCACAACGTTGGTACGTGTTTTTCACGTGGTGTTACTGTCGCGTTGGAGCCTCTGCGAAGGCACGGCAAGGGCTCGGAAACGAAATACGAAGGCTTGCTTTGAAAAACACGCATAACTACGAACTACCTCAGGTGAAGCGAGTACACATAACACTAAATGACAACGAATAAAAATGTGCGTGTAATATTGAAGCGCCAACAAATGCCAAAAATAAAGAGACAAACTGCCCTACACGGTCAGCATCCTACAGCGGCTTAACAGGAAAGCATTATGAACATAAAATCTAAATTACAACCAAGGAAACAAAAAGAAGGGCGTTACGAATTCCAAGGCTCTTCTCGTAAGTGCACCGGTGGCTGTCGGCATCAAAGGCGAGCGCCGTTTGCTCCGCTAAAAAAAAACGGCCTCATCGCCAAAAATATGCGAAGTAGGTAGCGTAGGAACGAGCCATAATTCTCGTAATGCGGTATCCGGTTCTATGATCAGACAATCTGCACAAATAAAGCTGCAGTTACCTCATGACGACCCAGGATCCAGGAGTAACGCGAGGAAGGAGCACGCTTCGCCGTGCCCACGAGCACGACAGCGAGACTTAAAACTGACGTTTCCGAGCAAATGAAAAGGGCGTTATCCAACACGTTTCAAATGGCAGGTGCTAGCAACATTTGCGCTAAGCCTTCACATTGTTTCTGGCACCGATGCTTCGGTGGAGTCGCGTCAACCAAAGGCGGCTTGCACACGCCCCGTGCTTCGAATACTCACATATGCACTGGCCCCAACGCATTTTTCCACCGCTGAAAGCCGCACTTCGTGTCACAAGTCGCGGGCATTCTTCGGGCATCCGCCGTCACCACGGTGATTTTCGCAGCTGCAGGGTGAAGCACAGGGAGATCGAGCCCCTCTACGAGACACACGCAGCGCACCACTGCAGCTCGACGGGGCCAACGGGGCGGCGGTAGGTAGCAAGCCAGCAGGCATCGGCCAAGCCTGTCGATTGTGGCGAAAGGAAGGTGAGTGACCGGAAGTGAGGCCGACACCTAGGCGGCAGCACCGTCGCGCCCGTCGCGCCGTCTGCCGCGTCTGCAATCTGCCGTCGCGTCGGTCGCGTCCGTCCTCTGGTCCGTCGCCGTTGTGTCAGTTGTGTGTAGTATGTGTAGTGCTCAGTGCGTCGCGTCGACTGCGCCGTCGGCGCCGTGTCGCCCTAGCTGCGTTGATGCAGACGCTTGCACTGCACGCGTTGTCAAAATTGTAGGGGACTCCCATTTCGGAAATGCAATGGGGAAAAGCGGGGCCTGGGTCGCCGGCCCGGGCGCCGCGATGCGGGATGTACGGGTGGGCCAGGCGGGTTAAGATTTTTTTAATGAGTCATCCGGAGACTCGCCGCGAAACAGGAGGCCGGATGGGTTAACACGCGCCCCAGTGACACACACGGACACCACCGAACCGAGGCTACGTTAAAGCGCGAGACACATGCGCGGAAAAATCCATCCGATCCGACGTCCGATCCGGCAGTACGACTGCCTGATCCGAAAAATTTGGTCGGATCCGACGTCGGATCGGCGATCCGACGTGCGTCCAACGCGCCAGATATTTTCGGACGGCGGACGGATTGTCGGATGCGTCTAGCCAATCACAGCACAGCTAGCGCGACGTCATGATGACGCACTGAAGCGCTCATGCATGGTGACGAAGTTAGCGCACAGTGATTATGGTGATGCCGGAACTGGGCGGAGCCGAACGGAATCGTCGTGTCGCATGCAAGGTCGGAAGCGTGTGTCTCAAACTGTCGCGTGCGGCAATCCGGAGCGGCGTTCGGACTGTCGGATCGGACGTCGGATCGGACGATACAGACGCGCATGTGTCTCGCGCTTAACACGTTAATATCCTGTCCTCTTTATGCACCTGCAAATTGTATTGCAGAGCATTAAATTCAACTGCAGCAGAACTCAATCCATTACATGAAATTAAGAAACAATAAATCTTTTTTTGGATTATTGTTTCCTCTCAATGCTTACTTTTATCAAAATGGTCCTACACAAATTTTAACATTATGTTCTTTTTCGACCAATGTGAGTAGCAGGTTTCTGCCTTGTGTGGCTGTCTTCACACAAAAAAAAAAAAACAAAAAACTATTACAGCAACCTCTTTGCATTGACATAGCGGTTTAAAAATAATTACGATATTTATATTAAAATTTTGGCGACCAATTTTTCTTACAATATTTGCCACCAACGGAGCATGCGCGTCGGATCTCCTGCAAGAACGACGGTCGCTTCCCGCAGTTTTGGGATAAAAAATCCCGTAACATTGCGATTCACACGATTACCAGCGACCTACGCGCTTCCCCGTGCCCCGTTGTTCGGCAGCACCATGAGTTGCAGAGTGAATTTTACGACAGTATGAAATGCGGGACATTTTGAAAATTTTGAAATTTCTTGCGGGACGCGGGACACGAGCTCTCAATGCACGACAGTCCTGCGAGTCACGGGACGAGTGGTCACCCTACTTACAAATAGAAAATGGAAAAATTTGATATTTTTGCTGGAGTTTCTCGAATAAACTTGTTTCTGAATTTATATTCTTTCTTCTTTTTTTCCCCGTTATTATTTTTTTTTTTCAGTCTGTTAGGTTTGTTTCCACATCAGCGCATTGCAAAGCGCTGACGGGTAGAGCCCTGCATATCCTCGGATTACCCGCGGATCATCCGCGGATATCGGCAGCCAACTGGTCGATGCGGATAAAAAAAATATCATATTTGACGGTCGGGGCGGATCGGATGCGGGTGCCAGGGGCTGCGATGCGGATATCCGCTGGTCCAGATTTGCATTTTTGCCGAGGCGGCCCATAAACCTGCGCGCCCGCAGAGTGGTGAGCAGTGGGAAGGGGGGGGGTTGTCCCATCGTCGCGTGTAGTAGTCGACCCCCGCCTGGCTGGAACAATTCGTAGTCGTCCATATTTAATAATAATAATAATAATAGTAATATAATAATAATAATAATAATATTAAATAAATTTTATTTTCACACACATTGGAATTCAAGTATTAAATACGGGCATATCAAGCCGGGGCTTGTATGATGACGCCCATAAAAAATCCAAAAGACCGTTATCGTGATTCGTGACTCCACAATGTAAGACAGAAAGTCGAACTATAAACATAAAAAAGCACGAAGGAAGAAACAAAAGCTAAAGTTGAGGCTTGGGCGAGTTGGTACATACAGGGTGTCACAAAAGAAAATTTACACGGTCTTTTTTACCGCAAAATAAACTAGGCATCGCCGAACGCTCATTCTCCGCCCAAAGGTAGAGCTAGAGGTCACAACCAGATGCCAAAGTTTCAGCCCGATCCGATAACTTAATCAAAAGTTATAAGTGATTTTCTGAAAATTTCAATGGGAAAATGGCGGCCGACGGAGTTTTCGAAACACATGGGGCTCTATGGCACCAGAAACCGAAAAAGGGCAAAAATGGGCTCCATTTTCCCAATGAAATTTTCAGAAATCACTTATAACTTTGATTAAGTTATTGGATCGCGCTGAAACTTTGGCATCTGCTTGTGACCTCTAGCTCTACCTTTGGGCGGAGAATGAGCGTTCGGCGATGCCTAGTTTATTTTTGCGGTAAAAAAGACCGTGTAAATTTTCTTCTGTGACACCCTTCGGAATTAAAAACAGCGCGAACAGACGAGGACCAGACAAAGAAGTGACACAGACGCAGTGCTGACTTACAACTGAGTTTATTGAACGCCACGTGATACATCACCAATAAAAAAAAATAAACAAATGCGTCTTGACACAGCCGTACAGAGTACGTGCTAAAAAACGAGCAAGTCAGGGAACTAGAAAACTCATCTCTTTACCTGAAGGGGTCTTGAAGGACTGCTTACACATGCTGCACCCAACCCCACTATCTCAACAGCCTCCAGAATTTCCCGAGTAAGCTGGTCCAAACCTCACACCGTTGGAAGTCGGTTAGGCAACCACAGTCGCGGTAATGAACTTACCGCTTGCCACACGTCAGAGGGAGAGAATAGGGAGTTTTCGTAGATCGCGTTTTCCCCTCCGCTAAGCCCTCCGCAACGAAGAAGTTGCTACTGCGCCTGCACGCCGATAGCCTTGACTGTAGAGTTCCGGGTGTCGTAGCCACTGTGGTCGTAGCGGCAGGGATGTTCCATACCTCGCTAAAGTATTCCCTTTCTGGGTGTAAAATTTCCCTATTTGGGCACTTTCTCCCTGCACAACTTTGAAATATCCCTGCACATTTCCCTGCGTCATATTTCTGTTATCAGTGATGTATTGTCACTTCAGCTTTTTAGTCTGTGGTTGTGAGGCCGGTGCAACGTTATGCGCTGCAAAAAAGCCTGCCATTTAGACCTCTGCGATCTTCACGGTGTCGTTCTCAGCGCAGACTTTCTGGAAAGCTTAGTTACCGACGTGGTATCATTGAAGGTTTTTACAGCTGCTTCATGCTTAGCCGTTCTGCTGTTCTTGTGGAGGTCATTTTTCCCGCACTTGACGGTCACACCGCAGTCTTTACACTTGGCTTCAGTGGTGGTGTGTTCCTCTGGCCATCCCTTGAACTCTGGCGAGCTCAACCACTCGGAGCGAAATGACTTGATGTAACTTTTCCTCCGCGATCTTGTTCGTTTTAAATGGGACGGTCCAGCGTTGTTATCCGATTCCATGGTCGGCACATGTGAAAGCCAGTCCCCCCAGATAGCGCTCTAAGTCCACCCAATGAGCAACGAAAACGTTTGCCTTTGCCGGGGTACCACCCTTACTCGAATAGAACACCAACATTGCCAGCCGTAGTGGGGTGTGCTTTGCCTTGACCATGTCAACATGAACGGAAGTGTACTACAAGAATTGTTTTTCAGTATTTCTTGCTTTTTAACGCCTTTTCCCAAATTCCCTCCCCAATTGCTAAAATTCCCTGCAATATTGTGAAGATTCCCTTTTCCCTTTTTGCCTAAATCGAGACCGAAAATTCCCTGAAAAAGGGAAAATTCCCTGCATGGAACATCACTGAGCGGATTGCGGAGGGCGAGGCGTTGCGGGACGGCGAAAACGATCTACGAAAACTCCCTAATAAACCACCCCCTCAGAACACGAGACGAAGTGACCTCGATGCCTCGTACTGCAAGCCGTGGCCGCCCTCGAAGAAGGGTTAACAGCTCTGCACAACCTGGGGGGCTATGTTCGACAAATGTTTCGTTTCTCCTAAAAAGAAACAGAAGTGACGGAACTGACGATATCGCGTCTGATTGGCTAGAGGCTCAAATGACGACAAAGGAAACTTTCGTCATTTCAGCCTTTAAAAAATCAGATGCGATATCGTCACTTCCATCACTTCCGTTTCTTTTTAGGAGAAACGAAATATTTGTCGAACATAGCCCCCCTGGACAACATGTCCGGAGCAGAGGGAGCAGAGAATAAAACGCCGACGTCACACCTGCCCGCAATGCATTTTAGGTTGTGGGCCAAGCCGTGTATGTAGGGAATTTTTTTTTTTTTTATTTTTATACAAACTTTCTTCTTTCCCTTCCCTTTCTGTTGGTGGCCTCTTCTTCACTTGTCGTAGGCCTGTGTAGTAGTTCAATTTTTTTTTTTTTCATTTAAGTTCACCACACTAACCAGGTGACACCACGAACTGCCACAGCAATCTCTGTAGCCAAGCGGCGCTACTATTCACCCATCGGGCCTGTGCGCCCAGGCGGATTTCCCCCGGGGCCTTTGAACCAAGCGTTGCTTTGGTATGAATAAACGAGTACGTGTTTGGACCTCGACGCTGACTAACGTGTCCTCTCTGCTGGGGCGTTCCCGCCCTTGGGCCCGCTGGTGCTCGCCGCCTCGCTTCGGCACGTGAGACCTCGTCTTTTTCCGCAGGCCCACGTAGGCCCTGCGCCTCTTTTTATTTCACGGGTGACCGCTTTCCGAATCACAACAGCCTGCTCTTGATGTCTTTCAGCAAAGACTCGGCGATCGTTGTTAACACGAGGGACGGAAATCCAGCATCTGCGAGGCGTTCAGTTTGCCTGTCAAAGCTATGTTTAATTTTATGATAACAAGACTTACGCAGCGCATCTGTATAGCAAGTCCTCGCAATCGCCCGCTTGACAATTTTTGAGTGAGCGCACTCGAATGGCAGCAGTGGCTTTCCAGCCCGGGGTTCATAGCTCCAACAAACATGACCTGGACAAATAGTTAAATTCAAATCCAAAAATCGGATGCATCCTGCCTCAGGCACCTCATGAGTCAGAACAAGTGGCGAAAGGCAATCACTAAGAATGCCTAAAACTTGAGACATTGACAATGACTCAAATTACACAAATGCGAAAAAAAAGTTAAAAAGCTAGGTTGAAGCTAGCTGTCACAGCCAGAAAACAAGCCAACATAAGCATAAATAATTCACGAAGGCCAGAGCTAGTTCAGTCGTCATGGCTCATGCACAATAAAATTCAAAAGTGAAACTTGCACATAACAATGAAACAGATGGAATTACAAACGCAGCCATTGATATTATATGCAAATCAGATGGGAAAAAAATTCTAATAGAAAACAAAGGACATAAACAATGTAAAACTAAATGTAAAACGCCAATAGAGCAATAACGTTAAAAATGGTCAGAAGCAACACTAAGCTAAGTACAATATCAACTATAGGTCTAAAGGCCGGTTCAGACACTTGCGTTTGAGTGCGTTTGACTGCGTTGCGGCGAGAACCGAAAGCGAGTCACCGGCACATCTGTGCTTCGTATGAAGCGTGGAATCCAATTCAAGGAATCTTCTTGGCACGCGATATAAGCAGCAGGGATGTCAAAGCCCGGTTCACACAGTTGCGTTTGACTGCGTTTGACTGCGTTGCGGCAGCGAGACACCAGGACATCCCTGCTGCTTATATCGCGTGCCAAGAAGATTCCTTGAATTGGATTCCATGCTTCATACGAAGCACAGATGTGCCGGTGACTGGCTTTCTGCACTCGACGCAACGCAGTCAAACGCACTCAAACGCAAGTGTCTGAACCGGCCTTAAGAGCTTAAAAAGGCATAAAAGCTGGTGGCCAAAAAAAAAACTGCCATCTACCAAAACAAGTTCAAAAATCTTAAAATGAATGTACACTCAAGTAAAATGTAAAAGTGATGGAGCAAATCAGTGTGGCGGAGTCGCCACTCCGGAATTAGAATGATTCCGAAATCAATCCGCACTTTCGCGTCTCTGAAATGGAACGGGAATGGAAAGGAGGCAGCGCTGGGGGCAATGGAATGGGAATGGAATTGGACTGTGGACACCTTTTGCCCGGAATGGAGTGGGAATGGAATGGGCTCGGTTCCTATGCGAGCTGCGTCGCTTTTCATATATGGCCTACGGGCCGATGGTGCAACTCGCTAAAGTATGGTAAGGGGCTCTTGAAACAGCATCACTGCACTGGAGGTGACTGACGGCTTGATTGTCCCACTGGCTTATTATGCTCCTGACGTCCCCTCAGTGAAGCAACCAAAATTGAGTAGTTGTAGACGGAAAAAATTCGTTCCTGGCGCCGCGAGCCGCGAAAAGCGGCTGTTGTAATCATACGCGATAACATGAATTGCTTTAAACCAGGTTGTCGAACTATACCCGCTCCGAAAACCGGAGAAAAACTGTTGTTCTTAACTGAACCGGAACAAAACTGTAACCGAAATCAAACATTTGATATTGAACCCAAGCCGGAATGAAACCGTTGTCTCATCCCAGACAACACTTGGACATCCCCAGGATGTCCTCAGGACAACCTTCTGAGGACATTATGATGTCTTCAGGATGTCCTCAAATGATCCTGGAAGCATCCTAAAAACGTCCTATTGTCCGGCCTCAGGACATCCTCAGGAGGGCAGCCAAGGATTTTTCTAGTACATTTTTAGGACAATGCACTGCAGGTGCAGCTGTTCACTGAGCTGTTAAGCGCCGTTCACACATAAGCAACCGAGTAAGACCGAGAGAGACCAGACCGGTTTTTAAGCCTCTTGCGAAGTCTTAGGACCGGATGCGCTGCTGCGGAGCTGGTTCTAAGACGTCGTAAGAGCACAGTTTATCATATACAGTTTGCCCACTGTAGAATAAGCCTGTGGTAATCGGGAGACATGGTGTTGAGAGTATTTTTGCATGCAGCGCCCCTCACCACATATCGCGAACTAAACCACTTTTTATGCTTCTGTTTTGTTGTTTTGCTTTCAAAGATGGCGGCCCCCATGGTATTTTGGTTTCCGTTCCTCGCGTTCTCGCGTTGCATATTGCTTTAGTTTGAAGCGCCCGTCACAGGTGACAGGACACCATTTCCAGGCGATCACATTCTGACAAGGAAGCATTTTTTCACGTAGGGGACTGTTTATTGGATCTCTACATGGTATAATTCAATCAAAAAGAGTCACAAACATAGCACATAATACAGCCATAGAACAAAGTTTGCACGGAGGCCGGTCAATTTACAAACATAAAACAAAGCCGACAACTTTTTTTTTTTTTTTTTGCGGAGTATTGGCATGTTATGACAGAAATATTGTGGATGGCAGCTTTTAGGGCAAGTGTGAAACGCGATGATCGAACATGATCGAACATTTTGACAGGTCACAAGGACATCAAGAGGCATGAAAAATAGAGCACATCAAATCATATTTGTACTGCACAAGTAAACAATACAAACTCAAAACTGCATGCGCACAGCATTATCTACAGCAATTAAGAAATTCTACAGAATTGAAAGCGTCTGACTGTTCTCCGTGTCATAAGTTATGTTGCTTAAATAAAGCACAGGCTTTTTAGAGCGCTCCGAGCTCTTTTACTGATCAAGTAAATTGCGCATATGACGAGTCGTACAAGGTTTCTTAATAAAATTCTCTTTTTTAGTTTTGTGCGGACTAATACCATGAACAGAACAGAACATGTGAGAGTTTAAACTGCAACATCCCCATGTGCTTTTTTTTTTCCGTTTTTTTTTAGCTGATGTGAACAATAAATTTTTTCCGAACACCGATTGACAAGGAGACGTGGTGCCGTTTTCAACGCAGCAATTCACCGAGGAATTATTTTCTTTTTTCTAACACGATTTGAACTAGGGTTTGTACCTACCAGAACGATCGCATATGTTTGCACTACTTGAGAACACTAAAAATGAACGCGATCAGTAAATTCTAAATCGAAACTTGCGACGCCGGAGTACGCTCAGCGATTTCTTCAGCTTCGTTTGGGCTGCATCAGTTTCGAGCCTCTCTCTACATGTGCAAAGCCGCGGTTACTTTGTTGTTGTTCATGATTCCGAATAGAAAGACGATTCGGCACTAGCTTCATTGATGCAAGGAGGAAAATCAGCACCTCACAAAACTGAATATACACACGTTTATAATTCACCACTATATGAGTCTGTGTAACGGCGAGTTCCTCAGCGATATTTGCCACGGAAACGTCAACTTTCAGAGAAGCGAAGTATAAAATATAACACAATGCTATTTGCAATAACAAAAATTTGAATATACAGCTTACCAGCTTCTCAGCGGGTGCTTTATTATCAGCTTCGAATGCTTCGAATTTAAACGCCAAAAACGCAAGTGTACTCCGCAATCTCCGCAGCAGCCTGGCAGCACCCCATCGCCCGGCGCCATGATGGCCTCGACTCCTCTCTGTCCTCTAATTGGATAACCGTGTAACGGTTTTCGGTCAAGCATTCTTTTATTCTTTCCCGAAAAAAATTGGGTCTCTTATGTTTTTAAAAATTAGCATTACTGGTGTAATTCCTTTGTTTTATAACGATTACTTTTACACGGCGTTCTGTAACAAGAAATCAGAAACATAAAAAGTGTTTAGTTCGCGATATGTGGTGAGGGGCGCTGCCTAACACCCGATTACCGGAAGGGGCCTTGAGTGGGACCACTCAGAGCCGTATATGTAGAGAGTTTGGCCATTCGTTGGGAAGTATAGGAGACAAATGAGGAGGCGCCATTGGCCGAAAGCGGGCTGGGCGTGTTCCAGGGCGTCTTCAGAAATTTGAATGTGAACAACCAGAAGCCGGAAATAATACCCTGGCGGTGGTCGCGAAAAACAAACCTGATAACTGCATTGGAGTAACTCTCGGTGACTGAAAATATGGTACACGTGATGTTTCAATCACGCTCATCCAAAATGATGGTGGAAGAGTGCGACTAGCGGAACGATCGACATAATCCGTACGCCAAGCGCCGAGGGCCGGGAATCTGCCGTCCGAGCGGTCACACTCTGTCCGAGCAAAACAGAGTTGAGCGGCGCATTCGTTTCTCACATCTTTCTGCGTGATCATGATCAAAACAACACGTGCACCCTATTTTCAATCAGAAAGAGTTACTACACTTCACTCTTACGCGCTTATTAAAACAATTTATGAACATATACCTTCAGTCTGCCGCACGCCTTGGCTCTGCCCGCGCCTCCCATTGACCAAACTCTCTACATATACGGCTCTGGGACCACTGTATGCTTATTCACTGTGCGTAAGAGGCTTAAAAACAGGTCTTGTCTCCCTCGGTCGTACTCGGTTGCAAGAGTGTGAACGGGCCTTTAGGATGCTTTCATTTTTTATTGTTTCTAGGTTTTCTCCAACTGGATTTTGAACCTGAACATGCCTGCAGAAAGAAATTCATTGTTGTGTACTATTTTATTGTGAAATTCACACACTAATTCTAGATACTAGTCAGTGAGAGGAAGAACATAGGGCAAGGGAAAGAGGGAAGAAGGCTGACGGAATGCTGAAGAGGAGAGAAGAAAACCTCTCCCCTCCAGCAGCCCGTCTGCTTTCTCCTCTGCGTCTTTCCTTGACCTATATTCTTAGGCTGTAACTATGAGCATGATCATGCCATTCAATATTGCAAACAGAGGTAACTGTTCAAGAAATACTTTATTGGAGAGCAAATGTTATACATGACTTTTTTCAATGTCTGCACAAGACATGCAGTCTGACTTCTCATCTTGGCCAGCACTAGTCCGAATAGTCTGCAGGATCTAGAAAAAAAATCAATTCCATAAGCATTCATAATAAAAACAGGTAATGTGAGAAACTTACCATCATGTCGAACATCTCCGGCTTTTGACTGCAGCTTTTCAGTTTCCCTCGAGCGTGGCGCAGCCACACTTTGATAATGGTCTCCACGTCAGCTTTGTTTGCACACCAACATTTACTTTCACTGCCCCTGAAACATTGATTTGTGATGACAGTCACAGCAGAAAACGTTGGTACGGCACACACATCTTTATCGAACTCAGGAAAAAAAAAAAAAAAAAAAAAAACACACCGCCGAGGATGGTTGTGGCGGTTGCGGTTCGTGCGAGGAAGATGCCCTTGCTACCGAGTCTATTTTCGCACAGTTGATAGGCTCGAAGTATTCGTTTACGCGCCGGCATCTTTCCCTCCGAAATTGCCGTTCACTGCTTTCCGCCATTTCGAAGAAGTGCTACATATAAAAAAAACACTAACCTTGTCACTGCCTTGCATTGCTGCCATCATCAATTTGGATGGAACAGCGCGGATATACAGATTCGCAGCGCTAACTCAGTGATATACAGGGTGGAACAAGGAGACGGCAGGCTCTTTAAATCGACCGGAAAATTCGGTTTCTTAACCTATCGCGCTACGACTTTGTGCAGCGTTGCCCACAGATGGTGCATTTTTTTTGTAAAATTTTCAAAGAGCGAACTTACCTGAGGAAAAAGTAAAGAAAGAAAAAGGCTTAGCTCCTATGGAAACGCAGCGACGCCATCGCTCTTCAAAGAGCACGGCGCCGTTTCCCACGGGACACAAGAGGTGGCGCAACGAACGCCGCCAACGAACGAGCATACGGCGCGCCAGCGTCTTTAGCAGACAATCTTTTCGACTCAAAAGCGGCGCGCGTTCCGCAGGCGGCGACAGTCGCAGAAACAAAAATAGGCGCGGTAACAACAAGCAACTGCAGTTCCTTGTCTGCTAAATACGCCGGCTCTTGGAGTCGTCTGCTCGTTCGTTGGCGGCAGTTGGCGTCGCGACCGCTTGCGCCATCTCTTGTCTCCCGTGCGAAACGGCGCCGTGTTGTTTGAAGACCGGTGGCGTCGCTGCGTTTCCATAGGAGCTAAGCCTTTTTCTTTCTTTACTTTTTCCTCAGGTAAGTTCGTTCTTTGCAAATTTTACAAAGGAAATGCACCATCTGTGGACAACGCTGCACAAAGTCGTAGCGCGATAGGTTAAGAAACCGAATTTTCCGGTCGATTTAAAGAGCCTGCCGTCTCCTTGTTCCACCCTGTATTTCTACTTCCTCAAATCGTCACCTTCTTCTCCTTCGCCGTTAATGAGAACATTTTACATTTTTAGACACCAGAAACCAAATAGACAATCAATATTAAAAAGTAAATAATAAATAAATAAATAAATGACAAATAAAAATAAATAAAAAATAAATAAAAATAAATTATAAAATAAAATTAAGAAATATTTTTCTTAAATAAACTAAAATTAAAAAATTAAACTTAAAAATGTATTTTTAATTTTTTTTTAAAAAATGGGTTTTTAAAATTGTTATTTATTTATTTATTTATGATTTATTTTTTAATGTTTATTCGTTATTTGGTTTCTGGTGCTTAAAAATTTAAAATGTTCTCATTAACGGCGAAGGAGAAGAAGATGACGATTTGAGGAAGAAGAAATATATCACTGAGTTGTTAGTCAGCGCTGCGAGTCTTTCCTTGTGTGCCTGTGATTGTGACTGTATCTGCGCTGTTCCATCCAAGCATGAATGACCAACTAGCCCAAGCATCCACATTATCAAGCCATCATCAACCTCGAGGCTATTTCTGTTTCGGTCCTGGCTTGGCTTAGCTTGCTTGGGTCTCTAATTGCAATAACGGTACGTCTTGTAGTAGGCGGTAGCTTGCGCCACCTAGATTGAATGTTGCCAATGGAACTGAATTCCGAAATACTGCGCAAATACAAAACTAATAATAATTGTAGTGCGTCCTTGTTTTAATAAAGAATCGTTTGATCAAAACTATAGTTAAAAGATGTCCTAAACTTACACAACTACATGTAATAATTTGTATGTAAAATTTAGGTTAGCAGTAAACATGAACTGTGTATACTACCGTCATTTCATTAATTATTTTTTTTAATAACGCAATCAAATTGAGGACGTATATTTACCTCTAACTTTGTATCCTTCGTCCTCAATAAGTCATTGGAAGGACGTTTCTAGGATGATCCAGCGACTAACGTTCTCAGGATGTCCTGAGGACGTCTTGAAAACCTTCAGGTCGTTTGTACCTTTTGAGGACGTCCTGAGGATGTCGGGTGTTGTCTGGGATGTAGCGGTTACCGGTTCACTGGAAACGGTTCGGCGTAATCAAACAATCACTGAATCAACGTTTCTTTTCCCCATGTGCTAACCAACAGCTCGAAAGCCGAGTCTTTATACTGGCGGTGCAAAGTTAATGAAATATTCGTGACGGTGTTGTCAGCGGCTCAGTTTTGACTAAACAAGGGGTCTCCAAAACCCGGCCCGCGGGCCACATCTGTGCTCCGTATGAAGCGTGGAATCCAATTCAAGGAATCATCTTGGCACGCGATAGAAGCAGCAGGGATGTCTTGGTTTGTCGCCGCCGCAACGCAGTCAAACGCAGTCAAACGCAACTGTCTGAACCAGGCTTTACAGGCGCAAAAATAAGCGCGTGCCAAAAGAAACTGCGCCGCAACGCGGACCAACCGCGTAAACAGATACCAGAAGAAAGGAGAGAAAAATGGCTATCGTAACGTGTGTCCTCTCGTCATATTATTAATCGGATATTGTCATCACCAGCATCACCATTCCAAGTATCCTGTTTCTTATCTGTGTAACTATGTATGTTTTCGCGTTCCCGTGTATATTGTGCTTGCTGTACTGCGTCGTATGTGTTGTATATGGTCAGCATCAGTTTTATAATTCTCATTAGTATTCTGCCCTGTTGGAAAATGCCAAAGCTCATGAACTTTGATCAATGCATGCCTGGTGAGTTTTCTGGGTCCCAATTATTGCGCGATGCCATAATTAGCTAAATATTAGATTTATAAATAAAGTGATGGTATTCATCTACCTTCTATTATTTTTTTTAACGTTTACTCTAACTTTCAATTTTGTATTTAAATACTTATCTATTGGATTACTTATTTGTTTTTGTTTTCGAATTTATATTTACTTATTTGTTTTTTGGCCCTCAAGACAGCAATAGATCCCCGATCCGGCACCCTTAGCCAAGACGTTTGGAGACCCCTGGACTAAAAAAAGACAGCAACGACATGGAGACAGCCCAATAATAATGAAACAAATACACATTTCACGTCTATGTGCAGCACGAAACACATATTTTCTTTTCTTGCTGCTTAGTAATATTCCTCAATGTAAGAAAAAGCAAACATAACTATCAAAATGAAAACCAAAATTTGACAGTTGCTGATGCGTTTGTTCCGCGGTGGCGAAATCTGGAGGCGCCAAGAGGCGAAGCCGCGACGAGCCCGACGCATATGCGGCGCCGGTCGCCGGGATGCCAGTCGCCTAGGGCACTGTTGTGTATGCGTTTTCTAGAAACAGAAAGTCCCCCGCTGTCTGTTTTGGCATTTTTTAAAATCGTCTTTTGACCGGCTTTTGCTGTCATTTTCCTCTTCAACTCAGTCGTTCGAGTAAGATGCTTGGGTGTGCAGTGTAGGTAGTATGCCATTTCGATCTGGATGAGCATCGTACCGGCGTGCGGTCGTGTGTTAGAGCGTGATGCCCGTTGAAGACCCCAGGCTAGCAGTCGTGCTGCACTTGCTAAATTCCTCTTCTACAGTGTGTAACAATGTCGCCATACTCTCGCATGATAAAACTCCTGCTGTCTAAACAACTAACGACTAGTAATTTATTTTTGTGGGTAGTTTGCGAGTACGGTGCGTGCTACCGTCACTTCGTCACTGTGTGTGCTGGCTGATTGAGTTCCCATGTGAGTACTGTAGTTTGGTACTGTTTCCAAGCGCCTCTATGATCACGTAATTTTCATAGAACGGTGTTTGCGTTAAAAATTCAAGATCCCAAAACAAAATTAAGCATATTTGATTTGTTGTCCTCGTTTCCGCAACACGGTTTCTGATTACCTTCTTTTTTTTTTCTTATTTTTTTTTTAAATTCAGATGACGCCGTAACTCATGTTTTCTTTGTAACGACTGGGAGCCGTTGACTTTTCCTTTTTTAAGAACCGGTTTTAACTGGTTTGCGCTTGGTGGAACTGGTAACCGAACAGTTATTTCAAACTTCCTGAACCAGAACCGACCCGGAATAAAATGCAAAGCTACTGAACCCGAACCGAACTTGAATAATGACCGGTTCTATGTACTCCCTGATTCTAACCCAGCCGACTTCTGGTGTTTGCGTGGAACACAAATGAAGAATTTTATTGAATATGTTCAGAAATCGCATGAATCGTACAACAAACGTAAAAGTTTAGGTTTTAAGGCAGCTTTCATAATACGGTGCTACAGTCCCTTGTGCTGCACTTTGTCAGCGGTTTCCTGTTCTTGCTGCAGGGCATGGAGATTTGGGGCAGGTACCGTATTTACTCGAGTAATAGCCGCACTATTTATGAACAAGGCCTTTGCGTCTGCTTTCTCACATAACACATATACAGCCAATCATCGCATTGCGCATAAATAACATAGCGAATAACCACTCGAGAAAACGATTCTCCATACAAATGCAATCTATACAGATGGTATCTTCGCACGAAAACGTTTGTAGACAGCTGAACTCATGCTGTAGATCGGGGTGATTGGCAATCTGCGTGCTCCGCGGAAAAGCGAACACTCATGTTCTTTATAAACAGTGCGGCTATTACTCGAGTAAATACGGTATACGCGGCGTCATTTCTAACAGCGCACAAGCTGTGCTGTTGTGCAAGTATTCGAAGCAGAGAGCAAGATAGTCTTTTGTAGCGCCACGTACGAACTAGACATTTTTATCAGACAAACAACATGTTAACCATGTATATCTGTGCAGGGTATACGGTTCGTGTGCGAAGAAAATGGATGGTTTTAATGTTTGGCGTTTGTTCTTTTGACTTGCAAGACATTTACGCTTGATCGCGCGATCGATGCATGTGGTGACACCAAGTGCCACTGTTATAACGTGGTGCGAAATACAACAGATGTCAACCGGGCCGCAGGGCTTATTGCTGTATTGACACAGTCAATCGTCAGGTTACAAGGGCAGGAACGAAGTGAACAAACAGGGGGCGGTGCTCTGGTTTATCTAACAAAGCAGCGCGCATAAGCACGCTGCTCTGATAACGAACGCGCGCAAAGTAAAAACAGTAAAAACACAAGCGCGCAGAAGCACGAACAATCAGATATCGTGGTATGGCAGTGCAGTACGCCAACACAACATAATATATGCCACGAGGCGCCTTGTGCGACCACCCTTCGGCTTAGTAAATGAGTGCTTTGAAAAATCTTTTGCATACTTTTGCAGCCGTCTCCACGTTTGATAACGTCAGCAGCTTTATGCTGCTTTTTTCCACTAACACAGTGTGACTGTCAATGGCCATTTTTTCACGTTTAGAAATTAGAGAAATGGAATGGTGGAGTTCAGCCATTCCGGGAGTGGGAATGGGCCCAGTGCCTCCATTCGGATGAGTTGAAAGGAATGGGGGTGCCTATTCCGCAACATTGCAAGCAACACAATTTATATACCCTTACATTGATGCTGTCTGAAGATGCCTCCCGCACGGGAGGCGAAACGTTTAATGAAATTGTTTTTTTATGTTGTGTCAAGTCGGTGTCCTTATTTCACTTACCCACGACGGGAATGAGGCGATACTCCCACTGCTCAGCCAATATCGGTTCGGCGCACCGAAAGAACGTGCGATACCGTGTCTTTATTGGACTGTGAAATCGTAAAACCACTCGAGAACGCTGCTCTGCCTAAAGCAGGATTCGCACGGTACACTTGCACGGTTTAAAATTACCGTGCGCGTTGTGGCACTGATTTTATATAGCACAGAGATGTCCCTGATAAGCCGGAGACTGGCCCCGATGAGCCCGAACTATGCATCGCTGCATTTCTGGGTGCACGGGGCCCGTCATCGGGGAAGCGATCTCGCGGAGTGCCGCGCTCGGCGACCACCGCGCTAATGTGCTTCACTGGCTGTGGAACGGACCGAACAACGACGAGTCATCGGTGTTCTGTTTCGCTTGCCGCAGGTGCGCTAGATATCTCCTAATGCCAAAATCCAGGAAAAAAAAAAATCAAGCATCCGCTAGACCATAGCGGGACGAGACGACACTGCCTGCAAGTATACGGATCGACGATCGTTCAACTTGCAGAACACAATAAAAACGCGAATGATCATGCGTTCAATCCGAGTACTATACGGAGCACCAACAGAGGATATTGGGGTGATGATATGCAAAATGTTTCTGTTGTCCCGTAATCACTTTAATATATGCCAGACTATATAATAATACGCTGCTTCGATCGCGTCTGCACCAGCCGGATGCAAGCTACCCACATCATAGACCGCGAGTGCACCGGCAGGTGAACCTATAACAAACGCGACAACTTGGTGCCGAATGCTCCGAAACTTTTGAAAGGGATTATGCGATGACACTTTCCAACGTCAATGGTCGGGACTCGGGATAATATTTTAGCAGAACACAAAATCAACGAACTGCAATGACAAAACAAGCGTAAACTGTTCCGTTTATTTTGCAGTTAAGAATTAACTGCTTTCATTAAGCGTGAAATTAAATAAGAGAGACGGCAATACGATCAGATATCCTAGATTTTTTTCTCATTCTCATTTGCCTAGAATATGGCACTCGTAACAAGATGCTACTTCAACAAATACAACTTCAATGTAGGGTGCAGCGCCCTGGGCCATATCTTCGTCGAATACTACAACACGCTCGTGAGAATTCAAGAATAAGAACTTAGTTAAATTGGAGGAGGATCATAAACGGATATCTGTAATGAAATATAGCACTTACTATATTGTAAGGTGTGGCTCTTTGTCCGCGCTAAATACGTAGAAACAATCCCTCATTCTTTGCAAGTTTTTATAGGAACCCTTACTGTGTGCTCATTCTACACACTGGGTGCCAAACTAGGGTCGAAGCAGCAGGTCGACGCAATTTACTTTGATTTTAAAAAAGCATTTGACCTGGTGAGCCATTCACTGCTAGTTAAGAAACTTGCGTCCTATGGTATCTCCTTACCACTTTCTGTTTCATACGGTGGTGCACAATCAACCGCGTACCTCTCCAGATCGGGAGTCCCGCAGGGTTCTAGCCTCTCGCCTCTGCTTTTCAACATCTTCGTGAACGATATTTGCTCATGCATAAATCACTCGGAAATGTTACAATTCGCCGATGACGTTAAGCTTTTTCAAGCTATTGTTGACATTTCTGAATGCGATAAACTACAGCAAGATATTACAGCATTGGCAGACTGGTGCAAGGACAACAACTTGGTTCTCAACCCGGCTAAAACAAAAGTATCTTTTTCGAGAAAACATTTCTTTAACACCTTTGACATACACTTTGAACAAGTGCTCGATTGAGCGCGTTTCAGTTGTACGTGATCTAGGAGTTTTCTTGGACAGTGAATTTAAATTCTCTGATCATGTGGCATACTTGAGCAATACATGTTACCGTACTTTGGGCGCGATTACCAGAATGACTCGAAACTTTAGGGGATATTCTTGCTTTTTGTATTCGTACCGATCCCTCATCCTGTCTAAACTGGATTTCTCCAGCGTTGTTTGGAATCGTTTAAACCAGACAAACTCGAATGAACTTGAAAATGTACAGAAGAAATTTGTTCGACTGCTTTACGATCGTTATTTTAACAGGCGAATTTATTTCAGCCATGAGCGATTGTTGAAGATTTTAAACCTGCACTGCCTCTCCGAAAGGAGGCAGGCACGAGACTTTTTATTTTTACACAAATGTCTCCACGGTTTTATAGATTGCCCCAAGCTAACCTCATCCGTTTTCATTGCTGTACCTGGCAGGTCTCTTCGCTCCCATCGTGTTTTCGGTTCCTCTGAGCCAAAAAGCTTAAGACCCATTGAACGTATCCAGTATAATTTTAACATGTCAAATGTCGCAAACACGCCCGAAGTAGACATTTTTTTGCGGGAAAGTATTAGTATGCGGTCTCTGCTAATGCTTTTATAATGTGACGCTCTCTTGTATCAGTCTTTTTAGCAAACAGTGTTGTTTTCAACTTTATGCACTTTTTCTCATTTACATTTATATTTCACGTTTTTGTTTCTTCAAATTATGCCTGCGTTTGCGTGCATGCTTTTTATGCAAAACTGCATGTAAGTGTCAACGGTGCACCCTTATGTAGGCCTACGGGCTGTTTAGAGGCACCGGAAAAGTACAATAAATAAATAAATACATAAATAAATAAATACCGCTTTATGCGCTCCATTTCCCTAGTAATGTTATATGAGACTGAGTGAAAAGAAATAATAAAACGTGAAAAATAACCAATTTAATTACGCACACGGCAAAGTCGACGCCACTCTCTCTCTCCCTTTTGTGCATACTCGAAGACATTTTCTACATCGATCACGAAGCGTAACTAATTGTATGCGATGCATAATAATAAGAATATTAATTATTGGGGTTGTGTGGATATTTATACAGCGAGTCGTTGGTCAGCCATTTTAAAGTTGCGACGAGTCACTCGCTGTAGATGAGCAATTTAGCTAGTGCAGTACAACCACTAGCCTGGGGTCTTTAACGTGCACCACGCAGTAGTGCTACACGACCGCACGCCGGTACGATGGTCATGCAGACCGAAACTGGCAGGGGTGGGGATTAAACCCAGGATCCCTGGGTTCTGCAGCGCGAGCTTTCGCTCCACGTGTTCCGAGCTGGTGTGCTGTGCGCTAACCCACTCGGCCACCGATCCCCCTAAGATGCATGCCAGTTCACGCACTGTGTGTTATCGATTTTACGCCGAGAACATGGATGTAGAGTTTGTGGAAAACACATGCAGGGTGTTTCTCGTGAAAGCTACACTAATTCGGTTTGTGAGGTTGAGTTATACGGCCAGGGGGACATAATATAGGGACAAATAGAATGGAACAGAATAGCTTTATTTACAACATACATCTTCTTGTAGAGTACAATAACGTGCTGGCGGAAGCCTCAAGGGCTTGTGTGCCCAGCTCGGCAGGTGGCGAAAATTCGGTAGATTGAAAATTATACGTACTTATATAAAGCGTTTACATTCAAAGTTGTATATCTACACAGTGACATCTTAGGGATAATAATAATAATAATAATAATAATAATAATAATAATAATAATAATAATAATAATAATAATAATAATAATAATAGTTTATTTCCCCAGTGCCCCAGAACAACCGTGAGGTTTTGGTATGGTGGCGCAAATGTCCACGTTTGGATAAAAGAAAAGAGATTCAGCAGTATCTCATGGAGACACCTGTCCTAAACATCAGGCACGTAGCCAGAGGAGGGGGGGGGGGGGGGCATGGGGCCCGGGCCGCCCTTCCCCCCCCCCCGAAATCTTCCATTTTGCTGGGACCTCCTCTCCCCCCTCCCCCTCATACAGCATTTTGTCATGGTCGCCCCCCCCCCCCCCCCCCCTCTCCCGAAACAAAATCTTGGCTACGCGCCTGCTATACATGGTACAGTGCATAGTCAAGATTGCGCTTGAACGTGGTATAATCACTGAAAACGTCCAAAGTTGGCGAGTCAACATTCTTCAAAAAGACGTGCATGCGGGTTAATGGCGACAATGTCTCTTGAAAATGAGGGTAACACAAGGAACGATGTCTACAAGATCGAGCAGGAGCATGAAAATTCATTGAGCCTATCAGCGTCGATGTGACCGTTAATTACTTTATGTAAAAATAAAATATCACGAGAGAGTCTTCGCTTCAATAAATTCTGTAAACCTAGCCTCTTAAGAACGTCGTCGTAGTCATAATAGAACCTTCTATCAAAATACTTATCATAGACAAGACGAATAAAACGTTTCTGCACATTTTCTAGCCGTGACGCATCAATGGCAGTCAACGAATTCCACGCGACACTACCAAACTCAAGTTTTGCACGTACCAGACATAAGAACAGTCAGACAAGGCATAAATGATTCTTAAAGTCGCATGACAACCGGTATAGCAAACCCATCATTCGGAGAGAAGAGGCAACAATCTTTGAAACATGATAATAAGAAACGGAAAGTCTGGGCCGGCTTGCTAGAACCAGCGTCTCAGCTGAGACTGGGTGAAAGAAAGCACTGTCAAAGCCAGCGCACTAGCTGAGCGGGACTCAAGCTGCGTCTCAAGACGCTCGCGCGCCCCAGCCTTTGTAGTGCTTTCTTTCACCCAGTCTCAGCTGAGACGCTGTTCTAGCAAGCCGGCCCTGGTGTCAAACTAGATCCCCAGGTCGCGAACCTCGGTGACTCGTGGGATGGTAGCTGATTTAAGAACATAAGAGTAAGATAATATATCGCGTTTATGAGACATTTGTTTTGTCATTGTTAAGTACCAACAAGTTTGCGGAGCACCACTCAGATATGCGTAAAATGTCATCTTGCAATACACTGCAATCGTCAAATGATCTTATATTCGTGAGTATCTTGATGTCATCAGCAAACAAAAGCAAGTGTGAATTTTTTATACACTTTTCAATGTCGTTGATGAATACGAGGAACAGTAGGGGCCCAAGGTTAGATCCTTGGGGGACCCCAGACGTCAGGATGAAAGTGTCGGAATAGCTATTCGCCATTCTCACACTGCTACGACGATCAGTTAAGTAAGTCTTAAACCAGTTCAAAAGGGTCGGCGATACTCCATACCAGCGGTTCTCAAATAGGGGTCCGCGGATCCTTTGGGGTCCGCGAAGCCCTGCCTCATCAGTCAAGCCCGGCAAGAAAAGTTTTTTTTTTTTTTTTTTTTTTTTCTCAGGTCGAGAAGAAATGTTTTGGTTTTCGCACGTGTTTTCTCGTGTGTATGTCAATGAGAAAGGTCTACTTCACACTAGCCCTTCGTTCTATCCATTTATTAAATCATTATTATATTTAACCTGTACCTTTCCTCTCACCTCACCGCGAAAGGGGTCCTCCATCATTTCCGCTGATCCACAAGGGGTCCGCGAAACATCGATGGCTGAGAACCACTGCTCCATACAATGAGAGCTTCAGCAATAGTAAATCATGATTAACTTTGTCGAAGGCTTTTGTCATATCAAAATAAACAGTATCGACCTGGCCTCGAGAAAGAACTATAGGAACTAAGTAACCAAGAAATGAACAAAGATTAGTTTCCACGAAGCGTCCCTTAAAAAAAAAAAAAAAAAAAAACATGTTGAGCATTACTAAATTTCCGTCTAAAATAATACGAAACACGAGTGTAGATGACCATCTCAAATACCTTCGAAAAGGCGCACAGCAAAGATATCGGTCGGTAGTTATTTACGTTACAAACATCACCACTTTTATGTTCTGGTATGACAACAGACATTTTCCACGATGATGGAAAAACACCACTTTTCAACGAGAGGTTAAATATGTGATTTAAAATGGGGGCCATTAGGTGTGCACACCCCTTGATAATAAAATTTGGTATCATATCCATTCCCACTGACAACTTCGACTTCAGTTTTGATATCGCTTCTAGAACTTCAACTGTGTCAATAGAGGTAATTGTCAGAAAACCGTGGTAACCAGTATTGTCAGAAGGGGTATAACTCGAGAACGATTCTGAGGAGTAGCATTCACAAAAATGATCCCGAAAAATATTGGCTACGTCTAGAGGAGACGATACATATCCAGTGTGGCCCCGTAGACATATACTGTCGCTTCTTGTTTTTGTATGCTGCTTACAAATTTCCAGAACTCGTCAGGCTTTCGGTATAGACAGCTTTCAATTCTTTGCTTATAAACCTGTTTGTCATACTTGAATAACTTTTCAACTAGCGTCCGGTAGATACTGAACTTTGTGTACCATAAATCGACACCGCTTTGTTGATAAAGTTTATGGAAGTGCCTTTTTCTTCGTATATAGTATTTTAATTCTCTTGAGAACCAATGGGGATACCCGGAGCGTTTCGATGAACGCTTTGTAATGAATAAATCCATTCCATTTATGACAGTGCGGGTTAAGGAATCCGTAGCAGTGTCCACGTTTTGATCATTTAACGCTGTTAACCAATCATGATATCTTAAAAACTCATAGAATCCCAGGTAATCACCAGCACTGTAATTGTATTTGGGATAACTTTGTCTAGAACACTGACTCTTGCAAGAGGTAGCAGGTTACACAAAAAGGTGGATGGAAAACATCAGGATGAATTAGCGCGTCAGTGGCGGCTTCAATGCATTCAATGGGGCTGTTTGAAAGAAAGAGATCAAGAATGTTCCCAGCATTGTTTGCAATGTGATTGAGTTGAATAAGACCATTAAAATTAATAAAGTTCATCAAGAAAATAGCTTTCTTTGAAGCATGCAAGTTTCCGCTGGTGGCGTTGCGAGATGACCAGTCATTACCTGGGAGATTAAAATCGCCGTAGATATGCACGTGATATTTTGAAAATTCGATTTTATTTTCAAGACTGGAAAGATGATTACTGAAATCACTGTGGTCGAAAAGACGGGAAAAGTAAAAGTTGCCAATGAGATGATTTACGCCTCCTCTTGATAAAACTTCGATCCAAACACATTCTGGGCAGGTTTCCAAATCCTGCCTCCGCCAAGACGTCACTGACTCATCCACCGGGATTAAAACACCGCCGCCAAATTTCTGGCCAGTCGAAACGTAATCCCTGTCTCTCCTGTAAACGTTGTAAAAAACAGGAAAATATGCATTGCTGGGAATTTCGTCTAACAGCCAGGTCTCACTTAAACAGATAATATTGTAAGAATCAGCGACAACATTCAATGTTGTCGCTGACGCTGAAGCCGACGAATGTATGTCAGTGATATACATCCGTCGGCTTTTGTACGCAAACCGCGAACATTCTGATAGTAGATTTTAAGGACGCGAGCCATTTTTTGGGGAGTTAGTGGATTCCGACTCAAAAGAACGTGCGCTGTCAAGCTTTCCGAAGAACTGGTGAAATATGCAGCCCTCAGGCCAGACTTCAGGGTTTATTTATTTATTTATTTATTTATTTATTTATTTATTATACCCTCACGGCCGAAGCATTACAGAGGGGGTGGGCAACGGAAGTACAAGAACGCTGAAAATGGTTAGTCCGGCACAGATCATGAATGGTAACTTGTTAGTGCTTCTTTAAAGGGGCACTGACAACCCAAAGGTCGTATTTTTTTTATTGTCTAAAACGATGCAACTTGTAGTCATAGACACGCAAAAAAAAACGCATTGCGAAAAAAATTTTCCCGCGCGCGCGCGCGCCTTTTTAGTTTTGGCATTTGTATTTCCCGCGTTCACCTCCTCGCTTCTTTTGATCGGTGACGTCAAAAATCAGGAAATTTAGAAGCTTTGTAGGTGACATTTCTATAACATTTAATAACGGCAATCGTAAAACATGTTTTTTAACGCAATTGCGAACGCACTACGGCCCCTCTTTTTGAAACACCAGAAATCAGAGTTCGGTGTGATGTTGCTTCCTAGATTTGTACCCTCCCTCGGAAAACTTGGCAGCGCCCGTTGGCGAGTCGGAGAAAGACCGGTTTTTTTCCCGCCGGCGCCTTTCTATCCCTCACCTCCTCCTCGGTTGGGGTCGCCGTGACAACGGCGGAGGTCCGAAAGCAAGTCGAGTCGCAGGAGACCGCAAAATCTGACTCACTGCACTGGCGCGGATCGCGCGGGAACTTCAAATTCGGCATTTGGAAATTGTTTTTTTTAATTCACAAATACTGAATTTTAAAGTTTCAAATTTTGAGGGTAATGTCCCGGCATCGTTTTCAATCGTTTCGGATAATAAAAAAAAATATGATTTTGGTGTGTCACTGCCCCTTTAAAGATAACAAAATCGCCAATGGTCGCAATGGGTGAGGGAAGGCCGTTCCATTCACGAGATGTTTTTGGGATGAAAGATTTGAAAAAAACAATTTGAGATGGAAGTGGGTATACCAACTTTGTAGCAGTTCATGATCGAGGCGAGAGGATACGTAGATGGGGTTGTTCATCAAGTGAAATGAAACATCGCCTACAGAAACGTGAAATGAAGAATAGGACGGAAACTTCGTCTTTAGCTTCGTGCAACAGATAGATCTGCTGCCTAACAAGGGTTCAACCAGAGCGTTAATATCGGCCACAGTCGTGGTCGGGTCAAGTCGCGACACAAATAGGGCTTTTCGAGCAGGGGCATGGGAAACAGAGGTCACCTTGGAAGCTTAGCGGTTTGGGATCACGAAAAGACTAAGCAAAACAATTAAAAGCACGCAATATATTAGATCCAAAGCAATTTGTGAGGACAATAAAATAAAGTATAGGGTGTCCCAAGTCACGCAGGCTCGATCTGAATGGATCGTAAAAATCGACGCCTGCACGTAGCAATCTAAACTTTTTGTCAAAGGTGTATTTCACAGGTCAGTTTTTTCTTGTAAAAATAAAAAGCGTACCTCCCTTTCTGTAAAAAAATAAGGCCAAGAAACTTGCCAGGGTCAACGGCGGGCTGCGACGCAGACGACGAAGTCGACTGGTAGGGCGCGCGTTTCGCGCTCGTATTTATAGATGGCGCTACCTCCTTACTAAGAGCTTCCTAGAAGTAGTGACATTCTTTGAAGCGCCGACTGCGTGACGGTGCAGGGTTTAGGAAGCGATGGCGGCGCACAGCATATGTTTGAACCAACGTTATTAAACCACTCAGTTGGGAAACTGCAGACTGCCTTCAAAAAGTGGCCCCGATCTGTCCTCCAGCACCGAGCTAATGACGAACACAACGCCACCATTTCTCCCGCAGCGGCCATTCGAGGAACCGCACGTCACTTCTATTTTGGCTTTAATCGGCCATTTAGGCGCCGAAACTGATACGGTGGAAGAGGTTACAGGGGTGCCACCCCAGAGCCGTATATGTAGAGAGTTTGGCCATTCGTTGGGAAGTATAGGAGACAAATGAGGAGGCGCCATTGGCCGAAAGCGGGCTGGGCGTGTTCCAGGGCGTCTTCAGAAATTCGAATGTGACCAACCAGAAGCCAGAAATAATACCCTGGCGGTGGTCGCGAGAAACAAACCTGATAACTGCATTAGAGTAACTCTCGATGACTGAAAATATGGTACACGTGATGTTTCAATCACGCTCATCCAAAATGACGGTGGAAGAGTGTGACTAGCGAAACGATCGACATAATCCGTACGCCAAGCGCCTAGGGCCGGGAATCTGCCGTCCGAGCGGTCACACTCTGTCCGAGCAAAACAGAGTGGAGCGGCGCATTCGTTTCTTACATCTTTCTGCATGATCATGATCAAAACAACACGTGCACCCTATTTTCAACCACAAAGAGTTACTACACTTCACTCTTACGCGCTTATTAAAACCATTTACGAACATAGACCTTTGATCAGAACTGTTTCTCGCTACCACCGCTAGGGGATTCTTTTCGGCTTCTGGTTGGTCAAGAGAGCACGCCAAGCCCTCTTTCCGAGTCTGCCGCACGCCCTGGCTCTGCCCGCGCCTCCCATTGACCAAACTCTCTACATATATACGGCTCTGTGCCACCCCCGTCTCCCCAGCGGGCGCGCCGCGTCTTGCTACCGATGTTAAAATGCACCTAGGTCGGGACGCGCCACCTGAAAGCACCGCTGAGGCATGGTTGTATAAAAACAATATTAATTGTGCCACAAAACCTTGCAAACTAAAGATTTTAAAAAAAACGTCACGCGCCCTTCATTTTGTACTAAACTCCAATAAATTTCATACAAAAAAGAGTCTTTTCCGTTTGTTTTTACGCAAAAAAAGGCTTTCTAACAGCTCAAGGTGACCACAGTACAGACAAATGACAAAGAGTGGCGCTGTTGTCGCATTTAGCTCGGTCTCGGTGGACGCCAGCGGCCCAGGTTTCGACGGCGAGTTTCCCAACTGAGTGTTTTAGTAACGTTGGTTTGAACTGAATGCCGCCATTTTGTTCCAGGGGAATGTGCTTTGTCATTTGTATTGGTTGTCGTTACTTGTACAAAGAAGTATCAAGGAACTTCAAGCGAGACTGCTCGCAACTACCGTGGTGTATTAATATGAACATAATATTTTTTTAAAGTAACTTTAGTTTAAAAGTTAATGGAGGCAACAAAAAGCAAAACTTAAAGAAAAAAAAAGCGTTTGCATCACGATGGCGTTTTTGCTGCCAACGGATTTCGTCTGCGTGTCGTCTGCTTTCTTTCGCTGGTCGGCTACACCTTCGCTTCCGACGCCATATATCAATACGCAGGGCAAACACTGGCCGGCGGCGCCCAAGGGATACCAAGGGCACCACTCCCCGGCCCTTGGGGGGGGGGGGGGGGGTTGCCTCCCCCCCCCCCCCCTACTCAAAAACAAGTTGGTGCGCCACTGATATCAGCCAATATTAGAAAGACTTTCAGCGCGTGGAAAGCGCCGTAGTGCGCTAAAGTTACCACTCGTGCAGCAGGCACAAGGCTGGGGTACTTGGCTCTTACGTGTGACGATGCGAAAGCATTCGTACACGCAGCGCAATTCCTACAAGCAGCGCGCCACGTCTTCCTTCTTCACACGGCGCCCCGGCGGTTACATCACGCTCCCCCAATGCGCAGGAGCGCCCCCCCCCCCCCCCCCCCCCCCCGGGCTCCACGGGTTCCGTCATCATGCATTTGCGTTGCTGTGCTTTTCTTTTTAGCGGCAAAATTTTCCCGCTAAATTTGCCAGAAAATTTCCCATACTGCAACGCGCGCGGTTACGACGCCGCCGACGGCGACGCCGCTCAACCCGGAAACGGGCGCCTAAGAGCTACACTCTAAAAGAAACATCCAGTACAATATCGAAATTACAGTGAGTGTGTAGGGAGCTAGTGATAATTAATCATAACGTAACACCTGAGGCTCTGGTGCGGAAAAATGAACAAACTTTGAAGTCGAAGAAAAAGACCACAGTAGAAGAATGTATCTGCATATACGGCTATCCCAATGGTTTTTCCTGAAATAACCTCAAATCCAGTCAATCATCTGGATGACCCTGCGGGAAAAGAGAATGAAATACGATCAAAAACGCCCAGACTTTATCCCTTCACCCCCCCCCCCCCCCCCCACACACACACACACACACGCACGCAGGCAAAGAGCACGTACGTTGCCCCGGCTCCCCTCCATTCACTCTATTTTTGGCTACGATATTGTTGCCGTATGCAAACACACAGGCGCACAGCTGCGGGCTACTGGACTATCGTATACAAACGGCATTGTTGGCTACTACGTCGCCGTTCTAAATTTGGAACTTCCTTTTTCCTTCCGTTTTTCCTAGACGGCAAATGGTCTCTCTTTCTCACTTTCTCTCTCTCCCATTTCCAAAACTCATTCGGCACCTCTCACATTCTTTCTTGCTTTCTCCGAGGATCCGCCAGAACAGAAACGTTCAGCCGAGAACAGTAGAGCATACGAAATCTACGCTCTCCACTTCAATTACCGAGTCGCCTTTAACAAACGAAAAGAAACAAAATAAGTACAGAATTAACGGAGTGTAACGTCCTCGCCTCGTTTATAGCCCAATTATACAAATACTCCAGAGAGATAGCAGAGAATCGTGAAGATTGAGGCATTAAAGCGCCGCTTCGGTGCTACATGCTGTCGGCCCAGACGTTTCACTTCGCGTATATCCGGTTTCCGCGCACGCGCAGTGCGTACCGTCTGTTCCCCTTTTCGTCCGTCGTCCCCGGTTCTTTCAAAAAGGTGTAACATAAACCAACTCGCCTGTCTATGCTCATTCTATTGTTCGAGGCGGGGTTTATGCCGCACGTCCGGAGGCTTCCTGGCTCGTGACGACGACCATTCCCCGAAGTGAAGAACCCAGGGGTCCAGTGGAGGTGGGAGAATTGGTAACGTAACGAACGGTTTAATTACATGGTAGCGATACAGTCGTCAAATCCAAGAGAACCACTGGAGCCGCCTCACGCCCCGCCTTATATAGGGTCCGTTTTCTCCCTCACTCTCCGCCAGGGCAGCAGGTGCGACCGCCAAGTGCGTTGCAGCAAAGTCCGCCGCGTCGTAGCCAGAAGTGCGTCGTAGCCATGGTTCTCCGCAGTTAGGCCAGGCCTCTCTCCCCTTCCGGAGCGCACGAACCCACACGCACACACACACACGTCCCGTTGACGTCACGGACGCGTCGAGACTCGCTTTGGGCAGGCTTCGACAGGTGGGCGACAGTCCAGAACAGATCGTGACTCGTTTCCGTACTCGTTTCCGCAGCGTTGAAACTCGGAAGAAGGTCGCCGAAGGTTCCATTCTTAACAGCCCCTCCGGGGCCAGGGAAACCTCGAATGGCCGGTGGTACAATCGCTGGCCTGAAGAGGTGGGCTTGGAGTAGGCCTTGAGAAGACGCTGCAAGCACCAAACAAACTCCCAAACCTCTCACAACGGAGGCATCAGCGGAAACGTCCCCCACAACACCACGCCACACCGCAGTCAAACGCTCGGAATTCGCCAAAGACCCGCCAGACTGGATTACGGATTACCAAAATTTGGTACAATTCCGGGTATCGAGACCCCCTGTCGCCAAAAAAACAACTCATTTTTCCAACGAGGTCACTAAGAACAAAATACAAAAGACAAAAACTCTTCGCAATTTGTGAGGTCCTTTTGGGGTTTCAACGAAGTGCCCCCACTTAGATCCTCATTCCCGTGGATGACGAAGACCTCTGAGATCATCCCTACTATTTTTCGTGATGTCAGAAAAATCTGCTCAACCCATCGGCATTGCCGTTAAATTTGCCTTTCCTTTTTCTTACGCTGAAGTCATAGTAATCGATTTTCACGTGATTTCTAGACGTGAAAATGCGGTCCTTATAGCGCCGATAAAACAATCCGCCTTTTCCATGCCCCGTCACATTGGTCCTAGCAATCTCCTGAGCTGTAACGCGAAACCCTGACACACTAGGGTCGTTCTTCTGCTCGAATGTCAAAGACACTCTGTCTACTCGCAACAGACGATCCAAATTACGTGACGTCGGAGCTACGAGAGATCCTTTAATGATCCCGTCTTCCTCCGCCTTTTTCGCGGGCTCGTTGGGACGGCGTACGCTTTCTAGCGCTGCGAGGTCAGGCTGTTCTACAACCTGGTCCCTCTCATCCCGGTTTTCTGCCTCCAACTCTGGGAGTGCTTGCTCCCCGTCAGCTGCCTCTGGCTCTGGATCACTCGTCAACAAAGGGGCGACCTGACGCGAGTTGGACCTCGTACACGACTGAACTTCTCTTCTCCCAGTTGTTGAGCCCTTTCGCGCAGCAGGAAATCTGACCGGTTAGAAAACAAATAAGGATATTCCAACGGGACTGTTTGCGAGACAGTCGCCTCTGTCACTAGCTCTCCGAACGGGCCAGTTACCCTCACTGTCGCCATAGGCAGACAGACACTGTGCTTTTCGAGCAGCTGCTTGATCCAAACTACCTTTCCAGTAAAATCGGAGGTCGTTACATACGACGGATGAACAACGTCCATCGTCGCTGCACTGTCCCGAAGCACCCTGCACGGCTTTCCGTTTACCTGGAGCTCGTGAAGATAGGGACGAAGAAGCTTCAGGTCCTTGTCACTACCGTTCACGTACACGTACGAGAACACAACCCGCGGTTTCTTACATCTGGCCGCTGTGTGTCCCGGCTCCTGACAGTTGTAGCACAGGAACGGCTTCCTTGCCTCGAACTGCCCTGTTGGGCTTTTCCGCGCCTCGTCTCCGTTCGAGTGTTCTGCGCTCTTTTCTGGGACCTTTTGTCCTGCTTCGGGCTTCTCGGGCCCGTTTTCTCGCGAGCCGTTACCCTGTCGGAAGGTCTTGCGCTGATCGCTTCGGCCGGATTCGCTTTCCTCTCCGCTCAGCTTTCTACGCGTTGCGTACTCTTCGGCTAGCTCAGCGGCCCTTTCGACAGAGTCGACTCCCACCCTGTCCTGCACCCAGAGCTTGACTGACTGCGGAATGCTACGAAAGAACTGTTCGAGGCACACACACTCGACTACCTTGTCTCGGCTTTCGTACACTTCCTCGCTCTTCAACCATTCTATCAGGTTGGTTTTAAGCCCGTACGCGAATTCCGAGTAGCCCTCGCTGCTCTTTTTGGATGCGTTTCTAAACCTTTGACGGAACGCCTCGGCAGAAAGGCGGTACCGCTTCAAAAGGCTGGACTTCACCTTGTCGTAGTCGTCCGCGTCTCCAGCACTAAGGCGCGCGACAACCTCTGCAGCCTCACAGGGCAACAGAGTCAAAAGCCGTTGCGGCCACGTTTCTGGGGCGAAGCTCAACTTCTCACATGTCCTCTCAAAGTTAACTAAGAATAGGCCCACGTCTTCCCCAACTTTAAACGGCTGCATGAGCTTCTTCATTTGATACGACTCGGTCTCACTTGCTCGTACCGGAGACCCAACTCTACTGTTCTGCGAGTTTAATCGCTGTTGTTCAATTTCGAGCTCTAGCCTTTTCAGCGCTCGCTCCTCTGTCGCTGCAGTCTGTGCTCGTTCCTCTCTAGCTGCAGCTTGCGCTCGTTCCTCTCTCGCCGCAGCCTGCTCCTGCTCTCGTTCCTCTCTTGCTGCAGCTTGCGCTCGTTCCTCTCTCGCCGCAGCCTGCTCCTGCTCTCGTTCCTCTCTTGCTGCAGCTTCACTCTTAGCGTTCTGAAGCAGTTCCCACGCAATTTTAATTTCCTCTGCTTCCGCGCTCTCTGAAATCGCTTTACTGATCTCAGATTTCTTCATCTTTTGCTCCACCTCCACACCCAATTCTTCACATAAACAGAATAAATCTGTTCTCAGTAACCTCATTAGATCCATGATCGCTGCTCTTTAGCTTTGGCTTTGTTCTAAAACTTGTCGCGAGGTTGTACCCAAACCTAGCGCACGAGTCAAACACTAAGGATTCCCAGCAGTTCAAAATTAATTACCCATAATCTGAAGCCTGGCGAATCTCAAAGCAAAGTCCAAACGCTCACCCACAGATGTAGCACGATGTCGCATGGTCCAATCCAGTGTTGGACAAAATACTCGATAAAAGTAATTAAGTTAAGTTACTAAATACCTGCTACATAAAGTATTTAAAATACTACTCAAGTTACTTTCACTGTAAAGTATCTTGATTAGAGTACAAATACTTGGAAATGTAATTAAATTACTGTTGAAGATACTTCCGCATTGCGTAATTTGTATTGACGTCAGAGACAACGACAATTATACAGTTTCGCAAATCTGGTTTACCAGAATGGTTTATTAGCACGTAACAACAGAAAAACGAAAAAAAAAAAAAAGCGTCGTAAGGCTATTTTATGCAGTTGAACTATAAGGAGGAGGATATTGTCACGAGTGAGAAATGATGAGGCGGCGAATAACTGAAGAAACTAAACGTCTAATGGGGCGAACTTGTGCCCAAAACAAAATAGAAGTAAGTTAGCGTCGCAGGCGTCGATGTCGGCGAAACAGCAAGATCGAGCGCTGGACGAGACTGACACCGAACCAAAAAAAGAAAAAATTGGCTTGCTTTCGCATGTTTATAGGTGTACATATATTCCGTTTCTCACTTACTGGGAATACTGATACACCCCAGTACGCCTCAACAGGTGACCTGTCGCTTAGCTGTAGATGAGAAATTTAGCCAGTGCAGTACAACCGCTAACCTGGGGTTTTTAACGTGCATCACGCAGTAGTGATTAGACGAACGCGTGCCGGTGCGAAACTCATTTAGATCGAAAGGGGCGGGGCGGTGGGGATCTAATCAAGGATGTTCCCAGCGCAAGCTTTCGCTACCGCCAGGCGGAGCACCTTTTGTACCCGCGTGGGTTTCTGGAACATTCGGCGTAGAACGTTCCTGGCGTACAATATTCGTAACTCGATCACACGACAAGGTTCTCGAACTTACGAGAATGTCAAGTTGTAAGAATCAATATAAGAGGAGTCCGCTCTCTGGAATCGAACCCGGAGGCTCCGCGCGAGAGCCAAGCGCGGCAACCATTCGGCCTCGCGCTCGCTCGGCGACGCGCGTGGCAATATCACTGATGCATGTTAAAAAACATTTCTGGGACAGAAATAAAGAGGTCGCTTTAGCTATAGTGACATCGCTGAATATCACGTCCTGCGGCGCACCTTAGACGCATCGTTTAACTACACTCTATATTTCCTATATGTGGGGAATTCGCTATAAACGAATTCGGGATAGGGATCTGAGTGAATTGATAACAAAAAGAACCCACATAATAGCCACGGGAGTGGTCGCACCTTCTTCAAGTGGGTTGCGTTCAGAAAGGCACTCAGCGTTGGGGGGCACCTTGTTGGGATTTCGGGAAGTCATCTAGATTTTAGTTCGTTTCCTGTCCTGTTCTCCGCTTATCAATGTCCGCTTACAGACGTTGTTCGCGAAAGCAATAAGTGACGGGGTGACCACAAAAATAAAATAAACAAAAGGAAGCCTAGACGTTTTGCCGTAGGGGGGTCAAATATACAAGCAAAACAAAAATGTCTTCTTTTTTTTTTTTTTCCTGTCCACTTCTCTTTTTTTTTTATTAGTTATTTTCTTGACAGTCAAGTCTGCATTGTTGTCGTAGGTCGTTTCCCGGTCTGCGTCGCGCCTCAGTGTGGCATCCAATCCTAACTTCCGAGAAACCACCCCTTTTGTTTGAGGATTTTTTCGGAGAAACTCTGGAAACAAAAAGCGCCTTTGGGAAGGGGAGGGGAAAAACTTCATTGCACGAACTTTGGGAAATATGAGTCACAATCGTCACAAGAGCGATGTTTTCACGAGCTCAATCTAAGTCACCGTATCTTATCGGAGCTAGCAACAGGATTTGGTTGCTCGAAAGAATGTTCACGTTTGCTCGTGCCACGCCCACGTCACTTCACACCGAAAAACTCGGAAAATGGCGGAATGTCAAAAATGTATTTGAGATAATGAGTACAAGATACTCAGAAATGTATTTAAAATAGAGTATTAAATACTCTCGATCAAAGGTATTTGCAAGATACCAAGATTCTTCAAAAAGTATTTAAGATACAGTATCTTGAGTAGAGTATTTGAGATAGGCACAAGTCTGGTCCAATCCCAACCGCTGCCAACCAGTTGTTCGAGGCGGGGTTTATGCCGCACGTCCGGAGGCTTCCTGGCTCGTGACGACGACCATTCCCCGAAGTGAAGAACCCAGGGGTCCAGTGGAGGTGGGAGAATTGGTAACGTAACGAACGGTTTAATTACATGGTAGCGATACAGTCGTCAAATCCAAGAGAACCACTGGAGCCACCTCACGCCCCGCCTTATATAGGGTCCGTTTTCTCCCTCACTCTCCGCCAGGGCAGCAGGTGCGACCGCCAAGTGCGTTGCAGCAAAGTCCGCCGCGTCGTAGCCAGAAGTGCGTCGTAGCCATGGTTCTCCGCAGTTAGGCCAGGCCTCTCTCCCCTTCCGGAGCGCACGAACCCACACGCACACACACACACGTCCCGTTGACGTCACGGACGCGTTGAGACTCGTTTTGGGCAGGCTTCGACAGGTGGGCGACAGTCCAGAACAGATCGTGACTCGTTTCCGTACTCGTTTCCGCAGCGTTGAAACTCGGAAGAAGGTCGCCGAAGGTTCCATTCTTAACACTATCTTTCAATGTATACCAATGACGGGTGTTTTGCCTGTGGAGACTCGCAGAATAAGGCAGTTTCCACGTTTTGGAATTTTGTTTCGGAGGATAAATACACAGGTCAGGGGAGTTCGGGCCGATCCGCTTTCCTCCAGAGGATGAGAGAAGAATGACGTAAACACGCAAGTTCATCGGTCGTAATGAATATGTCCACCGGGCACCGCTCCTTTCGGGGTGTGGGACGAAAATATAACTTCGTAAAGATAGGTTGCTGAACTCTTCTATCAGAAACTGCCATATATATATATATATATATATATATATATATATATATATATATATATATATATATATATATATATATATATATAGTTGTTTTCTTAAAAAAAAAGAAAATGATTCCTGCAAGTGTGGTACTTGTTAATTGACTCCGTAAGTGTCACGTCATAGGTCCAAACAAACCGTTGCTAGGGTCGTTGTTATGGACGAATACATGTGGCTCGGTTTCGCTACGAAAACCCGACCGTTCAAAAATCAGGAGTAGGATTTAAACTTCTAAAAATCACAGATGTAGAAAGCTTGAATGTCATATATGTTTCGACCGAAGTGTGCCGGTAATCGCTCGTTTCTGAAATATTTACGACTGCAACTTCCGGTCCTCAAGATGCCTGCAGCAGACGACGAATGCAAGCAGTATGCCGTCTGCCGGACGCCGGCCGGCCAAACCGGGGCCGTCGTTTGAATCGTGTGAATAAAGACGATATTCTGACATCGCGTTTGTTTGAAATATAATGAGTTTCATACACTTATAAGAATTTATAGAGGGGTGCGATGCAAAATATGGTTTATCGAAAGTCCGGACGTCGATCGAGATGATCGTCTGCTAAAAGATCGCATTGCACCCGTGAGAAAAGCACTTCAGGCGATCGGTAGAGATCCCAAATTTTGTTTGCGGACTCGCGCTATGCGAGGGTGCTTCGTATACCTGGTTGTAGCCATCGCGTGGTGAAAGACCCTTGCAGTTTCTTCAGATTTCCGCAAGACCCCAAAGCGCGAAAGAACTGGATAAAAAACATAAGGTGAGTTCATTACAGATTGTACTCGCATCGCGGGTTCGATGGAGATCTTCACCAAAAGAGCACATCCACGGAATTTGATGTATACCAAGGGGAAAAAAAAAGCAAAATACTGCGAAATTGCGATAGACATGCAATTCTTTAATAACCTGACAAGTTGACAACCATAATAATAATAATAACAAACGACTAACCTCGACGGCGTACGATTTGTTTCTCATGCTGGCCTGCACTACGCCGGTAATGCACTTCAGGTCGTCGTCGTAACTGATCTGCATGGCGTGGTTTGATTTTACTGCATTTTCACCCCTCGTGAGTCGTAACTATGCTGAATACTTCCCAAAAAAAAAAAAAAAAAAAAAACCGCACAATGCGGAGGCTTCTACGGCCATGGTGATGCAATTGTTTTTGTCGCTCGTTTACCGACGCAATTCAATGAAGACGCCCGCTGCAACAGAGGCCAGCAAATCTATCGTGTCGTCTGCTACCAAAGCAAAGCGGAGTGCAAGTCTTCAGAAATGGCTTTCATCGTTGCGATACGACACTGAGACGACAAGAACATCTTCCTAATTCGATATCAAGAAGTTAGGTTGCTTACAAAAAATTATTTACTTACTTATAAGCAAAAATCTAGCCTCATGTGGAGTCTCCATGCATTAGTCCATAGCAACGTGCCTCGCAACGGTTTGTTTGGACCCAGACGCCTTGTTGTGACGTCATCACTTACGGGGTCAATTGTTAACTCTCCCTGCCCCCATTTACTGTTTTCCGAAAGTTCATTTTCAACACCGATTTGGGAGCGTGAGAACATATTTTACCGAGCTTCATAGCTATAAATTTAAAATTGCAGCATTGGAGCAAAAAAAAAAAAAAAATCAATAATTAGCTTCGGTCTTCCAACGCTACATCAGTGCACCCCGAACAATGCCCCAACAAACCATCAAACCTCGGCGCTCCCCCATACCGCCCGCGTCCTAAAGTCCCTCGATGTTTTTTCACTGCCAGGGACGTTACCGCGTCCGGGTACACAGCTTATTTGTGCTCTCATCAAGCTACGTCTGCACTGAGGGCAGGCACGTATCCAGGGGGGGGGGGGGGGGGGGGCCCATGGGGCCCGGCCCCCCCCCCCCCCCCCCCCGAAATCTTCCATTTTGCTGGGACCTCCTCTCCCCCCTCCCCCTCATACAGCATTTTGTCATGGGCGGGCCCCCCCCCCGAAACAAAATCCTGGCTACGTGCCTGACTGAGCGGGTGTGGAAAGAAGGGTGTTCAAAGGGGGTGTAGAAAGGCGCACCGGGCTATTGTGCGACGAACTTTCGTAAAATGAATGAAGAGCACCTGCGCTTGTCTTTAGAAGACGCGGAATGCTTTCTAATTACTGTTTTGTATATGATTCTGAGACAATATACAGAATAATTGACTCTCGGGAACATTACGGTCTCTTTATATGAGGAAAAAAGATTGGGTACTCAAGGCGCGGAGCCTTGCGGGCGGTAATTAGAGCGGCATCGGAATGCAGAGCGTTATATTTTATTGCCCGTAATATTATCTTCAACATTTGGTACAAATTTCTGAAACAGACGGAGGATAAAAACTATGCTTTTTCATTTTTTTCTCCTATATCGCAAAGAGCGGCGATGTTGAAGCGTCGACCGCTTTGTCTGATATCAGAAGCGAGTGGGTCGCCAACTGTTCACCATCCGTGCCGCTCATCAGAGAGACAACAAACATGGAGCACCTTATCGCTGTTCGATAGCGCCGCAAGCCTCCATGGCACGAAGCGGTCGCTCGACCTTCGCTGCACCGCCGCCGACTCTGCGTCCGAAGCGCATCGTGCATGCAGCGCGCGCCAATCAATTCTCGCAAGACACGAATCCCCTTCGTACAAAATGGACGCGCATTTCTGGTTTATCGTCCAACACAACGCGCGGCCTCGACAGGCTCTCGAGTCTGACGCAATATCAGACATCCGCGCTCAGGCCATGGTTCTCACGCGTATCATCGGCGCCACAACGATAGGAAGCTATTGAGCGCGGAAGCGGCGAGCAGAGTCTGCCTTCGTGACGCCGTTGGAGGCCCGAAGAGCTGCGCGGCCTGTTATTATATACTGAGGTGCCGGGGGATACGCGACTGGCCGGCGCGCCTACTTGTGCAGTGACTTCTCTACTCCGTTTCACCTGACGGACAGCAGAGGACGCTGCGAACCATGGAAGCCAATCCAACGCAATCCGAGTCACGTGACCTTCGGTTGTGCACGGAACACGCAGTCACGTGATCCGTTCACAGCGGAGGATTGACCGGGATGGTTGCAGTCCATCGTTAGGTGAAACCAAGTATAGTATTCCGCCGTAGGTGAGTATATACCGCGAGTGTGTAAGCCGCTAGCTGGGACTCGAGAAAGTGCCCTCACCCTTGCATCAAGAAGGCCCGACACCTGGGCAGAGAATTACAGCATGAGCGCGGCCTAAATGGTATAGGTGAGCCTCATTGTCAAGACGATTTTACCACGAGGCGAGCTTTGAAATGTAGAAGCCCGTACGAGGTTCAGCGTCGACGCGCGCTGTGCAGACAGGGATGTTGAGGGGTATCTTTTTTTACGAGTTGTGTGATTATTACATCGCCCGCGACCATGCAGTGTGGTTCGCGAACATGAAGCTTCCCGAAAGAGCTGCGCTACTTGACTATAGAGCATTATGGGCTCTTTTGGTAAGAACAAATGATGTCATTGGCCTCACAGGCATCATTGTACGGGCTACATGCCTTTCTGTGACTCCTGCGCTCACGAGCGCAAATAAATACCAATACCAACTACATCCTCGCGTGTTCGGTTATGTCTTCATATATATCCTCATATTATGTCCTGATAGCAGCTTCATAAACTGCTAATCATGTTTAGGGAAAGAGCTGCAAGTTGCATCACCATATTTAGCTAAATTTGTCCGTGCCGTTTGTGCGACACCTTAAATACAGAACGAAGGAAAATTATACGTTGTTTAGAGAGAGAAAAGTGGGTCTGTCTTATATACGGCGACACTGCAGAGTTCACGCTGTGGATGAGAAATTTAGCGAGTGCAGTATACGTCTGCTAGCTTGGAGTGTTTAACGTGCGCCACGCAGTAGAGGTACACGACCGCACACCGGTACGATGCCCATCAGGGTCGAAATGGGCAGGGGTGGAGATTGAAAATCCTTCGGCAGCGCGCTTTCGGTCAGCGTGCTGTGAGATGCGGCTAACCCACTTGACTACTGATCCCTCAACCATGAATAAAAAAAAACAAAAGAAAACAGAAAAACCCAAATTTATATTTTAAGCCACAAAAAACATATCTTTCGTGACTTGCACATATCTCGATCACGTTAGAAAACGACGTGATTTATTGTCCTAATACGTATGCGTATTAGGACAACCTAACCAGGGAGTCGAACCGGTCATTATTTCGTTTCGTTTTAAATTCGGGTTCAGTAGCCTCCTCTTTTTTCCGGTTCCGGTTCGGTTCCGGTTCAGTGATGAAATCGAAATAACGGCTCGGTTACCATTTCCACCAAGTACGAACTGGTTCAAACTGCTTCTTAAAAAAGAACTTGAAATCCAAAGCTTCCAGTCGTTAAGGAAGTGTGTTCAAAACAAAATCAGCTGCGTAAAAAAAAAAAAAATGAAAACCATGCTGCGGAAACGAGGCTAGTAAAACAAATATATGCTTAATTTTGTTTTGTGATCTCGATTTTTTATCGCAAAATTTGTTCCACGCTCAAAACAGTACAAAATTAGGTGCAGTACTCACATGTGAAGTCAATCAGCCGTCACGCACAGTGATACCGTGACGGTAGCACGCACCCTACTCGCAAACTACCCACCCCGCACGCCCGAACGCCTTGCTTGAATAGGGAGTTTTCGTTTTCGTAGACCGCTTTTCCCCCTATACGCTCTCCGCAACGAAAACGCCGCTACTGCGCCTGCGTGCCGATAGCCTTGACTGTAGAGTTCCGGGTATTGTAGCGGGGTTGCGGAGGGCGTTGCGGGATGGCGAAAACGATCTACGAAAACTCCCTAATGACTGAGTTCTAGAAGAGGGGCACAGTGAAGGGAGGTCTAAAGATAATTAAAACAAAAAAATTAGATAAAAAAGGGCGACATGCTGCTTTCGAAAAACGCACGCACGCACGCACGCGCGCACGCACGCGCGCACGCACGCACGCACGCACACAAACACGCACGCGCTCGCACGCACGCGCGCGCGCGCACACACACACACACAAATTTCTTCTGGGCGATTGGCGTCCCGACGGGGTACCGGACATTTCATTGAATACCGTTTCATGAAAAGCCGTTTCATCGAAAGCCGCCTCATCGAAAAAGTGAACATTTCACTGAACGCCGTTTCAATGAATTTCAATTCACCGAATTTTGGAACCTTATAGTGTTTTTACACGCTCTACTCTCGCCTCCCTCTGAGTTGTTTTCACGCTGTTGTCGAATCACCAGTAATATAATTACTGCCCTGGTCACTTTTTTCACCAAACGTTTGGTTTTTGAATCATAGAGTGGGTATATGTGACTTACTGTTTGCAGGTAAGATAAGCGGCTGTACTCCATCACCTACTTTGCTCCCTCTTTGTTAACGCATGAAAGTTACATCCGGAAAACACTGCTCATATATCAGGGTAAAAAAGTATCATAATAAACGGAGCGACGGTGGCTGGTCGCGAAAGGCCAGATGGGGGTGGGGGGAGTATTTCCCCAAAACCGGGTTTCACGGCCCGGCCGCTGGGTCTCGGAGAGGGGATCGAGGGGAGTGTGACAAAGGAGGCCGGTAGCCTGACCGCCGTCCGGCCAGTGGAATGTTCCTCAAAACGTAAAGTTGGAGTTGAACCCGGTTCCTGACAGAGGGTTTTGCTACAATACAAAAGTCAGTCTGTAAACACGAGTAACCGCAATATCCCTGGTTCGAATGCCGCGTGCCAAGGTTCTCCTTACACTCATTGTCATGCGGCATTCGAAGCAGGGATATCTCGCGGTGACTAGCGTTCGAATCTGACTGTATTTTGTATGGTGTATAGACGTTTTCACTGTTTACAAATAGCACAGTCCACACGTGCTAAATCACACTCCGGCCAACTCTAACGCGCAATTGCGGCCAGCCAGAAAGTGCGCGTGCATAACACACAGACACAGCAATGAACACCCTCAAACGACTTTATGGAAAGGTGTATAAGCAGTGTGACTCCGGCTTAAGGGCACAAATGAGCTGGTGCATAATGTCGATTTTTAAGCAACCCGAGACTGAGGAATACGAAAGGTGACGCCAAGTGAGACGTGCTCCTTCTCTTCTCTTGGTGTCACCTTTAAAGTTCCTCAGTCTCGGATTGCTTCAAAATGTTGAGGGGCCGAGTGGGTTAGCACACACCAGCTCGGAGCACGTGGAGCGAAAGCTCGCGCTGCAGAACCCAGGATCCTGGGTTCAATCCCCCATCCCTGCCCGAGCATCGTACCGGCGGTCGTCGGTCACTGCGTAATGCACGTTAAAGACCCCAGGCTAGCAGTCATACTGCACTGGCTAAATTGCTTATCTACAGTGGGTAACAATGTCGCCATATTCTGGCAGGCTAAAATCCTGCTGTATAAACAACTAACGACTAATTTGTTTGTTTGTTTGTTTGTCAAAAGTTTGAATATAACTATTCTTCGCCGCGCCTTTTTTTAATTTTCGTATTTACCTGATTACTTGTATCTTTATTATATCCTGGCAGAATAACTTGTTTTTGTTTTCTAAGAACTGCGGGCATCTAACTCCGATTCCTTCAGACCCTGTTCCCGGATGAATATGACACAGCAATACTTCGCTCTCGGCAAAAGGGTTTATTCACTCACTCATTGCCGGTGGGGGGTTTCGGGATCGGGGAACGGTCATCAGCGGGGCCGGGGGGAGATCCGCTGCCCCGCAGCTGCTCAAGTCCCAGCGGTAGTCGTCACACCGCGTCGTGTCCAGGGTCGCTGTCCGTCCGTTCGTCGAGTCCGCCACTCGACTTCGCACCCGCACTCCCCGCGCCAGCGTCCGTGTCCCGTCGATCCCCATGCCAGCGTCCTCGTCTCCTGTCGCCGCTGCACGCTGTCCTTCGTCCAAGCTGCCGTGCGAGAGAGAGCCTTCCTTTGTCCGGCCTCCCCTTTTCAAGCCTTCGCCCCTTTGTCTTGGGAAGCCAGTCGCGTGACGTCAGTTGGCTTAGGGGAGCGGTCCAGCCGGACCTTGAGCTGCGCGAGGTCACCGCCGCTCCCCCGAGGCGGGACGCATCTCGGAGGTTTGGCCCGCTAAGCTTCTGCCGGAAATTGGGGCCCAGAGGGTCGGCGCGGGGGAGGGCAGCCCGATCTCCACACCTCCCTCCCCTCAAGGCTCAGACTCCGGGGGGCTTGAGGTTGCGTGGTTCCCAGGAACTCCGGCGGGGAACTCGATCAGCTGAGTGTCACCGATGATGACGAGCACCCTCGATGGTGATGGTGGTGGCATCAAACCAGGCAGGCCAGTGGTGGATATTCATTCGCTGGGCAGCCCGCGACCGACGGAGCACGTCCACGAACTGGTCCGGAGCACCACAGCTCACAGCACGCACGGGCACTCAGGCACACACAACACACGCCGGCTCTTAAAGTTCGCTTCCGTGCCAAATATTCCAGACAGCGAATCGCGCAAAAACAAATACCGGCACGCAATACCAGACAGCGCGACGAAACCAAAATCTTTCGATCATTGGACATGCCACGAAATAAAAACAAAACTCTTCATTTCAATACCAACAGGCAGGCAATCATCAAGAACTCACGCTACACGTTCGAGAGGTACGTAAGAGGGAACTATTCCTCAACTAAAAAGCATGAGCACGTACACGGCCACTGTACAACGTTTGTTCCTAAAACTCAACCGCATTCTTTTAAAACAGAAAACAATCTGACCGAACCCCAGAACCGCTCACCTGCGATAACAGTAATGATTTCCAACACACTCCCGAGGAACGCACAAAACCTCAAAAATGAACAATAACCTCCCGTAAGACAGCGACGGCCACAAATCCTGCCCCACTCGCGAGGTGCGACTAAAATATCTACGGAAAATAAACACGCTGCCAACAGTAGCAATTACTCCAGACGGGCACTCATGCACTCGGCGTTCGCGACACCCGAGCTACAAACACGCTACAGCCAAGCTATGCAGCACGCCTTCATCAGAAGGGATAATCACCTTACTGAAAGGCTGGTGTTCCGTGGTACCGGCCACTTACACCAGTACAAATGGAACAGTATCTAGATCGTGCGAACAACAGATCTAATCGGACAGGCTATTTACATGGCTATGTCCGTAACGTCTGGGCATGCAACCAGATGTTACCGCTTCACTGCTCGGAGGCGACCTCCCAACACGAGCGACGAGCGCGTAACGTCGGTCCGCACCGAACCCCGCATGGGCTCGACAACCGCGACAAGCGCATCGACGCACGTTAGAGTTCTCCCCCAGCCAAACCCCGACACCGCATAACTAAAAAGTCTTCCAGCTGATGTCAAGGCTGGCCGGGATTGAGCAATAAAAGTACGCCGTCAACGCTTCTCGCGACTATTCGACGTTCTCGACCCGAGCAACGTGTCCACATACAAACGCAGTAGGCTACGCACAAAGCTCGCCCCCAACCAAGTCAACACGCCGCATAACTGAAAAGTCTTCTTGCGACTGTAAAGAGAGGCAGGGTTCGAACAATGTAAGTACCCCACACGCGCACCTTTCATCTTCCGCGCAACAAGCACGACACTGAAATGCCAAATAATCTAACCGGCCGGTCTTGGAAATGGACGAGCTAATAAACTATATTTGCTCTGCATGAACAGTTTCCGCAGCGTCGAAGTGTCTACCGCATTTACCGCTGGATTCCAACACCCGCTACCCATTCATGCAAAGGCTGCAGTTTGTACAGCGACGGGCTGACCCAACGCACAACAGTTATAGGCCGCCGACGGCCATGCCGCTGCCATAATTTCTAGGCTTCCCGGGCACGTACCCGCCGACGTGAACCGTGCGTTTTCCCGGGCCAACCGCGCATCTGTACAGGATAAAACTATGAACAACTCGTCACATCCTCGCAAGACCGCCACTTCCCTCGTGCAGCTTTCCACCGCACAAGCACAGCTATTTCCCCACCTAGCTGTCTTTTCTCCCCTAAATTTATAATTTCGCTCTAACCCAACTCTCTCCACGACTAATTACGCTCTCTACGCCCTCGCGTCCCAACGCGAACCCAAACACGGCTGAGAACCGTACTGTTTCCGGCGGCAGCGCAAAGCGCGCGCTGACCGCCGCTCCTCCGGAGACGGAGGAAACGAAATGAAAGAGTAACTCCCGCCGCGAGGCTCAACCATCGATATGGCGGTGTGAGGATCCGGAACCAACTGTGCGCACAATTAAACGGAATCAACCTCACGACTCTACAACCAGATACGCACGGGTCATGCCCATCGCGTCAAACTGGCCTCCACGGAGCATTACACACGCACAGCCACTGAAAAGTGAAAACGGAAACTCTGTGGTTTTCTGGATTCCGATCTCTGCGCACCAGACATCGCGTATCCCGCACGATTTAGTGGGCTTAGCCCCTAAATGTAGCCTCTGGCCACTAGGTACTCGTTCAAAGCGATCATGGTTGGAACCAAAAGAGCGCATACCGTACCTTAAAACGCTGTCAATTAACAAGGCTCAAAACCGCGCTGACAGCTCAAGCAAGGCCAACTGGGAGCTAGCATGCAGTAAAAACCGAGACGCTAGTCTCCTCCCGGACAAAATGCACTGCGGGGATAATTTCCAAACACATTCCGTGCAACCGCCATCCGCCATGGGAGCGTTCTCCACCCAGAGCGATGCCTCTCTAACGCGTCCGATCGGTAACAAGCGTTCCAAAACATTACATCGATACGCGAGCAAAGGCGGTTAGGCGCGTCACATCCCCCAAACCGTGAGTTGGCATCTTTCCCAGCAGACGTGGACGGCCGGAGGCGTAGGTGGGGGGACGCCCGACACTACAGGCCTCGAGGGGTGCGGTAATTTCGACGCACACAGCGCTCTTGCACAGCAGGATCAACCTGCTAGCATCCAACGGCGCGCTGAACAGCAAAAAATCAAGGCGCTTCTCGTAACGGGGGATACGCAAATTCCTGACAGGCTGGGAAAAAGGGTTAACCCCTAACGACAACGGTCAAGGTCCGCGCCTCCTCGTCGGGCAGGCGAAATTGTCAGGACATTCGTGCGGCGCGCCCGCAACGAAACTTCGTGCGGCGTTCCTGCGACGAAGATGACCCCCAAAAAGAGCGCGAAACAGTGTCCAAATTCAACCGGAAACAGGTTAGGAATCGGAATGCCTGCCTGATCGAAAATCAGGCCCCACGTTGCGGCGCCAGTTTATGCGGGCATCTAACTCCGATTCCTTCAGACCCTGTTCCCGGATGAATATGACACAGCAATACTTCGCTCCGACGACCGGCGCCGCGTGTCGGTCGCGCTCGTCGCAGCTTCGCCTCTTGGCGCCTCCATATTTTGCCACAGTGGAACAAACAGGCCGACAGATGTCTTTTTTGTTTCTATTTTGATGTTTCTTTGCTTTTTCGTTCCTTGGGGAATATTGCTTATCAGCAAGAAACACACACACACACACATGACGCACACGCACACACAGTAAGATTACCTTTTACGCCTCTCAGTTTCAAATACACTCCGTTTCACCTTACGATGTTCCACGATGGATGCTATGAGCTACCTACGCCAATCCATAGCTCGTAGCTTGTCACGTAACTTCGCACTCCCCGCGTCGCACCGCCCCACGGAAAGTCACGTTCAAGTGGTACCCTCCAAGCTATGAATTAGCGCCGGTGGCTCGTAGCGTCCTTTGCGGTCCATGGTAAGGGGAAACAAGGCATAGAAGTGTACGTACGCATGTACCACGCCGACTCGCCGACGTCAAATCGTGCTGCACATAGACGTGATATATATTCCGCAATATATCCCGCATCCGCAAGAAGGCGCGGCTCACATTTTATTACGCCGAACCGTTGTCCTATGAACCGGTAACTGCCATATCAGATCACGGTTTCGTTCCGGTTCAGGTTTCGGCTACTTTCGCTAACTTTATTGGGCAAAGTAAGTTCTAGTTCAGAAGGCAGAAGTCTGCTTTGCTAGAAGTCCCTATGGACTTTTAGCAAACCGTTACCGTGTTTCGCCGTACCGCACTACTGGAGCCTTTCAAGCATGCGGTCACGATATCACCCGGGCGCGCGTATAATTAAAAGCACGCTTCGAAGGTTCCAGTAGTGCGGTACACAGAACACGGTAACGGTTTGCTAAAAGTCCATAGGGACTTCTAGCAAAGCAGACTTCTGCCTTTTGAACTAGAAGTTACTTTGCCCAGTAAAGTTAGCGAAAGTAGCCGAAACATTCACTGTTCAAAGCCAAAGCAAGCTTTCCAAGGGCAGACCACAGGGGTCGACCTTCGTAACGGCGCAATTTCGAAGAGACATCGCCGTTCATCCGCATCTCGATGGCACACACGTCCTGCGAAAGTGCCGACCGTGCGCATTGATCGCTACGTTATCCGGAGCACGAGAACGAGCTCCTCCGCACGGTCACCTGCAGTGCTATCCGCCTCGGCGCTAGACAAAATTGATGGGTTGGTGGCGGGTGAGCCAGGCAATCGCCGATATCGGGCACCCGAAGGGTCGAGGCCTTCGCGCCGGGCGTCCGAGAGCTTCCTGGGTCGCCGCCGATTCTCCGCTGATGCGTCCGCGGAATACTCGAGCGCGGTGGGTCCTTTGTCCCGATGGTATAAAACAAAACAGGCAGGACGATGACGGGGCGGACTCAGTCACGCCGAAACGGGCTCAGGGACGATGGGAGCGGAACGTGCTGCCGTTTCTGGCAGATGAAAACGGAGGGAGATTAACGTATAAGTCAGACCGGCGAAAAAGCATCATGGTCGATGCGTTCTTGATTTGATCTCTGGATGTCTTACTTCATGGCTTCCTGTTTGTGTGTGTGTGTTCCTTCTATCTTCTCTCTGTCCGTGGGCCCCTTCGATGACTGTGCTATTCTTTGAGGAATTGTCACCTGGACCACCCCATCGAAGGAAAACACACGAGCGACATGCCATACGATCAAACTGATAAACTGATATTCTTCTCCGTCTGTACTGCCTGAGCGACAGCGTCAACAAGGGGAGATAATCCTGGCGCACACACTTGATGGGTCAGGAGGAAATAGAGAGTCAATAGACCTTTTCGGCCTCCGTCGCATGGGCGCTGCCATCTTGGAACCACGTGACCCGGCGGCCATAAGGTGGCTTCAACTCGTCGCTCCACTCTCCCCTCCGCGCCTTGGCGAAGGCGCGGCAATATTCGCGTTTTTTGTCGCGTTTCACAGCCTTTCTAGCCTTATGGTAAATTGCCACTCGATGTTTACATTTACATCTTAATTGCATGCCATCATTATGTGCACGAATACATATGCAGTTAATTTTGTAACCGATTTTGACTATTTTCACAGTCTGCGTGCGGATACGCGTGGAGGGAGGAGATACAGAAATCAGCGTCAGACCTGGCGCATATTGAGCCCAATTATTTATGACAACTTAAATTTACACAGTGATAGTGGCGGAATTTTCGAAATAAGTATAGTGCAATGTATATGTATAATCGCGCATTTGACCAAAATACTACGCAGCATATTAAGCTATGTGTGTTTCCTGAAAGCCTCCGGCCTTGCCTTCATAACAAATTTAAATAGTTGTTTTTGATTATATAGGACATATAATATATACAAGTGACGAACGTTTAATTCACATTTTATCTGATGCATGGGATAATGGTAACATCCACATCGGGCGATTTGTTTGTGCACGACATTACACCTAAATCTGTTAGCCGGTCTTAAATCGTTTTCGCAATAGAAACGTTTGCTTGATTTGTTTATTTATGAATTTAGAGAAACTTTACACTATGCTCGGTCACATATCTGCAGTCATTAAAGGGTGTTTACATTTTTTATACAAAATCTAATTAATAAATTTTATTTATTTTAAACACAAAGACCCCTGTGAAATAATCTGTCACAGGCAGCTTGAGAGTGCCTAGGGCTCGCATTATGTTTTGCCGAAAAGAAGCCATCTACATGGAAATCACCCAAGTTCAGGGTTGTTGATTTTAAATCGCATCAGTTTGCATAGAGATCTGTCATGAAGGTTCACGAAGTCGTGCCTAGCATTCGACTTCAACCAAACGTATGAGAGATCACTCCTCTCGTAGCCTTAATTTTATTTGGCAAAGTTTGTCAAAGACAAAATTTCAGATTTCAATTGATGGGCCTCACCTATCTCATGTGCCAAGCACGCCGTTATCAGATTTCAGTAAAACAAATAGTTCATTTTCTAACGCCAACGTTGTTAAATGCTGTTAATAAGTACTTTAGCAAGGCCAATAGCTAAAGGAATTTCCCACCCGACCTAGGACGCGAACCTTCGAAATATATCATGAGTACTTAATTTTTTTTTAATAATACATCCCCAGACAATATCACTTATTTCTTAGAATATCCGCATATTATAGGAGACATTTCGAGTTTCTAAAGTTCACAGAATGTTGGTGTCCGTGAAAATCAGTCAGTGAACTTGCGACTTCGTGTGTTTTTCGCGATTTAGGAGGTTTTTAATCAGGTTGTGGACCTGCATTTTTACTATATATCTACTCATTAGTCTCTTCGTTAGTTTATTTTTTCTGGAAACTAGGGTCAGTGGGTCAGGCCGTAGACGATGGAATCCTCCTTGTGCATCGGAGTCGTTACGCCGCCGAACCTGACCGAAATTAGCGACGAACATGACCAGATGCATCGTAAACCGTTCGTAACGAAGTCCGCGAATATGACTCGGAGTCGAAACCACTTCGTGGTTCTTGAATCGGCTCAGTACCACAGTTTTATTAGTTGTGGACTATAACGGGCACATTTGTATGACGAAATTAGGCGAGAATGACATAACACACCAGCACAGCCGAGAGCGCGCTGAAACCGAAACCAACCAAACTGAAGCCACCCAATGGCGCCGAGTGCGTCAGCGCCCTCTGTCCGCCGGTCGGGTAACTACTGAGATGAAAAGGTCTATACATTATCCATTTTATACAGGGTGCTAATTTTTATTCGAAACAGATTTAAAAAAAAGCACCTTTACTGCTACGTGAATGCCGTCTTCACTGCATGTTTCTTGAGCTCGGCGGACATTCGAGAGGTGAACACCCCTCACAATCCGGTGAGTAATTAACTAAAATTCGTTAATTAACTTTTTAATTATTGGTTTTATGGGCCATGTTTCCGTCGGAATTTGGAAGGCAGCCACCCTGGAAGGCTAGACCAACTTCACACAATTAAGAAAATAAAAGTACTGGGTCGGAAATATCCTTCGACTCCTTTCCTCCGATTCCGAAGCTAAAAGTTCCAAGTGCGCCGGAAGCGCCGACCACGTGACGCTTGTAGAAGTGACGATTTCGTGACGTACAAATCGTCGTGATCTCATATCTCCCCCACCGACAAACAATCGTGAGTGAAGCTCCGAGGGCAATGACGAATTAAAAGCGAGAGCGCTGAAAACTGTCCCAATAACACCCGCCGCACCCTGACTGCCGCAGTGCAGATATGAGATAATGACGATTTGTACGTCGCGAAACCGGCACTTCTACAAGCGTCACGTGGTCAGCACTTCCGGCGTACTTGGAATTTTTAGTTTCGGAATCGGAACATAGAAAGGGTAGAAATTATCGACAAATATCACCAAACCAGTTGCCTTTTTTTTTTTTTAATTGTGTAAGTTGGTTTAGTTTGCCAGGACGGCTGTCTTCAAAATTACAATTGCAACATGGCCCATAAAATCGATAATTAAAAATTAAATTATCGATTTTTTGGTAATTACTTACCAGACTGTGACGGTTCATCGCCTCTTCAATGTCCAGCCGAGCTCAAGAAACATATAGTGAAGACGGCATTCCCGTACAGTAAAGACACCCCTTTTTAAAAAAAAATTCTTTTCGAATAAAAATATTACCCTGTATATTGCTTTTACATTCCTCTTCATGAAGTCACACACATGCACGCACACGCACGCACGCACGCACGCACACGCACGCACGCACGCACACACGCACGCACGCACGCACGCACGCACGCACGCGCGCACACACGCGCGCGCACACACACACACACAAAAAAAATCAGTTTTCGTAGATCGTGTTCATTTATTCTTTCGGGATCGGTTCAGCAGTCATAGTTATTTGTTTTCAATTCCCCCCAATACATTAGTTCTGTGGCCAGCTGTACGGCATCGTCAAGACTGTCGCGTAAAATATTATGACGTCGATCGATGAAAAATGGTTCTACTGATTATCCTTCCCCACGCTCGCGAAGTTTGACCTAACGTTACTAGATTACCTCAGTTGTGGAATTCCTTTAAATGAAGGTTCTCCCCCCCCCCCCCCCCCCCCCCCCCCCCTCACTCCAATCCGCCTGCCGTCGTGTTTGAAGCGCCATCTAGATTTTCGCTTCATAACTGTGTGATAGAGCTGGAGTTCCTGTATATAGCTACCTACGGTAGCAGAGATGCGCATTCAGCCTCGGCGGGTGGCTGTGGTGTCGGCTTTCCTGCACGGCCATGGATGCTTTGCTCGTCACGTGAATGCATTTGGCGAATAGCGGCGCCGCGCGCGTCGCCGCGCGTGGAAAACAGAAAACGATGCGAAAGCAGGGGAACATACGCGGTGCGCGTGCAACGTCGGCGGAGTGACCGTAGCGGTGGCTTTCCTGCACGGTGCTGAATGCTTTGCTCCTCACGTGATCGATCTTGGCGAATAGCGGCGTGGCGGCGCGGGGAAAACAAATGCGCAACTCTGCCCCCCTTTGGGGAGCATATAAAGGAAATCTATATAGAGCAGACCTTGAGCGCCATCTAGACGCTGAGCTTCGAAACGTATGTATTCCATAGAATACACAACAGTTACCATAGTAGCCGTCCGGCGCGTCGTGGTGAGTGAGGGGGGGGGGGGGGGGGTACCGCTCGTGCAGTCATGCATGCAGCGTCTATGAGCAGTTTCCTAACTGAGCTAATCTAATAACGTTGGTTTGGCCGTCACCCCGGCTACATCGATTTATTTCTGCGAGTCCCGGTAACTCGCTGTAATAACTCAATCCACAAAAATATATTAAAAAAAAAACTAAAAGTTTTTTTAGATATTTTTGTGGATTGAGTATAAGCGACGGTGGCAACCAGACAACCGGCAAGCCGGTTGTTTGGTTGCCGCCGTCGCTTATAGATGGCGGTAGCTGTCCAGAGGATTCAGTCGAGATTTATTTGTGCGCGCGTAGGTCGTGCGCTTCCCGGAAATCGCGTATTTCGTGACGTCACGCTGATTCCTTGCACCTTCCGGGCGCGCATTAGAAAGTTAGATGATTTCAACTTCTTCTGAACTCGCACGAAAACGCCCTGTGACGTAGGAGGGCACTTCTTTCCCGGCCATTCGGTGGAGGGCACCAGTTGCGGCTCCTCGTTTCATCGCCGTCTGGCGCGGATGTTCTCCGCTCGCCCGAAAGCGCACCGTCCTTAACCAACGCGCATGCTTGCGTCTCCGACTTGAGACGCACGACCTACACGCGCACAAAAACGCGTTGGTTTGGATCGCGCTTAAAGCGCAATTCAATCCGACGCGTTTTTGTGGGCTTCCCGGAAATTGCGTATTTCGTGACGTTTTGGCTGTTTCCGGTGCGTCACAAGCGTGCGCGTTGGTTAGGACGGTGCGCTTTCGGGCGAGCGGGAGCATATGCGCCCGACGGCGAAGAAACGCGGAGCCGGAACTCTAGTGCCCTTCACCGATTGGCTGGGAGAGGATATGGAAGAGGAGCGCCCTACTACGTCACAGCGCGTTTTCGTGCGCGTTCAGAAAAAGTTGAAATCATCTAACTTTCTCATACGCGCCCGGAAGGCGCAAGGAATCAGCGCGACGTCACGAAATACGCAATTTCCGGGAAGCGCACGACCTACGGACGCACAAAAACGCGTTGGTTTGTATCGCGCTTTACAAGACCTTGAATTATGCAGAAAAGGCTGACGGCACGCAAGCGCAGGTGCGGCGTTTGTTCGTGTTTTTTTTTTTTTTTTTTTTTTTTTTTTTTACGGATACCAGCGGAGGAGAAAAACGATCTACTACAGATCCCTAATGTTTCGGGATGGGAAATGTGACATTGAAAGCCGACGTTCCGAAGCAAACATTCCTTAAAGGGGCCCTGCAACAACTTTTTGACTGGTTTTTAATTTGCACCGAACCTAAGCGCACTGAACGTAGTAACTTAATGAAACTTTTCCTTTCGCAAAATTCGCTTTATTTTAAAAGTTATAGGCAAATTAGAATTACAAAAACAAGCAAAAAATAACCTCCTTCATGACGTCGTAGGTCCTGGCTTGAGTGGCCGTGAACTATAGGAGGGATAGTGAGCTCATCGAGCGCTCAAGGCTGCCGCACTCCGTGACGACGGCTCGAGAGGGCGCCACTAAAGCCTGTGTTGGATAGGCTGCATGAAGCGGGCGGCCAGGGCGGCTCGCATTGCATTTGCTGCGCGATTAAAGACTATTTCGGCATAACACTTCATTGGCCACAAACGACAGCAAACACGGGGTAAAGATCAGTACAGAACGGGAGCCACTTCGCGCTGCCATACCGCCAAATGGCCTTTCTACCCTCCGGGACCTTTCTACGCTCGCCGTTCGTCGGCGCCTCATCCCACTAGCCCTTTCTAATATGCGCCGCTTTTTCCGCCGCTTGGTGGCAGGTATGTCGACGGGTCATTTCTTGTTTCCGTACTTTATAAATTGCATTTGTTTCTTTTCTGATCTAAAATACTGAACAAAAACTACTTTCATACATAATTGAAACGGTTCGCGACACTTATATTTTGTACCTCGACTAAAAAAAAAAAAAAGCTTTTAGCGGCTCTGACCAGTAGTAAGCCCAGGACCTAAGACGTCACATTTTGCGCGCTTTCGGTACCGCGGGTCGCCCTCGTCGGTGGAGGAGGTCTCCGCGTCGTCCGGTTAAAATATGACGCACTGATATTTAGTTACTCTCTCCGTGCCCGCTGGCTTGCCCGAACCCCAAGAGACGTGGAAACCGCAAAAAAAGTAGACGCTTAAATATGATTGCAGGGACCCCTTTAAGTAATATTGAGCGTCCAAATGACAGCAAAGCATGCTCTGACGCTCTGTTTTACCTCCATAGCAGTCTTTCTATATGTTCAAGACAGGGACGTTGCTTGAAGATAGTGGCTCCGCTCGCATTTAAATGCATGCCGGTGCCGAGGGACGCACCAGTCTGTCCAAAACACCCCCTCTCTCCCTCTCTCTTTGAGTCACCGAGAAAATCCAATTAGTATTTAAAATAAATTTATTACGTTATTTACTCGTGATCAGAATTAGCTTGAGACATACCTGTAATCATGTGGATCCATGTTTCACCGCTTGAAGTTGGCGTGAGTACGGCTGGGCATCTGTACCTCCTTTTCTGTATTTCAACACAACGGCCCAAGGATGTCGGCGAGCGTAGTGCTATTTATAAACTCAGTTGGGTTTAAAGCCCAGACCCAAGTATCAAAATACCTCAAATAAATGAGAAAAAAAAAAGTTTTGTCAGACGTGTGGGATTGGGTTACACTTGAGGTATACAATTTAACGTCATGTCCAAGTAAGAATTACCTTAACCTGAAAAGTAACCACGATCAAATATATACATATATACATATATCTTTAAAAAAAAATGTAAGTGACAAGACTAAAGTATCGTTGCGGTATACCCGTTTTGAAAATTGAAATCGAGACAGTTCTAACCTCAATAACAACCGTGTTCCGGAATGTGCTTTTGACACGAACTTGTAACTCGTATAGAAAATGGGTTAAAAAAAGACTTAGCCTCCCCAGCACAGCCACGCAAAGGGCACTCACCATATTATTCCCGGAACAGCTGGCTACGGTATCTCTTTTTGAAAATCAGCCGGTTGCAGCAGAATGTGCTGAAGTTTCAGCAGAGTATAGACAACTTACGTGCGAATACAACTTCGATATTTTTTCCTCGAATCTCGAACTATATTCCGCGAACCAACAAAAACTTTATTTTTGAAGAAAAAAAAACAAACAAAAAAACTCTCTTTTCGAGAGTTCAATCTTTCCAATCACGCCCGGTCGCCAGCGAAGCCCGTCTCAGTCACATAATCCGGAGCACTCGGACAGGTATAATAGTTTCGTTCTGTATACTTTTATCGTAGAAGCAATTGTCGCAGTTTCCACCGGCGCCATTCAAGCTAGTCGCTATCGTTGTCCACGCAAAGAAAACCGAGACGGGGCTCCAATGCGGAGCTGTAATAGATGTAACAGCCTTCGAGAGAGCTTTAGCGGGTTGCTATTGCGGTCATGCGATAACGGTATCGGATAGGCTCGCGCCGCCACTGTGAGGCGTATTTTTAGGTGCGTGACCGCAAGTATTGTGACTGCGAAAACGATATGCTAAAAAAGTCATATTTTTGCGATAGAGTTATCATCGCTGTTGCAATCGATAACAGTATCCGTGACTCCGACGGCGTGCATTTAATCTCCGTTCCTCTGTTTCACATTTTCACCGCCAGGCTACTCCCCGCTTCTCCCTTTTGCGTCCAAAGGATTTGCCGAAGTGCCGTCGGAACAGGGTAGGGAAAGGGGGGGGGGGGGGGGGGGGGATTGCCCTCTCAGATACTTTAGTTGTAAAATAATGTAAACAATACCTAAAAGAACCAGAAAATCGCCCCCCCCCTCCCCCCCCCCCCCCCCCCCCCCCCGCCTCCTCTTTTTCCAATCTCCCGAATAGTTCTGACGCCTGTGCTTCCACGTGCAGTGAATAAGACTTGTTTTTCCAAGTATAGAGGCGCTATCGATATCCTCTTTCAGAGTCCTTTTCATCCCTGCAGTAGTTTTTGCAACTTTTTCGTGGGGCATAAGCCGAGCGCGAGATCATTGAATCATGGGGTTTAATTTCGTATTGTGACCGCGGTTAGCGCTCCGCAGATTGGAGAACATGCAGCGAAATCTCGCGCTATTCCCGCCCCTGTCCGTTTAGATTCGGATGAGCATCGTACCGGATTGCGCATTCGGAGATGCTTGCGGAGTAAGTCAACTTAACAATTTCGGCACTCTGATTGGCGCGTTTTCGTGGCCGTCACATCGCCTGGTTTACGGGTACGAGAGGTAGAAGGGGGGCCCGAGGCTAGGTAAAAAGGCCTCGGTGATTTACGCGCTAGCCTTTAGCCGGTTCCAAGATTCGCTTACCCGATAAATGCAAGCAAATGTGGGAGATGGCTAAAGTCTAGCGCGTGAACCACTGAGGTGTGCTTACCTAGAAGCCTCTGGCCTCCCTCCCCCGTAAACCAGGCGATGTGATGAAACGTGCCAATCAGGGCGCCGAAATTGTCCCGTTGACTCTTTTCCGAATACGCTCCCGGATTGCTTTTCCGTAATCCCTGCCACCTGAAGCGCGCCGAAGTCACCAACATGTCTGCGGCGTAGACGTCGAAAGGCTGAACTCCATGGAGCAAATATCGACGAACTTCGCGCCCAGTGTGTGTTTTCTCCAGACTTCCGTGTTTACCAACACAAGGCACGTGCATTGCGTTCTTTACTTTGTTTTTCTTTATTGCGGGCTGGGCAAAAAAATTGGGCGCGGCTCGTGCTCAATTTTGTCTCGCGCTCATTCGAAAAAAAGATCAAGTAAATGAAATCCACGAGTGTTTTGTGCGCGTTCGGCTCCACTGATTGTACACGAGCCCCGGCCGAAAGCTGACGCAACGTTCGGGTAAGTGGGCCGAGCGCCGCGTCAAAACGTAAAGAAATCATCTATGTTGTTGTTGTCCTCATTAGAGCAATTCTCAATTTAGCCCCTAGGGGCGCGACAGTCTCATCTCCTCCCCAATAATGGTGCTCTGGGACACCCTGAAGCACACGTCAGGCCAGAATCACGTCCCTCACCTGTTTTTTTTTTCTCCTCACTAAGTTTATATAAAGTATAACTTCTCGAAGAACCGTATCTCATGGGGGAAAAAAAAAGTATTGATACGAGTAGTATAATTATTCGACGAAGTAGCTAGAACAACGACGAAAATAATACCTGGAAAAGGCGAACAAGAGGCACAAAGGACAAACACAAATCTCTAAATACAGCCATAGGTGACTGGTGAGCGACCGAAAAAAATCCGCCTGGTCCGGGTATCGAACCCGGGACCTTTTCGGTCGCTCACCAGTCACCTAGCTCTGTGTTTGGAGATTTGTGTTTGTCCTTTGTTCCTCTTGTTCCCCTTCTCCAGGGGTTATTTTCGTCATTCTTGTCCAGCTCGCTTGAACCTTTGCATTTAATTGCTATATAATTATAGCTAGAACAATCTGCGCAAAACCTGCTGAGTGGGGTATGTTGCCGCTTCTCTGCACTGCCCGGCAACACCCTTTTCTACGCCTTTTTCTACGTCGTTCAACGAATTAAGAGTAGTTCATGAAACAGCACCGTACCTTACAATGTTAAAGCGTGTTTTACTTGAAATAAGGGTGCAGAAATGGCGGAGTCATGGGGGAAAATTACACCTTTAAAGGTTTCAATATTTTGAGTGTGCCACCCTTCTGAGACCGTGCGCAGAGAGAACTCTGCCGGGCAAAATTTGTCGCTTGTTCACAGCATATTCGCATAAAAAAAAAAAGTTAAGGCCACATGTACGAAAGATTTGACCGGGAGTAAGACATCGTGCAACAGAAAGTGGCAAGCGCTTACGCTCGCCACTTTTTTTTTCTTTCTTTTTCGGTCGTAAGTGTTTTTTTTTTTTTTCTGTTGGGTGAGCAAGAAAGCAACAAAAAGAGCCGGATATTGGATACTTCAATATAGTAAAAGTACCTGTGAAAACAGCGAACAACTTTTGACCTCTTCCTTGTATCCGTTGTTTGCGCCTTGCACCATGCTTCATAACTTTTGAATCTTGAGTGCTGATTTTTCTACTGAAAATTCTAGATTTCCCCTTCAAAATGAAGACGTAAGCTGTGGAAAAAAAAATTACTTGCATTTTTAACGTTGCGTTTTTTCGTCGGACGTTGAACTTTCGCTGAAATGAAGGGTTGTGGAATCCGTATGTTCCCGAAATTTTGATAATTAAGATCATGTTTAATTGGTCCCCACAGTTTGCAAACTGTACCACCAATGCACGCGGACATATGTTACATTACATATATAGCAGCGAGTTTCATCAGTGCCGCTACAGGACGCTATCAACATGCACACATTTTTTTTTTTTTTTAGTTCTGTGGAAAGAGATATATATATATTTTTTTACTTTGTAGATATACACGGCACGGAAGCAAATCTTTAGACTTCCCATTGTATGGCAGTCTGAACCGCATGAGGCGGTCAATCCCTCCAGGTGAGCGCCCACGGGCGGCAGTGTGACACAAGACCGCCACGTGCGCGGCCGAAACATCGATGGCACACAGTTCCACTCACCGTTCGAAAGGTCAGCGCAGTCATGGTGCACTCCTCGCAAACAAGTTCACTCTCCGACAACGCTGGCTCAACGCCGCCTGTTGATTGGGCATGCGTAAAAGACGACTGAACGCAGCTAGCCGATAGGTGCACAGTGATACCACGCGTGGACGATCGCAAGCCGACGGCCGCAGTAGTGGCGCTCAAGCAGGAGGTGCGGGACGCCGGCTGCGGTGGTGGCCGTACCGTCGCTGGCCCTGTGGGACATTGAACCTGCGGGCCTTCGGCGGCTTCCTCTCCGGCGGCGGGTGAGGTGCAGCGGCTCCTCCCACCGAGCGGCTCGAAGCAGCGGCGGCGAGCGTGCTATTTCCTCGGCCCGAGCGGCGGCGGCGGGCGGCACAGATCCTCTATCAAGGTGCAGCGACCGTGGCGGCGACACCACTACCGCCCCACCTGGCCGAGGACCCCTTCCCTGCCGACGGCCGAGCACCGCTATTTTGCCGTCGCGTACAAAGGCGGCGGCCCCGGCGCGAAACGAAAGGCGCGCTCGCAAGCTGCCAGAAATGACAAAGGCGGCGCGCGTTCCGCCCCTCTACACGCCGCTGTAACCCGGTTAGGATTGCGTGTGAAGCCCGTCGTTACGCCCGTCCGACACGAGTATCGCCCATTGACCACTACGCAATTGCACTTTTCGGTTCGTTCGAGCGTGCGCTACTGTCGGGCAGTTAGGCTATGGCCACCGGTTTCGGCATCGCGCAGTGAAACGCCTATTAGGTAGGTAGTACAATACGCTGTTTGATATGATGGGGGGGGGTTAGAGGTAAGCAGACCTTGTAATCGTTCCTTTTGTTTTGAACGATCTATTTATCAGACGCAGACTTCGATTACTGTAAGCAGATGAATGAGCCTATACGACGGGACGCTTTTTTGCGAGACGCTTACCCCGCCTTTTTCAGACAAGTTCCCTCATTAGTCGTATGCAGCGAGCAGGTTTTCCGTATTCAAGTAATTGCGAAATCAGCCCAACTCCTCCGGTGTGGTCCAGAGGTTTTTCGGCGAAAAGCAGCCAAGATGAAGAGCCAACGCACCGACCGGTGTGGGTGGCCCAAACTTGAAGTTAATCAAACACAGCCAAACTCAAGAAAAGCAGCTATCGAACCTTCCCATTCACTTGACTGCAACATTGATGTTCCCTTTAGTGAAACACCTCGTCTGTCGTCCTCAGTCCACTGTTCTACATCCTTTTAAAGGAACCACTTATCAGTTACCAAGTAGTCGTCACTTTGAATGTGATTCGAGACAAACAAGAAATCAAAACCTTTTTCCGTGATTCCTCCCCATCCAAAAAAATCGAAAGCATGCTACCGTGTGTCGTGGAGTAAACGGGCTTTCAAACGCGTGACGGAAGGAAACAATCTACTGAGGCTTCACCACACTAATAACACTCAGGCAAACTTAAAACATATTCGGACCTTCGTCAAATTACATTGTTCGCCACCGCGCCGACAACATCTGTCCGCGAAAGCCGCCAGAGACGCGGAGAGGCGCGAAGCGACCTGTTCCGGCTGGTTCCCGGTTTTCCCGCTTGGTGGCGTCCGTTTTGTCGCGAGAGAAAATGCAGTCTCTTTGTCCCATAGAAATGCATTACCGGAAGTCAATTTCCGACTGATTGCTGTCTGCTTCATTTTTAGGTAGTAATTCAATTACAGCAATTCAATTACAGTAATTGAATTACTCAAATTTAATTACTTTGTTTGTAATGTTAATAATTACTTTCGGCTAAACGGAATTGTTATTTAAATATGTTCTAGTGTCACTAATTGCAAACTTTCAGGCACAATTACAATAACTTTTGCAATAGTTTGCGGTACCGACGGAACCTCTCTGAAAGTCTCAGCGCTCGCACAAGCGGTATAGCGCTCGGTGACACACTCCTACACATAGACACGCACTTACACACACGCACAACAGAAATAGCGTCGCGTTGTTTGTTGATTTGTTGCTTGCACCGCGGTCTGAGAGCCTATCCTTGGAGCCTATCTCAACGGCACCGTGTGGCGCCGTCTGTGTGTTTGTTGCTTACACTGCGGGCTGAGAGAATCCTCTTTGGAGCCTACCTCAACGGAGAGCAAGTTCGTCTGCTTCTTGCACAGGTGTTGCGGTGACGTCCGACCGACGCCAACTTCTGATTGGCTTTGATTGGAAGGATAGTGGGTAGACCTCAATGCTAGATACCTCGAGGTGTACCCACTATTTTTTTCAATAAACCAATAAGAGCTCAGAGTTCTGACCAGAGTGTCGAACCGGAACCGAACCGAACCGAAAACCGGAACAGAACCGTTATTTTTAGCCGAACCGGAACTGAACCGAACCGAAACCTTCGCCGCCATCTTGGGACTGAACCGGAAAAAAATATAACGGTAACCGGTTCACGGTAATTTTTTTTTTGTTACAAAATGAGTTTTTGAGAAGTAAAAATTGGCTGCCGCATTTCTATGTAGTGATCAAATTGTCATAAACCGAATTGCAATGTATAATAAGTTGTGGCTTTTCGTCACGTGGCCCCGTGGCGTAGTCGCATTACTCACCGAGTCCAATATGTCGAGTTAAATTCAAAACGCCAATTTCCCCCTCTCTTCTCCAACGTTTCGTCTGCTTCTTCCTCCCCGGCCTTCTTTTCCCTCGCCCTACCTTCTTGAGTTGCAACGGACTATACATGTATTAGCGTTTTCTGACACCGTGGCGTCAGATGCCATCACTAAAGCTCATTTATACAGAAATATATCGACATCCTTTGAAGAATGACGCCTGCTATCTTGGCCCAAACCAGGCGGCGCTCTACCGTCGACGCGAGGGTGTAAAAAAGCAAAACATAAAGGTAAAAGGTGTGCGCGTCAGAGAATGAGGGAGAAGGAATGTCTATGCTGTCGGGGTGCAGTGCATACTATGAGCTCATGCCGCCACTCAAATAACGCCGACTGTGCAATGCCACGGCTTTCATCGTCTTTCTTTGAGCACATCCTTCGAGGCTGGTAGACAGTGACAGTGCGCTTTTAGCCTGTGTGTATGTATTTGCGTGTCTTCCTTTGACTGCGCTCTGAAAAGTATAGACCTTTTCTGTTTCCTGTCGTTTTCAGTCACGTGGGTTCCGTATCTGGTATGCGGGGCGAAAAAATAATAGAACGTTTGAACCTGGAATATGCGAGAAAATATAGGTAAGGCAAATCAAGAATGTGTGACAATCACGCATTTTTCGTAAACAACTTCCAGCTGCGGCGAGAGATCAAAAAGATGTTTTACCGCATACCAGAAGTGACGATATTCAAGATGGCTGCGCGCTAGTGGAAAAGGTGTATAGGAAGGCCGTGTGCTATCTCGGGCCAAACCAGGCGGCGCAATATAGTCGACGCGCGGGTGTAAAAAAGCAAAACATGAAGATAAAAGGTGTGTGCGTCAAAGGAGGAGGGAGAAGATGTCGCTACCTTTTTTATTCAGGGGCATTATAGTCATCCCGACTTTTCACCGCGAGTCATGCGACACCGTGACGTGCTTGGTTGTCATGAGCCTGAGCCGAGTGCTCGGTTTCTTGACAATCAGCATCGCCAAAAGTTCGTGTTGGTTCGTGCTCATTCTAAGATGAGAATAGCCGAACTCTAATAAAGCCTAAATCTCAACCCATGCGTTATTCTTTGCCAACCCCAGCGCATGACTATGATGAACACTGGCGGTATACAATTAGCGTCAAATCACATTGCCGCCTGTTCTAATAGCGAGTTGAGGAGGGGAAAGCTGTTTCTTTCCTTTATTTTTTCTACGTCTGCCATTAAGCAGAGAGGAAATCTAATGGGTGTTTTTGCAAGCTATCAACGTCAGGGATTACCTCTTAGCGGTATTCACTGAAAGTGCAAAAATTGTTGCATGAACTATTTTACATGTACACATCACTGAGGCACTCAAACATGTTTTCGTTGTTGCTGAACTGTCTGAGAAAGTTGTCCCCGAGAATAGAAGCCTTGAAAAGACTGAATACATGGCTTATTAATCTGACGATAACTAGAACCAAGTGTGTACGGCAGGATGTGTACGGCAGGGATACGTGAAAAGAAAGATTCTAGTGGCCTTTGAGGGACAGCCGAAAGTCGGCAGCCGCTCAAATTCTCGCAGTTTTGTTTAAACTTCACAGTTTTTGGATGCAAAATAAAAGAAATGGAGAATTACGGCTAACAAATGACACATTGTCGAATTGGCACCCCCAAACAAAGGAGGGAGTCCCTCAGAAATAAAAAAAAAGTATTCTCTGGAGGAGCATCGTCAAATGAAAAAAAAAAAAAAGGGGGGGGGGGGTTAAAAACCTACTGTGTTGTAAAGGTTCCTCTGCTCCGCATCTTCGGCACAGAGCAGACAGCGTGATCCTGCAAAACTACTTCGTTTGCGAAATCACTCCTGCCAGAAAGCGCGTTTTCGGGGTGCCAGACGCTCGCGCCGTTCCTCACGACGCTGCACCAAGCAAGAATAATTTTGTTTCAGAATACATGGGTTGCACTGAGCGCGAACCTTCTGCAGCGTGCATTTTGCACCTCGGGATTTGATTTTCTCAGCAAAAAGAAATCTCTGACCACTCGGATATAGTGCGATGATGTCACGTGCAAACCATGTTAAACAGTTCAGTTTTCTGTCGAAATGTGACGTTCTCAACACAATACTCCGTTTCACTTTAAGTGTGGTCGTACCAGAAACTAAAAAAGCGAGCTCCAGGCTTTCAGCGTCCAAGCACGCGAGCTCCTGCAGTGCAAGTGGTCGGGACCAAAGGCTCGTGCTTAGTAAAGTGGAGATTTGGGCCAGTTGGTTCATTGCAAACAAAAAGCGCCGAAAAAATCATCGGGACACAGACGAAGGGAAACAGGACAAGGCGCACTCTCAACTGCATTTTATTGAAACTTCACACGTTATATATAGCCACAAAAATCCTGTTTACCCTATCTGCTCATCTCGCGTTTCAAAAATTCAAACTCATTTGTAGATAAAGATAGGGACGTGTCACTTATACATTGCTTCACCCTGGGCCTAATTTCATATGCCTCGTATAATTCTCGCGACACTTTATCTTTGTACCTAACCAAAATCTTAGTGTTTGTTTGTAGCATAGGCTGCATGAGGACTTGAAGGGGCCACGCAAAGCGTTTCTGGCCATTTTTGTTAATTTGCATTGCTTTCGCTCGAATTAGTGGCTGGGACTCTAGAAACACATTAAATATAAAATGAACAAGAAATCTGGCGTATTTTGAGCATAATAGCTGAAAGAGGTTCAGAATTTTGAGCGCATTCTCTTTTGTTGATGACGCTATTGGTCTGAGCCAATAGAGAACCTAAACGACAAGAGCGTGAAACAACCATGCGCGATCTTCCTAAGTGTTGGAAATTAACATCCAGTTATGAAGATTTGAGCGCCCCACCAATTTATGGGTGTTCCAAGCAAATATATGTGTGAGAGTCACGTGCTTGAAAGGATCAGAAGGGGTACTTTGCGCCTATTTCGCCAGTTCTACCTCTAGAATTTTATATCATCATTATCGGACGTTCTAGAGCAATGTCGTCACTGAACGCTCATGTTTGACACTGATAGGCACGCCATTCGAAGCAGCATTTGGTTTTCTTCGTTCCTTTGCAATGCCCCTTTAAGCTGAAACAAAGTATAGCAGAAGGGGATGTCCAAATTGTAAAGTTGTGCAGTATAGTGTCGCGATGATATGCTGCAGCCGCATAAAATGTTAGAGCGCGCATGACTGATAAAGCACGGAGTTGTAAAATCAGGCCACAAAACAAGTGCCCGTAAAACCAAATATCACTTTAGCCTCCCAAGACAGTATTCTGCGAAGTTTCGAGCTCGTGCAATCCGATGCCCTAATGTGATTTAAATTAGAAATATATTGTCTGTTCTTTGCGATATTTATGTGTAATTAGGAACATCATTACACGCATCTCTACTAGGGAAATACGCACCATAACCAACCAAGTCCTGAACAGTAAGGAGTCCGACGTTTCAAAACCAATTTTTTTTTTATCAATTGCGACTATTTGCACGTGGAGAGCAGCAGCTTCTTTTATATCTACGGTGTGTCGTTTGCTTCACTCACCTTTTCTTCTTCAAGTGCCCTAGTCCGTTGACACACGCCGACGGTTAAGTGGCTGTCGACCTATTGAGCCCGACCTGTTGAAACGTCGGGCCACTAAATGTTTAGGACTTGGTTTGTGAAGGTCTGTATTTTTCAACTTTTTGACCCAACCAGACGGAGTTCTGTCAAACGTGTTTACGTTTAAAACATGCATCCCTATATACAGGGTGATTCAAGGAGAGCCTAGCCTCTTGAAATCGACCGCAAAATGCGGTTTCTTAACCTATCGCGCTACGACTTTGTGCAGCGTTGCCCACAGATGGTGCATTTATTTTTGTAAAATTTGCAAAGAGCGAACTTGCCTGATGAAAGAGTAAAGAAAAAAAGGCTTAGCTCCTATGGAAACGCAGCGACGCCAGCGGTCTTCAAACAACACGGCGCCGTTTCGCACGGGAGACAAGAGATTGCGCAACGAACGCCGCCAGCGAACGAGCATACGGCGCCGAGAGCGTCTTTAGCAGACGATATTTTCGAATCAAAAGCGACGCCTGTTTTTGTTTCTGCGAATGTCGCCGCCTGCGGAACGCGCGCCGCTTTTGAGTCGAAAAGATCAAAGACGCCGGCTGTTGGCGCTGTAAGCTCGTTCGTTGGCGGCAGTTGGCGTCGCGACCGCTTGCGCTATCTCTTGTCTCCCGTGAGAAACGGCGCCGTGTTGTTTGAAGACCGGTGGCGTCGCTGCGTTTCCATAGGAGCTAAGCCTTTTTCTTTCTTTACTTTTTCCTCAAGTAAGTCCGCTCTTGGCAAATTTTGGAACAAAAGAGCACCATTTGTGGGCAACGCTGCACAAAATCGTAGCGCGATAGGTTAAGAAACCGAATTTTACGGTCGATTTAAAGAGCGTGGCCTCTCCTTGAATCACCCAGTAATTCTTTTTGCAGTAAGGCGTCGTCGTGTATGGCATTATTTATAAGAATATAATTTATTATCTCTCTCTCTGCACATTTTGTGCATTTTCCTATAGATCTATAACGTGAGCACACAGTTCTTTTTGGCATACCCCGCGACCTGGTGTTTCACACTGCGAAACAGCGAACAAATAAGCACGTTCCGCAGACTCAACAGATGGCGTATTTACGAGTATCGTTCTCCCGTGTCGGTCTGAAGCGGTTATGTGAACTTCATACAGTCAAATTTATTGATGACAATAACAAATATTTTCTTACTACCTGAAAACTTTACAACATAAATAAAGGGCCTATCACCATAAAGATATACATCATAAGTTGATGCACCTACAAATTATCTGAAATATGCTCAGCAAATCTTTTCCGGCGTTTTTATCCTCAAGAGGCATGCATGTGTATAAGTGATTTGGGAGAAACTTATGCCTTCTTTTATTTTGAAGCTGATTTAAATAACTTGTGTTCCTGACGCATATTCAACTTCTCAAACATATAGAAGTCTATTGCTTCTTTTATTTGATGAACAACAATTTTATGTGTCTGTGGGCTCGATGAAAACAAAGTACATACACAGTGGCGCTTTGCAAAACTGTGACGATTGCGCACGCAGACCGTCAGAAAGTGACCAATTAAGTAGCTTTTATGTCGAGTAGACTATGAAACACCACTTTGTTGTATTTAACAACAAATCACCAATTACACTCTTAGCCGGGTACCCTTTAGTAGAGGGTACGTTTTTGCAAATTTGTACCTTTGAATATAGGAGTTACAATGTAACCGCAAGCACTGTATCCTCTACGGAGTGGTCACGTGGAATCTCCTGCATAAAGGTTACAGTAGCGTGTGACATCCATGTTTCTTTTTTTTTTTTTTAGGTTTAAAAATGTGGGCGACCGTTGCGTCGGGGCTCTTTTTTTATTCTTTAGAGTTGTTTTTAGAAAAGGCGGTAGTAGCTACATGGATGCCGTCTTCACCGTATTTTCGCTTGGTCGGCGGAAATTATATGAGATGATAAACGACATATATTATGTTCACTAATTAATCAAAATTTGATAACTAACCTTTTAATTAATGGCTTAATTGGTCATGTTGCAATTGCAGTCACAACGTGAGTAATGGTTACTGCGTAATCCAGTCGAGGCAATTCGTGAAAAGACAACGATCTTTGAGATATTCATGGTTAAAATGTTGCCTTCGCTCGATTCAAGACCACCAGCTGATTTTAATCCACAGGAAAGTGGCGTAGTTACTTCTGTCCCTCCGTCACTAACATTTAAGTTTGACACAGGCGCGTCCACCAAAGGTAAGCCGTCGAGATAGTTACGAGGAGCCGACAAAACTGCGTCAGACTTCTACGCACCATAATCAGGCGCGCTTTTCTGAGAGCGGTTTTGAATCAAGCGAGGAAGGCAAACTTTTAAACGACAAATATCTCAAAGGTGGTAATTAATTTTTTTGTGAACTGTCTAAATTGGGTCAGGCTTTAATAATTGGTCCCGTTATGACTGCAGTTGCGACATTGTCGATTGAGCCATTAATTTAAAAGTTAATCGACATATTTGATTAATTAGTCAACAAAATGGGACGTTTATCTCCTCATCTAATGTCCGCCGAGCCCCACAAAAATGCGGCAAAGACTGCATTCACGTAGCAATACCTCCTTTTCTTAAAAATACCGTAAAGAATAAAAAATACGCTCTGTATATAATATCTACTTATGTATACTTTTTAGCGAGTCATTTTCGCCAATTTGAGACCCTCCATGAATATAGCTTTTAGCAACAAAATTAAACACGAAGAACGCCCCTCGCCCTAAAATCGGCCCTCATTTAAAGTTGACAGCCAAAATTATTATATTTGTGACCCTCGTCATTTTTAAGCTTACATAGGCTCGCTGATCGGCGAATATGAACATCCCGCATAAAGATATGCGCTTGGGCAGCTTAAATAATGCAACAAATGTTGAAAACTACTCCCTTTATTGTCAAAGCCTTAAAGTAATTAAAAAAATTAAAACGCCCTGTCCACGACGATGTTCCAAAATGAATGAAATTTTTATGCGAGGTAATGTTTGACAAAGCTCACGCAGGTCTTCACTGTCCCAGCTTAACTAGCAACGCTTTTAATTTTCCGTTCATTAACACTCGGAGCGCAGTGTCCTTGGGCAAAAGCAGTATTGGAGCAGTATCAACGGCTGCGGAAGTGCGATCACGAGGGCTTTCACTGAGTGGAACATGTTCTCCTCGTTTTCCGCCGTGAATCACAATCTTCTCAGCTGTAGCGTATATGTGATGGACAGACAAAGTGGGTATGTCTGGCACCTCTGCCTGCGGTATGAACAGACAAAAAAGAAATTAACTCACCAAGCTTGTGGAATTTTTCGTATCATTGGTGTGCTGATCATTTATCAATATTGGTCTGACAATATGTGGATGCTGTCTCTCATTAAAAGTACTACAAGGGGACATTGTCTGCCTGTATTTAATAAATGTTTCAATCTCAGTATTTTGCCAACCAAAGACATTCTATTGTTACTTACGTAAAATCATATACATTAGAAGTATTAAACTTGTTAACGGAAATCTCACACGAGACAATGCACAAAATGAATCTTGAAACCTTCCGTATACCTGGTTGGTCAAGAGGTACTTCGCTCCAGCTGGCTTCAGGTGTCGCTCAATGTCAGAGAATGTACAGCGTTTTCCGTGCATGTCCGAAAATATGTTGACTGCATTGATCCCGACGTCCACGAGGGCAGGCACTTGCCTTTGGAACCTCAACTCAGACTCAAAACCAAGCTGCATATAAAGAACATTCGGTATAGAAACTTGAACCAAAGCTGTGATGCAGATTCAATACTGCGTCGAGTATAAAATCTTTCTCATTAGCCAAACGTCAAGCATACCTTGTGAAGATTTGTCGTCTTAGAGTAATCCAGATGAAACAGCAGCGACAACGAGTTCCGATCCAAAACCATGCACGACAGCCGAGCGCGGCAACAACCGCGATCCCTTAAAAACCGAAGTATCGGCGGTGAAGGCAGTGATGGCGCCAAGGAGTCTTGTCACGTGAGGTTACGTCTCTATAGTTTCGGAATTCGTTGAACTAAAAAGGTTGGGTTCACTCCTTCTCTTATTATGCCCCCTTTCTCGCTCGTGTCGGCCCCTCCCTCCCTCTTTCCCTTTCTAGGTTCTCTTTTTGGGAGGAGACAAAAGTAAACAACCGTGTCAATCGTGTAGCGGTTACCCGTTCTTGTCCAACGTTACATTTTAGAGGTTACAACACAAGAGTCGCAGCGTAACCACTAAACGTGATTCTATAGACAAAAAAAGAATCGCCGTTTTAACCTCTAAGGCAACGGAAAATGTATGAAACCTTTAAAAACGACTTCGTAACTTCTAAGATAGAAGTTTCATCCGTCTGTAGGTAGCCATAGAGGGTACGCCGTTAAGAGTGTAGCAAAGGTGATGCTTATTTACAAATTGAATTGACCGGCATCTTGTCAAGAACAAACATCAAACGCCAAGCTATGTCAAAAAGGTGCACTTCAATGCGCTCTATTTTAGGTCATATCCGAACTGAATACGAAGGTCACTCTTTTCTGCATTATTATTCGCCTGCATCACGGCGCTGAGTGTAAGCAATATTGTTTACACTCAGCGCCTTTCAGTCTACCTATAAAAGGTAGACTGAAAGGGTTTGTCCTAAAACTCTCCTGACATTTTGAAAATATTATTGCTTTAAACTCGGTTGCATCGTCATCATATATATTGTGAAACGTATTTTATAATCTTCAGAATATATATGGCGAGAACGTGCCCATTTCATGATTGTACGCACTAACTAATTTCTAAGTACAAGAGCACAGTAGGATTCGACTTCTAATATTGCGACGCAAAGGTTTACTAATCACGCGCATTTTAGACCACCTACCAGACTGATAACCTTTAGATTCAGGTAGAATATGTGCGACTGAGGTAAAAAGAAACAGATGTTGAGTCATATATGTTAATCTAGCTTTTCATTTACTGTTTCATCGAAATTAAACAACTCAATTTACCCCGCAGGGGGCACCTGTGAAAACAGGTGTTTGGAGAGTGGCGTCTCCACGGACCCCGAGCCCCGCAGGGGGCGCCTGCACCTTAGGTGCAAGTGCTTGGTGAGTAGCATCACCACGGACCCCAGCCACGTGGGCCACCATACCCGCACGCAGGGGCACCTACTTCATATAGACCTTTCCAATGTTTACAAAATCACAGTCCAGCGTGCGATCTTCACAGCCCAGCACGTACGTGTTCGTCGCTTCGGAAAGCGAGCAAAGCACGCGCCATACGCACGAACGCTCAAAATGGCACCGGCCACAAGCTCGTTTTTGGAAAGGTCTATAGGTACTTGGTGAGTGGCGTCTCTACGAACCCCGAGCCATATGGGTTCGCCCACCCACGTCTGGCTGTGCGTAGCGTACTCGTGTCCGGGGAAAAGGGGACCCTGGTGGTTGAGCTGAGCCCGGGGTATGTTTGGACCCTTCGGGGCCCCCCGGGCGAGGCAATACACCGCTTCGGCCCCTGCTTCTCGTAGACGGGTGTCCTGGCTTGGGCCGCTTGGCCCGACCAGGATGATTCAGTCAGTCGCCTCTTCTACCCTCTTCTTCCTTCTTTCACTTTTTCTTCCACCTCTTTCTCTTTTCTTCTACACTCTCTTCCTTCCTTTTTCACCTTCTTAGGCGGCAAGGGCTAACCTTGAGTGGAAACAGGTCCTGTCCCTGCATCCACACTCGGTTATAGTGCCCGGGCAGCACTAGTAGAGTAATTGTGTCAGCCAAGCCTTTCTTGCTATGGCACATTACCTACCCCCTCGTTGGGCTCCGTGGTGGGCGGTGCACCCGGGCACTGAAATTCCTTCCCATCTTTATGGGTTCCAGAACTAAACCAACTGATCGGGCCCTCAAAAGGACCCGCACCGAAGTCCTTGACATTCCGACTAAGACCCCTGATCTTTTTAAATTCCCGAAGTTTCTTGTTTTGCACTCCGAGGGCGAAAAGCCACTGGCTAAACTTTCTCCATTTTTAGTATCCAAAGTGCTTGAAGGTATTATCGGTGCGAACTTTAGCGCCAAAAAGATGGCATCAGGCGACCTCCTTGTTGAGGTAAACACAAAGAAACAAAGTGAATCACTCCTAGCCCTGAACTCCGTCTCAGACTACAAGGTCAGTGTGACCCCTCATCGAAAGTTGAACACCGTCCAAGGGGTCATCTCTGAAGATGACTTGCTCGACTTGACAGATACAGAGCTAGTTGAGGGTTTCTCCGGACAGGGAGTGGTTGCAGCACGACGCATCACCATCGGTCGTGACGACATTGAACGCAAAACCAGGCATGTCATTCTGACTTTCGACTCCACGACTCTCCACTAATGTAAAGGCAGGCTACCTTCAGTGCCGTGTCCGGCCTTATGTGCCAAACCCTCAGCGCTGCTTTAAGTGCCAAAGGTTTGGCCATGGGTCGCGGAACTGTCGGGGTAGCGAGACCTGCGCCAAATGCTCTAGTAAGGAGCATGTTGCTCATGTGTGTGAGAACGAAGCTCAGTGCACTAACTGTAATGGAAAACATCCAGCATACTCCCGATGACGAAAATGATCCCTCGAGAAGGGGAACAAGAGGGACAAAGGACAAACACAAAACTCCAAACACAGCTAGGTGACTGGTGAGTGACCGAAAAAATCCGCCTGGTCCTGGTATCGAACCCGGGACCTCTCCATTACAGGCGGAGCGCTTTTTTCGTCATTCTTGTCCAGCTCGCTTGCGCCTTTGCATTTAATTGCATTATAATTATACTCCCGATCTTGCCCGTTATGGAAGCAAGAAAAAGAAATTCTCACCCTGAAGGTTAATGAAAACATTTCCTACATTGATGCCAAAAAGCGTTTCGCCTTTGTCTCCAAAGGCTCTTATGCCCAGGTCGTACATAGGGGACCGGTACGGCCAATGGTTTCGACTGGAACACAGACGTCTACGGACGATCTGCGCCTCCCGTCGAGGTCTCCTTCGTCCTCGGGAGCGTTGCCAGTGGCACCGCTTCCGAATCGCAAGGTGGATGCTGCCTCCTCAGCATCCACCTCGGAGCAGGGGCTGCCCCCCCCCCCCCTCCCCCCTGCTCCACCTGGCACTTTGACCCCTAAGGGCTGTGGCCTACCCCCTCGCGCCTCTGCTCCCCAGAGGAAGCCCGGGGAGCCGCCGAAGCAGTCGACCTCCAAGGATCAACTGCCGGCGGCAACAGACGAGCCCATGGACATAAGTGGGCCCAGGTCTGAGGAGGATGCTCCCCCCTCAGGATCGCAGAGCCGTTTATTGAGAGAGTTTGGCCATACATTGGTTTGAATAGGCGAGCATCTCGGGGCCAACCACAGGCCGCGAAACAGCCCCTAGCGGTGGTCGTGTGCTCTAAATTTGTGACACGACTATACTTCGTTTCACCTTATGTGCGAGCGAAGGCAAAACTGGAAGCGCGAGCACGGAAGCTCCGTGCGTTCAGGCTTTGCTCGAGCGCGCGAGCTGGGGAGAAATGCAAAAAGCGCTGGTCTCGCGCTTCTAGCTTTGGCTTCGCTCGCAGATAAAGTGAAACGAAGTATAATTTGAGCCGTGCCGAGCGGAACTCCGCGTCTCAAGACGCTCGCGCACCCCACCCTTTGCACTGCTTTCTTTCAGCCAGTCTCAGGACACTGTTCTAGCAGTGCAGGCAAAGGCATGGGCACGAGCGCGTGGCTTTGGAAAGTGCCTCCTATGCACGAGGTCTCGTACAAACAAAAGCGTTTCGCTGAGCTAGGCTCACGTGCCTGTGCCTTTGTCTTCACTGCAGACATTTGTGAGATGGAGTAGAGGTCTCCTGATTGGTCGACGCTGTGTCACAAATTTAGTTTACGCTCTAAGCGTGGGGGGAATATTCGGCGCTGGCGGCGGCCTTTGCTCCGCCTATTGTCCAAACTCTCCTAATATACGGCTCTGCAGGATCGGAGCCCTCTCTTTCTGTCGCCAGTGACCCCACTTGGAAACAGAAAGATCCTCCTAAAAAGCAGAGTACCCCACGTGTAAAAATAGATTTTAAACCTTAACAAACCTCCCTTTTGGGTCACTTTTATATATATTTTTCGTCTCTAAATGGCAAAGAACTATAGTATCATACTATCATGCAGTGGAATTGCCGTGGTCTTTTCCCTAATATTGATGACAAATTTTTTCTTGATGAGCTTCGACCTGTCGCTATATGCCTACAGGAGACTCATCTCAAGGACACACAAACTTATGTTCTACGTCGTCATCAGGTTTTTAGAAAGGACCGTGCATCCCATAGCAACTCCTCTGGTGGAGTAGCTGTGGTTGTGCAGAGTGGTATTGCCTGTGCTTCTGTTCCTCTCACAACCTCTCTAGAAGCAGTGGCAGTTCGTATTCTTCTTGACCGCCTTATTACACTTGTTTCACTTTACCTGCCACCAAATGTTCCACTGCATTTACATGACCTGCATGGACTTGTAGCGCAACTTCCGCAACCTTTTTTAATCTTGGGGGATTTTAACGCCCACCACCCCATGTGGGGTAGTGCTCGCCAAGACTCCCGTGGTGGTGTCATTGAAAGATTTTTATTGTCATCCGGCCTTTGACAAGATCCTACACTTTTTAGTGCACCTCATAACACTTTCACTTCCATCGATTTGTCTCTTTCATCCCCAACTTTACTTCCCTGTTTTTCTTGGATGGTTTTAGATAACCCTTTTGGGAGCGACCATTTTCCTGTTATTTTAGAAAGTACTGTAGCACCTCCTTCACTTTCAACACGTATCCCCAGGTGGAAATTAGACAAAGCTGACTGGGCTCTTTTTGCATTGGAAGCAGTGCTTGACCCAACTGAACTTTTAGCTATGACCCCGGAAAATGCCACCTTGTACGTTACTGACCGTATCATAAATGCTGCATCTGCCTCCATTCCACAAACATCTGAAAATCTTCCTAAGCGCTGCAAGCCTTGGTGGACCAAAGACTGTACTGTTACGCTTAGATGTCAGAACAGGGCCTGCATGGGGCACTTTCTGCCGCTACCCAACGGTCTGGAACAAGATAGAGTTTAAAAAATGTAAAGCAAAGGCTCGTTGGACAAGGAAACAAGCTAAGAAAAGCTCATGGATGAAATATGTTTCCAAGGTGAACAGTTTTGTCACTACTAAGGAGGTGTGGGACCGAATGAGGAAAATTCGGGGTAACTACCTCTCTTTTAGGACGCCTCTTTTTCCCTCGGCTTCGCCAACCTTGAAGGGCCAGGCAAATGTTCTTGCGGAACATTTTTGAGAAGTGTCTAGCTCATCTAATTATTCGGCAAAATTTAAGAAGTTTAGAGCTGTAGCAGAAAAGCGGCCAATTGCTATGTCAGGATCAGACACTCTTGTATACAACCAGCCTTTCACAATGTGCGAACTCGAGGTGGCCCTTGGGTCAAAAAATCAGTCGGCACCTGGTCCTGACAAAATCCACTATGAAATGTTACGGCACTTGTCTCCTGAATCTCTAGGCCATTTGTTAACCTTTTTTAATCATTTGTGGATGGCAGTGCTGGAAGCGGGCACATATAATTCCCCTTTTAAAACACGGTAAAGACTCTTCTACCAGCAAGTTATCGTCCCATTGCAATGACCAGTTGCCTTGGGACAACTTATGAAAAACTGATAAATAGACGATTAGTACACTTTTTAGAGACTGAGGGAATTTCAGATCCCAATCAGTGTGGGTTTAGAATGGGGCGATCAACATTGGATCATCTTGTCCGCCTGGAAACTTTCATACGTGAAGCATTTGTTCATCGACAGCACTGCTGTTTCGGTATTTTTTTGACCTAGAGAAAGCATATGATACTACTTGGCGTTACGGGATTCTAAAGGACTTATACACACATGGTGTGCATAAGGAGGTTTTGACTAACCGAACTTTTCAGGTTAGGTTTGGTTCCACACTTTCGGATGTTTTTCCTCAGGAAAATGGCGTCCCTCAAGGGGCTGTATTGAGCGTCACTTTTTTTGTGATGAAGATAAACAGCCTTGCTGCAGTGATACCTCCCATCAGTTTCATATCCATTATATATAGATGATGTGCAGATTTCCTTTTCGTCCTGCAATCTCTCAAGTTGCGAGCGCCAGCTTCAACTCTCAATAAACAAAATGAGCAAATGGGCCGATGAAAATGGTTTTAAGTTTTCATCTGAAAAAACAGCGTGTGTGCCCTATTCACATGTATACGTCGTGGTCTGTTGCTTCATCCTTGTTTGCAGCTCAATAGCACTGCAATACCTGTAAAATACGAGCACAAATTTTTAGGGGTTATTTTCGACAAGACACTTACGTTTGTGGCTCACGTCAAGGAGCTGAAGCAGAAATGCTTGCGGTCGTCTAACATTCTCAAAGTGCTTTCACACACATCCTGGGGGTCTGACAGGCGATGTCTCATCCGATTGTACAACTCACTGGTCCGTTCCCGTCTCTACTATGGTGCAATTGTGTACGGATCAGCACGGCAATCTGTCTTAAAAATGCTGGATCCGGTCCATCACCTTGGCCTTCGACTTGCCACAGGAGCATTTCGGACATCGCCTGTTTTGAGCCTGTATGTAGATACACATCAAATGTCACTATAGAGAAGCGCAGACAATATCTTAGCTTGTGTTATAGGTACAAAGTGAAATCTGATCCTATGCATCCATGAAATAATTCTGTTCACACCTCCATGTTTTTGCGGCTTTTTGAAAGCAAACCTAGCATAATACGCCCATTAAGCTTCCGGCTTCAGAGCATTTCTGCCTCCTTGCAGCTGGCTCTTCCTGAAAGTAACTTGATTAAGGAAACACAGACTGTTGCCCCTTGGAAGGCAGTAAGATTGTCATGTGACTGGTCGCTTACAAAATATAATAAAAGGTCAGTTAAACATCAGGTTCTTCACAAGGAATTTCTTGCATTACAAGAGAAATATCAAGACTATGTGCAATGTTTTACTGACGGGGCCAAAAGCTCGTCTTTCGTAGGTTCCGCAGTTTATTCGGAACACTTTAGTTGAGCGAGACGTATTGACACTGTTGCAAGTATCTTCACTGCTGAGCTTTACGCTGTGCTCATGGCGCTTGAACACATCTTAGAAGACCGTGTGAGGAAGGCTATTTTGTTCGTAGATTCTCTTACCGTTACCAAGAATCGCCTTGTACAACAAGCGCGTGTCCAAATGAATCGCGCTCTCCTACTTGGCCTTGATATAAAACTATGCTGGGTGCCAAGCCATGTAGGTATTTCAGGTAATGAGGCAGCAGATAGATTGGCTGCCTCTGTTAATGGTGGCCTAAAAGCATCGGTTGGCCTACCCTATGAGGATTTTAAACCAGTCATTAAAAAATCAATTTATGAACTTTGGCAGTTAGAATGGAATCAAGAAACAGACAATAAACTACATAATATCAAACCTTGTTTAGGATTATGGGAGAGTTCCCACCAGAGGAACCGGTTCCACGAGGTCTTGATGTGCCGCTTGCGTATTGGACACACACGTTTAACGCATCTATATTTACTTTGTAATGATGATACACCGCGCTGTGAGCATTGTGGCAAAACATTGACTGTCCTACATATTCTGTGGCACTGTAGGTACTTGGATCAGAAAAGACGAGCATGTTTTTCCACTAATTTTGGTTCCCATCTTCTATTTCATCCCAAATTTTTGCTAGGAGATGAACCTCTTTTTATTGTACCTTTCAGTAAAGTTCTGGAATTTCTTAAAATAACAGGCTATCTACACCTGTTATAACCCCTCCTTTTTCACCGTGTGTTTTTTTTTATTTTCAGATAATTTCTTATTGATTATAACTTTTATACTTACCTGAAATTCATATCCATATCTTTTACACAATTCATGTTCATACTTTTATTGCATCACCAGCTACTATATAGCTCTGTTTCCTCCTTAACCCTTTTCCTGCAATAGTGTATGCACCTGGCGCATTCTGGCCTAGTTGCTCTCGCGCCATAAAACTCCAATCAATCAATCAATCAACTCAATTTATTTTTGGTACCTGAAAAAAAAAGTGGGTTCAACAAATGATAAAAAAGCTATATACTGGGTGATTCAAGGAGAGGCCAGGCTCTTTAAATCGACAGCAAAATTCGGTTTCTTAACCTATCGCGCTACGATTTCGTGCAGCGTTGCCCACAGATGGTGCATTTTTTTTTTGTCAAATTTTCAAAAAGCAAACTTACCTGAGGAAAAAGTAAAGAAAGAAAAAGGCTTAGCTCCTATGGAAACGCAGCGAAGCCACCGGTCTTCAAACAACACGGCGCCGTTTCGCACGGGAGACAAGAGATGGCGCAAGCAATCACGACGCCAACTGCCACCAACGAACGAGCATACGACGCCGAGAGCCGGCGTCTTTAGCAGACAAGGTACTGCAGTTCCTTGTTGTTACCGCGCCTGTCGCCACCTGCGGAACGCGCGCCGCTTTTGAGTCGAAAAGATCATCTGCTAAAGACACCGGCTGTCGGCGCCGTATGCTCGTTCGTTGGCGGCGTTCGTTGCGCCATCTCTTGTCTCCCGTGCGAAACGGCGCCGTGTTGTTTGAAGACCGGTGGCGTCGCTGCGTTTCCATAGGAGCTAAGCCTTTTTCTCTCTTTACTTTTTCCTCAGGTAAGTTCGCTCATGATTAGGGGTTAAAAGCGCTAAAAACGACGGACGAGTAAGAGAGACACACACCACAGAGTTCTCCGTGTTATCAACAAGACATATACTTCATCAATGCCATCGCTGTTACGTCTGTCAAGGCGAGACACTGTGCGTATGCCATAAGTACGAAATGTGATAAGCGGCGGTCGGAAATTAATCGGATGTGTGTCTTGTTGGTTTCGCGGTACGTGTGTTTTTCCAACATTAAACCAGTTGCAAATTGCGCCCGTGTGTCTCTCTTACTCGTCCGTCGTTTTTAGCGCTTTTAACCCCTAATCATGTTCAACCAACTAGCCCGGATCCAAACCCTGTAAGTTCGCTCTTTGCAAATTTTACAAAAAAAAGCACCATCTGTGGGCAGCGCTGCACAAAGTCGTAGCGCGATTGGTTAAGAAACCGAATTTCGCGGTCGATTTAAAGAGCCTGGCCTCTCCTTGAATCACCCAGTAGTTACTCGTTTCACTCTTGAAAAAGTGCCTATTGCCAAAGGAACGCGGAAAATATATTCTCAGTTTAGCGGTTCAAACCGGTTCAACCCGGTTCGAACCGTTATTTTTTGCTCCCCGGAACTGAACCGGAGCTGAACCGAAATCTGTGAACCCGAGCCGGAACCGAACCGATAAAAATTTCGGTTCGACACTCTGGTTCTGACATCATCGCAACCCCTGTGCAAGAAGCAGACGAACTTGCGCTGCGCATAGCGTAAGTGTTTGAAAGAAACAAAATTGAGGTTCAGCTTTCAGCCGAGGTTGAGGATTTAAATTGTCTATGAAGTAAGTTTTTACAGCAGAGCTGTTAAGGGCTAGTTTCCCCAGGATCGTGTCCCCCGCAAAAAAAAATGTCGACACAAAACTCTGGTTGCCGCCGTCGCTCATAGATGGCGGTAGCTGTCCAAAGTGGTGTGTTTGTCGGTTGTCCGTTTGCCGCCGTCACTCATAGATGGCGCAACCTTTCGAGCCTTTCCACTCTGGCTTGCCGACTTGCGGCCGGCCATTACTTCGTTCCCACCACAGTACAGCTTCGCTGGTCTTCCTTCTTGACCAGAGTGGAAAGGCTGAAAGTTTTTTTTGCCAGTTTTTTTACTTTTTTGTTTATTATTACTTACTTTATGTTTATTTCCTGTTCGTTTTACTTCGGATATTATTTGCATAAGCATTTTGGAGACTGACCTCGCACTAGTGAGTATTGTCATCATTGATTCGAGAGCCCCAATTCGGTTCTTATATATGTTTGAGCCATTGTAATTTCCACTCAATGTAAATAATTTACAAAAATATAAAGCGTCTGTATGCGAATGTGGGCGTATTTGCGCGTGTGGATTGTAGTTTTATATTAACACTGTTAAAATATTCAGATATGACTGATTGTCACATTTTTATTTGCCTGGCTAACAAAAGTGTGTCAACCAATTTTATAAAAATTAAATAGCGCAAAGGTTAGACAAAGGACAGAACATGTAGACAAGATATGCAGAACATCATGCATATCCAACTAGCCCACCTCAATATCTTAACCAATTTTATTTCAGCGATCTGGAGTCTTCGAGTATATGAACTAATTTATTATTATTTATTGAAAATTTAAGAACGTAGGATATCATTACCCCAACCTGTCAAGTTCTATCATTAATTTAACAAAATTCACAACAGAAATGTACAATTCGTGACATTTATATGGCGATGCTTAAAGGGGCCCTGCAATGACTTTTTACTGGTTTTTAATTTGCATCGAACCTGAGCGCACTGAACGTAGTAACTTAATGAAACTTTTCTTTTCTCAAATTTCGCTTTATTTTAATAATTATAGGCAAATTAGAATTGCAAAAACAAGCAAAAAATAACCTCCTTCATGACGTCGTAGGTCCTGGCTTGAGTGGCCATGAACTAGAGGAAGGGTAGTGGGCTCATCGAGCGTTCACGGCTGCCGCACTCCGTGTTGACGGCTCGAGAGGGCGCCACTAAAGCATGTGTTGGATAGGCTGTATGAAGCGGGCGGCCAGGGCGGCTCGCATTGCATTTGCTGCGCGATTAAAGACTAATTCGGCATAACACTTCATTGGCCACAAACGACAGCAAACACGGGGTAAAGATCAGTTCAGAACGGGAGCCACTTCGCGCTGCCATACCGCCAAATGACCAAATCGCCAACCGAGCCCGCGCCGAAGGCCTTAGGAACGCTCGGAAGCGGTCGGATGCTCGAGCCGGTATACGATCGCAGCGCCGCCGCGTACATCCGGGATTTTTCTACGCTGTCCGTTCGTCGGGGCCTCATCCCACTAGCCCTTTCTAGTATGCGCCGTTTTTTCCGCTGCTTGGTGGCGGGTATGTCGACAGGTCATTTCTTGTTTCCGTACTTTACAAACTGCATTTGTTTCTTTTGATCTAAAATACTGAACAAAAACTACTTTCATACATAATTGAAACGGTTCGCGACACTTATATTTTGTATCTCGACTAAAAAAAAAAAAAGCTTTTAGCGGCTCTGACCAGTAGTAAGCCCAGGACCAAAGACGTCACATTTTGCGCGCTTTCGGCAACGTGGGTCGCCCTCGTAGGCGGAGGAGGTTTCCACGTCGTCCGGTTAAAATATGACGCACTGATATTTAGTTACTCTCTCCATGCCCGCTGGCTTTCCCGAACCCCAAGAGATGTGGAAGCCGCAAAAAAGGCAGACGCTTAAATATGATTGCAGGGCCCCTTTAAGCCCCCTCAAGCATTGGGGCAAGGAATGAACAAATGCGTTGCATTCTTAACGTTTGAGGTTATATGGCCCAAGATGGTAGCTCTCAGAAGTAATTGTAAAGTAATTGCATTACTTTTTAAAGTAATTTATAATTATAATAAATTACTTTTCACCAGACGTGTACACGTTACACCAAAAAAGTAACTAAATACCGTTACTCGTTCAAAAAGTAACTAAATACGTTACTCGTTAGACTCTCAAAAGGAACGCGTGAGTTACCTTAAAAGTAACGAGTTACTTTTCACGTTACTTTGACGACCAAATACACAACTGTTTCTGTTTCATGGTTTTTTGTTTTCTTTTTAGTAGTCGTTGCACTTAAGCAGTAGCTGCCTCTCGAAGTTTTTATCAGTTATGTTTCCCCGCTTCCTTGAAAATTCATCTCCGGCTACGCTGAAGAGTCCTACCGACGCGCTCGAAGGAATGGCAGTGTTGTGCTTCAGCAGCAAGAGCTGGTGGATCTGGGATTCCCCTATCTAGTGTGTTCTCTCTACTTCTAAAGTTCGAAGTTGACAATGGATTATGTACCTTCCCGCGTTGGCAACCTCCGGGTTTACATTCGGTCCGTACTCGGTTGAAGGCTCAACCAACGAACCTTGTGTTTGCTGGGTGAAGGACATTCCCAGCTGTAGAGTTCAGTGGAGCAACGTTTATCGCTGGACACCTCAGTGGAACTGTTCGACTGACGTGTTCAGTGCTATACGTTGCTGTACCGTCATACTGTTTAGTTGTTTTCGGTTTGCCCTCCTACCGTTCTCGCAATAGACGCATACTCAGGTTAGAATACAAACAAGGCCGTTTAAACGTTGTTGTACAAGTTACTCCTCAAAAGCAACGAGACACCGTTACTTGTTACTTGGCTTTTAGTTACTTTTCTAGAAAAGTAATTCAATACGTTACCCGTTACTGAAAATAGTAATTAGTTAGAAGTAACTCGTTACTTGTAACGCGTTACGTACAGTCGCCGCGGGAGTTAATAGCTCCACGCGAGCGGGAGAGATGACGTCAGGGCGAGTCCATGCGGAGTGGACGGGGGAAGCCGTCTCAATTCAAGGGAAACGTTGTTATCATCCGCACACCCGCACGCCTAGGTGTATAGACCCTTTCTTCAAGGGCGCAGCCATCTTGAATTGCCGTCACTTCCAGTATGGGCGAAAACATTGTTTTGCCGTCGCCACGCCAGTAGAATGCATTTAGGAGAAAAGCGTAACCGTCACCCATTCTCGTTTTCTCTCCCCTCTATTTTGTTACTACTTGCAGGTTGAAACGTTTTAATATTTTTTCGTCGCCCATACCGGATATCCCAACTTGGCGGTCGGGGCGAGAGTATATCGGAAAAGGTCTATACTTCGTTTCAGCTTCGGTCGGAGCGCGGCCGATGTTATGAGCCGAAAGGCCAATCAAACAGCGAAAGAGGCACAACGTCATGGCGTGCTCTCTGCAGTTGATAGGACCAGCGGGTATTCGCCGTCTCTCTGTGCGTGCTCCTACGCCGGCTAGTCCTATCAAGCGCAGAGAGCACGCCATGACGTTGCGCTTTTTGCGGTGTTTGATTGGCCCTTCGGCTGATAACATCGGCCGCGCTCGGACCGAAGGTGAAACGAAGTATAGTTCGAATGAAAAGTGGAGATGATTCTGCAGAAATCGAGATCGCCGAGCACGAATCAGATGGCTGTTTGGAACGAGAGAAGGAAACACGTCGTATTTTCTAACTTCTGCAGAATCACCTCCCATTTTCATTCGAACTACGCTCACCCGCAGGCAAATGATAGCAACGGTTCCCTTGAATTGAGCGGCTTCCCCCGTCCACTCCGCATGGACTCGTCCTAACGTCATCTCTAGTTTTATCGCAATGGGTGAGCGGCGTTTGGCAACTTCCGGTTCCTTAGGAAATTTTGTTCTACTGTTGACAAACGATGAGATTGAGCTGCAAGCCTGTGCAAGCATAATTTTGAAACCTCCAGACAGTAGTTTTCAGAACCATGCTTAGACAGGTTTGCAGGTCATCATCGTCGTTCGTCAACACTTCAACAAAATTTCCCAAGGAACCGGAAGTTGCCAAACGCCGCTCACCTATTCACCAGTCGAGCGCCCCTCGGAAATAAACGCGCGCTCGCGTGGAGCTATTAACTCCCGCGGCGACTGTACATGTCTGCTTTTCACGTAGTAGTTGTAACTGTAGTTAAACTACTTTTGGAGCAAAGTAATTGTAATTAAATTACATTTTGGAAGTAGTTTACCATGTATAATCTGCTTCAATTTGCCGCGGCACACTAGCGCCAGTTGAACCTCTAGCCTGGCGTACAAATTTATAACTATGGTTTGCAGTGTGCACTTGAAGTTTGCGTCACTTGCAGCAGAAATTGGCCGGTATGCGGAGGGCAAGTTCGTCTGCTTCTCGCGCAGGGGGTACCGGTGACGTCAGAACGCCGTGCCCTGATTGGCTGATCGCGGCCCCCCTATCTGAGCGTCGTCTGCTCCTTTGCAACGTCGTCTGCGTCTGTCTTACCTTTCCTGCGACTTTCGGAAGTGCAGAGGCCAGATTCACAAACCATGTTACGCCGAAAGAGTGCGTAAGACAAAACGTGAGAACAAATTCGTATTCACGAAACGAAATTATCGTAAGTTTTGCTCAGGTTACGACGGAATTCTACGACGATCAACTCAGCATGGCCGACAGCGTCGCTCAGTTACTTGGTCGCGACGACCAACGGACGTTTATTTTTGTACGTGCTCTTCTCACGCGTCCCGACTACAAGCAGCAAGAAGAAAAGTAAAAAGTACTTGAAATAAACCACGACGAACAAGAACGCTGGATCCACAAACACCCGAGAAATGCTCCAACGGCCACGATTCCACTGACCCCGTCCAAGCGAGCTCGGCAGATAGGCCTAGCAGCGGCGCAGCGGTGCTCCGACGGTCCTTGGCCAAGACCGTCTGCCCACGACCGGCTCGCGTTCTGAATGGAATATGCCCGCGCGACCCTTGTGAACCCTTCAATCTCTTCCTCTTGTCATCGCCTCGTTTTCCGAGGCAGCGGCGACTCTCGCCGTTGAAAAAGCGGTGAGTCTCCGACAGACGCAGGAAAGGTAAAGCAGCCATCACTTTGACTAGCAGACGTAAAGCAGACGACGTTAACTGCACCAACCCGCCGACGCCGTTTGAGAGTGAGGAGTCTCGCCGCACACGCAAGAAGGGAAAAAGTATTTGGGAGGGAACTTGCGGACACTCTCGCTTCTTAGCAGACAAACCTCGGCGCCTCGGGACACCTCGCCAGCGAGTCCCTTGACTTCCCTCCTTGATGCGCGTCTGCTACTTTTCACGTAGTCTATAGTTGTAACTGTAGTTAAACTACTTTTGGAGCAAAGTAATTGTAATTAAATTACATTTTGGAAGTAGTTTACCATGTATAATCTGCTTCAATTTGCCGCGGCACACTAGCGCCAGTTGAACCTCTAGCCTGGCGTACAAATTTATAACTATGGTTTGAAGTGTGCACTTGAAGTTTGCATCACTTGCAGCAGAAATTGGCCGGTATTGCACTGCCTCCGGGGGCGCTAGGTTGACAATAGGATAACTATGAAAAGACGGTACCCGAATTTTGTATAGACACTTGTCAATAAAAAGACGCTAAATCGTTCTTTCCCCATTTGATCGCCATTTTAGCGCCTACAACGTCAGTGCCAAACGTCAATAAAGGGACGATAATGTCGGTCAATGTCCATAGAATGGCGATAGCCATTTCTATAGGGGCTCGTATATATAAAAATATACGAGAATACAAACGAAACACTAGTGAATGGAAGAGCTGAGAAAAAGAAGAGTGTATTTCTTGAGGATGTGATTTGGAGGCAACGGTCCTCTTCAGCCGAACCTCCAAGAGGAAGGGCTAGTTTGCTTGCATTTTTGAAGACACGGAAAAAATGCTGCACTTACAAGGTGCAATGATTTTCTAGACAGACCTAGCTTTGTGGAGAAGAAAAGCGTCCAGTTTATTGTTGAATATATATGGCAATACACTCACTCATGCCACAGTTTTGTGAAACAGAAATATCACTCTTGTGATTATATTCATCTCTATCAAGTATATCTACAAAAAACTCTATATGTACACACAATATTTTAAAATGAAATGTTTTCTGACAGTACAGAAGCATATTCATACAATCGATAATGTAGCACACGAAACATCACTCATCTGTTGTAACAGCATGTTTCATAAGTATTTTTACTATTTACAATGTAAAACTTTTCCCAATTGGAAATTTTCAGACAAAGGAAGAACTCTTGGAAAATATAGTGCCTTATTTAGCTGGAATATACTGCAAACTGGCATACTTATAATTTTCGACACAAATATGATTGTGCAGGAATTGAGTAGAGAATAAACACATTGTTTATAAGTTAATAAGACGAGTTGAATGGGATCTCATACGTGACGTGTCCAACTAGTACTATCAGCAAATAGCTGGAATGTTTTTTGAAGGAGTTCTACAATACCAGGAGCAATTACACATTGCTTTTAATACTGTCAGAATTTAAATTGAATTTATATCATTGCTGTGACTCCATCAAATTATGCATTTTAATAAACTACATAACTGGAAAGTACCAATTATAACATTACACAATACATTATAACATTAAATATTGAAAACGAAGCCTGAGCACAGCATTTTGGTAACATGACTAAGCTATTTAATTTGAATAGTTTACCCTAAATCCTTCATTCAATTAAAATTTAGTAAACACAATAAATTTTTGCTAGGTTTTGATTAGGAAAATATAGATAAAAAGGACAAAATACCTTTATCATAGTTAAATACATGAGTATGATTTCCTAATAAAATCGCAATGTTTTAAACATTTTGCCAATTTAAAATTAACAATGCTCAAGACCTGAAGGTTCCTCAGCTGTGATGAGCAAACAAAAACACCAGAACATGAAGAATTAAGCTTTTAACATATTTTAACGGCTGTAAGTTGTCCTCAAATATTAAATGAACAAATCACATGCATTATCATGCTGATAATAATTTAATCAGTATGGCACTATAGAAACACCCAATGTGCAAGTGAATATAAATATTGAAGTTTATTATGCTTCAATTACCACAAGATTTTTGCTGACCTCGACAACTGCAAACCGACATATGCACTTGTAAAAAGCTAAATCACTCACAATCTACAAAGGCAAAAAGAACAAAAAAGAAACAACAAACTAACCATTGCAATTACTAATTAAACTAACTCAGCACAACCGATACAGCAATCCATGCAGTCACATCAAATGTAATCTCACCGGAATGACCTGCTGTAAGAAAAATGCAAGATCGATGAACAACAACTGCAAAGCAACCATCACATTTTTTTTGTGTTTTTTGTTTTTGGTGATGATCAATGATAATGATTGATGGTAACTTCGTATCTTATTCAAGTCAGATTTCTCTGGTTTATACAATTGCTTCATCACTTGCTTTGGTATAAAGTAATATCTCTAGTCTTACATGATGGCAAGGAAATCAATCATAGTTATAACATTTGAATTAGAAAAACTATGTCAACTGATCCATTAATAAAAAAATGAATTCAATACTATGTAATTAAAAACAACATACATCTATGCTGTAATTCAGCCTGAATGTCTGGCACTTACCAACTAAGATTAGCATCAGTAGGAGTATATGCTAGTAGCTTAATGTGGCAGTAACATTTTAGAAACACTTGCAGCACAAAGGGTTGACATGACCACCCATAATTACATCCCAAGGAACAACCGCACACCAGTAAGGTTTCTTGAAAACTGCAACAGCGTGTCAGTCAACAACTTTATGTCAAAATGCAAGTTTTTTTTTTGTTTCTAATCTTTGTAATCTTTTGGAAAGCACCAGATCCTACTATTAAACACGGATGAAAAAGCCATTTTACGAGAGACAAGATTTCTGGGACAAGTCTGATTATTTTTATTTTTTCATTATATTATTTTTTTTCTTCCCCTCTGCTGTTGAATGATGTACACGGCTGGTGGAGCCTCATCAGGCGGCGTTAGATCGCCTTTTGCCTCACCAGCCAAGACTACAGAGTCTGAATAAAGTTTATTATTATTATTATTATTATAATTACTATGTCATAAAACTGGCTTGCCATTTTGGAAGCACTGTGAAATAAATGTAAGCTGAAAACAGCCACATTAATGTTGAAAGTACTACATATCTTTTATTTTGTTACATCACAGTTCTTTGCTTGAAAAAAACAAACAAAAAAAACTGCTACATAAGACCTGAAAACTATCCGGGAACAGCACGCAGTAGAAATACATGTTATGTGCAATCATGAAAATATTAGATTATATTAGGCTGTTAAGTCATTAATAGAGTTTTTGGGAAAAGATTGGAACAGATGCAGATAATGTTCTCTGCATTTTTTTCTTTTCTGGTTGCAGGTCTTATTGAGAAATGCCAAATAGCATGTCACTTCACTTTCTCTCAGGAAACAAATTAAATAACAGCAAATCTGCAATGAAGTTGACAAATATATACCCTTTTTTTTGCATTCATAAATTTCCAAGTAGAAGTTGATGTTAGCTTGTTCTTGCATTCTGGTAACAAGCATTAATACGTACATATTTAATTATTTTAATAATGCAGACATTCATTAATTAATGTCTCAGTTGCAGAAGGAGTGGTGTCCCAATTCTATTCTGGAATTTGATTAGAAAATCTCGTCTCAAAACAAAATAAAAGAGCTTGTTTTCTAATTAAAAGAAGAAAATAATTCTTGAGTATTACTTTTATATTCTTGTAACTGAAGCCGTAAACAACGAATGTCAGCACTGATGAGGATATATAAACCAGAAATTCTAACGTGTGTCAATTTCTGACACAGAGGTCTTCTCACATACATAGTGCTTGTGCTAGGCTGGGAGAGAGCCAGGGATGTTATGGCACATACTCGTAATACAGTTGAGTGGGATAACTGGTCATTTAGTTTGAACGTCTTGCATGGTATCAGAATCATATCCTTAGTTCTTAGAAAAGGATAGTCACCTATCTTGTGATTGTGCAAGGATCTTGCACATAACAGAGTGCTCTTTGGTGTTTTTTGTCCCATATTTGTTGTGTTTTTCAGTGCAGAAAACTTACAAAGTACTGTAGCATGGGATGCTGCGAGTAATGCTTCAGATAAAATAAATAAAGGCATTCGAGGGAATAATGTTACTTGAAAAGAAAAAGGTACATATTATGTAAATTTAGACCCAGTTCTCAAATTCGCAACACACTAGTCACAATGAAATACTCTTTGAGGAGATAATTTCATAGTGTTATGAAAATGTCCTCATTCAATGCCAGTTGGGAAGTCACCACTGTGGAAAATGGCAAAGTCAATACAGCTCTAAACCTGCCAACCGTCAAAAATTTTGCGTGGCAGTACACCGAGTAGTGTGTTCATAAATACAGGAATAAAACTGCTATGTACATAGGGGGTTGATACGTGACACGGCAATAAATATTCTTTTTGTACGTGCGCTTCTACAAGTAATACATATACATATATACCAGGAGGAGGATGCTACACATTACCATAGATACACGGAAGTTTTGAAAGTAAGGATGTTTCGACGCCGTTTTGCGGACAGGAATGTGTGTGTGTGTGTGTCTGTATCTTGAGACTGGGATGGTTGCTGCTGCTACTTGCACTGCACCTGCTCAGAGGTGCACTGCCAGGTTGAGCCTGCTGTCCACTGAAATGCCGCACACTTGATCCATGGTGTCGGTAGAACTTGACTGATTGCCGAGGGAGCTGCAGCAAGGAATAAGCCGTTTACCACCATAAGCCACTTCAATTCTGTTACGTTATCAGTACGACACATGGACAATCCAAAACAACTTCACACCTGGTTTGGACTGCTTCATTGACCTTCTGAAGTTGTGTTTTATTAATGTGAAAGCATTAAAGAGACACTGACACCTCCCAAAAATTTTAATTAATTTTATGCCAGGCGATTCATCATTGTGTCAGACGACTACCCAATAAATATTTTGCTAATGCATCACATATCTTTTTAATTGGGTCAAAAAACGCAACTGCTCGAAACCGAAACTGAACTGGGGAGGAAGAATAAATATAAAGGAGGAGAAAGTTATTGGAAGTCACATGTCCCTGCTACTTTTTTTTTTTTTTTTTAAATCAGCGTATTTGCAGTTTCTTAGAAGCCACAAAAAATGGGGATCATTATTTTTTGTCTAACTTTAGTATTGAGTGTGTGCCTTCAATGACCCACGACCAGGGTGTAAGATAGACAGGTGGGGAAACGGCCCATAAAGGCCTACCGCAGCGCCGTGACCGGATTGTGTACTCGTCTGATTGGGGGTACCCCCAATTTGCGACAGATGGCGCTGCGGCGAGAAGAAAAAAATCGGAATTGGATTTGCATGGAACTCTATGGGAGAGTGCGAAAAATAAACCGAGAGCACGACAGTCCTCCATTGAAAATCCATGAGAAACCATCTCCGTCAGTTTAGCCGGTCGCCACCGGTCGCCCTTCCGGAGTGAGAGTTTGCGGTGCTCCACATAGATGGCGCCACAGAAAAAGAGAAAACCGAGGGGGACACAATCCGGTCGCTCATTTGGCTCTCGTTTCCCCACCTGTCTATCTTACACCCTGCCCACGACTTTGATTATTTTTGGTGGTTGTGAGCACGGAGCACGGAGAAGAGAGTGAGCAAGACTCAAACCGGCCAGTTCTCGATTGGCGGTTTTCAAACGGAAAGAAAACAAATTTCGAGCCGCAAATTGTGTTCTGGGTAGTTGGGCTCTCATATGTCATGTACAAATAAAAACCTTGGCGAGCATAAATACCCTGTCAGTGTCCCTTTAACTGTCCGATGGAGTAAACCGACGTGCATCAGCTTTTGAAGCCGCGCCAAACGGCACCTTCCCCTGTCCCAATGGAGCAAAGCCTGTCCTCTGTAGCAGAAATCTGATGGATAGTCTCCCATTGGCTGGCGCGCATCATAGTTTCAAGGAACAAGGCTCCCATTGGCTCTCGCAGTTCCAAGGAACGCCACCAGAGAAGCGTTTCCATGGCGGTGCGGCACACTCAGTGGCCTGGCCGCCGGTAAGAGGTGCGGGCCTGGCCTGCGGGCCTGGCCGCAGAGCGCACATGGGCAAACTCCGAAGAGGCTGCACGGCCGAGCTCAGCACGGTACGGCCACTTCACGAGAGCGCGCACTCGTTCGTTGGCCGCTACCCCGGCAGTAGCGAAATGTGGTCGTCCACGCCAGTACGCCACAGATGAACTAAGGGAGCGGAAGAACGACGTTCATGCTTTCGCATTCACAACTCGTAAGAAGTGCTTAGGTGTCCTCGGAATTTTTTTTTTTTGCTAGAACAGCTGAAATCTTTTGTAGATCTTAAAAAGAAACGTTCAACCCTCTGTAGAGCCTCGGAGTGGCAGCTACCTTTGGCTGTCTTCTAATGCTCTTTAAAGATATTTTTTATTTTTTTTTATTTCTGGGTTTTTGCTTCTGTCACCTTTACACTGTGTTTGGCGTTACATTGCAAATAACGTGCACTGCTACAACACCAGTGCATTATGGTGATGGCAGTAGTGCAACGATATGTATACTTAAATTGCATTTAGAGAGAGGTCCCTCACTCACCTCCTCGTAGAAAGACACTCCGATGCCGGGAAACCCAACAAGCCTGATCCAATCTCTTCCTTCATTTTTAAGATGGTCCTCCGTTGTTCAAGGTTGGAAGTGGGGGCAAGCCGAAAGGCCTCTTCGATGTTCTTCTGAGCCTCTGCTTGACATCTGCATTTTCGAAGTACACCATAGTTTTACATTTCATTACGGCTTCACATGCCAACTTTAGGAGTTGCAAAACTAGCCCTCTTTAGAATGGACAAATTAAGAAAGATACACAATCATGAATGCTTTCTTTGGATTTTAGATGTCATTAGCTAGAGGCGGCTTAGCTCGTTAAATGTAATTTATGAACATAAAAAACCTTAAATATCTGGCTTTAAATTTATTTTAGTATGGTTGGCACTGAGCAAAGGTGCTTACTTACCCTTTGTCTTTGTATGCCTTTGCCCTGACAAAGTGTCCCTCAAAACTCTTGGGTCTGAGTTCAATTGCCTGGCTTGCTGCTGAGATGGCCGCGTCAGGCTCCTAGAAAAAGAGTGTGATGAGATGCATAAGACAAGGTGACTTACATTAGAAACATTAAAGAGAATGCCTCAACCTTCCCTATGAGTATGATTCTATGTTTTCTAAGAAAGCAGGAAAAATACAGAAAACACTTTGGTACAATGTTAATCAATTCGAAAACTCAGGTTTTCGAGGTCACAATAAGTTTAGTCAGGGTGCAGGGCAAGTGGTCTTGAGAATAGCTCATTCCAGTTCCTTTTTAGATCTCGGACAATTGATGAGAGGGGCGCTTATCTTGTCAATGTCCATTAAGGAAAGGGGTTATTGTATTTCTAATTTCATGCCTTACATCATTGGTGTTTTCAACTGAATCCCTTTTAATTGACTTCAGGATCATGCAATTTTTTTCCATTTTCTACTACTTATTGCTCAGGTGGGACAAAGTGCTCAAGTTTGTGAGCTGTATTCCTGAAGACCACTCTTTGCACTGCACAGAATATACCTTCTCTTTTTAGCCTAGGCCTGATTGTATAGCTTGAAGCTGATAGCGATGTGCTGGAAATGCACATGGTAAGACCCATTTGAACGAACGTTGGTTTAACAAATATTTCGGAATAATGAATTTTAAAAAAATCCCCGGCGGTTTTCCTATGCATTCTATGCAAAAATGTTTCAGTTAAACAAAAAATGAATTTTGGAATAGCGAATATTTCAGTTCAATGAAAAACAAATTTCGGAATATCAAATATTTCAGTTCAACGCACTTGATCGGTGGACCCAGGATTATTTTTCCAATCAGTTCAACAAAGTTTTGTGCTCTGCAGTGCTGGTGTAGCCGATGCCTGCCACCCCGCCGCGGCGGCAGGCATCGGCAGCGGCGGCATATCATCGTTGGTGTTTACAGCGCCGCCGAAGCAAAGTGGCGGTGCGGTAGACATAAACGAACCATGTGGTATGTCTGATTTTTCTTTGTCATCAGTTGTGTTCAGCCATCTTAGTTTTGGGTAACAACGGCACGACGGCAGTTTGTGCGCCCACTTCCGCAATGAGTACGACAAAACGGAAGCTGTTGTCTCTATCAGACAAGCTCAAAATTTTCAGCGTCTGGACAACGGTCAAAGGCAAGTGGACGTTGCGAAGGACTATGGGATTCCACTGTCGACGTTGTCAACGACAGTGAAGCAAACGTCGAAGCTCGAAGGAGAAACTGCGTTCAAGCCCGACAGGAAACGACTCTGCACGGGGTATTTCAAGCCAGTGGACGATGCCGTTGCGGTATGGCTTCGTCACAGCAACAAGCTGTGCCAGAGGAAGTGCAAAAAAACATAGACTCTCTGGACAACTTTGTTACTTTATGCGCTTTAAGAGCGCCGGTGCAAATGAAAGTTACAGATTGTTTTTCAAAATGAGAAAGGCAGCAACGTAACTGTTATGCACTTTGTATATATCAATGTACATGACTTCATAAATTGCATTTCACACTTTTGACTCGATGTATGCTGTGCCCTAAGCTGTTCTATATTCTAGTGAATATATTCAGTTTAGTGAACTCGCAGTTAAGTGAACTATTTCCTTGGGTACCTTGAAGTTCACTCAAGTGAGAGTTAACAGTAATTAGAAACTATCAGCACAGTGCAGACCCTATCCTAGTCTTAACATGCACTAAATGGGAATGCTTTGCAATGGCCTGCTGGAACTCGTACTATGAAGTAAACATAGATCATACGTTTAGTTTCCGCTTGCACTTGGCAAGTCCGAGAAGTAGCTGGTGCTTCAGTTGGAGAAAATTGCTTCCACAGTCGTCATCCTCAGCTACAGATGTTGGGAACTTCTTTAGGGCATACTGATAACGATGAGCAGCATCCTTTATGTGACCTTTCTGTAAGAAGAACAATTAAAATTACTTTTAGACAGGCACAATGGGAGGTTTTGTTTTTTGAAATATTGCTATAATGCAATGTTACAAAGTCTTAGTCACAAACAACGTCTTACAATACCCAAAGAAGAAATTCCCAGTACTGTGGTGATAACCCTTTGCATTATGAGAGAAAACTGCAAGCTTGATACTGATGCATTTACACATTTCGGGAGATACAGTTGCTTTTTCTAACTTTTCTATGGCACTGACATAGTGCTAACTCAACACAGAGTAAGTGGAATTAGAACTTAAATTCAATAATCTCATCTTGTTAGTCTAGTCCTGTAATATTAAAATAAGGGCTTCATAAATTTCTTAAAGTCAGAGTTTGAAAAAGTTAAATTACCATAAACATGTTAAAGGGCCATTGAAAAGAAAATTTTTTTTAAACAATCTGGTTGGGACATGCGTGTCAAAAAATTAATTTTACACACAAAAAAAATTTGAGCAATTTTGACGGCGCAATATTTATTTTAGTAGTTGCCTTTGAATTATGCGCACAAAGTCCATGACATCATGGAATGGTCATACACTCTTCCCACCTCAACAACATGGTCATACTTTCTCTCCACCTCAACATGATGGCCACAGCTTCTCTTAGCCACAGCTGCTCTCCTTCACGCACCCGAAATGCCGAGAGAAAACAAGTGGAAAGGAGGTGACAACCAACTAAATTGCATCTCACGCCGTCAATATTGCTCTAAAATTTTTTCCTTCGCGTAAAATTTATTCATTTTTTGACACACGTATCCCAAAAAGACCGCTTAAAAAAATAATTTTTTAAATTTTCAGTGGCCCTTCAGAAGATTAGGGTTTGACCAGTTAAACAAATTATGGTGGCTTAGCTCGGCTGTGCCAGGATATACGTAGCGCGAGCTTATGCGCACAAAATGACAGGCGCTATCAAGCGGCTCCGGTGCAGCGTCAGACTTGGCTACTGCGTCTGCCGCGGCTATGACGTCACTCCTCTGGAATGCGCAGACTGGCGAGGCAAGCGCGGTGGCGGTGACTCCGGCGCACCAGCTGTGCGCCATGTGACATCACTGCTCCTCACACTATGCGCAGCACGGAGCACGGCTCATTATGCGAGCCACGCGAAACTGCTCAACCTTGGCCAGTGTAGCTCACGCTACAAAAGAAAGCAAACTTTTGAGTTTGAATGTTGCACAGTTTCAAAGTTGGAAAAATTCACCTTCATACAAATTTAAATTCAAGTTCAGAACTTTGTAGAGAAGAGCTCTGGGTATACACATTAAAGCCCCAAGTGCAAAAGCGAGAGGGAATCGGTGGCCAAGCGTGTTAATGCACCACAGCTCTAAGCATGTAGAGTGAAAGCTCATGCTGCAGAAACTTTGACTTATCAAAGTACCATTGTTTTATTCATCGCAATATCAAGTACTATACTTGACCTGGAAGAGACACACCGCTACAACGCTTTAAAAAAGACAGTGTCTACTCAACACCTCTTCACTTCACCCACATTGTCATTACAACCTGGAATGGTAAGGCAATATGGCAATGCTTACTCTGTATAAAAGAACTCCATCCTGGTGAAGCTTATTTAACAGAAGGAACACAATATTCGGTTTGTCGGCTGCCATCTCCCAAGTTTGAGATCCTGAAAATAAAAAGCAAGGGTGTAAGTTATAAGTCCTGCACTACTGGTCACTGAGAACTTAAGAAGACCTCAGCATTTTGCATCATAATTAGGTTGTCCAGTTCATCAGTGATCCTTGGCTGAACCATTCTCAAGGAAATATTCGGCAAGCATAAATGCCACAATCCTCCGCGTTTATATTTGCCTTTATAATGTCTCGACCTATCATGCCAGTCATGAAAAATTAGTGTGGCATGACAAGGATCATCCTCGGCAATGGTATGATTTTCAGTTAATCTACTTCCATATCTCTACAGTTGAATTTCCTTTTCGGTACCTGAGCTCATTCGAGGTGGATGAGCTCAGGTACTCGGATGCCTGTGATCTGCCTCAGTTCAGTGCCTTCTCTAGAAAATTAATAAGACAAACAGCAGGCATTTTGAGAAGATTTATTTTGACATCCCGTAAAATCCCGTAAGGGCGCCCTCCACCGTGAGAACGCCCATCCCGTTTTTTTGGCTAAATATCTAAAACATAAAAATTCCTGAATATCGCCCACCCCCTATTCCTGTCGGACATTACGCGATGTCCGACGGGAATCACATCAACCGCGCGATCTGCGGTACCGGTGCGTCTGACAAGGGAGTTGCGTCCGTGATATTTGTTCGCGTGGCATGCGCGTTCGTAGTGGGTTCCCGCATTTTTGTCCAAGATCTGCACACACAATATCGGTTCCTGTGATATACGAGTTGTCCCAAATGTCTGTTGCACCATCAAATGCAAATCTGCTACATCCGCGATTGGCGGCATCGGTTCCCATAACATGCGAGTTCGTGGCAGGTTCCCGCGTGACCTTTGCACTGTGTACCTAAGGTCACTCGTGTACTGTGTTTGCGCAATTCTAACGCGCTCTTCTTTTCGCCGTAATCGGTGCTCCAAACTTCATGTGCGTCACAATCGAAACCAAGAACCGAAACTAAAGAAAAACAGTATAAGGGGTACTCGGTATAAAGTGGCTAGTCCCAACGCCATCGTGACCCCTTCTTTACATTCACCATTTTGGTATTCATATCACACGCATTCTTTCGCGTCTACAAACTCGTGCCCACCATTTAAAAAAAAAAAAAAAAATCCATTAGGAGATTTTTTTTAAGGCTGTGTCCATAGTGCCGTCCGACGGCACTCCACTCGCGCCTACAAGTGCCGTCCGAAAGAGAGTCGGACGGCGTGTGTATCACTGGGGAGCTCGTTAACACACCCCCCCGCCTGCGTTCACGCCACTTCGCGGCAACAGTATACGGCTGCTAATTACAAAACTATTGACCCATTTGGCCCCGTCGTACACGGCGTCCAGCCGGCAAACCAAGCCCCGCTGCATGCACCTCCGGAAACGAAGTCCCATATCAGTTTGTTCAGCGAAGCTTCGTCGACAACATTAGTTTTTTCCAGTATTAATCGTAAAAAAGAAATGTAAATATCGCCAAATGCGTCAACAAAACAAAATGTTTGACAAAAAAAAAGAAAAACAAAAAACGTACGCTCGTGCTGGGGTTTGAACCCAGGACCGCTTGCTTATGAGCTACACCACAGCTTTGAAAATTACGTTTTGAGAACTCATTTTATACGAGACTTTCGGACGGCCCTTGAACGCTTGAGTGGAGCACCGTGGGACGGCACTTGAACGCTCTGCAAGAGTGCCGTCGGACGGTACTCTAGACGCTACGTTTCTTTAAACGAAAGGCCATCCCGCTGGCGGGAAAAGATAAAAACGGAGCAGCACTGCGTGGTCTCGCAATCCCAGCAACCTCGCAAAGTGTTGCTTGGAAGATGACCCTACCAAAGGCGACGGTCACGCACTTGCACATGCGCAAAAAACGCGGCGCTTAAAACGATTTAGACGAAAGCAGGGATCACCTCTGTGGACAACGAAGAACCATCGTCGGACCCTGACAACGGCGACTAGTGCACGGTATTTATTTTTGTGTTGGCGTTCGTTTCATAAAATATGTTCTATGAGGTATCTGTTCAATCTTTATTATTTTACCTGTGCGGTAGAATCGGCCACAATTTACTTTTTGAATATCAGAAAGCTAAATTTGCCTGTGCGTTAGAATCATGCAAACACGGTAAAGCGAATCTGCTGCGTCTGTAATTAATTTTACCGTGACACAGGATGTCGTAGCAAATTCCCGCATGTTTATCGCATCATAAAACGCTAATTTGCCGTGTCCGCAATCCGCGGTATCAGTTCCCGTTTTATGTGGTTTGTAGCGGATAGCCCAGTGTCTTTTCGCCTTTTTTATATAAAGTTTTGCTGTCCCATCCCCAAAGATAGCCCACCCCGTGTTTTTCCCAATTTATCTCTTCATTTCGGGTGAGTGTCCTTACGGGATTTTACGGTATTTAGAACTTGAATTAATATGGATGAGTAACATAGAACTAAAAATATGCAAGTGCCATTTTACTGATTCAATTGGATGAGAAAAGTGTGTAGGTCAAGAAGGAACCTCGACATATATTTGGACATTTTACAAATAACAATACAGTACCTATTTTGGCTCCTGTTTGCAAGAAGCAGTTGATTGCATCCACATTTCCTGATCCGATGGCTCTGTCCAGGGCTCTGATTCCACTTAGGTCCACATGCTCGATTTCAGCCCCATTCTTTAGGAGCAGCTTGATCTGCAAACAGATGATAACCATTATCTGTCAGAGTTAATCTTTTATAAACCAAATGCTAGATAAACATAGTGGTGATTTGCAGCTGGGGAATTATTTTTACAATCTTCGGTTTAACGACAGAAACAGAGAATGTGCTTCCTGTTTTCAGCGAGCAGGAACATGAGGGAAGATCGAGCTCGTACCGCGTGAGAGTACATCTCCCACAAATACTACAAAGACCACCCACCTTGAAGCTGACAAGGCAGGGCAGGAAAATGCTGTACCAGCTAATTTAAGTAGGCATGTGCAAATAGCGGATTTTGAGTTTGAAGCAAATTTTGAGTTTGAAGCAAATTTGAAGCAAATAGTGGTTTTGGCTGAATATCTTCTAATCGAATGTCAAATAGTTTTTCCTTCCACTACCGTGCATCATGCTTAAACAAAATTCAATGAAACTCGTGAAAGGTTGTTCGGATATTATTCCAAACCTGCCACCTGTCCACTGCTAAGCTTAGTTAATCTTAATATAGCTATATGAATTGTGGCAAGTAAACAACAAATTTGTTGCAGATATTCTAATTGAGGGGATTTATTAGTCTGCTTGCTATATGCAAATATTATTTCTTCTATTTAAAACTTGACAAAAAAAGCAAGAATGATGAATGTGGGCTGTCAAGACATCTCTGCATAACATATACTCTTGAGTCTTGCATAATTGTGGCGGGTTAGCCTCATTGAGAGCGCTTCTTACCGAACATATGTGCACAGCGGGGAAGCAATTCAAAGACCAAGTCGTCTGCTTCTTGCGCAGGAGTTGCAGTGATGTCAGAATGACGCCGAGCTCTGATTGGCTCCGATTGAAAGATAGTGGGTAGACCTCAAGGCAGCTTTCTTTGAGGTCTACCCACTATCCTTCAATGAGAACAAATCAGAGCTCGGCATTGTGACATCACCAAAAGACCTGCAAAAGAAGCAGGCGAACTTGTGCTCAGCATGCCTGCGGAGCTTGCAAGATCTGCAGGTACTGCTTCCCCACAATGCAAAAGTGCTCGATGAGAAGCTCACTCAACAGGACTAATCCGCTGCAATCAAAGCTTCGAAAAGTGTGAATATCACAAATCAGCATGAAGCGAATATCAACTAGCATATTTGAAACATCCATTCAAAAATTCCAATATTCACACAACACTAAAACTAAGCAACCATTAAGTTTGATCTACCGTATTTACTCGCAGAATGAACGCACTTTTTTTCCAAAAAATCAATGCAAAGTTGGGGGGGGGGTAAAATTTTTGCGTCCGTATTTACTCGCACAATGAACAGACCTTTTATCCCGAAAAAATCGACGTAACTTCTTATCTCTTTGCGCGCAGCGCGCGACTCAAAAACCAAACTGCGATGCGCAAAAAAAAAAAAATGCTCCTCTCCGTGTTTTTTTCTTGCTTCCGTGTTTTTTTTTTTTTTTTTTTTTTTCCGCCTTTCACAAGTTGGGCAGATTGATACTTTAGACCCATGTTGCGGATAAAAAAAAACGGGACGCGGGATGGCCAAAAAAAACATGCTTTTCGTGTAAGGCTCGTCAAATTATGAGGCGCTGGAGAAATTCAGCCTTCTGCGTTAAGTCCTTATTTCAAACTCTTTTTGTTCGCCTTCCGCCCATTGAAAAGCATGCGGGAAGGGCCTTAGAACGCACCTGGTATCGCTGCGCCGCAGCGTTCTTCCACACGTCTGCTTTCCTCGCCGTCACCATGGCAACGGCGAGGAAAGCAGACGTGCGGAAGAACGCTGCGGCGCAGCGATACCAGGTGCGTTCTAAGGCCCTTCCCGCATGCTTTTCAATGGGCGGAAGGCGAACAAAAAGAGTTCGAAATAAGGACTTAACGCAGAAGGCTGAATTTTTCCAGCGCCTCATAATTTGACGAGCCTTACACGAAAAGCATGTTTTTTTTGGCCATCCCGCGTCCTGTTTTTTTTTATCCGCAACATGGGTCTAAAGTATCAATCTGCCAAAAAAAAACTCCTCTTTATGTTTTTTCTTTTCTCTTGGTTCCGTGGGATTTTTTTTTTTTTTTTTTTGCCGCGTTTCGCAAGTTCTTTTGTTTGCCCACGCCCATGCATTCGCGACCTCGCTCACCAGGATAGAAAAGCGCGTTCATTTCGAGGGCTTCTCGCTTCTCTTTCCGAAGTGCGAGGAGGAGGCGAGGGCAGGATGCCTTCATTATGCGCGCTTTGCTTGGGCGAGGGCTTCTTCGCTTCTTTCTCATCTCCTTGCACGCGGCGCCCGCCCGACCCAAAGTCCAGACTGCGCTGTGCCAAAAAAAAAAAAGCTTCTCTCCATGTGTTTTTTCTTTTGCTTCCGTTGGATCTTTTTTTATTTTTTAACGCCTTTTGCAAGGCGTTTTGTTCGCCCACGCTGACCATGCATTCGCGACCTCGCTGCACCAGGATAAAAAAGTGTGTTCATTTCGCGGGCGTGGGGGGAGGGAGTCAAAATTTTGACGTCCGAGTTGGGGGTGCGTTTATTACGCGAGTGAAAAAAAAAGTCGAAATTTTGAGCCGACTTGGGGGGTGCGTTTATTACGCGAGTGCGTTCATTGTGCGAGTAAATACGGTATCTGGCTGTGCTATCACGTTCATTTACTGACAATATAGTTAGGTCAATTTGTTCTTTATAAAAGGTACAACTGCGGATACCATGCCAGCAACTCGATTGTGCAATCGCTTCTTCTGCCCTTCTAACGGGACCTGTGTGTGCGTAGTCCCCTTTTTGTTCCTCAGTCTCGAGTTTTCAAGTTGTTGAATCCAGACACGAATGCCTTGTTGGCACCCTTACGCAGTCTGAGAAAGCCCGTCCTTGTCTTGCTCGTGCAATAAATAGGGCAGCGGGAAAAAAACTCGCTAGAGCTCACCACGTCGGCCTTTCCAAGGGAGGCGGCCATGTCGAGGGGAGTCCTGCCTTGCTTGTCGCTGTGGTTGATATCGGCGCCATGGGTGAGCAGACACTGGGCAGCCTGGACCTGACCTCTGCGGCAGGCCCAGCTGAGGGCTGACAGACCCTCCTTGTCTGCACACAGTGGGCTGGCTCCTGGGGAGGGCGAGGCAGAAGACGGACGGTTCAGCCTCTGCTTCCTTTTCCCACCAGTCAGAGTATTGTAGTAAAAGGCACAGAGAAACTTTTTTAAATAAAGATGTAGCCATATCTGAGGTACATCTTACATTGGCTAGGTTACAATTGTGACTGGTAAAGGAATAACTCTGCATAAATTTTGCGACCGTCACAAACAACAAATTTTGGTCAGCGTGATGGCAATAAAACCACAAATCAAATATGAAGGCAAAATGGGTGCCACTATTCGTAACCAAGTTGGGCATTCTACTTCTTTTGCCACTCATCAATTAAGGATAGGGGAATTTAGTGAGTGCTTGCTGAAGAAGCCCGAAACATTACTGCCTTACCACTTCATTCATTTCGCTACAAAAGAAGAAAGTGGGCCACGCTGCATTTGAGCAAGTCAAACATATGTTGGCTCAGAGGATGAGGTGAAGACCATGGAAAATTAGAAATTTTGCAAAAGAATCACTTATACTGGCAGTGGCAGGTAGTTTAAGAAAGAAACAAAGTTACAGTTCTATTTTAATCTGTTGAATAAATCGTCCTATGCAGAATTGTCACATCCTTTCCTAGTATTTCCTCGTCTCCCTTTCCTGTCTCCCCTTTCTTGCGACGACACGGAAAATCCACAGATTGAAGTCGGGGAGCGTCGTGTAGGGCAACTTATAACGTGTTGATGCGCTATGCGTGCAAAGATGCATAGTTACCGTAATATCCCAAGAGATGCCCAACCCCCGAAAGATAACCCATCCTTTTTTTGGTTTGATTCGCTATTTTTTCTTAAACATCGAAAGATAGCCCACTTCTAGTAATCATAGTTTTCGGATCAATGATGGCCTCGGCGTAAATGTGGCTAGTTAGCTAGGGTGGGATATAAGCAAACATTGCTGACTGGGAAGCACAGTCATCTTTGCTTCATTGTCTCTCGCGGCAATAACAGGTTTGGCAGGGACACACAATCTAAAAGTAGCATTTTTTAAACTTTTCTCGAGTGCACACTGAAAGTTAGCCCACTCTTAATTTTCACCCGATCTGCTCTTGATTTTTGGTGGGTTATCTGTCGGGATATTACGGTAGTCGAAGACGCAGTTGCTTGGCAGGCGGCCAACTCTGCTGCCTTCCACGTCCGCTTGAAGACACGCCTTCGAACAACAGAAAATCTGGGTTTGCTTTTGTTAAAACGCAATTGCGCATTAATAACAGGGACACCGAGGACTAAACAAAGACTGCGCCTGTTGCTTGCCTTTTGCGAGCAACAGCTCCAGCACCCCGAGATGACCCTCTGCAGCGGCGAGCATGAGTGGGGAGCGGCCGTAGCTGTCGCACTGCTCCAGCGCCCTGGCGTGCGAGAGGAGCAGCTCCGTGACGGCCCAGTGGCCCTCGGACACGGCGCAGCACAGGGGGGGTTCCCCGCTGTTGTTCTTCACCAGGGCCGACGCACCGCGGCGCATCAGCACGCTGCACAGGTCCTTGTGCCCCGCCAGGCTGGCTGCGGTCAGCGCCGTGTGGCCGCTGAAGTCGTCCTGCTTGTTCACTTGCACCTCCATCATGTCCAGGAGGAACTCGCACACCTGTGATGCAGTTGGCGGCACGGTGAGTTATGTCTTGTATTTGCATGCAGTGACATAGAGATTAGCTATACTCGTTATATTAGAATATAGAACTTTGTGCAACCGTGGATCCGCAGAAACTGATGTGTGGTTTAATCAGGATAGAACAGCAGTGTAGTTGTTTGGAGGTTACTGTTGAAGGACAGGTTCAAATTATTTCAAAGAGAGTTTTGCAAAATATGTACTCAAGGCGTCAAAGCAGTAGAAACAGCAATTTTAAAAGCAAGGGTTGCTGATTGCATTAAAGTATAAGTGAAGAACTGATAAACCAACTTTATTTTAAGAGCCTTTTCCTTCCTTTTTATTTTTTATCTGGCTTTAGCAGGCTGGCAAGTGTCTGATTAACTTCTTTGCCTTCTATTCACTTTTGCGCGACACGAGCCAACTGGAAGATTAACTCGATACACTTACTAGCAAAGTTACGCGCACACTTCAGCAGCTTTGCAATTTTGTTGGCACACTGGAGCAACCTTCACGCTGCAGGTCCAGAGATTGAATGGTGGAACCTCACTCCCGTCAGCTGCTGCTGTGCCGGAGTGCTTAAAATAATAATGTCTGTCTGACGCGAGCAAGCGACCCCAAATAGACCGGTGCACTTCACTGGCAACATGTGACAAAACTCGGTAGCACACAAACAAACCGTAGTCCGAGCCGACGAGATTTTTTCCTGCCCGTGTTCCGGCGAGCATATTCGATCGTTGAGCCCACCTGCGTCTGTCCGGACTTGGCAGCCACAATGAGGGCTTGCTGTGCGGCCCTCCGTAGCCCGAGCCCGATGCCATAGTCGTCGGGCCAGCTGCACTGCACCAGGTGGGAGACCAGGTCCAGGTGGCCAGAGGAGGCAGCATACGCCAGCGCTGAGAGGTCCTTGCTGTCCACATGGTCAATCTGGTACAGGCAGGGCACACACATCCCTTGTTATTCCTTAAGGAAGCAATGCAAGCTAACTTGTTCATTCCACCAGAAGTTTGTACAATTTGATGGCAAATAATCTTTCTAAAACATTTTGACCTGCTAAAAAGAATTTACTATGAAAAAGTGATTTGTATACTATATTTTCAATATAAATTATTCATCAAAAAAGTGTTGCGTTTTGGCTGTTCTCAGTAATAATGGGCTAGCAGGTGAATTCCATAAAAAAAGTAAAGTCACCGTAAAATACCGGGCAAGCGCCCACTCAAACTTTGGAGATAATCACAAAAAAATGGGGGGATGGGCTCTTGTCCAGTCATCAATTTTACATATAAATGTACTGTGCATATTTTCTCAGATCTTACAAATTGGTGAATGGGCACTGAGTGTGGAATGGGCATATGCGCGGTATTCTACGGTATGTGGTCTCAATCTGCATTAAATAACCTATCTAGAATTCTAAATATAATCTTAACATAAATATTCTGTTTGCAGTTTCTTTTTCCCCTTCCAAAATGCAATGCTTCCCGCCTGTAACATACAACGTGCTTTGATCAAATATTGTTAGTCAGATTCACAAAAAATCACTATTTTATCAAATAGTAGTACCTCACCTGAAAATAGAGATTGCTTTCACATACCCAAATTAGGGAGCTGTCACCTTCACAAGCACATTTACTAACCAGCTAGCAGTTTTTCATTATAAAGCAATTCAACACAAGGTAAGTGCATGGAGCTAGGTAAATATATGTTCTCACACGATCATATGTTACTGCTTTTCTGCATCTGAGAAATAACCATCCCAAGCTTCCAAAAATAATCTAAATGAATAAATTCCACAAATATATTTGAAAAAGATTTCCTATTGCCCAAGCTCGGATATTCACACTTTCATAATGCTGGCACTCTAGTTTTGCTCAACCTAAATGTGGAGACTGAACCACTAGACTCAGTTCTTAATAATCAAATGAATTACAAAGCTAGTTACAAAAATAAAAGCTGGGATGTCTTCGATTGGCTGAGGTTGTGGGTTAAATCGACAATTGTTCATACTGCAGTAAATAATTAGGTTTAGCATCCAGAGCATACAGCACTGCCTGATCTGAGTAAAAAAAAACGTGCTAAGACCAAAAAAAAAAAAAAAATCCACACACAAACATGAGACAATAGCAGAGTAGAATCGACCAACAAGGCATTGCATTGATGATGCAATGATAGTCAAAGGTTGAAGACAAAGGTAGCTATCTGATGGCCTCCAAAAGCAGCTTCCCTCAAATTAGGGAAACGAATGGTAAAATAAAGGCCAAAATTCCTCCGTACTGGCCTTTCTGGCTTGCAGAATAATAGGCCCTGCCAAAAATGACCAGAGTTCTTTTTGCTCACCCTCGCCCCGCAGGCCAAAAGGTGTTTGGCAATCTCGAAGTGACCACGTTGGCAGGCCATGCTGAGTGCAGTGCGGCCAGTGTCTGAGCAGATGTTGACGTCGGCTCCAAACTCGATCAGAGAAGTGACCATGTCAGTGAAGCCTTCGTGGGCTGAGAGCACCAGCATGGGGGCCCGGTGCAGGCAGGAGGTTCGTGTGTTGGGATCTGCCTGAGCCAGCAGCAACAAGCGGCTCACCTGCGTTGCGTCGAGGCATCGGGGCTAAATTCTATGCATGCCGAGTGTGCTCGGAGCTTGAATGCATGGCGCACCCAGATATGTTATGTTTAAAGTTGCGTGTTTTTTTTTCTTTTCTCGAATTTGGGGGTGTTTTTTTGGGGGGGTTTAATTTTTCCTACAGATTTTGTGTTTTTTGTGTAAATTGGTTATGACTTAGACCAATTTACACAAAACCACCGAATCTGTAAAAATAAAACTAAACCCTGAAAAAAACAAAATACCCCCAAATTCGAGAAAAAATAGACTCGGAAAACACGGAACCCTAGTTACCGTAATATCCCGAGAAATTGCCCACCCAAAACTGAGAGCACATTAGGTAAAAATAAGGGGTAGGCTAACATTCGGTGTTCACAAGGTAGTTCAGCTTTAGCCATTGAATTATAGAAAGTTCTGCTACAAATCAGGATGGGCTATCTTTTGGGGATGGGTCGTCTCTCGGGATATTACGGTATGTTTGACAGTACTAGCTGAACAGACTGCTAAAAATACAAAATAAATACCCACCCAAGATCGGAAGATAATTGTGCCAGATTGGAAGATAGGTGTTTGCTCGATCCACTTTATGTGCTCTGCAGAATCCTAAACAGTAATAACACCAAAAGGGGGTGCTTGCAAAGACATACCTAGGTGCATTTTTACTATTCCATGATACTGATACGCTTGAACTAAATTTCTAATGAAACATTCAGAAAAAAAAAATATACGAGCTTGATCATGCTGATGAAGATTGGTAAGTGCAGAATGAGGGATAGGTCTTCCAGGGAAGCAGAGAAGGGCATCTGAACATGGCTAAATGTGCTGTGCTGCGAAGGTCTACAGTACATATGCGTGATCAGAAAATGAAAAGAAAACAATGAGTTACACGGAGATGAGGAGAAACACAGCGTACATGAGTGGGACACAGCAACTGTTTATTCTTTCCTTTTTTCTCCTTCTCCATGCATGAGTTTTCCCATCCCTGAGTTTGGAAAAATACGAAAATTTGAGAAATAATGAAAAATGTCATCATGAAGATGCGTGGACTTTCAATGTTTGTGGTGTTGTTTCCTGTTCTGATATACGTTCGGTTTCTGCGGTGCAAGAGGGGACCTTGAAGCTGGTGCTGGTGTCCGCCTTGTTATGCTGTAGAGTGTCTGAGCAATTTAATTTCCTTTTCATTCGGCGCAATTGATGGAACACTGATGCACATTCTGTGCTTTCCTGATACCATGTAGTAGTAATAGTAGTAATCTTTATTGGCTCAGGAGAGCCGTGGCACCACAGCCATGTGGAAGGCTTCTATGATTTCGTGCTTGTTCCTATCCTTTGATCTATCCAAGACTGAGGTAGTTCCAAATAGCGGTTCGCAGCTGCATCTTGCACAATGTGCTGCCAGGTTGCCGGGTGCTTGCGATTTCCCGCATGCATATTTATGTTCTCGGAGTCTCTCATTAAGGCACCTCCCCGTCTGCCCAATGTATGATTTGCCACACGTCAATGGTATTTTATAGACGACCCCTTCTACGCATTCGAAAAACTTATTTGTGTTGTACCCGACACGACGATTGACTTGTTGTGTCGCCTCCCTCTTTGTTTACGTTTTTGCACAGTCCTTTTGACCTCATGTGTTTTGGCAATCTTTTTCAGCCCGTGCTAGAAGTTGCGTATGTAAGGCATCATTACCAGTGTTTTTTTGTCCGCGTCCTTTTCCTTGGTTTTGCGATTGCCTCCGAGTGTTGTTATGCATTTTTCTGAAAACAGCAACCAGCAGCGGTTCTGGGTAAAGCCCCTTCATGCTTTAAAAGTAGCGCAAGGTGCGTGGATGCACGAGGCACGTGCAACGTGCAGCCCTTGGGAAGATCATGGTGGCACAGCACACTGAGCTAGATTTCAGACGGCATGTTCTTTCCAGAAGTGACACACGGCACGCATCTCAAGCACTCCCACAACAATGAATGACACCACTTTTCCCAGGATAGAGGGGCTTTAGTTCTGGGTAGCCACTTGCCTGTAGTCGAGTGATTTGCCTTTGTAGGCCTTCTGACAGCCTATGGTGACATGATTTCTTGTGCAAGATGTAGCTTCAAACCGCTATTTGGAACTACCTCAGTCTTGGATAGATAAAAAAATTAGAACAAGCGCGAAATCATAGAAGCCTTCCACATGGCATCAGGAAAGCAGGGCACAGGCGTCAGTGATCCATCAATTGCACTGAACGAAAAGGAAATTAAATTGCTCAGACACTCCACAGCATAACAAGGCGGACACCAGCACCAGCTTCAAGGTCCACTCTTACACCACAGAAACCAAACGTATATCAGACCAGGAAACAACACCAGAAACATTGAAAGTCCACGCACCTTCATGATGACATTTTTCATTATTTCTCAGATTTTCGTTTTTTTCCAAACTCACGCATGGGAAAACTCATGCATGGAAAAGAAGAAAAAAGAAAAAGAATAAACAGTTGTTAGCATGCGCCCATTCATGTACTTTGTGTTTCTCCTCATCTCCGTGTAACTCATATTTTCTCCCCATTTTCTGGTCACGCGTATGTTCTGTAAAACTTCATAGCACAGCACATTTAGCTTTGTACAACCAACTAGTTCAAACCAAAGTCCAAGCTTTATTAGGCATCTGAACGGCAGCGCCTAACGAAGATTCGCCCTCATTTGTGACAGTTGCCATAAGATGGTGCGGTATTAAAAAAAAAAAAAAACGCAAATGACAAGCACTGTGCAAATGACTGTTTTTGCATGCTCCAACACTCAACCCCGGTTAGCTCAGTCGACAAAGCACCTAGCTCACGATCTCAAGGTGGTGAGCTCAAATCCTGCTGGGGGACTGAAGTCTTTTCATATGGTTCCCCATGCACACAACGCTTTTCAGTGTTGGTTTCTGATTACAGCCAAACCTTACAGAACTCCAGGGAAATCGGCTGATAAAACACATACTGTGTTGAAATAGAAACAGCACTTTAAAGTACACATTATTGTGTGCAGCAAGAAATAGAGAATCATGTCTGGTGTGTGTATTGCACTATTAAAAACGATGAGTTTTACTTTTCAGAACAGATTGTATTTTATATTTGTTTCTCTATAGAAACTGGCGCAAGCCAAATGCAACAGCAACAGCAAAGGCAACATAAACAAACAGTTTTAGCATGTGCTTTGGGAAGTTGTACAACTAATATTACAGCTATCATGTATTGAACATGCTTGTATTTCTCAGTCTTCAGGAAAAGGCTAATTTCACTTTTTGCTGAAGACATTAGCCAGATATCAAATTATAGCCAGTTAAGGTTTCGTCCTAAAGGCTGTAAGATTATGGCTTCCTATAACAGTCCCTCTAACTCTTAAAATAATAAAAAATGTGCCCTAGCTAAAGTTAATCTCGGGAGAATTCCGGCATAAATTAGGCCTCACACATCCAGTCAAAGGAACCAACTAGTACATATAAGAGTCCCATGTGCAAAATATACATTATCAACTGAATATATTGAAGTCTACATTCCAAAATGCAGGTTTTGATTTGGAAAAGCCAAACCCAAAGTCCAAATCCTGGAAATAAGCACAAAATGTAATTTCCCTCAAAATTTCAAATTTAGCCAAATGTAGCACTCAAAACTTGGTAGAGGGCCAACTCAACTCATTGCTTTATGAAGTAGAAGCTACTTCATAAAGCAGGCACAGAACAGGAAAAGCCAAAAAATTTGACGATGTTGCGCGCGGCGTGCTAGACGAGAAAGCGACGGTGGCTCCACCTTGACGTTCGGGCTGTACACGTTGGGCAGAGCGACGAGCGCGGACGAGACGCAGGCAGTGCTCTGGAAGACCCAGCACGCCTGCAGGTCCCTGGGAGAGCAGCCCGGAGGCAGGCTCTGGCCCAGGCTCTTGTAGATGTGGGCCTTCAGGATGTGGTGGCCCAACTCGAGCACTTGCACCGGGTCCAGGGGAGCCTCGATGCGCGACATGCGGAACGCGATGGACGCGTGGCCGGCCCTGCACAGTCGTGGGCACAGAGTCAGCCACGGTTTTGGAAGGTCAGGGTGTTTGTACATATTTTTGGTGCCCCCCCTTGCAAGCATGCAGTATTCAATATGGTACCACAGTGATCTGTTGTGCTAGATTTATTTATTTATTTATTTATTTTTACATACTGCTGGCCTATGGGCCATGGGAAGGAGGAACATACATTTAACAAAACAGTAAAGTTCATACCTCCAATAAAGCATTAAACAATATCATCTTTACAATATTAGATACAAAATGTGCCCAGAGCACAAATGAAAAGAAAAGAAAAAAAGATGAAATGCAATTAAAAAGAGAGTGGCCATCAATTTAACAGTAACAATAAATTGACAACAATAAACGAAGGTATGTGCCGTGTACACTAACACACAGTATACATATTCAACTTCAAAGAGAGGGAAGAGAAAGAAAATAAGATCAAGGCGATATGTTCACATTTTAAACACAGTAAAAAAGACAAACAGCATCCTCAAACATCAAAACATCTTTGACATTGACAATATGTTTGGGAAGCTTATTCCAATCGTTAATCTTATTTGCAAAAACATGATTAACGATAGGTATGTGAACATTAGAAAACACAAATATGTTTGAGGAACTCGGATGAGTAGAAGAGGCAAAAGGACAAGCACTTGTCTTCTCTGCTTGCTCTACTCGTCCGTGTTTTCTGCATTTTTGTGTTGTGTAAGCTTTGATACAGTATGTGGCTGCTTGAAAACTTCACCTGTGAAATTGCTTATAGGTCTTACATAGTGCAGATATGTATGGAATTATACAATGTCCACAGTTTGATTCATATCTTGTCACATTTATACTAGAAAACATCTACCGGACCAAACAGCCAGACACATACCAATGGTCATTTTTATATACTGATAACTACACCTCATATTGCAAGCTCTGCAGGGGAGGAGTAAACAAAAATATTCGGCAACACAATCCTGGATATGTTATCAACCAAGATTGTGTTATGGTTGTGTTACACAATCTACTTAATTCAGAGATTTCTTAAGGCCCATTCTCACAGTAGCTTTTGACTACACTCGACGACTATATGTTATATTGCGATATGGTCGTGAGTGACCGGGACATCCGTGCTCCGCAGCACCGGCCTTAGCGGTGGGTGACCTGGGTGGTTCCACAGGGCGCCATCAATAGGGGGGCGCCTCCGCGCCCCCTTGTTGGATATTTTTTTAGCTTTTTGATTTACTTGAACACAACACCTGACACAATGCTATATGCTCGATCGCCGTTCATTTTTGGAAAGCAGTCCTCGGCTGACAAAACGATAATGTTGGGCCACTACTCGCATGCTTATTTACTTGATGTCGTACCTAGTAGATATGGGGCGTATAAAAAGGGAGGAGGGTGTGGGATGCCATGGCCGGAGCTTGCCCAGGGCTCTTGATGGTGTAAGGCACTGACCCTGCTTCTCCGCATGAAGCGTGCCAACCAAGAAATCAATCTCATCAAGCTGCTCGGCGTATCTGTGACGCTGTTGTAATTTGAGTCCACAGGAGGCAAGTGGCAGTGCACGAAATGGCTCGTGCCGAATCGAGCTCCGCTCACGCAGCGGGGTTGTCGCATGTACAGAAAAACTAAAGTTTCCTCGATGTATCGCGGCAGAGATAGCATAGCAAAACTGGCTGGTGAGATCAGTCTATTCAAGGTGTAGCTTGAAATGTGGCATAGGAAGGGCAGACAAGCTGGTGACTGGCAGTTGTACCACAAAGTAACATAGACAAATGAAACCATGTGAATGGGCCCATAAACTGCCATGCGGAGGCATATGAATGAAGTGGGCTCCACGTCGTGGCATCGAGATGGCTGCGGCAGGAAGGTGCCTGTAGTGTCCTTTAGTCTGTCACCAATACGCAGCTGGCAACGGTGGGCTGTTGGCAACAATGTGTGTGAAGCATCTTTCTGGACCCTGTTTGTTAATCGAACTCATCGGAGCCCACCTGACGTCACAGAGGAACTTGGAGCTGTCATTCTCGTCCCTACGCAGGAGCCACTCGCGCAGGGATGGGTGGGCCAGCATGAGGCTCTGGTCGTTGCGCTGGATGAGGAAGTGTGCCCCCGTCAGGGTGGCCAGCCGCTGCTGGAAGTCGGCCCAGGACATGGGCTCGTGCAGAGAGCCGGCGTTAGCACTGTGGTACAGCTCGTGGGGGCGCAGAGGGCACAGGGAAGCCATGCACACCTGCAGGATGCCCTGCACCTGCACGGGGAGGTATGTGCTGTAACTATATGCACATCCATTCACTCACTACTCATTTATTTATATATCCTGGACCCATATAAACAAAAGACATACAGTCGAATCTCGTTAATTTAAACTCAAGGCGGACCGAAAATTTGTTTGAATAAAGCAAAGTTTGAATTACCGGTAGTTTCCTCTCATAGAGACGCATGGGATGGGACCTATATGTTAGTTTGAATTATCCGCAAGTTTGAATAAAGAGAGTTTGAATTAATGAGAGTCGACTGTATTTGTTTCGCCATATGGATGAAAACACATCATAGAGAAATTAGCGAGCAATTAAAAATTATTAGAAATATGAGAATACTATGCAGCAGACATCATAAGTACTGACGATGGGATGCAGCTTTAAATAAAACCATGATGCCCTTCTTTGGAAAAGTTCTAGAAGTGACTCGCAGGGGGAAAGACACCATGGTTTTTAACAAAGCACTTTGAAGAGAGGTGAACCCTCTTAAATGAACTTCTGTAACTTTGAGGAGTCAACGAATTTCGAAGTCGTTAATATACAAAAGGTTTAATTTTGGTTTATACATCTCACTAGTGGAACGCAGAGTCCATTCTGCTATTTACTTTCTGGGGCAAAGTAACAATTGTTTCACACTCGTTTCTCGTCCAACCTTCGGACAGCTATTGTTGATTCAAACAACTAGTACCAGCAATGAGATGCCTTCAGAAGCTGTGTGGCCAGACATAGAAAGAAAATATTAAGAAACTCTGCTCTGGGTCTCATAACCTCCACCGGAGTTGAACAGAGGAGGTAACCCTTCACAATTAAATAATGAGCCCACGAAGTGCAAGTACTAAGATCTGAACAAAAAGGAAAGGAAGACATGTAGGTTCTCGACTGCTCAGTATTGCAATCATAAATCAGGCTCTAAGAATTTTATGTCTGCTTTCCAAGATGTCACAAAATATTTCGGGTGACATTTACGCCCACCCTCGCTGTGTGTCAGCACACTCAGACTTGTGCCCGTTACTTGAAAAACTTGAAAAATGTAATGGATTACAATTACAAATTACCAGGCTTCAAATGTAATGGATTACCGTTACAAATTACTTTCGTTGAAAAGTAATGGATTACTTTACTCGTTACATTACAAATTACTTTTACATTACTTTTCCCCTACACTGATCGAGAAAAAAATTTAAACAATTTTGATGTTTTAAAAAAATGTTCTGCAACACTACTTTCCAGTTCTTATACAATCACATGATGGTAGTCCTTGTAAAACTAAAATATAGTATTTAAGAGAAAGAATGTAGGTGCACTCCGTTCACCTGTAAGCTGACAAGGCAGCAAAAGCTGCAACCATACCCGCCAATCCCGCTAGCTTCTGGCGACCGGAAATGATCCCTGGAATTCTGCAGATAAAGCTAGCGGTTCAAATGCTCAGTAGCAGCGTCCACCTTCGCTAAGAGATTTGGAGGTAAGGAATCAATCTACGAAAGCTCCTTTTTGTAATGGGCCTTTCAACTGTAAGCACTACGTCTCAAAGCTGTGCTCTCGTACCCTGTAGCTTTGACGCACTGTCGGCTTATGCAGTTTTAAGGAAAATGTTTAGAGCGCATGCTCAGAACAAGCTAACATTAATAGACTGCTAAGACCGGCAAACTTGATGGTGCTGAATGCAGGTTGCAAAATAACTGTGAAAGCTCGCCAGTCAGCACGCGTTCAGCATTCGCGCACACAGCTATGGCCGCCAGTGAATACTCCCTATTAGCAGGCGAGGTGTTTCGGTAGCGCCCTCCTATGGTTCCCTCTCGTGACCTCATCACCTTGGGAACAACAAGTTCTATGGTGTTTGTAATGAGCATTCCACGATTGGCGAAAGGCATTCCGCCAATCGTGGAAGGCCGACCACAGCGACACTTTTGATCGCTCACGTCATCTGAAGTACTGAAAAATACACGGGCGCGAGCCCTAATTTTTGAGCCTTGGTCGAGCGGTTGGTCCCAAACTGATATTGCTCCAGTTTCTGTATATGTTCATATTTTTAAGAAGTAAGGAATAATTAAATTAATCCATTACCAATATTTTTTAACGGAATTACTCTACAAGTTACTGCCGCAAAAAAGTAACGTGGCAATTACAAAATTACTTGAAACAGTAAAGAATTACAAGTAATCCGTTCCTTGTAATGGATTACTTCCTAAGTCTGGGCACACTTACCCTTTCGTAGGACCTTGTTGTTGTGAACTTGAGGTTGAAATTGAGCAGGTAGACCTCACTTAGGCTGACAGGAAGCACCTTGTAGCTGCTGCTCTTCACCACCAGGTGGCCCTTCTCAATCAGGTCCATGGTGAGCTTTACATACAGGAAGCAGCCTTTACTCAAGTTAGCCAGATGGTTGGCAAACCTGAGCGAAAGATGAATTCATTGTGTCACCAACAGTTGGCTGATGCCTCATTTGGCACAATGCTGTCAAGAACATTCAGGAGCACATGTTTGTTATATGGTGCAAGTAAATGGCAGTAAGGTAGTGGAACCTGTGCATTTACACTATCTACAGCGTGCAAGCTTTAATATTGCCACACGCGTCGCCGAGCGAGTGCGTGGGTGGCCGAGTGCATGTTACCGTATTTGGCCGAGTGGTTACCGTACTTGGCTTCTGTGCGGAGGGCCCCAGGTTCGATTGCTGGGAGCGACGCGTCTTTTATTTATTCTTTCAATTTAACAATCACGTAAGTTCGAGAACCTTGTCGTCTGATCGAGGTATGAATGTTCTACGCGCCGAACCTTCGAAGCCGATTGTTACAGAAGCCCACGCATGCACATAAGGGGCTCCGCATGCCGAGCTGCAGTCAGTCTCGCCCCAGCGCTCAGTCCTGCTGTTTTGCCGACATCGATGCCTGAGACGCTAACCTTCTTCTATATTGTTTTGGGCACAAGTTCGCCCCATTAAAACGTTTAGTTTCCCCAGTTAATTGCTGCCTCATCATTTGTCGTTTGTGACAATATACATCTGAATTGCAAGATTCTTTTTATGTGTGGATGCCATTTCTTGATGATAATAAATTACACGAGTATCACACAAGGTTAGGGGGATGTCAGAAGTCTGAGTTGTATGGTGTCTGCGGAAAAATACTGAGGCTTAGGTATATAAGAGTAGTCTACTATCCAGTCATGCAAAACATTAACTGCATCACTCCTATAGTGTCTCGTCCTAATTTGGGGATTATTTTCTTTTTTTTTTGTTTTTGATTGCAGGTTTTTATTTTTATTTATCTGCAAAACGTCTGTTGATGTTTAGGGACTCTGCTGAATATAGATACAACCTCTCAAACAAGAGAAGATCATCTAACAAGCGGAGTTATTACATATCGGTGCGGGAGTGCAATCTGGTCAGTTGTTGCAAGTAGGTCTATAAAGTTAAAATATCAACATCATGCATCAATTTCCTAATCCTTACCTTGCATGAGTGGAGCCATCCTGTTTTCCGTTGTTCACCGTGATGTTGGCACGTGCAGAAGGGCTGGACTCGATGCGAAACAAAATGTAGCCCACAATGTCCCTCATAAGGTTTTCGTTGGATGAGATGCGGTCAAAGGAAACTTGGTGAAAGGGAAGTTTGCGTGCTATGTCCTGGAATGCCGTCCGTACTGTAACAATCAGCTGAAAACAAACAATGCAGGCGTCATATTAGAGAAGTAATAAAATAACAGGCTGTGTCGTACGGAAAATAATTTTAGCAATACCGTACACAAATTGTGAATTTATTCTAAACGTTTTTTACTCAAGTTTACAGACATCTCATATTTATTGTTTATGTGGCTTTATGACTACTATAAACTGCATACTATGTTATTGAGGCAGTGAAAGTTGAACTTGTTGACATTACTGGGGCATTACTGTGGTGGTAACAGTATAAATTAAATTACTTAAGCTCCCATTAGGTTATGTCAGGCAAGCATTACAATTGTAATGTCAGCGTGGCGTAAAGCCGCCATTTACCAGAACGCTTTGACTTCCAGTAATTTTATTTATATTATGATCTGACAGGTCCAGGCTAACAATATTATTTTCAAAATGCTTCCTAGTTTTATTTAATTTGCAACCATATTTATTTTACCCTTTTGTTTACCTCTCTAGTAAGCATATTGTCACGTTAAAAGCTTTTCATAAAGGTTTAGACATAAAGTAAGCTAGAAAAGAAAGCCACCAGATTTGTAAATTAGATATCCTGCGCAATACTAATAAAAGTGACCCTATAAGACATGACGAACCATAGTTTGCATTCATGTCCTCAAGTGCCGACATCAGAAGTAAAGTGTTTACCTTAAGCCACGATGGGAACTTGGAGATGTGCTTTGCTAGGAAGGAAGTGATGGTATCCCCATAGTCAGGCCGGTGTAGTTCGGCTTCATTGAGGGCATCCACAACCAGAAGACAGCTGGTGTTGGGGATCCTTCCTGTCTGCCGGAGACTGTGGAGAGGCTCTAGGATGCCTTTCAGCAGGGCCTCGTGGGGGTTTGTGTGGCACGAAGTGATACTCAGAACGTCTTGCAGCCTGCAAGTACAAATGTTGGCCTCTCAGGTATGGCTGCACAATGACCTTGAGTTGCTTCTCTGTAAGCTCACAATTCATAGAGTTTTAGTATAATCTGTCAAAAGAGTAGCAGAGCATCCACAGGCAAACATTCATTTGTAACGCAAGTGATTATGAAACATTATAATAAAAAAAATGTTGATGACAAAAAAATAAAAAAAGTTTACTTGTCATAGAGAGTACATATGAGAAACAAATATGAACTGTATTTTGCACAGTGTGAAAACTGTGAATCAAAAGTAAAACATTTCTCCAAGAACATGTGGTGCCATGAGAGAAACAAGTAGATATTGAGAAACTTGTTAACCCCTTGCCTACTCATTTTTTCCTTCAAGGAACGTACAGCAAAACTTCGTTTTAAAAAGGCAACTTGCATCAAAATAAGACAAAAGCATTTCCTTGACGTCCAGGTGTGGTATTTTGCTCTAAATCAGGACTTCTGATTTTCTGGTTCTCTTCAGTAGCTCTTCGCAGTGAGATAGCGCTGAAAACATTCAGGAAGGTGGAGAGCCACCTTGATGCGAGTGATGAAAACAATTTGCGTCATTTTCACCACTCCCATCAATGTCCATCGAATTATCTGATTCCGAGTAATTGGAAAGGTTGTAAGATTTGTCGTCAGATATGCCTGAGCCTTCACTTTCATAAAGAAGTTTTTCGACCTCTTTGTCGGCTAAAGCGGACCTCTACACTTAAACCATGTTGTTTTGGCACAAACGCTTACCCTGCGTGCGCTTTTCTTTTTTGCTCAATGGAGCTTTTTTTTTTTTTGTCAAACAGCAACACAAACGAGCAAACAATCCAAGATAAGTGGAGCAACAAGAGTGGTGCTGCCATCTGCCAGAGAGGGCTCTAAACAAGCGCCGAAACCGAAACACAAGTTACACTTGTGATCAGGCTTTATGGTCCTAAAGGGTGGCACGAGTGACACTCGTTATTAGTAGGCAAGGGGTTAATGCTTAATGGGGCAATACCACAAACTTTGAGTTCATCTTTTTATGGTGATAACTTAATCTGCACACCCTAAGCAGACCAGAAAACCCAAAATTACAATCGTGCGTGGTCTCACTCCCTATCAAAACGCAACCAAACATCGCAACATGCCCATTTTTTTAAAATAAAGTCTTAGAAAAAGGGTTGTGTCAGATTGTTTGGTTGTGTTTTTGAGAGGGAAAAAGGCCACACACGATTGTAGTCACAAGGTTTTCTCGGGTGCTTAGAGCACATAGGTCGAGTCTGCACCATAAAAGGACAACCACTTCACTGCCCCTTTAGCCTTTTTGAGGCTACTTTCAACGATTGCTGTCCTCGGCTTGATGGATGTGCCCACCGACCCCGGCCGGCATTAACTAGAGTCTGAAACCGTTGCTTCTGTCTCACCCGTCCTCCCTGAGCAGGAGGTCCCGGTAGGCGACCAGCTGGGGAGCCTGGCAGAGCTGGGCGGCAATGCTGTGCACAAACTCGGGTACCAGACAGGTGGCATTGTTGTCTGCCTGGCAGAAGTGGTAGGCCACCAGGTGCGCCCCGAGGCAGCGGGCGCCCTCCTGGCTGGCGCTCAGCCGGGGCTGGAACACCGACGACGCGCTGCCCCCACCCACTCCGCCCAACGGCCTCCGCTCCACGTCCCCATAGCGGATGCCTGAAATGAGAGGGAGTGCCGTCATGTCCTCCTCGGTGCCATGTTGGCGACATGCACATCATCATCATCATCATCAGTGAATTGTTCCTCACTGTCACCTCACTATCGCATGTATTTTTTTTACTAAAAGGCATTTTGGCTTGGAAAGTTGACTCCCACAATCGCCGAGGGCATCAGAAGTGCCCTCTAGTTGCAACTTAACTGTCCTCTCTGCACACACTCCCGGCTCTAGCCAGAAGTATGTTTTTCAGCTTTCCATTCACAAATAAATGGCTCTCATAAGAAAATAACTAGTGTGGCAGAATGTGCTCGTCCAATGCATCAACTCGCATGCTAAAAGCTTGGAGTTAGTCCCCACTTTAAGTAAGCAAAATTCAAAAAAGTGTCGATGTTGTGTTTGCGCTAACTTTGTCGTGCAGTGTACATCAGACCCAAACAGGAGTGGACTATACTGACACAAATGATAAATGATAGACGAGTAGAGAACTGAAAATAAACATTCAATAAGGCAAACTTGTGCAAGGAACCAAAACAATAGTCTCTTCAAAGTTTCATTAAAGGGCTAAGTGTACATACTCCTGTGATTATCTACACATTATGTACTAACTTTTTTCACTCTTGGAGCTTTACTTTGCACCACAAGATAAGAAAGAGCACTAAAGAACCCAGCCATATTGTTTCTAGACTTTTCCTCACCAGCAGTGCCATAGGTGACTTCTTCTCTTTTCCGACCAAACGTGCTGTAATCCACCAGCTGTAAGATGGCAGCAGTCTTGCCTGAGCCAGGGCAGCCTACAATGACTACTCCTCGGTTGGTGTCCTTTTTTAGTTCCTGTAAGGACACAAAAATATTTCAACATTAGAAAAAATCCAAAGATGATTGCATACCGTAGTCTTGTTCACAAAATGAAACAAGTTTTAGGCATAATAAGCACAGCAGTCAAACAAAGCAGTAAACAATCCTTTAAAAATCAAACAATTTTTTTTTGTGTCATACTCAAACCAATAAAGTAATAAATTATTTGGCTTACTGAGTTGGGCTAAAGCAACACTGAGTAACATATCCGTTCCTGATAAAAAAAACTATTCTGTTAAGTGAAAACTAAACTTATTGAAAAAAATAAAATAGAATGTAATTTGTTGCAAAATTTTAGACAATGGTAACCCTGGAGCGAGGGGACTAAAAAGGGTGTGGTTGAAGTGCTTATCTTGGTGCCTTTGTGTTGGTTGTTTGCCTTTAGAGAGTGTGTTGGTGCTCTCAGGGTTTCCTTGTGTACGTACAAACTAGTGACCTCTTGTTGGTCTCAGGGGTCTTTTGTTCTTTGGTTCTTATCTGCCACGGTTGTGTGACCTCAGGCAGCGTTTGTTTCCTTGTGTGGTTGTGGAACTATTTAAGGATGTGGTCTGAAAAATACATCCTTAGCTGCGTTTGGAGTTTCGTGTCTGCCCGTCCCCTTTTTGTCCCCTCGCTCCAGGGTTACCATGTCTATCCTTAACCAGCTCGCCTGCTTACTTGCTTTAACTGCAAAATTCTATATTTTTTATGAACCCTATCCTTTACAGATAATGCATGGCCAGTACATAGTTTATTGCTATATATTCGTATATCAGAGGCACTGAATTTTTGAACCAGATATTCTTTCTAAACATTTTTTGTCGGTGTATATATTTGACAGCTTTATAATTCTTCCACTTGAAGTCCTGCTAGTCACAATTACACTTTGGTCAGAGCTAAAGGCCAAAGCAAGCTTCAAATATTAGCTGCATTCTGATTATCATGCCAGCTTGTTTCCAAAACAAGGATGGTACCTATAACCTGATTCAACTATGCCAACTTCTTCGTCATCTAATATGCAAGTGCAGTACTGATTTCCATTCCCTAATCAAGTAAAAAGTTTTAAAATATGTCAAAGCTACTCAAACATATTAGATATATACAATCTAGTCATGTGTGAATAGCGGATTGAGTTCGAAGCACAGTCAAAGCGAATAATGGTTTTGGCCGAACATTTCCAAATTCGAATATCAAATAGTTTCGCCAAGCTTTTCAACACCGTGCACCATGCTTAAACGAAAATTCAGCTGAATTCGTGCAGGTGGTTTCCAACTTCCACTTGTCCACTTCTAAGCTCAGTTAATTTTAATATAGCAAAATTGTCAGAGCTATCCTAATCGAGGGGACTTATATGCAAATATTCTTTCAATATAAAATTTGACAAAAAAAAGCAAACACGAATGATGAACACGGGTTTTCGCCAAGACATCGCTTCCTAACATGTTCTCGCACATGATCGCGGTGGGTTAACCCCTTTAAGGGCGCTTCTCACCGAGCACCTGTGTACCGCGGGGAAGCAATACCCGCGAAGCCCGCGAGCTCCGCGGGTATGGCTTCTTTGCAGTGCACACGTGCTCGGTGAGAAGCGCACTCAACAGGGTTAACTCGCCGCGATCAACACTTGAAGAAGTACGAATATCGCAGTTCGACTCAAAACTAATATCTGATAGTGCATCGTTTGAAACTACTATTAGAAAATCTGAATATTCGCACAACACTAAACAATCTTAATCGGCACAGTTAATATACTATTAGGAAAATTCGAAATTTGCCATGCTCTGATCATATGCACACACAATTAAGCAGTACCAAACCGACACTTGAAACAGTTTCCAAGGTTACCTCATCAATTTCACTGAAGAGCCACTGTCTGCCAACATACGGTGGATCATTGTCCGGCTGAGGAACCTCAAAAAACAGAGGCTTCAGTGCTGGTTGAGGTGAGATCTTGTACTGCAGTTGCACTCCTTAGGGGAAAAGTGCAAAAAGAGGCAAATTGGTTGTTAAAAGTTTAGCATACAATCGCTTTATGAAAGCCTACCAGATCTTTTCAATAAATGATGCACGATAACAAAAATGACCGAGTTTTTCTGCTGATAATGGTGAGAGATATGTAAATTCCAATAACCTACCTCTCGCATGGCCAAGAGTGTGAGTTTTACTTGAGCAATTAACTAATGTACCCCTCCTGTTGTTGGGTACACTATTATTCCCTGAAAATAAGAAATCACTCTGTTAGTACACTGGCTCCAGTGAAAAGAAAAGTGGGCAGCATGTTGGCCAAGGGCAAGCCCATCAGCTTACTCTGTTGAAAGGGGGCCTTTCTGGAAGGTGATGGGGAAGAGCTGGTGCTCATTAGAGAGGCCACGCTATCTGAGCTCTCCTCTCTACTCGAGCCTCTCAGTATGCTCATGGCCTCCGCTTCCGAAGACCCTGTTAAAAAGAGGAAAAAATCCTATAAGTTTGAACAAATGTATAATTGAAAACTTTTGAAGTGCTTTGTCTTTTTACACATTCAATATCAATATAATAGCACTTTGTCAGACTAAATCTTAAGGAGCCTGGCCCAGCATCTGTGAAGCAGTCTGATATATAGAAGAGTTATTTAAAAGCAAAAATTAAAAACTGTGCATCCTCCAAATGATTGATTAAGATGAATAGGAAAGTTCGAGTATCCACTGTGGTGTAGGTAGATATTGTGCGAGTAACAATGCACCTGTATGCGAGTAACAATGCACTTGTATGATCTCGAAAGGCGAAAGTGAAAATCAAGTCAGCTATTCTTTCTACAAAGTTGCCTTTGTGCTTGGTGGTTACAGTGTAAATACTGACTCACGAAAGTGTCAGCTTAATGTAACAGATTGCCATGACCACAATTTAACCTTGACATTTTTTTATATTAAAATTCCATAGAGAACAATAGAGATAGGGCAACGTGACTTTAAACAAATATTATTTGGTTAAGATGAGCAGGCTTAGAGCATTATAATATACGACCAAAAGACAGCACAACCTGACCAATGAAAAAACAAGCAAAATTAATTTAACAATTCACAATGGATGTCTCACCGGTGAGTGTGGAAATGGGACTTGTGTTGGTTGATCCAGCCATGTTGATGTCGCTGTTGGCAAGGGATGACACGCTGGCGAAGGAGCCCTGACTGTGGTTGCTGCCGCTTGCAGGAGGAGGGGCGTAGGTGTTTGCAGGTGCCCCCTCACCTAAAAGGAGCCCCAGCCGAGTGTACAAGTGCTCTGAAGGGTGGCCCAAGCCGTTGGGAACCACCGTCGCCGGGGAACGCGCATGTGGAAGTTCGTCATCTGCAGCAAAAGAGGAGTGAAATGTCGGTGCACAAAGGAGACAAGGTGATGTTAAGAGAATGCCTTTTTTCACAGCAAGCAAGCTCAGACCATACCACCCTGGGGGCAATTTGGGTGAATCACAAAACAGGCTTCGTTAACCTTGACAAATGTTTCAATACAGGACTCCATCAAAGGTCGGTAAACGTGCACATGTCGAGCATCCTTTCTACAAAATCAATATATATATATATAAAAAAATCTAAGAACCAATGAATAGGCAGTGGATCAAGCAATAAATGCCATGTGTTTTTAAACATCTTGAATATAAAATAGCTAACCTCTTATGTACTAACTGATTCATAAAAAAATATCTTGAATTCTTGGCATAAAGAAATCATAATGAAAACTGTAGTGATCTCATTTATTCGTTCACATAAAAAAAAGAAAACTTCATTGTGTGAGACAAAAATGCATTTGTAGGAATTATTGTACTTATTCCTGCTAATGCCCAATTTATAAAATTTGCTGTACAAAGCACGATTGCATTACAAATAACATCTCTTACAGTTTACCCTTTCCCTTTATAGTTATGACTTCGGGTATCCACTGATTCTAATATGAAAAAGCATGGGAGAAAAAGGTTAGGTTAATAACAATGCAAAGGCCACAGAGAAAACATGCCAGACACATAGGCAGAATGCATGCTAGGTATGTGAACTGCTTTCTTTTTATCAATGCACATGCTACATTCATCTAGCCTTTATAAAGGCATAAAGGCATGCCACATGCCTCTAATATGAGCATGACAGGTATTTACCTATGGTCCAAAGAGATTTTATTTTTCGGACCATATTCATTGGCCAATGCTGTACTTTGGCCAAGTCTGTCAAGAGTGAAAGGGTGAAAAGAATCAAGTTTAAGGAAAACCTTATACCACAGCCCCGAAAGAATTTGAGAGAAGGGGAACAGTTTATGCCTTTATGTTTCAATAAAAAGTTGAAGCTATTTTGCTAGAAACAAGATAACACAAAACACCCCTGCTAGACCTTCTGGCTTAAATTTATTTAAAATAAAACTTGCAGTAAGAATTCACTGCATTTTTAATCTTGCCATGGCTACAGAACCATTTCTATGACGAGGTGTCAATATAAGCACAACTTTGAAGTTGATGCACATACCTGACAAGGCAGTGTGGTTGTCCACGCTGACGGTAGACGGCCTTGCCATCTTCCGGTCCTTCCAGGAGATGTGGCTAATCTTTGGACTGGCCATACTTGGAGCCGGAGGGCCTGAATCACAGCAGAACAAAGCACAAACGACAGGAGTATACCCTGTTTGTTACATGCGAGCTGCGTACAACTTTAATGAGAAAATTATAGTTTGGAAGCCTTCTCCTACCTCTCATTTGAGGATTTCTTGTCTGCATGAACGTTGTGAAGTGACCGTTGGTCTTCATGCGGGGCCTCGCTGCATTAGTGGGGGCTTTTGCAGCAGCTACAAGCAAACAGAGAAAAGGAATGCACTCATGAGCATGATGCTCAAGGTTACAAGGTGGATGGATACCTTTGGATATGTGGTGCACTGAAAGCATTGGTGCTTAGAAAGCCTATTTTTGAATGAAGATAAAAAAGTTTCCATTTGAGGCACTCTCTTTGACAAGTTTTCTATAACCAATGTGTCAAAACTTTACAGTCAACGATTAATATTAACATACCAATTGGCCAAAAAAGGTAAATCTGAAACATTTCTAAACCTTGCTGACCTTCATTCACACATTTCAACTCAGCAAACCCGTCAAGTACATCCATGGCAAATACCAAAATCGCATACTAACTTTGGTCATCAAAGAATTAAACATGCACTTCCTCACTTGCTAAATTATATCGCATCGTTAGAAATTGATTTCAGGTCACTAAAAAATAAGCATTGCTAACATTGTATAAAAATGCACATTGTGTTTTCGTTTGTTTGTCTATTTGACTATTTCTTTGTGCATTGTCTGCCACGTAGGAATGCAGAAGGCTTGTCAAGCTGTACACAAACAGCTTTTTCCCTCGTATCCCCCATCATCATGTGTGATGGAAAATAAAGATGATTTCATCTGATATTCTCTATGAGTTTGTTGTTACAAATTATTGCAACACTTCCCAATAAAAAACGTATTGATTGATGAATATACAGTATCCCTCATTTCAGTTTTCTGGAGTTATAGGCTTTAGTAGTGTTGTGTTGAAAAAGTAAAGTTTGCTCAATCCACAAAGCAAATGAGTCCAAAGTTTCCCACACTTTGGACAGTTTCCAAGCTCATTAAAACAACACAAATAAGCAAAATTCTGTTATTGTTACCCTATGAGATTACAAGATCAAATTTGACCCGACTTAACTGCCAAAGTTTAAATATTCCTAAAAACATGTCTAAGAGGGGGTATTTTTAAATTAATAGAGATATTATCCACCAGTATTTTGGGGCCTTTTGCTTTCCCGTTGTTTACCATTGAAGCACCTAGGGAAGAAAGTGATGTTTCTTGATTTTCCCGCTTTGTGGGGGCCACATGTCTGACCCCTTCACTCATCATTGCACTGGAATATATTTTCTTGTGACTCTAGAATGAGTTTTTAGAACATCGAAAATGTTTAGGTCATTCATAACATTTTAAAGCACTATAAAAAAAATAAAGATGTCAATTTGTCGAGGCTAGACATATAAACAGTGGAGCAGGAATTTTTAAAATATCAACTTAAACAATGTCGCAAAATGTTACAAGAGATTTCTTCCAAACCAGGCATAGTGTGTGTGTGATGCCTTTTCAAAGCTTCGGCACTTCATTTTCAAGTTTAATAACACAATTCATTTATTAATTTTACCCTCAGGGCCAAAGGCATTACAGAAGGGAGTGATTTTTTTTGTTGCTTTTTTAGATATAAACAGACGAAAAAAAAAATACAAATGTTTACAGTAATAGGAACAAAATATACATTAGTTAATACAGTCATCTTCCCAAAGGCACGAAGAAAGGCTGGAGTGTGTACCATCATCATCCAGGTTTCCTCAAAGAAATTCATGCAGTACAATTTAGGAGAGTAACACGTCCTTTCACCTGTGCTCAGTGGTTGCAGTTGCCCGAATCCAGCGGTCAAGCGCCAGGGTGACACCATACTTCAAAGGAAAATATTCAATTCCACCTCAATTCTTAATGGGGAAACTTAACTATACTTGTGTTTTCATCGCGCAAACACCATCATTAAAAAAAACAAAAAACTGTAATGTTTAGATTTATGCGTACTTTCACCGCATAGCACTCGAGTTGAGGGTGAAGCATCCAGGGCCGTTTCCACTATGCTCGAAGACGCGAATAGGGAGGGAGCGTGTACAGAAAGTGAGTTTCCACCAGCAGTCGTTGTTTTGTCGCAGACCAAAGGCTAGTTCGTGCAGAGCTCGTATGAGGCCGCGTTCCAAACAAGAGCGGCCCAGTACGCACCCTCGGCGGCGCAGATGGGGCATCCGGGGGCGTCGGCGCTGAGCATGCAGTAGTAGCAGCGCTCGTGGCCGCAGTCCTCGGTGATGCGCCGCCGCTTGCCCTTGTCGAAAGGCACGTGGCACGTGGGACACCGCACCGTCGTCGGGGACACCACCAGCTCGTCCATCATCTTGCGGATGGTGCGCGGGTCTGAAACGACAAGAAATAACCGTTCCTTCAGGCACAGCAGCGCACGCTCGCCAGATCGCTCCGAAAGACAAAGCGACAGAGCCCCGCACGCCATATCGATTTGTGAGACGTTTACTATATCAGTGACCTGGAACACTTGAGAAGGATGATACCTAGTATTAGGTACTGTGTCCATGACGCTAATGTTTCTATACCTTAAAACATTTTTTTTTAATTTTTTTTCTTGAAGGGCATTAAACTGCGTGGCCAGAATGAAACAAAGTTACGAAATCAATTCGCAAAATAAAACAATGCATTAAAAAAAATTCGAAGGGTTTGGGGGAAGGAAGAAGGGGAGAAATATAGAACATTTGTTTTGAGAAAAAACTTATATTTAAATTTAGGGTTTTATACACACAAAAAAGAACACCTAAGATTTTGTTCGTGGTGCCTTTTTCATTCCAAAACTTCGTTTGCAAAAAACAAAAATCTATATATTGAACATTTTTGTTTGTTTGTTTGAAACTACCAGGCCAATTTATCAAGTGTCTCCCTTCTCAAGAACGTAGGCCTCGACAACATAAAAAAGATGTACTCGACGTAGCCAGCTCGCTCGCACGGTTCTCCAACATTAGCGCTACACCAACTTGCGCATATGCGCGATATGTGCATCTCTTTTTTTCTTCTTTTGTGGTGAAGCATTATACGAGCATCACGTGCGAAGCAACAAAGGCAGTGGCGATCTCAGAGTACAACTGTAACCAGCGTCTGTCCGCGTCGCCGACAACAAACGGTGCCAGCGCCTTCCCACGACCGGCCCCTTCTCATGACCCCCCAAAGAATACGCCGGGCGACCGACGAGATACGACGTCGAGACGTCAGATTGCGTTCACGAAAACGCTGAAACGAGCCTTGCCAACGGAACGTCCAACTTGCTTGAATGGAACGAAAAAAAATCACTTCTCCAAAACTCCCCTCCCCCCCTCTCCCCCCCCCCCCCCAAAAAAAAAAAAAAAAAAAAGGGAGCTTCGATTAACTGGGTTTAGGATGAATGCGCGGCATCTGAAACTGAGCGAAAGAGAGCTATGAGCATGCTCAGAACGTATTCCACGGTTCAGAACGTAGTTAAGCAGCGCCAAAAAGGCGTCCTCGCGGCGCTTCGTCTTTATGCGTGAGCTATCCCCGCCTAAACCTTCCACCCGCAGAAAAAAGCGCCGGATCACGGCGCATTTGTATACTGCGCGTGCACAAAGACGACCAGCGTCGTGACGATGCACTTTTGGTGCTACCTGATTGGCTCTGCCCGGCCGCAGCGTCGGTTGCGCTCTTGACTTTGTGTGGAACGGAGTGCGGTTGGGAATGGACGGTGCACGAGTCTAATTAGAGTGTCAAGTTCCGAGGTTGCATTGATATTTTGCGCGGCAGACATACCTTGGACTGAGTCGCCGAAAAACATAATGAACCAAAACTAGTTTAATATAGTATTGTCGGAAGTGTTGGCTACACCAACGTATAGTGACAGAATGGCTCGTAGAGGTTTCCAGTAGCCGTTCTACCAGGGCTTTCCACGCAATAATTTCATTAAACTAAGAAAAATAATATTTTGGTTTATTTTGTTCTCAGAAGCTGGTAAAACAAGGCAACGCACTCAACCTCACAAGTTCTGCGCAACTGTTTTCGAAAGTACAGGCGAGAGGGCGTTGCTTTGAAAAGTGCCTAGATGGCACGGGTATCCCCACCAAAGGAAAACATTTTCGGACTTCTATCCACTCCTCTCAGAACGCAGCAGGCCAGCAGTGAATGTTTGATGTGGTGAAAGCCGCTTAAATCGCTTAATGTTTGAAGCGTTGAAGATCGCTTTAACACTATAGGAAAGAAGCTCCTACATAAGTAAACGTTTTCCCTTCCTTGCGGAATCATTTGTCACTGTTCCGTGCGTTTTAAAAAGGGTCGATATTTGACTCGAGGAAAGATAGTGTTGATCTATGTGCTGCATAGAGGTAAAATAGCCACCTAAAAAAAAAGGAAAAAAAAAAAAAACACGAACGTTTTGATTAACGTTTATATCTGAATGAACCACACAACTATAGAGTATACGTAGTTCGAGGTTGTTTCAATGAAATGTTATAAATGATCATCGTTTCGTTGCATGGACCACAGACACCCATGTAAAAGGCAGATATCCAGGATGTTAATTTTAATTCGAACACATTGAAAAAATAAAAAAAAGGGGGGTGGGTGGGTTAGATTTAGAGGAGTGCCGTCCTCACCATGTATTTTTCAGGCTCAGAGAACATTAGATCAGGGTATCATTGTCATGGTAAGTTGACGAATTAACTAAAACCCGTTAACTTTTTTGGTTTTAGGGGGTCATGTTGCAATTGCAGTATTGATGACAATTACTATTCGAGGTCAGGCCAATTATAGCAATTTGCAAGAATGTAACAGTCTTTTAGATATTAATTGATAAACTTTCACGCTTTCGAGCCCGATTTAGAAATCGCGCTCAAAGAGAGCGCAGCGACCTCAAGCCCTGCCCACACTGATACTTGGAAGAGTGACGTAGTGGCTTAAATCATGTCGTCACTATCTCGGTAGCGTGTCCTTGGTGCGTGCGCCGACGACACAAGGGACGACACGAATGAAACGAATACGTCACTCTTCTAAGCGCCATCGTGGGCAGGGCTTCCAGCGCTCTTTTTGCGCGCAACTTTTAAATCTGGCACAAAATCGTGAAAATGAATATATAAAAAAAAGACTTACATTTTTTGCTAATTATTTTAACTGGTCTGGCCTCTAATTGTGCTTGTCGATACCGCGATGGCAACGTGACCCCTAAAGCCAATAATGAAAAAGTTAATGAACGAATTTCAGTTAATTAGCCATCACGATTATCCCCTCATCTGATGTCCGCAGAGCGTGATAAATACATGGTAAAGCCCCTTATTATGTTTTTTTTTTTTTTTTCTGTTCGAGTTAAAATTAAACACAATTTATAACGAGCACTCTCGCTTCTACACCGTTGGTCCCGCGGAATGCTATATATTTTTAAGTCTATTCGCTAAATAAGAATGCTTTGTATGAAGGTCACACAGTAGATTACTCAAAGTTTTGTACTACACATAAAGCTTCTATCGTCTAGAGTTTCGTGAAAACAAGGCGTGTACGCGTCGCGTCTTCATGAAGTATGCATACCGACATCCAACGAGGGTCATGACCTCTGCGCGCGTGGCAGTTATCTCCCCTAACCCCGGCAGTCGAAGGAAGACAGCCAGAACAGAACGTGACCACCATTAACAAACTCTGCGAGCGTGGCGATAGAATCGCTCTTCCAACCGCGAAAAAGCGAGGCAGAACCCCTTAAGCCTAAATAAGCCAAGGACGCGCAAGTTCGCGCTCGGCCTAAGGAAGGCTTATAACCCTAGAGTAACAGGTAGGGAGCATATACAGTTACTCTATTTAACCCCTGCCTGATATCCTCCCGGGATGCCTTTCTCTACTCGGTGCTGAGTGGAACACTCGCCAACCAAGCGCTAACCATATAGAAGCTTCCCCAAAAGATCGCTGCTGCTTTTCGCTTTTTGCTTTCGGTCTGCTGAAATGGAACCACGTAACGATGGAGAGCAAAGGACGCAATGTACGAGGCATCGAAGCCAATCCAACGCCGTGTGAGATGCACGTGACCTTCTGGAGGGGCACAGCGACGCGGGGGAAGGGGGGGGGGGTCACGTGGTACAGTACTGGATTGGCTAGGAAGACTCGTGTCTGCAGTCCATCGCAAGGTATAAACGGGGTATGGTACGTTCGCTTCAATGAAAGGGGCACTAAAGTGCTTTTTTGATATCCTCGTTTTATGGTCATAGTTCAATCTACGAGCTCTAAGCATCCTAAAAAAAAAAAACATCAAATTACATGCGCGGCCGATTTGCGTATTTACAAAAGTGATAAAAGATCACAACACTTATCGTCGGAGCAAAATTACAAATGGCGCTACCAAACCTTGCTGAATATGGTCGAACGACGGACTGCGCTTGTCAGCCTGCGATGGGTTCCCGCGTGGACGAGCGGGACTGGTCGGCCGCTCGTCCAACGTCTAACGTCCGTCATTCGGCCATATTCAGCAAGGTTCGGTTACGCCACCTGTCATTCTGCGCCAACGGTGCATCTATGGATAACAGTGCACTGAGAGGAAATCGGAAGATAAACATCTGCTCAACCTACATGGTAACCAGTGAAAAACAAGCATGGAATGAAAACATCTACAACTGTATCGACAAGAACATATGAAACACAAAATTTAACGGAGAATTTGTCATAATTTTGGGAGACTTCAACTGCCACAGAGCAGAGCTAGGAGGAAAGGACCACAAAGCAGAAAACTTCAGAAAACTTGTAAAAAAATCAGAACCTAGAAATAGCAAATCTGAACCCCTACTGCACTGGCAAAATTACACGGACGGAAAGACACCAGCAATCGACAATTGATTATGTAGTCATCAATCAAGAGGCGGAAAAAATAGTGTAAACATAACTGCCATGCACATTGATGAAAGCAAAGGAAAACGCTGCACGAGTGACCACAACATAATTAAAGTCTGCTTGACTACGGGAAACAAAACGAAGAAACAAAACAAGACGACTGTCAGTGGAAGACATTGAAACGCCCATCCACTGGAAGACAAAGGATGAAGAAAAAGTTCAAGAATTTGCAGAGGAATTGGAGAACAACATGACACAAACACTATAGTACAAGGAGCTGATCAGCCAACTAATACGGACAGCCAATGTCAAGGTGGGAAAGAGCAAGGGAGGATACCGAGAAAACAGGAGGCCGTGGCACGATGGGGAGGTAAAGGAAGAAATTAGGAAAAGACGAGAATGGAGCCGGCAGCATAGGTGGGCCCAGAGGAGAGGAGATTTGCAAAACCATATTGATCGCCTGTGGGAGTGCTACGAGGAGCAAAGAGACAGAGTAAAGCACTGGCGGCAACGAAAATTGAATGCTGTCACAAACACACTGAGATGGAGATCCAAGGAGACAGGAAAACACGGCGCGAGAAATATTGGCACTTTATTAGTTCCATGAAACCGAGAAAGAATTCTACACACGAACACATGTTGGAGAAGCAAGGACAACTTTTCACGACACGAGAGGCAATTGAGGCTTGGCTGACTGAGCACTTCAGGAACCAGCAGAACAAACTGCGACGACCAACAGGAGACCCTAAGGATCGAAGGGACAAGCCCAAACAAGTGGAAATCCAGGAGAAAACTATGACCGAACCTATAACAAAGATGAATAAAAACAAAGCTTAAAAATAACTAAAAAAAAACAGGAAGCCATACGCAGGGACGACATTCCCAACGAATTCTTCAAAGCACTAAAAACGAAAGCACTGGAGAACCTAAGACTCTGCTACAATGGCATATTAGAAAACTAAGTAATACGACAGCCCTGCAAAGAGGCAAACATTCAACTAATTTACAAAGAAAAAGGTAAAGACCGCATGTACCTAAACTCGTCTAGGCCGATAACAATTCCTAAGCAACGCATATAAACTGTTTACGAGCATACTTAGCAGAAGACTGCAAGATATATGCGAAAATACGATCATTCTAAGGTGAGGCACAGAGTGGATTCAGACCCAGCAGACGAACTAGTGACAACATATTTACTCTGAGCCAGAACATATCATTGAAAAACCACGAGAAGTCTAAATTGTTCTTGACATTCCTGGACCTTGAAAAAAGCCTATGAAGCCGTCCCCCATGACAAACTGTGGAGGAAACTGTAACATATTGGATTTGAAACCGAGATCATATAACTACTATAAGAAGTTTATACGAAGACCTGCAGAGCCTCCTACAAATCCGGATGATACACCTCAGAAGAAGTATCGACAGAAATCGGAATGAGACAGGAATGTCCACTACCTCCTACGTTCTTCAATATCTATATCAATGACTTGATTGCCGAATTAGAGGAAAAAGGCCCTGGGCTTCGCTTTACAACTGTGACCAGGGAAGGTGACCAGGAGTACACCAGGATCCCCTGCCTCGCCTTCGCGGACGACTTGGTATTGCTTGCCGAGTCCGAAGGCGGATATGCAGCACCTTCTGGACATTTGTGCAGAGGTAGAACACCAAGACGGCTTCCGGTTTAACAATGGTAAAACGCAGTGGATGGCGTTCAATTCAACAAAGACAGCAAGCTTCCACATCAGACACCAACAGCTCGAAGAAACTACAGAATACACATACCTAGGAATCAAAATCCAGAACACTAACGACCATTTGGCCAAACACGAAGCAGCAGTGGTGACAAAATCAAGCAAACTGAAGGGAAAAGTGTGGAATCTGGCGAAACACACCTACAATACATACGCGGTGGGAAGAACGCTTTGGAAGGCAACAACAGTCTCAGCAATAACGTATGCAAACGACGCAGTAGCACACGGGCCAGCCCAAGTGAAGGTTCTTGACAGGCGTCGGACCGAGATTGGACGGTTGCTCCTGGGGGCAAACTGCTGCTCAGCCAATGCAGCAGTGGCGGGGGAAATGCGGTGGTCGACCCACGCAGTAAGAGAGGCCAAATCAAAATCTCACTACCTCGGTCGCACGGCGTTCCTATCCAGCGAAAGGTACGCCAGGCGAATGTACCAGCACATCAGGTACCGGGGAATAAGAACAGGGTGGATTCAGAGAATCACGGCCATAGACAGCAAATTTAGTGCGGGTACAGAACGACATGCGGCCACTGGCTAGAAACAGTGGACAAGGACGACCCAAACGGAAATCACTACGAAAGATTGCGTCTGTGGCAAGAGGTAATGAACAGGAAGCGGTCACTCGCCCGATATTATTTACAGGCCCGGACCGGCGCACTGCTCAGTGCTCACGCGGAAAACAAAAAAAAAGAGCTCTTCGGGGATGACGACGCGACGTGCAGATTATGTGACCTCGGGGACGAGGACATCAATCACATCTTCAGCCAGTGCCCACGCCTACAACCAAGCGAAACGGCAGCAAGGGCCCTCGACGAGGTTCTGGGGTTGGTGAAACGCCCAGAACACGAACAGCGGCAGAACACAGGAGAGCTAGTGGAAGCGGCGAAGCGTCATCTCGCAAGGTGTCCGTGCTGCTGAGGAGTCCGAAGTCAGAGCCCTCCAAGCCCCAACGAGCCAGAACACCCCCCCCCCCCCCCCCACACACACACACACACACAGACACACATGTCCCGCCCACCTCAAAACATTTCAATGAGGTCCGCGCACCAGTTTATCTCGTAGGGGCTGTACCTATGCATTCCAGGCACCATAGCTGTAGCAGCTGCGGTAACTTGTGTGAGTGGCCAAGGCGGACAAACAAGTCACTTGGGAGCCAAGCCAGGTCAGACCGTCTGGAACTACGGACCAAAGGGGGGGGGGGGGGGGGGGCACACACACAACCTTTTGGTGTTCTCTTCTATTTTGTTTTTGCTTTTTCTTTATTCACGTCATATCGACAACAATTTTTTTTTATATTAAAACGCGCTTGCGACGTTTCCTTGAGAGCGACCCCAGATGCAAAAGGGTTTTGGTGCTACTTAATACTGAATACGGCAAGTGTTGGGATGTTTGATCACAATTTTAATGTGCAAATCGGCCGCGCATGAATGTAATTTCTTTTTTTTTTATTATGGTTAGAGCTCATAGACTGAGTTATGACCGTAAAGCGAGGATTCAAACATCACTTTAGTGCACTTTTAAGCCGCTACGGGTCGTCGACTGCGCCGGCCGCCACTATGAGTAAAATAGTGGCGACAAAAGATAGCAGATGAGATTTAAGTGGCACGAAAATTCTTTCTAAAAAAAAAAAAAATCGATTGTCTCGAGCTTGTGGCCTCATTCGCGAAGATCACTGACCAGAAAGTAACAATGGCGCGAGCCTTATCTCCGCCATGCAGGATGAGGCGTCGTCATGAAATTCTGGTCGTATACGTAAGCCTGCAAGACAGTATGTTTTGTAGGTTTTGTAGGGCCACAGAACGAAAGAGAAAGAATCTAGAGATTTTCCAAGTAGTAATAAGAAGATCGAGTCGGTAAAAATGCTGATGTCTTGAATCGTTTTTTTTTATATGATGGGTATTTTAATAAATTTAAATTTATTAGCAAACGAACAGAAAAAAAGAGAAGAAAACAGCAGGGCTATTGAGAAGGAAAGAAGAGATGGATGCGGAAGATTGCAAACACGAAAAAGCTATACCCCCGCGACTTAGATAGAAGCACCTATTTGTCAAAGGTCCATTTGCATAGGAGCAGTGCCGTCATTAGACACGCTTGGGCGAGAAGCAGATTTTTCAAGTCTCATGTCCAGTTGTAACGAGCCGAGAAGCCGGAAAAGGGCATCGGGTCAGCGTGTCGGCTAGAGGGCACCGCTCGCGCCGCTTCGGGCCGCTGTCGTAAAATGGCATTCGCGAGGGAAACCATATACCGATCGTTCCTTGGAGATTGAATAGACCGATCTCACCAGTGATCAGTTTGGCTACGACACCTCTGTCGCGTTGCATCCAGGTAACTCTAGTCTTTCGTGTCGTCTTCAGGTATACGCGCGACTACTTCGTTGGAGCCCACTCATGCGCTGTTGTCTGCCTCCATTGGGTAAAGTTATGACGATGTCATGCACGCGCCGAACGCTTGGTGAGCTCCGTCATATCATGGCCCTTACAAAAATGATTTCAGACTTTCTGATGAAAATGTGTTGACTTCTTGACGACTCTGGTTACTTCCTTTTGACTTTGACTTTCTGTTGACATTGTCAACAGGAAGTCAACACACCTCTTGAAGACTCCGTGGTGAAAATTTCTGTTGACTTCCTGTAGACATATTTATCAGAAAGGCTGCAGACTCTCTTCTGCCTGCATGTTGAAAAATATATGTTGAATTCGTGCAACCCATTTCAACATAAAGTCTGCAGACTTTCTGGCGCTTCCATGTTAAGTCTTTTTGTTGACTTCCTGCAGCCATATTTGTCAGAAAGGCTGCAGACTTTCTGCTGCCTGCATGTTGAAAAATATATGTTGAATTCTTGCAACCCATTTCAACATAAAGTCTGCAGACTTTCTGGTGCTTCCATGTTAAGTCTTTTTGTTGACTTCCTGCAGCCATATTTATCAGAAAGGCTGCAGACTCTCTGCTGCCTGCATGTTGAAAAATATATGCGACTTCTTGCAACCCAGTTCAACATAAAGTCTGCAGACATTCTGATGCTTCCATGTTAAGTCTATTTGTTGACTTCCTGCAGCCATACTTATCAGAAAGGCTGCAGACTCTCTGCTGCCTGTATGTTGAAAAATATATATTGACCTTTTGCAACCCATTTCAACATAAAGTCAACATGAGAGCCGTATTTGTGGTTGTTGTTTTAGCGACTGTCCCGAATTATTATTAGATGTACCAATGCTTTCTTGTAAGAGATATCGTCCACGACCTTCAAAACACTGTTTTCCCTTTGATGAACTCCCGAGGAGAATATCAAATACTTAAAACCTTAATAAGTGTTGAGGTGGTCACCGGCCAAATAAATTCCTTCAATATTGTCACGAATGACGAGGTGAAACGAAGAGTAACTGGGAAAAACTGAAACGTTTACTGGGGGCGAACTTGTGCCCAAAAACAAAAAAGGAAACAGAAGATAACAGCAGGGCGTCGCGGGCGTCGAAGTCGGCGAAAGAGCAGAGTCGAACGCTGGGGCGAAACTGACTCGACAAGGTCGCGGGCGGCCTCTTATCTAGAGTGAGTCACTATCTCGAAGATTCGGCGGAGAAGGTTCGAGCGTAGCGCGCTCGGGGCAAGAATGAACAAGCACTCCGGAACAAGAATAAACAAGAACTTTCTAGAGCTCCGTGACCGAGCGTTGCTTTCTCGGCCCTGCGCGCGGCAATATGTAGGCTATATAAGGCTCTGGGGCAGTCGATGAGTCTGTGTTTCCGGTGTTCAGTGCCTCATGGTGTTTGTGTTTGTATTCGTTTCTAATGTGTAGTTCTCGGATGTATGTAGTTGTAGTGCCTTCAAATAACACAGCGACATCATTTACTAAAAAAAACTAAAAAAAGGAAATCGCGTTTTTTTTAGTTTCTTTTTTTTTTACGGAATTTTGCTGCAGCCAATTTGGAGGAGGCTCTGGCGACAGAGAGACTACAAATGGTCTGGTGCCAATTAATGGCCTTGGAGTCACAAGGTTGTCTTATGCTAGAGGTTTAGCTTTTCAGTGGAGTGTCAACAAAAAGTTGACACCTAAGTTGACCAACTTTGGGCCAAACGGCTCCTCGAAGTCAAGTCAAAAGCTAAATACAATCTGCAGAAAGTATGATGGAAAGCTGTTGACATTTAATACCTGTGTTGACTTTTTTCAGCAGACTTTCCACAAAAAAGAATTACACTTTTTTGTAAGGGCCGGCTCTTGACGTCGATGACTGTAGTAACCCGGAAAGATGAAAATTGGGGTGTGTGCATGCTTATACAGCCTGAACTCAGTCAGCCTCAACGGTCGACTTGCCTCTCAGATGTTATGAGAAATTTAGCCGGTGCAGTACAACCGCTATAGCCTGGAGTCTTTAACGTGCACCACGCAGTAGTGATGCACGACCGCACGCCGGTACGATGCTCATCCAGATCGAAACGGGGAGGGGTGGGGATTGAACCCAGGGAAAGATGGAGCTTGATGGTTAATGAGGGTTTCGGAAACTCCAGCAGACGTTTTCATTCATTAGCGATGTAAGTAAAGAGGGGGGAGTATGGTTAAGTTGCGCTCGCTCGGGGCGAACATGTCGGTGACAGCAGACTCACCAACTAAGTCCGCCTAAGCTAACTAAGCTAAATAAGAAAACAACAAAACTCGTATTCTACCTATCGCGTTTTTGAGAGACGACGAGAGCCTGCTAACCAAGCTTTATGGCTGCCACGATAATTAAGCCCAAGCAACTATAACAAGGAAAGAACGAGCGAGTTGGTCTATAGGATAATTAAACTTGAAGTTCTTTCTCGTTTTCTTACTCAAGTTTAATTAAACTATAATAAGCTGCCGACTTTAATGAGACCCGCTAGAGGTATATACCTGTGACGACACTTTAAAACGCTGCACTCAGGCTGTGCATTAGCAGTAGTTCTCGTCGTTTACGAAGCTGTGCTAGAACAGAATAACAACAGCCGCAGAAACACAGATTCCTTTTTTTTTAAACATTGTAAATTAATTTGAGCAAGTCCATTAAAATAACTTATTAAAGCGTGCGTCCTTTGGAGAACGAGCTTTCCTTTCGAGTCATGTCTCCGAAATCCAAAATTTCTCGTATGTTGGAGTCAATGGCGCATTTAATTCATTTAGCAAATAAATCTCAACCGAATTTTATATGAGGATTAATTAGAATTTAGGCTGTAGACATTGGCAAATCATTGATCAGTCACTAACTTCTTTTCAAACCTGCTCTTCGAAGAGTATCTAACATACTGTACTAGAAAGGTTTATTTTTTTTTCGTCAGTTAAATGCAGAGGCGACGAATCATTTTAATCATTGGATACGGTACGCACTATATGACATAGTTCCTGTTAGTTTGTGTTTTACCTCCGAGATTTCACAGATATGACCTCCCCTGGATCGCCTTCGCATCACTGGAAAAACAGCTATCCGTATTCATATGATCGCATGCTTCAGGAGCGCTAGCAAAACAATCCGTATAGTAAAATGCTTTGCTCTCCTTAAACTTCGGTTCGGTTGTTTTCTCACCAACCGGCGAAGGATGCTTGCAGACTGCGACGATAGATCTCTATTTTGTAAATGAAATGACCGTGACGCCTTTTCCCCTTTCCTGCGAGGCATCATCGAATGACGCTGCAGAACTCGAAAGTCGGTGCAGAACAGAAGTAAAGCCTGGTTCAGACAGTTGCGTTTGACTGCGCTGCGGCGGCGAGAAACCAGGACATCCCTGCTGCTTATATCGCGTGCCAGGATGATTCCTTGAATTGGATTCCACGCTTCATACGAAGCACAGATGTGCCGGTGACTCGCTTTCGGTTCTCGACGCAACGCAGTCAAACGCACTCAAACGCAAGTGTCTGAACCGGCCTTAACAGTCAGTAAAAACTCCGCAACGAACTTAAAGGTGCGGTGCAATGATATTAAATTGTGCTGTTTTTCACTTTACACGAGCTTACTGGCACTAATGGGACTCAAGGATACTCGCACGCAACGCCACTGGCCAAGAAACTCCTTTGTTGTGGTGTAATTTCAAGGACAAAAGCGAGCATTTTGATTCAATCTCTCCTTCACAAAACTTGATGACGTAGCTGGGCGGTGGCAGTACCGTTCAGTGACAATATTTGAATTCGGCTCGTAGATTGGACCCGAGCACTGCGTGGGCACTCGATTTGGGGTCGTGATAATCGATACCTCCAGAAACATTCGGGTAATCGTTCGTGCCCAATCGCTGCAATGACGACAATAGCCGAGCCATAACAATGTCTGGAACTGAGCGCGTGTCCTGTGCCTCGCCAACCTCAGCGCGTGGCTATGATCAACATTGGCGGCTTATAATCGGCTCCAGATCACGTGGCCGCTTGTTCTGGCTGTGAGTTGAGAAGGTGAACGCTGCTCGTTTTTTTTTTTTAAATTTTTTCTGCGACTTCCATTGCGTGTGGTAAAAAACGAACGGGTGTTTCACAGGCCATTAACGTCAGGGATCCGTTCTAAGCGGTATTTGCGCAAATTACAGAAATCGTTGCACCGCCCCTCACCACAATCCGTCTACAAGTCATGCCACAAGTATTGCAAACATAGACACAAACGCAAGCAAGCTTGAAAGTGCAAAAACACAAAATACATGAGTTTTTTTTTATGTTGTTAAGGTTTTAGAGGGAGTCAAAATAGAACACAGTTCTGTCCAGAGTCCCTGGATCCTGGTAAAATAGCGCCATTGCTTTCCATGTTTGCTAGCGGGGCACAAACAGATACTAACATACAGACGACCGAACCTCGTAAGGTGATTGGTTCATAGGTCTAGGTTGCCGAATCCCGGAGAAAAGCTCACCAGAGAAAAGCTTACCGGAGAAAAGCTCACCGGAGAAAAGCTCACCGGAGAAAAGCTCACCGGAGAAAAGCTCACCGCAAAACTGGCGGATACGCAGAAAAGCTCACCGGCCATTGAAGCGTATGCGGAGAAAAGCTCACCGATCTTTTTTTTTCTTCTTTTCATGTGGAGGCTGTTGGATCATGCGTAACATATACGTATATCAATTTATTATCATTAAAATTCGTCAGCTTTGTAGAAAATAAAAATGACTTTTTCTAATATTTGTTAAGCTTATTGGGTATATTGCTTCCAAATTAATAATTGCGGGCCAGTGTTTTCTGTGTTTTACTCTCTAGGCAACGAAAGCCTAACTGAAACTTTATGAACTTGAAAAACACGAAAAAGTTCGAAAACTTAATCATGTCTGCCTAAAACCTCAGGTTTAAAAAATATAAATGCCGAAAATCCGAAAGTGCATGCGCAACAACGCGGTGCCCGAAAATCTCTTTGAAGCTTTTGTTAACCTTTGAAAACAGGATAGAACCGTCAGTAGGATATCGAGGTTTCTTTCTTCCACGTACATGCACGTTTTCTAGACGTTCGTGCTGGTGCTTCCGCACGTTGCCTTTGTGTGATAGTGCCCCTTCCACGCCGAGCCACCCATGACCTTCGGAGCTGCACACTATCACCGTTATTACTCGTGACCTATATAAGAACTAGTCTTCTGTAGGGTACCGAATTGGGCGAGCTGGTAAACGTTAAACATGATGAAAACCGCTCGGACGACAAAGATGGAGTGAAGACAACAAACACGACAGGACGAAGCTGTTCTCACAACTAAAGTTTTATTAGTGAAAATAACAGAAAGAAAACAGCGTGACCGACACTGATTGCATCAAAAAACACCTACGTATCTATCAGGCACCACACAATCTTCGGAGTTAAAACGGTTAACACACCGCTATTCATATTAGCTTGCAAAAAACAAACCTCTTTAACTGACAGAGCTGTCGACGGCGCACTGTCAAGCTGTCAATATATATATATATTTTTATGGGTGTCTGATGTTTTGATTTTATACTTGGGGCGTTATTAATACACAGAATGGATGATTACTAATTTCTGAGGAATTAGTAAATATGTCCAATGAAATTCAAGAATATTACAAAAAAAGAGGACAATTATTTTTTTAATGAATTAAGTGACGAATTCTGCGTTAAATTGCCACGTGTGACGCACAATCCGCTAAGCTAAGAAAAAAAAAAAAATCGGTGAGCTTTTCTCCGCAGCCGCTTAAAGTTCGGTGAGCTTTTTTCCGCATCTGCCGATTTTGCGGTGAGCTTTCCTCCGGTGAGCTTTTCTCCTGTGAGCTATTCTTCGGGGGCTCTTCTCCGGTGAGCTTTTCTCCGCCGCCCTAGGTTGCCATGGTAATCGCCATTTCGGTCCATTTGAATCTTCGAAGCTTCGAAAGGGTCGATCTGAAAGAGTCGCGCGAAGATCGCTATGGGGCATCATCATATACTGAAAGAGTCCCTCGTGTGTGGCACTGCGTATGTAATCAACGTATCAATCATGCTTATCTCCACAGATCTCTTACAATGGTATTGTTGTCCTTGGGTATTTCACGAAAAGAAAATTATTTTTCAATGCCTGCAAGCACCGATTCCGCATCTGGTGGCAGTAAGATGTGCGCTTTCATTGGCCGGTGTGTGGATAGCGAAATTTCGGTATACAAGAAACATCTCTATAAAGCTACCCGTCACCTGTGAATGTAGATCGGCTCACCGAGAACGGAGAGCTCAAGGAGAAACTGCTCATTCCATGAACCAAAACGGCGACCTTACGGCGAGCTTGGCGCTACTTTTCCATGATCCAGTTCAAAGCTCGAAGGAAGACAACAACAAGCGCGTACTGGAAACCGGACATAAAAAGAGAGATGCTTTGTTGTTTTTATTTTGCCTACACTGTACACGTCTCCACCGCACACGTCGAGCATTGTAGAACGCGGAACGCCGGCATCCGGCGTTTGGCTTTCGCATTCGAACGCGTTGCACGAGTGCAGTGGAAACAAAGGCAGCTAGCCTTAGGTCTACCCACTAATCATTCGAATCGGAGCTCAGCGTTCTCTTCTCTCCTCGACGCATAAACGAAATGTTTGTTTGTTTGTATAGAATAAGTAAATACTAGTAAAAAGAAACATTCGTTTGCTTTGCGCTGGAGTGAGAACGTCAAAATCGGCAGTCTCGAAAAAGAACGAGGAAAGTTTTTTTTTTTTTTTTTTCTTCCTTTCAATTGGCACTGCGACTTCCGTCATTTGCGCAACCTGGACTAATGACAATGACGACGTGAACGCAACAACAGAAGGGTTCAGACAGCTGCGCGGCCTATTAGCGATCTAACGTGTTCGCGTTAAAAAAGCTAGATATCCGAGAGTTTCTGTCGTTTTGCACGCGCTAATACCGGGACAAAGAAAAGTAATGTGGCAAATATTCTTTCTTGAGTTCGCACGAGGGTCGGCTTGCTTATCGCCTCTGCGGCCGCGCTAACATTAGACAGTAACGTTTTCATTTCGCCCTGACAGCTCTGAGGCCGTACACGCGAAAACGACTGTAAAAATAAATAAACGAGCCATTTGCTCGCGGAAATGTGCAGCACCGCAGCAGGTCCAGCCAAGATAACAGACGAAGAAAAAGAAAAACAATAAATAATTTGCAGATTAAAAATTAAAGGCAAAAAATAGCATGAGAACGTTCTCTCATAATTACGCCATTTACAATCACACTCCGGTGCAGAGGCGCCCCTTGTTTCCTGGAACCAATTTCTTTTTATTGAAAGCACAAACGTAGTGCTTATATATACTTTGGCCTCAAACCGTCGAATTAACAATACAAAGCGAAGCCTAGTACGCGGAAATTCGGTGCTCTACATTATTCGAAGAAACGAAAATAAAAATTGAGACACGAAAGAAGAAGAAAAAAAAAAAGCAGTATCGCGAGGCGGCAGCTTGTTGCTAATTAATATGTAAACGGCTAAATAGAGCCACAAAAAATAGGACGGCCACGTCGCGTATTTTATAATCGTCTTTACTTAAAGGAAATCACAACGTTCCCGAAACTGCGCGTCCAGTTTCCGCGTAAAAAAGCTCAGTCTGTCGTTCCAGTTTCTTTTTCTTTTTGTGGCGAACATCGCGGGAAATGACAGACGAAAATATCTGCATGCACTATATAGTTTTATAAATATATGCACCTGCCCGGCGCGCCATTTCGGCCGAACAACATTGCAAGGAACAACGTTACAGCGACGTCTTCAGACAAATCAATATAATAATAATAATAATAATAATAATAATAATAATAATACTCCGTTTGACTTTACGATGGACCGCGTACGACGCAACGAGCCAACTAAGTCGATCCAGTGACGTGTGAATGTTACGCGACTTTTGGGACAGACGTCACGTGACCGCTACTTACAGACGCGTGGTCGCGAGATACATTTACAATGCAGGATTGTCTCGGATGTCCATATCGTTCGTAAGGTAAAACGAAGTATACACCGGTTTATTTAGAGTAGAAAATTGATTCGATGTGCTTTCAATTCGATTGAGAATTGGAAATTCGCCTAGCAAGCAGAATCGAAAGTTAATGAAAATGCAAAACACCCAATTTCGTTCTAAATGCGTCGAAATGCAGTATGAAATATAAAAACACAAATATTTCCACCGTTAAAAAAAAAAAAAAAAATTAGAAAGACAACTTTGATTAAAGTATACACGGGCGAGAATAATATTAACAATAAACTCGCACATAACAACCAAAGACCCCTCCCCCTGTCTCACACACACACACACACACAAACGCAGACTAAAATAGAAAAAAAAAGGTAATCAACCCGGGGATTTAGAGAGGGGCTTTATCAGCCAGAACAACCAAATTCTGGGGAAACACTCGGAGATACGGCGCAGCTAAATTTGGCAGGGGGGGAGGGAGTGCCCGTCGAGGATCAAGGTACAGCGTATTTAGATCAACCTCCGCTCGCGTGGATCTAAACTTTCAGAACGCGAAAGAAGAGAGAGAGAGAGAGAGAGAGTTTGGCACATAAGAGAAATCATAATAGCAAAAGAAAGAAAGCAAAGTAGATGGAGGCGTTCCCCCGCTAACTGAGTTAGAACGGAGTTGTGCATCCCTAATACAGACGCGGCGCTCGCGTGCTCGCTTCGAGGGAATGAAGGGTGTCCTGCACTCTGTCCCGACGGCCCTCATCAGCTCGGGGAACAAAAGGCTTCCCGAGCCTGCCTGGTCAACGTCGAGCACGCGCCCCGCACGGCCTTTCGGCGCCGGGCCCATCTCCGCCGCCGCCGCTGCACTACGCGTTTCTGCTCGCGATGGACCGCAGCGGACGGTTCTACGAGCCGTTCCAGCCAACCAAGCGCCGTGCATCTGTCACGTGACTACTCGCTCCGCGCGTCGCAGCGCCCTCCCGAACATCACGTGACACTCACACGACACGGGATTGGCTTCGACTGCTCCTATAGCGTCCGCGGCGGGCCGCCGTACATAAGGTGAAACGGAGGATAGTATCCATTCAATAAATATATACCTTTCTCCCGGGAGGAATGACGGCACGCTGTGGTAGAGTGCCGGACGAATTAATATAACGACGGGAGAGAGAGAGAGACGGGGCCGAAACCCCCGCCGTAATTGTGAACGGTAAAAATAGCTGAGCGGAGGTTTTGGTGTGTATAGCCGGTATGAGCTAGGGACGATGGAAGTTTGATGTTGGCCACGTTTCGTTGTCGTTTCGAGTTCACGGGAAAAAAGTATTATAATGTTTCAGAGAAAGAAAAAAAAAAAGAACGCCTATTTAATGAACAGAACGTAAGGGCGCAAGTTAGCTGGTGTATATTTATTTATTTATTTATTTTCAACCAAAACCCAAATTAGGTTTAAAAAAAAAACAAAAAAACCTTGAACTCATTGCTGCATGGCAATGAGTTCAAGGAGAAGACTTGGCACGCGCGGATTCGAACCACAGATACTGCGGTGACTCGTTTCTGCAGGCTGTTTTTTGTGTGATCTGTGAGCAGTATGACCCCGGCTGTTGAACCAAACATTTCAGTTTCCGTAATAAGTGGCGCACGATCTTTCCACGAACCAGCAGCCGCCGGTAAATGTGTGGAATCCGGGGAAAAGGAAAATAGAGGCTTTTTTTGTTTTGTCTCCGCAGTGGGATCTGGTATAAAAGGTAGGCGACTAATTAGTCTAACCAGCAGGCAGCTTTCACATGTGTTTTCACTGTCTTTCTTCTCCCTTTTGACCGGAGCCCGCACATTTCACTGTCATCGTAAGCGTGAATGGGGGACTATGACGTCAATTTCGTCGCGTGTGCTCGCGCACACTGGCGGTTGCTGGCTCGTGGAAAGATCGTGCGCCACCTACTATGGACACTGAAATGTTTGGTTCAGTAGAGGTTGCTCTAAGAAACACTAATAGTTGTCCCAATTTATTTACTTTTTTTTTTAAAAATGTGTGTGCGGGGGGGGGGGGGGGGGGGGGGTGGGTTATACACACAAAAGATGCCAGTAAACGGTCGTCAAAATAGTGTCTTCGGGAATCGGGCGTAAAATGTAAACACCAAAAATGTTTGCTCCATCCTGTATACAGTCTCGCTGAGCGGTGTGACGAGAAAGCAGTGACGGGGAAACGACTGGAGTGACAAGAAAGCAGTCTCGCTGCTTCCTCGTCACTCCGGACACTTTTCCAAATTCCAGGTTTGCACGAAGAAAACAACAACAAAGAATCCACCTTTTCCTATAAAAGGTGGGGGGGGGGGGGGGGGGGGGGGTCTCCCGAGATATTTAGAAAACTCAAGTTACGGCGAGGTCAAACGCTTTTACGCAGATGTATTCAAAAGACATAACACCACTTTTCCCATCCCTACCCTGCCCAAAGGAGAGCCCTGCTGATTGGGTGACTGTCAAAAAGCCGGCGATCGCTCAGTATAGGAGCACAATCATCATCAGTCTGGGACATTCAAGTGGAACATTTCTCTCCTGAAACCTGATCCAAATCACGCAGTTCCTGTTCTAACTTCACGATAGTCTATTGGCGACGAGAGGTTTCGATGGCTACCCCCTTGTGGTTCTTATCTCTGACGTCACGACCAGGATTATCAATTGCCAGCGACAATTTCGACGGCGTGCGTACAAAGCGCGGAGGAAGCTCGTATTCCTCGCGTCCTTAAACCAACACCGCCAAAGTTGACAGCCTGACTTTCCTCTCATTTTCATAAATGGAAGTCAAATTCATCGTACTCAAGACGTCATAAAATGTGCGTTTGGCCTATCTTGGAAAACCGACTACAGGAACGATTTTGGCCACGCACGTCGCCAGTAAACTGAAAATGAGAAAGGGCCTTTTTTTTTTTTTCGGAGTACTTCGATAAATTAATGTAAATATTAAGCCTCTTAAAGAGCAAATAATATAGGCTCGTCAACGCCGAAAGATGTGATTCTTGGACAGGGAATGATTCGATTAGAGACGCGAATCGGGCTGGACGTCCTCCACAACGTGGAGACGGGCAGCCAGCCGGAGGAACAGAAAATGACCACAGCTGCGCAAGTATAGTAATGCAAGTGGTTTCGTGTCGGCGACCTCCGCAAGTTCACTCTCCGACAGCGGCGGCGCCGGGCCCCTGAAAGAAGCCGAGCAGGACACCCAAGTAACACCGAAGAGGGCAGTCCTGACAAGCGGGGCTGCTGCCGATTCGGGTGCTCGGAGCAGGAAGAGGAGCGGGAGCGGCGTCTTCGGCAGCCGCCACTTATCGGGAGGCCCCCCTCCAGGGGACCCGGTTCAAGGACGTCAGCGCCCAGCTTCCCAAGAGGACGCGACAGGAAAGGCCCACATGATGCGCCAATGATGGGCCTCTCGATGTCCCCGCAGCAACGTCCTTTATCGGCCCGTAGGATACTTGGAATTTGACGTCGTCTGACGCCTGGAGTGTTTGGGATGGAAGGTGTGTGGTGGCCCCGGTTGGCGGGTTCGAATCCCTCTAGGGGCATGCCCGTAATTTGACGGATGCGTTATGGCGGAGAAGTGGGCTGCGCGACTGAGGTTTGGGACGCGCGTCGAGAGATCCCCGTGTGCGGTCTAAATGAATGCTCGGTCCTTCGCTCTGGCACATCAAATGTCCCACGTTGGCATAGCGCGTAAACCCACAAAATCAAACGTTTTATATACATCTAGATGTATGCTTATATTGCAACATGTAGGTCGATCTTAGTCATTGTCAAGGTAAACCCGTGGCGTCGAACTAGGTGGCAGTTTTCGCTATTCAGTATGTGATGAAGTCGTCTCTGAATCTAAAATTCGCCTAATGGAGCATATGGTCTTCAACGATCCAGCGTCCGACAAAAATAGTCCCGCAGCACTCAGGCGGGAAAGAAAACATCCGTCAAACGCACCAACCCTTAGGATGATTATCCACCAAAAGTGTTTCTATCTGTTGTCATGATATTCCACTATTTCTACTCTTATTTTCCTTAACTCTTTAGGTTTCTTTTTTTTTTGCGATATATTATATTTGAATTACGGTTGCGTTTTTAGCGACGTGTAAAGCTATAAAGCATAGTCGGACGACTTGTCCCTGGTAATTTCAGGTTCGGATAACCGGGGACAAATACGCATAGGAACAAGATGACAAGTTTCGACATTGCTGCTTCAAAAATATAGTCTTAAAAAAGAAAGAGAAAAAACACGAATTTAGTAATTTCTGGATACTGGAAGCGCTTCTAAACCTCTCGGTTCCTTTCGCTATCAAAGAAATTAGAAGAAAAAAATTTCACATACTCTTGGTGTAGTACGAAAAGTACAGCCACAGATTTGTAGGAAAGGTAGGCTATATTATAAAACAGCCCAACAACTCTTGGTGTAACAAGGACGCAACACAAAACACTAGACCAGCATATCAGTGACAGATAAGCCTCCGAATTACTCTACCAGGAACATCACTGACTGTTGTAGGCAAAAACAAACCAGCAAACCAGTCAACCTCGGGTACCCTGTGAGATACAAGCCATACCTCGTCTGCTCCACGGACTCGCAAAGTTTTCTTCATACACGATCCCAGAAAGGTGCACAATGTTCGATATAGAACTTTACATTATCGAGAAAGAGAGAGAGAGAGAGAGAGAGAGAGGGAGAGAGAGAAAAAGAAGATATACGCTATTGCCAGGATTCTATCCAACCCGTCCGAATATACAAAGATGTGGCAGCAGCTGGAACGATACAGCTGTCGAAATTCATCTTATCTAATAACCTGCGACGATAATTTCAGTGTCCATCCTGACAGTAACAGAATCTTGAGAAAAAAAAAAAAGTAAAAGAAAACCCACCCAAACGGTTTTTGAAATGGGAAAAGACTAATTATCTGGCCTCTCGCTAGCAGCATGCCCAGCAGAAGCAACGCGTCAGGAAGGCGACAGGGCGAAACCAAAGTCCGGGTCGGGGCACCCTACCTGACGTCTTGACAGAGAATCCGCTTATCATGCTGAAGGGACGTTTGCGGGAGCCCTTGGCCCTGACGGGCTTCGGGTAGTAGGGTTCCACCATCCTCCGGCAAGCAGGTAATTCCCAGCGACGTCAGTTATCCTTAGCGACGCCGACGGCGGAGATCACGCTCGCATTGTCATCGGGAGCACATCATCACGGCCGAGCTGCAGCCTTCTGGGCGAAGTGTTCCGGTCTCGTAAAACTGCGCGGGTGTACAGGAAGTCGGCGAGAGGGCGTTTAAAGCTCCGAGGGGAAGACGGCTTCCCGAGGTGGGGCCGTGGGGCTCCGGAGAGGAAAAAAAATAGGATCCAGGGTATGGTGCACGCTGGTTGCTCTCGAAAGCAAACAAGAGGTGGGGTGCACAGAATGAGACGGAGAGTTGGTTGCGCATATGGGACGCAGATGGCGCTGGCTTCCCGTCACGTGACGGCGGTCCCGCGTCCTGGTTGGACGGGTGGCGCTGCTCGCGTACTAGGCCCGTCGTTTGTGCGCACCCTCGAAGAAATCTGGTAACCCCGGCACTGAGATTTTTGAAAACCGCACGATACGTTTACGTTTCGAAAGCCGGGGAATGCCGGAATTTCGTAGAGGAGACTCGGGGGGACGGGCGTTTTTACGCGTGGGAAACTTCTCCGTGAAACCGGTCGGTAGCGAGTATTCTGTCAGGGTGCATGGGGATGTAAACTCAATCGATTGTTGTCTTTGTCTACACCTATGTCAAGAGGGCTGATAGAGTCAAAAGTCCAGGGGGCGGATGGAGCACCAAGGAAGTAACTACAACAGCCCGCGGGTATTTTATATATGGCTAGAAGCTCAATTTCTATTCACGAGACAATGACACCAAGACCACCAGAAATAGACATAAAATGTGCGTGCTTGAGGCAACAACACGGAACAAATAGTAAATTAAAGATTTTAAAAATTAATCCCGCAACAAAAAAAAAGGGGGAACGAAGTCACAATAAGTGGCCCCGATGAACGGTATTAAAAGTTAAGGACACGAAAACAAAAAGTACAGTATAGTTTAAAAACAAAACATCGGAGGTCTCGATTAACTTGGAACATCGTCGACATCGAGCGGGATTAGGTAGGTAACCTGGGGGCGCTGAGCTGCTCTCACTATTCAGATCTCCAGCGTGCAACGCAACACGCGGTGCATTCGGACTCGCGGAGTGACGTATAATGGCATTGTGCGTCAATAAAAACGGGCACTTGTACCTTTGAAAGAAAGCTACCGCAACAAACGGTCCGGCAGAAGAGCGTTATGAAATTCTCGGCTCCCCTCCGAGTGTTCCCATTTGGGAAACGTTCTCCTTCAGGCTCATTAGTCGGCAGTTTCTGGCCTGGAAGGAGACAACGATGGGAGACAGATCGGCGCCCATTTTCAAGGCGTCCCGAGCAGGCGCAGGAAGGAACCGAGGACGCGGGGTTAGTGGGCCCCAGAATAGGCGTCGAGGGCCACGAACCTAAGCCGGCCCCCTTTCGCCGACGCGTATTTTCGGGGCCACGAAGTCGGCGCGATCTTGAAAAATTCTCTCGGGGTTGGTTTCAGCCCGCTGCGCCCCGGGTCCAATTGGGGGACGCGTTTTTGTCATGGGGAGGCCGCACACGCGACGCGAGCGCGTGCTATCACGTCGGCATTTTTGTCTTTGACGCGACGCACCCGACGCAGGGACTCCCCTTCGAGAGATGAAACACAGGGAGAGAGAGAGCGACGCTATTCTTGCTTCAACACGACGGGCCGAGAAGCTGACGACAAGATGGAGACCTGCCGCGAAGCGCTAGCTAAAAAAAAATGAATGAAATAAAGTATTAAAAAAAAATTGCGAGACAAGCAACACAGTACCGGCAAACTTCGTGTTTACAAGCGCCGTGCGACGGGGCGACTTTTCAGAGAAGGTGTGTTGGGAGGGGCGGCTTCCTGCGTTAACTTATATAGAAGACAATGAAATGAAAAGAAAAAAGAATAAGAGTAGTACCAAATATTCGAAGTGCAGCAAACTCCGCTATCGTCAAAATCTTTTTCTCCTCCACTGAGAGGGTAACAAAATGTAAGTCAGGGCCAATCAAAATCCCCGGCACCTCTTGTCCAACGTGCATAGAGACAAATAAATGGACAGGCGGAGTGCCCGGTCACCATAGGCCCTCTCTTGCATTTATTTTCATGGTGAAAAACAGCGCGAAAGGGACAAGGACAAAAATGAAGGACTACAGAGGACAAGCGCTGTCCTGTACAGTCCTTCCTTTTTGTACTTGTCCCTTTCGGGCTGTTTTTCGCGATGAACTCATACCAACTTGCCCAAATGTCCATTCTACTCAGATTTATTGTCAGTCTGTCAGTAGTGCAGACTAAAAAGATTCCTTCTGCACGTGTACGACACAGAGAGAAAGAATATCACGCGATCTGGAAATCGCGTCCAGCGAGTATACGGGGTGAGATACCTGTTTCAGTATCCTTGCCCAGACCACTGCGCAAATTACGTCTTCCGAACATTTTTTTTTTAGTTTGTTAGACGTGCGTTGGGGTAAATGTTCACCCGCGGGATGTGCACTCGAGGAGACATAGAGGCAGTTTTTGCAGTGCAATCGTAAATCAGCAGACCATTAAAAAAGGGGCGAAAGAGGTCAACTGACTCCGAGCGTGTCAAAGGCTAGGAGACGATGGCGTTTGACTTCGACCGATCGCGCCACAAACAGTCGTAAGTGCATGGAGTCACGGCAAATTCACTGCACGAGACTGGCGTAACCGGTGATACCATACGCACAGAAAGGCAACGCACGCGGTGACGTTGCGCTTTTTGGAACTGCTCGATTTGGTCCATCGACTCGCAGCGTAGGCCACGCTCTGATTTATGGTGAAACAAAGTGGCAATCCCAGATTACAAATTCACAAAACGCAAAAAAAAAAAGAGTAAAGGAAAAAAGGCTCGCAGACATGAGACGCAAGCAGCGACACACGAGCCGCCAGGCGCCGGGTAGACTTCCAGCCGGTCGCACCTCGGCTGCCGACACTGGGACGCCGTCCTCCCCCCGGACGTATTGTTTCATCGGGGACAGGTGAACCGATCCGCGCTGCCGTCGCGAGGCGAGATGGAGCGAGCCTCGGCAGATTGATTCCAGCGGCCCCCGTCCGAGATCCCCCGCTGGCTCGCGGCCAAGGCGTGCTCGGCCGAGCGGCCGGCTGGCGGCAGCGCACCGCGACACGCCGGCGCGAGTCGGTCGTCCGGAAAGCCAACCCGAGGCTTCGGGACACCGGACACTGACGGGGCGGCCTCGGCGGCCGGACGCGCCCTTCTCCGCGTTCCCGCCGCCACAGGTGCGACGGAGACGAGTGTGAGCGCTTTAGCGCGGTGTCTTTCGCCGCTCGTCGGTCAGCGAATGCGAGGAACAAGTAGAAGTCTCATTGGATCGTTTTAAAGGCTGCTTCATACCTTTCGAGTGCGTTGGGGCGAACGCTCGTGACAATACAACGGGGGTAAGGCGCCTGAATAAGAAAGATATCTTCTCCCTCCTTCCCCGGCACGCACCTCTTTTCTATCTTTTGCTCTTTCGCACTCCTGCTCCGACAGTAGCGTTAGCAAGTGGCATCTACTTGTTGGCGCCGTCTATTGCGCATGTACGCGGATCGGAAGTAGAGCACTGTACGTCCGATCCGCGTGTATTTCACACACCAATTTTTTTCACGGTGGGCTCGAAATAATTCGGACAATATAATATTACCGACCATTTCTTACGGTGTGCAGACCCGATCTCTCCAATAGTGCAAAACCTTCAGTCTACATATATAGGCAGATCCATGGCGCTTCGGGATCTCGGAGGCCATGGCAGATCGGAAGTGTTTCCAGCGCTACCCAATAGATGGCGCCGCGTGTTCTCTCGTTGTAAGCGTTTACGAGGGGTTCCAACGCAGTCGACGGCCATCAAACGCAAAGGTGTGAACTAGTTTTGACACGTAGCGGGAGTCTATAGAGAATGTACCGACCTGCATTCACAGAGGCGTCGAGCGGCATCGTACACGCAGGTGTCGAAAAATCGTTATCGGAACGCAACAACGATCTACTAAAAACAGAAAACAAACCGATCGTGCCGATGCGCGCCTCTCAGGAAAGAAGGGAAACACTCTTCTCTCCGCGTTGTTTTCAGTAGCAGTGGATGCGACACATGGTGCACCGATTCGACACATGACGATTTTGATTGGGTAGAAGAAAAAGAAGCAGAGGGACTGGTCGCGTGTGATTGGTTCTTTTTCGATTTGATGCGCCACTGTCGCTTCCATGGAAAGTTGGAAACGCAGCCAGTTACCGCTCATTCACACTGGAAGCGGATCCGCGTTCGCAAAGCGGTTGCGAACGCGGATCCGCTTCCAGTGTGAATGAGCGGTTACTCCGTGGGTGTTTTTGTCTTGACACTTGACGTTTGCGACATGCTGCTCGTTCATTTTTTTTTCGTAATTGACTGTTTTTTCTTTTTTTGTGCCATTTCACGCACTTTGATCAAAAAAAAAAAAAAGAAGGCAAACAAGTAAAGAAAGAAAGGACGGGTAACGGTACAGCTGTTAGGACATATACAGCATATACAACCGTCGGCGCCATTCGACGCTAACCCGAGAGAGTTCTAAATGAGTCTTCTCTTTGGCTGGCTCATTTCATTGTTATTCTATAGACGAGACAAAAATTCAGAGGTATTGTTCTACGAGTAATTACCACCTGGTCTGTTTACCGCCTTCAGACGAAGGGACGTATTAACAAAGGCACTCGATTTTCTCATTCAGCCGTTAATATTATTAAAAGAAACAAAAATGGTAGCCCGTGAAACCGTGTGAGCAGGACTCGGGTTTACAATCTCCGGAGCATATGACACGAAGATACATAGTTGCTATCGAGAATTAAAGCGGGCTAATATTAGAATGCGTATTCTCCAATGTCAATGGCTCTCAATTAGTCTCGCGACTTTCAGGAGAAGAGAGGCTAACATTTCGAGAGGAATGTCATTGAACTGATTAAGTTAAATAGCTTTCTTTTTACACTTCGCACGGTTATGTTATCCCATGGCCATTAATACTAGAACGACATTGCTGCCACTGAAGGGAAAAATAGCAAATCAATTTAATTATTTTGCCCTACTTTGCGCTAGAATAATAATAATAATAATAATAAGTAACAAAAATTATATTAAGAAAACGGGAGAAAACCATCTATTAAGAACCGATGAAAATAAGCGGTCCAAATATAACAATAAAAAAAAAATCAAAAATAGGTTACTTTTTATTAAAAATAAATCCTTGCGCAGTTCGAAAGAGCGTTAGATATGATTATTTTATGCTCACGCGCAGCGTTTTCAGCCGCCCCTTGTTTTACTTTTTAAAGCCGCCTTCTTTTTCAGATTTGATGTTTTTTTAGCTATTCCAGACTTCTTTGAAATTTTAACTTTCGTGCCACATGAAACAGGTATGAGAGGCAAGGGTCTAACAAGAAACAATTAATAGAAAAAATAATAAGGATGAGCCGCAGCAGTGAACATTCCGCTTACGATTGAAACGTTACCATATGCCGTCAACGGCTAACCCAATACCTAAAATGAAATCGTGACAGCAGTCTTTTTGTTTTGTTTCCTCAGTTAAAAAGCAACATATAAGCGGGAGGAGTTTGTACACATTGTATGCATGTTTCTGAAATTCGCAAGTACGAATGACAGCGTTTGTTGAACGTCTTCGCACTTTCGCTGAACACTGTTACCGCGTAATGAAACAAAAGACAACAACAACAAAAACAACATGCATTTCAGTTGGCGACCACCCAGAAAACACAAGAATCGCCGATAAAATTCTTCGTGTATTTTAGTGACTACGGTGCCATCAACTTACCGTACATACAGCGGTACATGCGATAACTAACTCCAGATGCACACCGATACCCTTCTTGTCAGAGTATACTAGATTCTAAAGGCGCGGGGGGAGACTGCGGCCGCTCCATCAATCATGAAGGAAACTCGATTCGATTAGCCCGCGGAGGCGGCTCGTGTACGGCGACAATTAAAGCTGGGTCCCGGCGACGGGTCAAGTGCGCGGCCCCGACGACGAACGCCGGAGGAACGACCGTTCAATTAGGGAAGCGAGGAAACAACGCCGGATAATTTAATAGAGTGCCCTTTGTTTTCTTTGTCGGCGGTGCTGCATCTGCGTGCAACACTACTCCGCGGCTTCCCCCCCCCCCCCCTTTAAAAAAAAAAAAAAAAATAAAAGTGAACGTGGTGTTATTGGCGACGATCTGGTGCAAATCTCCGTGGAAGCTCGAACATGGGGTCCTCCGATGCGACGGCATCGTAAGTGGCAATGTCAAGAACCGGCCGAGGCTCGGGTTAGAGCATGGTTCGACTCTTTCGAACTTTTAACGTGAATTTCGACGGAACTTCCACTATTATGGGCATGCGCGTAAATTGTACGGTGTGGCTAGATTTCTTCAGTGTGCTTCCAATTGCTCGATCGTGTTCACGTGGTTTATGGACTTCGTGTTCGGTACAAGCTGAGAGGGGGCGACGGAGGCGTTAATTGTCCGTAAGCGTCTCGGCCTCCCCGACTGTTTTCCTCCTCTCCGCGTAACAACGCAACGCATGAGCACTTGCGACTAGCTTGCGCGGTTTGAGTTGCCTTCCCTCTGAGATCTAGGCTCTCTTCGAAATCCAAAGCGAACTGATATTTCATGGCGGAGGTGGGCGCCGTGAAGTATGTTTATCGGGTGCATCGTTTCACATTAACGAGCAAACAAAATAATTAAAAAAAAAGTGCGCGTGTAGACCTTTGTACTGTCTGGAATATAAAAACGACCAACCGTATGAATTACTTCAATGTTGCGAAAAGTTTGAGATATTTGTGTAGGAGTCGGGTAAAAAAGGGTCGAACTTTTCCGAATTTTGCTATAAGTTCGAAGCTGCGCCGACCTAGCCGAATCTCTAGGATCGGCGAAAGTTCGCTACATCGCTACTCGTAATTACCTGTTTCGCTGTTCGCTCTGCCGCTCTGCATGCGTGTGTGTGTGCGTGTGCGCGCGCGCGTCTGAGGAGCGGCTCGTTGCGCGCATGCTTGTTGCGATCTTGCTCGGGTATATCCCGTAAGCGCGCTTTGGTGTATGCAGAGGAGGAGGAGGAGGAGGAAGAGAGGGCCGGGGGGGGGGGGGGGGGGCATCATTGATCTGAACGGCTCGGTGCAATATTGGCTGTGCTTGCGCCCTGTATTTCCTGGGCGGGAGCGCGGACAGAGCACGGCGCAAGCTCGACAAGGGACAAACCACGCAACTGCGCCTCGGCTCCTGCCCTGTCTGTATCCTTCGGCTCTTCGCGAAGCGTGTATTGTCTGCGGTTTTCTGGAGACAAAATATAGGTTTAGGAAATTTGCGTAAGTAACGAGAGGAGAATGAGGTTATTATAACGTACAAAACCCGTCCATTTTTTTTTTTTTTTAGAGCGCAGCTTTTAGACGTTTGTTTCCGCGTTTCGTGGCGTCGGCGTAACCGCCCCGCTAAACTTAGTGGGATATTGCATTGGTGTTGAGGTCACGTGACGTAAATTTTCCCGCTAAATCTAGAGGAGAAACTGTATTTGTTCATGGGTGACGTGACACGAAGTCATGTGTCGTCATTTTCCCCGCTAAATTTAGCGGGGAAACTGAATTGGTGTTGACGCCACGCGACGTCAATAGACAGTTTTAGTGGATCGTACGCTAAAGCCTTGCGTACGCAATAAAATTGCGGGTCGGGAGTGCGCGTGCGCAGAACGCACTAGAAGAGCTAGCGTATTGCGTACGCACGCAACGCTGGGGATTTTGCGTGGCGGGCTAGCGGGCTTTGCGGGACGCTCTCGAGAGATCTCGGACCCAACGAGAGCGCCAGTTTCAAGATGGCGGTTACCTCGACTGGCGCAGCAAGGGCGACGTGGTGTTTTCGAAGTTCTGTGTTGCGTGAAATTGCGTGGTGTTCAGCTCGGCAATTCTTTCTGGGACCTACCGCGGTCGAATCAGATCGCCGTGCAGCTGAAGGAGTGCACAGTGAAAATGTTCGCCGCTCGGAATGTGCGTCAACGCTGCGATCTGCTCAACGCTAAGCCTATTCGCGCAGTTCATCGCCGACGGACGAACGACTCTAAAAGAAATCGCCGAAGTTCTCGCCGCTATGCACTGGACATCAGTAGGTCATGAATTTCATTCCGCGATAGCTTTGATAAAAGCTGCCGTTTCCACGGGACGACTGACGGAGGCTCCGTGATCGAATTTGGCTACGCACTCGTACTCGTAGCCTCTGTACCCCGCAGAAAAGCCCGCTTGACGAGGCAGCTGCGGCTTGGTTTAATTTGAAATAAAATGATGGGACACGTTTTCATTATAAATATTTCTTTCCAGGAGCATGGTTGCGCTTTAAAGGAGCTGTGCAACGATATTCAATTGGAATATTTTTCACTTTACACGAGCTTACTGGCACTAGTGGGACTCAAGGATACTCGCATGCAATGCCACTGGCCAAGAAACTCCTTTGTTGCGGTGTAATTTCAAGGACAAAAGCGATCATTTTCATTCAATCTCTCCCTTGCAAAATTCGATGACGTAACGCGGGGATCGCAGTACACCCGTATGACGATATTTGAATGCGGTTCATAGATTGGACCCGAGCATTGCGTGGGCACTCGATTTAGGCTCGTGATAATTGATAGCTCGAGAAGCATTCGAGTAGTGGCCCGTGTCCAATCGCTGCAACGACGACAATAGCCGAGCCATAACAATGTCTGGAACTCAGCGCGTGTCCTGTGCTTTGCCAACCCCAGCGCGTGGCTATGATCAACATTGGCGGCATATAATCGGCTCCAGATCACGTGGCCGCTTGTTCTGGCTGCGAGTTGAGGGCGTGAACGCTGCTCGTTGTTTTTTAATTTTTTTCTGGGACTTCTAATGCGTCGGGTGAAAAACTAAGGCGTGTTTCATAGGTCATTAACGTCAGGGATCCGTTCTAAGCAGTATTTGCGCAAAGTAAAAAAATTGTTGCATAGCCCCTTTAAGCACGCGGAATTCTACGGCTCTAGCAAATTTAACCAAGATCATGCGCGGTGTTCACTCGAAAACGTAACGCACAACTAAATTCGGTCCGAGCAGGTCATTTTTAGCGTACGCTATACTATTGCGTATTGCGTACGTAAGAGCCAGCAACGCTATACTAAAACTGTCTAATATCCCCGCTATATTTAGCGGGAAAACTTAACCGGATAAATTTAGCGGGAAAAGCTTCCCCGCTAAATTTAGCAGAAAATTTTTCCGCTAAGTTTAGCGGGAAAATTTTTCCGCTAAAGTTAGCGGAAAACATTTAGCGGGAAAATTTGTTCGCCAAGTTTAGCGGGGAAATATCACCGGTAAATTTAGCGGGGAAATTTTCCCCACTAAGTTTAGCGAGTTAAAGAGGAGGAAGGGGAGGGTACGCAGGGGCATACCCTCCCCTCCTCTTCATCAAGAGCTGCTGTAAACGTCTTTCTTTTTCTTTTATCGGCTTAAACGAATGCTTTGGAGTTTTTTTTTTCATTGTTTTTTATTTGCTTTTTTGTCTAAACACAGCAACAAACATAACTGTACTAGTCAACCAAATACTAGGGGAAACTTGTTTTCTTCCGTTTATTAAAATTTTAATTTTGGTCCTCACTTTTTTTTTTTTTACTAAGTTTGTATTGCTTTTAATTAAAAAAAAAAGAAGTGACGCCAGCGGCCGGTAGGGATTCACCTTTGGGCAGTAGAATTTGTTCCAGATTGATTACGATTACAAATAATTATGATTGATTGAATGCTTTGGAAGTTCACTGGCACCTCGTCAGGCAACTTGTTTGACTTTTGTGCCAGCGGACCGTTCAAGTCGAATTTGTTTTTGATTGAAACAATAAAATGATTTATTGATTGGAAGTTCGTTCCAGCGCTCGCGAAGCAGCGCGAAAATCAATGCGCGGCCTACTGCCTGCTCGGCCTGTAAACCTGCCTGCCAATGACGTCACGGCACTGAAAAGTGCGGGCATATTTGATTGTTGGTTTTGGCATTATTTTCATGTGCCGATTTCACAATAACTATTCTGAATTTAGAGGCACTAAGTAGCATTCCGGAAAGGGTAAAGTTCGGGTATTGAAAAAATACAGTTAGATTGGCTAGCTTAAAAAATTGCCACGTTTCGATTCCGTGGGATCGTGCTCACGGTCAAAGGAGGTGTATCACCGGACAGAAGTTTCCACCATATTCGACGCACGTCCGCAGATTTCGAAATGGGGGCACATTTGAACAAAGTTCGAGAGAAAAGAAAAAAAACAAACAAAAAAACTGCATCTTCAGTTTGCACATGAGCTGACGCAAAAGGACAATCTGAATTTCGTCGACGCGCCACACGCGCGCACAAATACCTCCGGAACGATTCGACACAAAACGTCCCTCCCTGGCTTTTCGCACACGGGTAACATTTTTCTTCGGGTCGCATTTTGCCTTTTATTTTCTCATCGTTAATTTTTGTTTCGTTCTGAAAAGTAACGCGAAACAAAACAAAACAAGACAAGAAAAAAAAAAGAAGGCAACGTTGTAACTTACAGACTGCGGGCAAATCTGTCCATGGCGCCAGCGCTTCCCATTTCTCAAAGTCGCGCATTTACGGGACACTATACGTTTCATATACATTCACGCAAGACGCGCAAGCCGAGCATCATCGCGTATAAAAAAGAAAAAAAAAAGAAAAACACGCAACAGCCAAACCCGACAACACAACCAGACGCCTCGCAAGCCATATCCAGCGACCTGTAAAGACTACCATAATACTGCGTTGGAAATGGGATATATAGAACATACATATACACACGTAGAAAAGAGGCTTTTGCAGAAAGAGTAGTAGAAAGAAAAAGGCGGATCGCTTTCGCTCGCGGCTCCCGCAATGACGAGACGTCTATGGCAAAGGAAATGGAGTCGAGCCAATGCAAGGCGCTGCAGTCTGGGCGGCACGCGATAAAAACCCCGTTTACACTATTAGCGAAGGAAAGAAAAGAAGAAGAAAAAAAGGATGGAAGGCGGTTCTCGCGGAACAAACAAGCGCGCGAACAACGTTTACGAGGAAAAAGGCGCACGCGCGCATCGACATGGATACCGAGCGGAGGTGTGGAAAGTGCACTGTATAACGCTGATGAATGGGCGACTGAGGTCCTTTGCCGTGTCCGCGATCGATGGCTCCAGGCGCACCTTGATTCGAGTTGGCGAGGGCGTTGTGTGTTGTTTGAGTGGCTGCTTCTGTTTGGCGTTTGTACAAAAAGTGCGTCGTCCGCGGGGTTTTTCCCCGCTCTTTTTACGTGCATTCGTTACCTGGCGTGCAAGTGCTGAATCAGTGGAAAAATAGGGTTGTGGACATTTGTTAAGGTGAGGAAGTTAAAGATTGGGGTGTAACCGGTAGAGTGCGAAAAAAAAAAAAATAACGGGACAAGAATGAGGGAAGTACGACGACCATGTCAAATACTTCGCCACTGAATGCATCTTATTCCGCGAAAATCGAAAGGCCTTGGCGCCGACAGCTTTTGCGTAGTAGGAACGACTGGACGCGCGCCGCTACCCAAGTTTTCCCTTTTGAATAGGGAGCAGTGGCTGGCCACCACCTATCGTCCTGGACAGGCTTCGAGACAACGGAAACAGCAGTCTCTGCTGTCTTGGCGAATCCGGTATCTCGGTGCGTCGGCGGCAGCCCTCTCCCTCGGCGCAGCGTGAAAGCGCGAAAGCGTGAACAGCGCGACGAGCATGCGTTCTCTCGGAAGCGGGCTGGGGAGGATTTGGTGGCGTGCTGCCTAACGCAAATGAGCGGAGCAGAGTGTACTATCTTAATAAAGTAGTTGTCTATGCGGTATATTTTGCCTCTCCTTAGGGCAGAGCGCAGCCATCGCTACGATCCCATGAGGCCAACCAAACAGCGCGAAAGCCGCAACGGTACGGCGATCGTCCTCGTTTTGTGCATATGATATCATCGGCTAAACAAATCATGCGTGACTTGGAACTTTTAGCGTCCGCGTCTGTGAGTGTGTGTCTCTTCTATAGCCTTATTGACCGCAGCTCGGAGTACGTGAAGCGAAAGCTCGCTTTGCTACGCAATCCTCGGTTCAGTCACCTCCCTGTCTGTTTCAATCGAGACGAGCAGCACTACCTGCGTGCGGTCCGCGGTACCGCTGCAAATCGTACTGCACTGTCTAAATATGCCATCGTAACGAGTGTCGCCGCACGTCAAAGGCAGAATGACCTTACGACACAGACCTCTAATTTGTTTGTTCTGCTTATGGTCAAACAAGGTATAGAGACTAATAAATCCACTTCCACTGGTTTTGTTTTTCTGCAAAATGCCGTAAGAGTAACCGAGAGCAGAGAAAGAAAGACTGCTCGATTATGCAAACCCGTTGGAACATTTTCCCCTCGGGACCAACCGAAATGAATTATTCTGTTTAGTAAAATATGATTATCCTGACCTTAATTGGCAGGCGAGTAAACGAACCATCTATATTCGCGTCGTGAGGCCACAATCGGTCGAGCCGGATGCACGGGCATCTTGAGAACATTTACGAAAGGTCGCCAAGCGGGTCAAACTTGTTCGAGAACCATTTGATTCCCCAATCACGTAGCTTGTTGCTCTTCCGCTTTTTTTTTTTTTCTTTCGATGCCTGGGTTGTTTTGCTTCTGTTATGTCAGACAGTGCCAGACGCAGTTTAGAGTCATTTTTATAACAATGGGTTTGGATCGTTAATTCAGACAGTGCCAAGAGCAGTCAAGAGTAATATTTCAATTTGATCGCTTTTGATTGTTGAATCAGGCGGTGCTCCAGACGCAGTGTATAGTGATCTCTCAATTTGGTCTCTTTTGACAAGTCGCACAGTGCCAGCCGCAGTTTACAGCGATATCTCAATCTGGTCGCTTTTGCGAGTTAATACTGACAGTGTCAGACGCGATTCACGGTAATATATAGAATTATACCGCTTTGGATTGTTAAATTATACAGAGTCAGAAGCTTAGCCAGACGCCATTCACAAAATTATCTAAAATGGATCGCCCCCCCCCCCCCCCCTTCCCCAAACCGTTAATGTTTCTTAGTAGCTATTTACAAGCAGATGCCCCCTTAATATAATTCTTCTAGATGAAGTGCATTTAGAAGCATTACATAGGCAAAGTGTAAATTAATGAAAATAAAGCCACACGTATAGTTTCCGGTTGACCCACAAAAACGGGCTAATCATCTGACCCACATCTAGGGGTCGCCAGGAAAAAAAAAAAAGTATAATGCTAAGCAGGTCGAAACAAAGACCCTCATCCCGGGTAAATCCAAGTAATGATCTCAAGCGACCTCCAAGCCTTGAAAACAAAAGACTTCATCGAGCGCAACGCGATTCAGATTAACGGCCGATTTAATCCCGCGCCGCACGAGACCAAACGAGATGATCATCACCGTTCCTCTCTCCAACGACTCATAAAGCATCCGCCGCACACAATCAAGAAATCAGAGAAGGCCATCGCGAGCGCCCAGCGATCAGCGCGTATATGCCTCCCCTTCACATCTGTCAGAGGGCTGATTCTCTGATGATGCAAGTCCGTCGAAACCGCAAGCATTGTCCGTGGACCGAGACCGTGTTTTGTTTGCGCGAGCGATAGCGATCTAACTCATCGGCGGCATCTCATAAGCACCGATTCTTAATCGAGCCCGGCGCAGAGAAAGAGGCGTGAGCGCGAATTAGCCGAGTGCCTTTAGGAGGCAGCATACGATAGCTCAATGCCGACTCGGACAATGAGCTGCGTTTGTAGGCCAGAGGAAGAGTCGGTTCCGATACGGATATACGACGTACGGAACGAAGGGCCTAACTTCCTCCAGTGCTGCTCTAATCCGGAACGCGGCCCAGATTCCCCAAGAGGCCGACAGAGGTCGCGGCTGGTCACAGAGGAGACGCGGGGCGTTGTTCGGCGGGCGGCCGACGTTGACGGCGGCGGCAAAGTTCGCGGACCTTTGGTGGGCACAAAGCAGTCGCGTTCAATGCCGCCGCTCACTCGGCGGTGCTGCTGACCCGCCCGCAGGCTTTTTTACGACTCGCGAGTCGCGACCAGCCGCTGCAGGAGCGCCGAGCGCCGTCGCAGGATGCTGCGTCATGTGCGGTGCTTTTAACAAAAGTAAAACAGCGATTAAAAAAAAAAAAAGAAATGACGAAGGACACAGAGGAACATTAGGTTCACCTATGTTCATCGTTTTACGTTGCGCTGTTTTTTTTTGTTGTAATAATGATGTTGATTGAGACAGAGTGAGACGCATTAAGGGTTAGGGGCAGCGATATATTCTTGGTGGGAAGAACGAACTAAACGTAATTTTACGCTAATCTAATATTAAAAAAAAAGAACACTGAAAGGTGCGGTATGCATCGTTTAGACGAGGACATATTTATTTTTCAGTTCGTTTTGAAAACAGCTAAAAAATAGATGACGCCTTTGGAGCACCTGAAAAAAAAGAAAGAAAAGGTTTTGTAATGTTTCAAGCACGCTTTTGCAGGGCCACGAAATAGGAAGTTGCATGTCCGTGGCCAGTGAACGAGCCGCGGTCGTGTGAATCGTGACCTTGACTGGAGATCCAGTGGCCGCAGTGCTTCGACTTTAGCTTAGCCTCTCGCGCAAAACGTGAGCAGCAGATTCCCAAATTCGGTGGAGTCGTTTACGGTAGATCGCGAGCCGACAAGATCGGTGGTGCTTTTTTACCGATCATTGTTGAAGTCGCGCGATGGTCAGAAGAATTTAACGGCGTAAATCGATAGTTAGCACTGCTGTCAAGGGAGTTGACTTGTCAACTCTGTAACTGCCGATTTACAAGCCCGCGTGCGACATGCCACGCTGGTCCGGCCGCTCTGACTCTCCAAGCAGTTTTGACAAAGGAAGTAAGCCTAGGAGAAATCGAGTGAGTCTAAAGCTTACGAACTCTCAACAACCAAGAATAAAAAAACAACAACAACACAACAACAACATATAGAAAAGGTGTATATAAGACGTCCTAACTTCGTTATAAAGCATCTCTTCTACCAAATTCCGACATCGTAAGATGAGACCATTCAGTATAATTAAGATATTCTGTTCCCCCATCCCAGTGTATAGGGATACGTTGACATTTCACTCATATGCCGCTATTAAAGCTCACTTGGTGCAACGTAAAGCAGCGACAAGAGTAGCAGACCCGGATCCACAAAAAAACCAAACATACCTAAAAAAAAAAAAAAAAGAACAAGCAACGCGCGGCGACGATGCTATGAACGTCAAGTTCAATCAGGTTCGTGAGGCACTCGGGGAAGCCGATCTTGCCGAAGCACGCGGGCATCTTTGCTCGGGCACCGTCCGTCCCAACCGAGCATCGTTCCGGTCAGATCTTATCTTGACAGAAACCCTCGGTAATGAAGCACAACAAAAAAAGGGGGGGAAGGAAGCGAGGTGTCCGCGAAGCCCAGCTCCAGAGGGCGTGCGCCAAATGAGATTAATCTGTACCTCGGAGCCGATCCGTTCCCTCGGAGAGGAAAGGATGCGCCATCGAGACACCGGCCGCCGCCGCCACGCGGAGGTCCCAGCGGTGCATAATGCAGCGGCGAAGGCGACCTGGCCGAGGCTGGCCCGTCGGTGGCCCAGCTTATGCCTCTCCCCGACGAATGCACTATTCATCCGAATGCGCTTCTTCGACCATCTTCTTCCGGCGCGGATCATGCAGCTGCGCGGGGAGAGAGCAGCCTCGACTGTCCCTTGGCCGAAGGAACAAACAAACGACGTGGTCCGAGTCAGCTGCGATGAGCGCTTATGCGATCGCGAGAGAAGAAGCGGTGTATAACATTCGATATATATATCGCTATGCAGCAGTGGGCGTAAAGCTCCGCCCGACATTGTAATAAATGTGGCGTTCTCTAACTATCCCCCACGCCAAGAAGCGTGTAGCAACTATACCATATTATCTGGCGCAACTGCCCATCGGTAATAAGATAAATGCACACGCGCATACGCATACCAGTGTTGTAGGCGTTACCGAAAAAAGTAACTGAATACGTTACTCGTTACTTGCAAATAAAAGTAACGCGTTACCGACCTACGTTACCTCAAAATAAAAGGAACGCGTTACCGTTACCGTTACTGATAAAAAGTAAGGCACGTTACTGTTGCGTTACTTTTTATTCACGAACTAAAACATTTGCTGTTTCGACGTTTGATATGTGCGTAAGCGCCATAGCTAAAATAAGTCCGTGCGGAAACCTAATTACGCTCTCTTTTTTAGGGTTTCGCCCGAATAGTTACAAGAAAAAACGCGGAAGTATATATGAAGCTGATTTATAACATGTTGGCACGGAACGTAACAGAAGAACCAGCCGAGATTGAAACTTTGAATATATTTTCTTCACAACATGTCGAAGTACAGATAGTTGCTGTGAAGAAGTTCCTCCGTTACCCGAAGCACACTCCGCTGTTGTACTTCTGCAACAGCTGAATTTCGAAATTTAATTTTTTTAAGTTTTAGGAAGTAAAGTAACGTAACATAATTTCGTTACATGTTACTCAAAATAAGTAACGTAGGTACGTTACCCGTTACTTCTTTGGAAAAGTAACGAGTACGTTACTACGTTACCAAAAAAAGTAACGCGTTACCGGTAACGCCGTTACTTGTAACGCGTTACCGCCAACACTGACGCATACACATACACACACACAAAAAAAACAGACACTTGCTTGCTTGTTTACGTGCACGGTGCACTCTTACTCTGTTAAGGTCAGAAAGTTTCGCGTATTTCTTTTAATCATAAAATTCCAATATCGAAAATGTTCTACATCCGATGTACAACAAATCGTGCGCGAGTGTCGAGAAACTGAGGGAGAGGAGGGGACGTCAGAACGCCGAGTTCTGGTTGGAAGGATTAGTGGCTGCGCGGAGAGCAAGTCATCCGCTTCTCGCGCACGGGTTGCGGTGACGTCACGACGATGCTGAGTTCTGATTTGCTTTGATTGGAAGCACAGTGAGCAGACCTCAAATGCTAGATGCCTTAAAGTCTCCCCACTATTTTTTTTAATCAGCCAATAAGAGCTCAGTGTTCTGACATCATCGCAACCCCTCTGCAAAAAGCAGACGAACTTGCGCCCCGCATAGCGTCCCTTGTCTCCATTGCACTCGTCGAACGTGTTAGAACGGGGAAGGCGGGCGTCCGGCATTTGGCTCTCGCATTCGAGCGCGTTCGCAGAGTGCAGGGGAGAAAATGGCAGCTATAGCTTTAGGTCTACTCACAAACCAGTTGAATCTCGACGTCCCCGGGCGCCCTCGCCTCCTCCCCTCCCTCCCTTTTTCGGCGCTCCCGCGCCACGTGTCAGGCTTTCTGGGCGCGTATGTGTTCATTCACTTCGCCGTCTAACTTGTTAAGATAAAACGAACTGTAATAGCCGTTTAGCTGTGCCAGCCGAGAGTTGGTCGAAAACAAACGATGGTATCGGCTGACACACCGAAAGTAAAGTATCGCGCGGAGTGTCGACGACTGGAGCGGCGAAAGGCGCGGTCAGGTCTGTTCCTCCTTCGGCGAGCCCCACCCAGACAAAGGGGACCCGGCAGCAGACATAGAGGGGCACCACAACAAACACAACAAGAACACGGAGAAAGGAAGCGAGAAGCTGATTTCGCAGCTCCACTTGCCCCGCGAGCTTCGCTACCGTCTTCCTTTCGAAACGAAAACCCACGCGTCTGCTATAAAAGAACCGGGCGCCATGCAGGGAATCAAATCCGATGGTCACGCCTTGCCCCCCCCCCCCCCCCCCCCTCTCCCTGGTGCTTTCGTCGTCTTGCTATTCTGCTTTTTAGTATGAGCTGCGGCGGACGCTAAGTACTACCACACGCCCAAATGCGCACGCAAACGTTAACGCCGAAAAAGAAAAAGGAAAAGAAAACAACATGGTGCGGTCTCAACCGCAACGATTTAGTCAGGTGGCCCGAAGCAGCGCATGCACGCCCAGTATTTCTACTTATACAATAACCCAATGACGTAACCCACTAGCTAGCCTTCTCTCTATACGCCTCGCAAGTGGGCTCATTTTCGTCTTCTGCGCATGAGAAAGGAAGTAGCGGTGGCGTCAGAACGCCGAGCCCTGATTGGCTGATCGCGACCCCCCTATCTGAGCGTCTTCTGCTCCTTTGCAACGTCGTCTGCGTCTGTCTTAGCTTTCCTGCGACTTTCGGAAGTGCAGGTCTTTACGAGCGAGCTCGACTTCGCCTTTCAGAGAGGGCAGACGAAATAAATCGAGCGGTACGTTGTTTTTAACAACTAGCAGACGCGCATCAAGGAGAGAAGTCAAAGGACTCACTGGCGAGGTGTCCCGAGGCGCCGAGGTTTGTTTGCTAAGACCCGAGAGTGAGCGTGTTAGTGTCCGCAAGTTCCCTCCCAAATACTTTTTCCCTCCTTTCGTGTGCGGCGAGACTCCTCACTCTTTAACGGCGTCGGCGGGTCGGCGCAGTTAACATCGTCTGCTTTACGTCTGCTACTCAAAGCGATGGCTGCTTTACCTTTCCTGCGTCTGTCGGAGATTCACCGCTTTTTCACCGGCGAGAGTCACCGCTGCCTCGGAAAACAAGGAGATGACAAGAGGAAGAGATTGAAGTGTTCACAAGGGTCGCACGGGCATATTCCATTCAGCACGCCAGCCGGTCGTGGGCAGACGGTCTTGGCCAAGGACCGTCGGAGCACCGCTGTGCCTGCTAGGCCTATCTGCCGAGCTCGCTTACTCGGGGTCGGTGCAATCGTGGCCGTTGGAGCATTTCCCGGGTGTTTGTGGATCCAGCGTTCTTGTTCGTCGTGGTTTATTTCAAGTACTTTTTACTTTTTTTCTTGCTGCTTGCAGCCGGGACGCGTGAGAAGAGCACGTACAACAATAAACGTCCGTTGATCGTCGCGACCAAGTAACTGAGCGACGCTGTCGGCCATGCTGAGTTGATCGTCGTAGGATTCCGTAGTAACCTGAGCAAAACTTACGATAATTTCGTTTCGTGAATACGAATTTGTTCTCACGTTTTGTCTTACGCACTCTTTTGGCGTAAGATTGTTTTGTGAATCTGGCCTCTGCACTTCCGAAAGTCACAGGAAAGGTAAGACAGACGCAGACGACGTTGCGAGCAGACGACGCTCAGATAGGGGGGTCGCGATCAGCCAATCAGGGCTCGGTGTTCTGACGTCACCGCTACCCCCTGCGCAAGAAGCAGACGAACTTGCCCTCCGCATAGTTCATATCTAAACTCAATTGGTCCGAGACGCCCACACAGGCACCTACACCGAGCACCTTTGAAAGAAACCCGACACCACAAAGCGTCTACCTGGAGTGGCTTCCGCTTGCAACTGCAGACAAGGAAATAACAAACTGAAGAGGCAGGAGACAGAACCAGCTTGGAAGCTCAGCGGGAGTCGCGACGCACAGCGACGGCGGACATCCCATCCCGACCGAGACGTACGGAGCCCTCGTCTTTATGGACCTCGAATGTCAACCTCACAAAATCAGCAAGAAAAGAAAAGCAAGAAAAGAAAAGCAAGCGAAAGAGCAGAAAGATTCAAAACCGTCTGGTCTCTTCTTCGGGGCGAGGGCGGGCGTGGCGGGATTTGCCAGTCAGGATTAGAAGGAAGCTCGATCCCCAAATATAGGGAGCCCGCCTGAGATTACCGCTCTTTTTTCGCGAGGAGCACCCGACTGCCAGTGCCTGCCCATGTGATCGTCTGCCCCGTCAGCCTCCGCCATCTTTTCCTTCGCCTTTGAGTTTTAGCACTCGAGGCTTCGCCCGCCACAACAGAAGCGCAGACATGAATCCCGGGGAGACGTCACTAGGGGCCCACCGTCCGAGGGTCCTTTGGGAAAGTGGATGCGTAACTCCAACGGCATGTATTTAATTTAATTTTGTCTGTTTCACAATTCGGCCACCAGGCCACGGCGGTTGACGCTGCGCACTTGAATAGGCGACAGCTCCCTGCTTCTCTCCTTCACGTCTTTTCCGCTGGGTGGCGTTGCTTCTTTTGGAGTTCCAAATACGAAATACTTGTCCCGCACGTTAGAAACTGTTTTATAGTGAGAAAAGAGCAAAAGAAGTCAACTCAATACGGCATTGTGATGTGGTCGCGCTCGTCTTTGACATCACCTTCTATAGATTAACCGAAACCCATTCACTTCCTTTTGTCTTCGTGAAACGTCGTCAGACTACGGCTGCGCCACACTCAGCGATAGGGCCCGAGCCCGTCGCCGGGCGTCCGTCGACGCATTCATCGAACGCGAAGACCAATCGAACGCTGGCGAAGCGCTCGTGCTCGATTTGGGCACGTACGCGCATGCTATACTGTGATGGCGCCAAAATTCGAGGTCACAGGCCATTCTAGCGGTGGCGTTGACTCGACACTGTGATGCACGGAGCGCTATCACTGGATAGGCGAGAAGTTCGTCTGAGACTTTTTTTTCCTTTCTGTCATAAGAACAAGAGTGAGTTATGGGGAACAAAGAAGCTGCAAAACATGGAAACGACTCCACACGTCTAATAGGCTGCAAGCTCCAAACATTCCGAATTGTAACGTGCGAGTTAAACTTTTGCTGCTCCGATTTTCCTCACATAAAACTTAGAACGCTAAATAAATATGCGGCGTCTTCACCATGGAAGGTGACTTCTCTCGCAGCAGGTGCGTACTGCGCTGAAACCAATTCCCAAGAACACGTGTTTTTGTAGCAGCGGCGCCCATAGTTTCACCCTTGGAACAGGCGCCAATCTTGGTGCAGCGGCGAAACAAAAATCAGATTTTTTGGTGATTCGAGCTACGCACAGGTAATTGATATATTTTCGAGACGCGTTTCTTATATGTCTCCATTTTAGGGTGATGTACTTACAAAGATGACATAAGTAAATGTAAGAAGGAAAAAGGGCGTGAAAGAAAGAGCTGTGCGTGAAGTGGATCTGGTAACCTCTACAGACTTGTACGGTACTCATGACAAGTAATCACATTACTTGCAATAAATTACTATTTGGGGTAAATTTGTATTAATTTGATTACATCTATTAGAAAGTAATCGCAAGAGGAATCTGATTACTTTCGAATGTACTACAATTACTTGCAACCGTTATTATTTTTTTCTTCCCTTTCTAATGGCGTACATTGTTTCTACAAGTTTCTTGTCTAGAATTCTTCAACTTCAAACAGTCTTTAACAGGAAGAATTTCTACCAAAATTGGTGAATTGAGATGATAAGTAGCTTCTAGTTCGTTGATCGTAATCGAAAAATAGACAATAAGAAAACCCGTTTTCAAACCAGAAGGGAAAAAAATAATGTCGTTTTGAAAATAAGAATTAATCGAAAAAGTAACGGTTACTTTTTTTATTTTTTTTTCAATCAACGGTCAAGTACTTTTTTTCAATTAATCTAATTGAATACTTTTTAACTGAGTGCTTGTAGCTGTAATCGATTACCTCTTAGTAACGTGTACGAGACTGCCTCTGAGACAGCGTTGCCAACTCAGGAATTAAAAAAAAAGGAAGAAAACCCGCAGTTGAAATTTCCTAAAACCGCTAAGTTTCAGGCGCAGGGCATAAATGACTTTTCAACACACTTTACTGCTAAATTAGTCTCAAAACAACACAATAAATAATAATAATAATGATAATAATAAACATTAGAATGGAGCTTTCCTGTTTGGTTCAGACTGCTCTACACACAGAGCGATGTCCACTGCGTGATCTTACTATTGCCAGGTGCTACCAGGTGTGTTCTCCTGTCATACCTGCCAATGTACACCTCTATCGTTCCGATCTTTTGTGCAGTATTTTGAGGCAAATCAAGGCTTCACTGACCAAACTCATATCATACCTAATATACAAATACCTCCAGTGGAGGTATTTTATTCGTACGATTAATAATGTCGCTTGGAACTTCCAGTAGCTATACTCCGTGTCACTAGTTGTGCGCGGTGCAGGCGAAGGCAACGGTAGGTGAAGAGAGAAGGGGCGAGGACTAGGAAAGGGAGAGGGGGGAGAGGAGGGTAGGGGAGGACGAGAGGAGAAAGGGAGAGTAGTAGGAACGTTAGAGAAGAGAGGAGGTTACTCTCCACATCCCCAGCCTCCTAGTGCTTGCCCTTTCTCCCCTCGCCTGGCGTTGCCTTTCCCTTGCACTTCACGCAACTAGTGACACGGAGTAGTCTCGAAGTTGGCTCACGGGGCCCATTTCATCTGGCAGACTTGAAATACGAACTCACATATTGACGCACAAATCAGGCGAAAGCATGTCCCAATGTTTGCCACCGTAATACTTCACTGCGATCGCAAAAGTGTTCTTTCTCACAGACAATAGTTTTGCTAAAAGTAAGCAAAACTGATGACCCTATGAATCTGTACCACAGAAGTTAAGCTATTGACAATTGATAAATGTTAAATAAAACATTTTAAACCGCAAAAAGAAAAACAAGAAAAAAATTGTTAACATGATTTGAAAACCGCCAAAAATCCCGCCGCCCTCAAAACGGTAATTTCTACTGCTAAAGAGTTAGGCAAACCGCTACGTTTAGCAGGAAAACCGCTAAATTGGCGACACTGCTCTGGAGGCAGTGAAACAGAAGGTTTCCAAAAATATAATTTTGACTGTTTTGTTTTATCGCGAGAATAAACAGATCTGCGTAAGTTTAATGGTTCACGACCTTCCTGGAGAAATTAATCGCTCCCCGTATAAAACGCAAGATATAAAAAAAGGGTCGACATTCAAATCAAGCGCCCAAAATTGATAGCGCTCACTCTTCTGCGGAGGCTAGCTGCACCTTCCCTCCTACGCGCTTTCAAAAACCGCGAGTCTTGAGCGCCACGTCCAAGGCCAACGGCCACTTGGCCCACAAGAGGTACGGTACACAGGCACAGCTCCATTGTTTGCCGAAGGCAAAAGCCGAATAGATATCGGCCGCCGCAAGCCGCAACGCCCCTTTAGAGAAAGGACGACGCAGCCAAGCCACAACAACAACGAACAGGCGGACTCCGCATAGAAAGAAGTGCGCCCCTTTTGACGGAGCACAATGGTCCACCCAGGCGGCTTCCCATTAGGTCTTTCCGGTCACGCAGAGACAGCGGTCAGCAGCAGCGGCCGAGGAAGACCGGTGGCCGACAAACAAACGCCTTTGGATTGTGCTGACCCGGTCTCTGTTCACGGTCAAGCGGACAGCGGGAGATAATTGCGGCCACGTTTTCCCCAAAATCGGCTTATCGGCGTGCGCGTCTCCCTCTATCGAACCGCGGAAGCCGGCACGGCTGCGCCCGGAGACGTGGGAGGGAGGTCGGCGGTCCTCTCGCTGGGATGGGCCCCGACGGCGACTCGCCCTTATCGTTCCGACGGCCGCCACAGAGGCGCGGGTCAAGGGCGACGGTGCTCGTCTCTGCTGCTTCTTCTCGGCCTTGTCCGCTCGAGCAGCAGCGCTCTTCCTTCCTCTCGCCGGCCGTCTCGATCCGTCCAGCCACGCTGCGCCCCTCCGAGCGCACGACGCGTGCACCGAAACCTCACGACTTTGAGGGCGGAAGGAAGCCACGCGCACGTGCGGAAGAGACTGCTGTTGGCATTGACGGAGGCCCTAAGCATTGATGTTCCTGGGCTAACGATATTTCGGCGAGCTTGAAGTTGAGTGCTGAACTTGAGCAGCCAGTCGAATCCAGCGTTTACGAAGCGTCTGTTCAAAAAATCGGGATTAGCAAACCAAAATGTCAAACCTAAAAAAAAGGACCAACTATTTTGGCGTCTTTTCTTTTCTCCGAAGAAAGTGAGTCTTTTAGCTTCACTATTTTGAGTCAGTAGGTGAGAAAACAATTACAATACGGTAACATAAAAAAAAATACAGGAGGACACTTAAGACTGCTTACATGTAGGAATGTGGAAGCATTATAGTCCCGCGCAATCGCCTCACAGTCCATCGCACGAAGCGCACAACGATCACAGATGAAGTCCAAAGCGCACCTTTTGCACACGGCGCCTAGGCGGTGACATTTCGCTCCCCCACTGCGCAGGCGCGGCGCACCCGCCGGCTTCACGGCTTCCGTGACGAAGCATCTGCGTGGCTGTGCTTTTCTTATAGTGCTTTATTTCTGAGGCGCGTCGGCTTTGACCTTGAGCGGAGCGTGCTTGATGACGTATTTTTATGGCCATCTTTCGGGCACAACGCCGACGGCTTTTCGCGTTATGGGACATATAAGTCGTTCGCCTTAGATTCCCCGCCAAGTCGAGCGCACCTGTAGAAGCGACACCAATCTTGTTTCCGAAGGTTAGTCTTCGGAGGAAGAGCTAGGAAAATCCGAATGCTCACTGCATGAATTCACTCGACCCCCTTCCGTGTTCGAAAAGCAACCATTCTTACTACGAAAAAAAAAATAATAATACATTTTGGTTTGAAACAGGGCGCAGTGAGATTTCATTTGCATACTCGAAGAGGCTTTCTTTCAGCGAAGCTGCTACGCGCGCTCGGTGTCCACACTCGTTGGATCAATTGGGCGCCTATTTATATACAGTACACGAAGGTCAACACGCGGGGAACTCGGACATAAATAACCCTTCCCCCAAACTAAAGTCTCTTTCGAGCCGGAGAGATCTACACCGACAGCAGGCGTCGCCTTATCCCTCGGACCAGCGAAGAAAGAAGAGCGTGCGCGTTTTGGCCGAATTTCGATCGAGCGGCGGCGGATTCAAATCAGGAGAGAGACACGGCCGCGTGCTCGACGGAGGTCGCTGCTCGGGCGAGTGCGAGGAGACGCAGCCCCGAATTCCGGCAGCCGACGGCAACCGGGAAAGACGGGGCGGATTCACTTTCCGCATGCGGCTGGCTGCTCCCGGGCCAGATGGCGGAGGCCCGATAGCCGGGAGGAAGACCGCGCGGGACGTGCCCGGAATCGGAGGACCGCCCTTGTTTGCCCATTCGCTTCCAGATTGGAAAGAGACTGGCCGCCCAGATCGAGACGCTGCTGCGCTGCGCCGGAAAGCCGCTTATCGACACGGACATCGCCAGGGCGTGGTGCCGGCCAAGTGCGGGCCGAGCACCGGGAGTGCAACGCTCAGTGAAAGTGCGATACCGAACGCTGTCTCCCCGACCAACGCCACGAGCCTGTGAGAGATCGGTGCACTGCTGACACAAACCCCATAAAACAACGTTGCAAAAAAAAAACACACATATATATATATATATATATATATATATATATATATATATATATATATATATATATATATATTCAACATTGGCGTCTTGTGTTCCTGAGGCAACATTCATGTGCTGCCAGCAAAAGTACGAAAAGTTGTTGGCTGATAGGTAATCGTGCACCCCACCATAGATCAGTGAAACGGCAGTCGTGTGTCGGTTCTACTCTGATAAACTCGATAAGGTGGAAGTTGCTATTCTGGAGAAGGAGGGCAAGAAACCAGCAAATAAACGAGATTCATTCCAGATTATCGAGTGTAAGATAATGCTCGCGGGACACATGCGCTGAATATGTTTCACATACCGAATTCCCTGCCTGGCCGGCCAACGCAGGCACGAGTTTGTCGCTCTGGACGGTCCCGTGCGGCGCCGTGGAGTCGATCGTTTGGAACACCCGAGAGTTTTGGAAATGCTTGGTATTACTTTTTTCCGAGCAGCAGATATTTGCGCTCGTTGCCTTCGTTCGGTGCTAGGTTCATAATGAACCGGTACCACCAGAATTTCTCTCTCTCTCTCTCTCTCTTTTTGTCCTCATAATGAAGGAAGTCTATGAGCACAAATATCTGCTGCCAAAATGAAAGGAACCCCGCCCATAATGAGGAGACCATATGTCTCTTGCCCCTTTCAGCTGCCCATCTCCAAAGCATTACTGAAACGGAGACAGCGAATCCGCACTGCCCTGTTTGGCGAGTTATATACCAGATGGCACGATGTGTTATATATTCAGCCTTAACGCCCCCCCCCCCCCCTTTTTCCTCAAAAGACACACACACATTTAAGAAAACATCGACACAAACAACATCACTGCCATCAAATTGCTAACACCCCCTCCCCCCTTCTTTCCCACCCCCTCTTGGGACAAAATACACTAAAAAGATTTCAAATTAGTGCCACTGCCAAAGCCTGATTGCTCAAGCATCAAAGCGAAGTAACGCAAGTAAACGTCCTGAGCGACTTTAATGCAAACAAAAGCTAATCTCGTAAATCATGCATGTCGCAAACAGTAGCGCAGCAGAGAATCACGTAAATTGCACGTCAGAGCGGCTGAAATGAGGGTTGTGCGTATACATCCCCCAAGTACATTTCCACAAATAACACCTCCTCTCCACGCAAGCTGGGTTAGAGAAGTTTCGAGACTGCACATCTTTCATATAGCTGCTGCGGCCATAAACGCTTCCCAGCGTCGACAGGATCCCTTAGGAGATAAAGCCACATCCAGCAAGAATTCCCTGTCAGTGAGAGGGGGAGGGAGGTCACTCAGAAAAGTGCGTTCGGAGCTCGCGGAGAAGAGGCAGCCGTCCGGAGGACCTCCTCAACTGCTTCACCGCGTGGCCTGCAGCACGAAACACGCATGAACAGGGCCGCGGCGAAGAGGAGCGTCTCGCTCGCTAAAGGAGCTCCTTTGTTGGCTCAGTCGTAAACTAGAAATACGAGCGGGGAGTTGACCGGCCCTGGCCTCGACGGTCCCGGCGTTGCTAGCAGCGGCGAGACCGCCACTTGACTAGGCTGCATTGTTCGCGGCGAGCCAGGGATGGCCCCTCGGCTTCGGAGCGTCGGTGTGATGGAGGTCCGATTGCTTGGACACGGCGTGACATTAACACTGAGACTCGGGGATAAGAAACGAGTAACGAGGAAATAAGTAGACGGCACGAAAAGCTGAGACTTTCGTGCAGTTGTCGCTGTCATCTTACAAAGCGCCACGGTCAGGGTCTCAGTATAGGAACTTTTCGTATCTCGTATACGCGGGGGACTGAGGTCCCCGCGAGCGCGTGCTCAATTCCTGTTCGCACGTGCGATCTACGAATGTCCACCTAGTGTCACCCCGTTTTAACTTTCGCAAGTCCGCGTTTGTCTTAAAGTTGCATTCGGACAGTTCACACGCATGAACTACGAAGAAAAATAAGAAACGTAACACCCAGCGTTTTCGTCAGCGAAGCGGACCACGTGCAAGCTCACTTTCCCGTAGAGCACAGCATGGCCAATCACTGCGATTGGCGAATGACGAAAACCCCATATAAGCGTCTTTCACCGCACCAGCCACCAAACGTGCGACATGCTTGAACAGTGAGCATAGAAAAGCTCATTCTCAGAGTTGCGCGCCAAGGCCGCATTTTGGAGCGGAAAGTCGCAGTCCAAGTCCTCGGCGCGCGAGACTTCCTCCGCAGTTCACAGTGATTGGTGATCTGAGTGCGCGTGCTGCGGGAAAGTGATCGCGTGTGCAACTTCTTCGGGGCAAAGCGCTTAGGTGGTTTGAGTCGACTGGAGGTTACGGTTATGCGGTCCGTCTTTGGAAGTAAATCAGCTCTTCTCCACGAAGACCCCCGAGACCGTCTAAATTCCCAAACCAGGACTGGCCAGTGGCTATATATATGGTGGCGTCGTGGCCTTCGCGCCGCTGCCCCATCGGAGCCAGAGCGAGACGGAACGGTCAAGGGGCGTCCGATCTCCCGGGACGATAACGAGGCGTGGGCGTTTAATTAGAGCCGCTCTCGGCGCGGCTGATTCATTAGCGTGTCCAGCGCTCCGTCGCCAAGGCGCGAGCACGGCGAGAACCGCCTCTGCTTTCACCTCCGCGACACACAATGGGGCGAAGGCAGAACGCTCCGAGGCGTGCCTAAACCAGCGCCTTTGTCTCGTCGTATCGTGACGAACTCACGCCCGCCTGGGCCCCCCCTCGATGAGCGATCGGTCCTGGTTGCGCAACCGGCCCGCTCTCGAAAATCGCGGACGCGCAAAAAGGCTCACGAGCGCGCCCCTCAAAAGAATCAGTCGAGCATCCAGAGAGGCGGGCTTGAGGCGCCTACGTTTGTTTGTGTATCGGGGGTTTGACCCAGTCACTCAATGAAACCACTGAGGGTCGGACTCGGTCTCCTCGCTTCTGTCAATTTGAAACGACGCCGCGTGGACCCAGCTGTTTGGTGATGGAGAATAGTTTGGAAGGACAGTAGACCCCCGTTCCTTCGCGGCTCCATTCCACCTTACAAAGAACCGCGGCGGACGCTACGAATCACAGGAGCCAATCAAATGCCACGTGAGCGTCACGTGACCTTTAAGAGGAGCGTAGCGAAGCGCCGGACACGCAGTCAGGTGGCACTTCCACAGCGCTGGACTGGTTGGGATGGCCCGTAGCGTCCGGAGCGGTCCATCGTAAAGTGGAACAGAGAGGGCACAAGCACAACACACAAAAAGGATCGCACGCGGGCACGAAAGACAACGAGAACGATGGAATGGACGAAGTAATCAGTGGAACACTGGACGACGCGGCAGCATAAAGCCACGAGGAGGCTTGGACGGGCACGGAGCGAATAACGAGGCGGCGATCGCGAGCGGGCTTTTTCCTCGAGTCCTGCTGGTATACAATACAGGTCACGCTGGTCTGGCGCTCAATGGGACATCCGTCAGCGTCGTGGGAGGCCCTCCCGTCGAGTTTCTTCCCAAGCATATTCGTAGATCCGAGCGAATCGAAGCCAGAGAGACTGGTCTCCACGCGCCCTGGCGTGCGGATTCATACCTGGCAAATGAAATATAGCCAACTGGATTTTCGCCGGCGGTTCGCCCCCCGTTCGTTCGCATCTTTGTTTCATGTGCGCGGCCGCACTGGTACCCCCGTGCGTACGTGAAAGAACGTGACGGGAGATAAACAATGTGAAAACCAACTCAACTTTCGGGGTGGAAATAATCGCGACTGAAGCACAGGTCATGCCAGGAAGCAATGCGAGGCGGCGGCCGCCGTGCCAGCGTTCTGCATATCCCGCGCCAGCACACAAACGCGTATGCGAGGTCTAAAGGTCAGCAGCGAGTCGCCGACTACCACCGCAAGCGGCAAAGGTTCCATCGAGCAACAATTTTGCAGTCACCAGAGGGCACGCGGAGCGGATTAAGGCCGGCGAGACGTGCTTGGCCTCTTGGAGCCAAAAATGGCGTCGTATGAGAAAACGGAGCGAGAGTGTCCTGTCCGACGTTTCTTTATCATAAAAATATGCGCAACTCGAGGAGCAGACTGGCTAAAAAAAAATGCAACGACTGAACAATCAACCACACCCGAAGCGGTGGCTACGCTTTTCTGTGTCACGGAACGGAAAGGTAACTCGGGATATTTTTGTCTACCGCTGGCCCAGGTTGTGCTTTAGAACAGCTCGGTCGGCTACGCGGGGGATCTGATATGTGTGGTCCCTGCTTGGGTGAGCACGGCGGGGTCGTCTGTCTATGACAACCGACTTATTCTATTCTGGAGAAGCCTCGGAAAGAGTAAAATGCATCAGCCTCGTTTACCTACGGTCGTGGGGCTTTTCGAACCAGGACGATGCGAATGAAACGTGCTCGAGCAACTGTTTGACAAATATATAGTGACCTTTCTTTCCTGCGTCTGTTGACGTTTTGAACAGACACAACAGCGATAACGAATCACGGAAGCAAACAGCTTTTCGGTCAGAGGCAATTAAATATTGCACATACGAAACGGTTAAAAGTTCCGCTAAACTCCAATAATATGAAATGTCATCATCCACATCTCACTCCCTCTCTGCTCTCACCCGTTCCATTTGTTCTCTATTTTTTTTTCTTCTGCTACTAACTTTCCAGCAAGTCCCATCACGCTAAAAAGTGAAATTACACTCGCGTCTTCTGCCCAGCACAGTATATGGAGAACACCAAACCACCGCGCTCTACGAACAGAGCCTAAGGGTTAATCGTGGGAAAATCTTGCGACCCAAGAATAACGAACTGAGAAGAAGCACTTATGACGTGTGACATATTCGCTGTTCCAGCGTAGGTGTCATCTTTAGGGTCCATAAGTTAAGGATTTCGCGATTCCTTGGCTCTCATTTGTAACGAAACGATCGAGCTCTGCGGGTATTTATTACACTCCACCTTGTCATGCTTTGGCGCGGAACAGCATCATCAGCGTCGCGATTAACTTTGGACACGCTCGCTTAATCGGACGTGTCGTAGTTTTCCGCTCGTACGTGCCCACACCCAAGGACACGGACTCGGAAAGAGAAGACACGCCCGTCAAAATAAATAACGAAAAAAAAAAAGCTTCAATGTTTGCACGTATCCACACCAACAAGAAAAAAAAAAAAAAGGTTTTACACGAGCGGCAAGTGGGAACTTTCTCGCAGCGTGGACACTCGCAGAACACGCTCTGCCGTCGCGCAGACTTGCAAATGAAACTCGTCGCGAGCGAAACAGGAAGCGGCCGTCTGCGGACACGATCGGTGACCACCGATCTCATTGGCATTCCAAGCGTGGTCCGCACGGCAACAGTCGCCCCGTGATCCAATGTAAACAAGAAAGTTGCTAGGAGACAAAAGCAGCCGAGGTCGTGCGAGAGCCACGCCAGGTGGAAATGCAACCGGCTCCGGCTGCCATTATGTTTTTTTTTTATTCTTTTTCCCCCTTTTCCCTTTCGAAAGAGCCCAGCGACTAAAAGCCATCGTCGATAAATACGTGACTTGGAAGATAAAGTTAACCAGGAATAAAATGTCGCCTGTCGGCACCGCTGGGTCAAGAACGGTGGAACTATGTTTTGTAAACTGACCGACGACGTTATCGGTGCGTCGGTCTTAAACGCGAAGGCCATCGTATCATTCCGCGTACTTCGCTGATTGGGTGGTCCGTTATTTTTATTAGATCTTCAAATTAGCTAATCTAGCGGGTCATATATTATATATACGCGCGCACGTAATTCTTTACTTCCGAGTCAATTAACGTTGAGTGGTTCCTTTACCGAAGGTCATATCTAAAAGCCCGTTCACACACTTGCGACTTCTTAGGACCGAGTACCTTGAAACCTCTTAAACTCTCTTACGACGAGAGGACAGACTGGCACCACATACCGGGTAGCAGTAAAATACTTGGCGGTCGCGTCCATTTTCTATTTCTTTCGGGCATCATTCTTTCTTTCTTGGCTCGAAAAACTTGTGTCAATGTTATGAACGAACATTTTTCATAAGTAGTACCTACACATGATCACGCAAACACCGCCAAACCTTCGCTCTAGTGAAATGCAGTTTTAGAGTCACTGCATAGATGGCTCCAGGGTGTCAGTGTGTTCTCTCGTCGTGAGAGAAGAGGTTTTAGGGCACTCGGTTCTAAGGAGTCGCAAGTGTGTGAATGGTCTTTTAGAGGACTGCTTCTCAATGTTCCGCGCGTTCTTAAGCCTGGTTCAGACAGTTGCGTTTGACTGCGTTGGACTGCGTTGCGGCAACGAAAAACCAGGACATCCCTGCTGCTTATATCGCGTGCCAAGGTGATTCCTTGAATTGGATTCCACGCTTCATACGAAGCACAGATATGCCGGTGACTCGCTTTCGGTCCTCGACGGAACGCAGTCAAACGCACTCAAACGCAACTGTCTGAACCGGCCTTTACTCTAAAGAGTGGTTTACGGTCAGATCTGCACCCGATGCAGGCGCCGACACCTAAAATTAACAAGGAAACTATTGCTAAGTGGACTTATACTTTTTTGAGAGTGGGAAAAGGGTCTCTAAAACACCTGTTATAATCTAAAAAAAAAAGCTCAAAAGATTGACAAGATATTTTCCTAATTGTTTGGGCGTAAAGCTTAAACCGAATCAACTCCGCCAACAATTATTAGAAATAATAAAAAAAAAAAAAACGAGGAAAAGCTTTTTTTTTTTATCAAGATCGGTCGCCTTCCGGACTGACCGAAATGTGGCCAGGCAAGCAAATTGATTGATCGATTTAATATCTATATGTGCCAAATAACAGCAAAAGCGGTTGACAATGCACAAGCTGTCAGATATCGTTACTTTCACCAGACTGTTTGTAACACACCATTCCGTTGCCCTCCTGTCGAGAATTGTCGTGAGCAGCGCTCTGTGAGTGTTTTGTCTGCTGTGATTGTGATACTAAGTGTGATTGTTTTTGTGGCCGGTGGTGACGCGTATTTATGTCTAACCCCGTACTTGCGCTGTTATTTTGATACGTGAGTTTTCACCCGCATTCACTTCAACAGCTTCCATCTGCCATCCACTATCATTTTCGCTAAGGACTCCCGCATTTGTCTGATCATGAAATCCGAACTGGGTCTTCATTGGAGATCACGTTCGAAAGCGTAGCGTGTGAAGACGTGGATGCTTTGAAGTGCAGAGACTGCAGCAATGGCGGCAACGGCTCAGCGGAGACAAATGGACCCAGTGGAATTCATTCACCTTCCAATGGCTCATCTAACTGCCGCCCCGTCGTTCTCGGCGCTACCATCGAGCAGCGACTGGTCATTACAGGGGTCGTTAAGGGATCGCAGACGGCGCTTTTTGAGCATCTCTGGAGAATATAATTTCCCTTTAGGAGGCCATAGATACAATTAATGTGCCTGCCCTTCGAGCGCTCGAGTTGAAACTGCAAATCAAAGCAAGTTGGAATTTCGATTACTCCGCACCACTTATCCCCGCAGAGGCGGGCTTTAGCTTTATGAGTCCCGTTGAGAGAATCGATACACGCGTGGATTCTCTAGTCGTCAGTGGTCGGAACAAAAACGATCCACATAAAAAAGGCAGGGATTACTGCGCAATAAAACTTTCCGTCGTCGAATCCTCGAGTTCGCAGACAAAGAGAAAAGGTTGAGCGTTATTTTCGCAAACTAGCGACCGACGATGACAAATGATCTCGCCGCAAATATGAGCGTCTCTGATTGCTCATGCTGTCGACACTGCATGCATGGCACATCGCGGCTGACGCAAAAGAAATGACCAGATACAAAGGAAGTAGAGCTCGTTCGCGAGAAACGATTCGGACCGAAGGGGTTGGAGAGGCAAGTTTCAGAAGACGACAAACATTTCGACAGCATACGATGCGACAGCGCGCTATCTGCGGCAAGCAAGTGTGTATACAGTATGCACCGCGCCACAAACCCTCGCAGACTGGACGAAAGGCGCGCGGTGCCGCATTCCTCGTCGTCGCGCAGAAAGTGATGACGAATGATCGCAGTCGCACTATTTGTTTTCAGTGAAGGGACATCCCCGACAGCGAGGAGGGACAAAGCGGCGTTGTCGTCAGGCTGTATCATCCCGTCGTTAGGTAGACCCGAGCCTCCAGCAGCAGCCGTTCGTTCCCACCCTCAATTGCTGACAGTGCGGCAGAAGCTACGCCTTCGCCGGGCCAATCAACCGCCTGCCTTCCATCAGCTGACCTCCCTCCGTGCGAGCGGGGAAGTGAACACCGTGGGCAAAGAGAGACAAAGTACTGGACCAACGAGCACGTAGCTTCCACCGCAATGTCAACGTGGGGGTGAACGAAGTATATAGGCACCGCGCGCAGCGGCGAGGCGGCGTCGGCACACGGGACAGGCCAACGCAATGCGCGGCCAACACATGGTCACCGATGCAGGGTCATAGAACGATCGCCACAAGGGACAACGCCCTGCGGCGCAGTGCACATGTGTGGACTCCCACGTGAAGGAGATATCAATTGCGGGGCAATAACCAGCGATTAGTCTGGGCGTATGCCCTCGCAGCGTTAAGGGCGATGCACACACTTGCGTCGAGACCGACCGAGGGCAACTGCAACGGCTTGCGACGTACGGGTTGCTATGGCAACAGCAACGTCGGCTCCAACAAAACCGGCTTTTACCCCGTTTTGTTTATACAAGCGACCTTTTACGAGTCATCCTTGTCCACCGGCGAACGGGGTAAACTTTTGGCGGCTCATCGTATTTTGGTAGTACAGCATTTATACTCCGTTTCACATTACTATTGGCGGCGTGCGCGAACTACAGGGGGCGCTTCTCTGGCCATCATCATCAGTTGTGACGTCACTGGTATCGGTCTGGGGCAGACCGCGCAGATCTTGGAGCCTTCGGCCCGTCAGCTCGCTTCATGAGCTGTCTGGGTAACGCGAGCAAAGTCTGTTTCACGCGTTGTGTTTATATGGTCAAGTGATCCTCGTAGCAGGACATTTTACCAAAGCTTGAAACCATGGCATGCGTAGTCGTGCTAACAAACACTTTTGGCGCTAATGTGTCGAAGCGCTCGGATGGCGGTGTGCTGTTCTCCACCCCGTTCAAAAAGCTGGATGATGAAAATAGAATATCCATCGCTTTATTTCGCTACATCCACCACGGCAAATAGGGTGTATTTTTTTATTATGATTCTGACAAAATAAAACTGAGAAAGGAATGTCTCATCCAACTGAAAATAGGAAAGCGAAATTCGAGAACCTCTGGCGTGTGTACTAAACACTTCAGTGAAAGCTACTCCGTGTATCCTGTTGGTTCCGCTGGAACCAACAGGATACACTGATTAATCAATGAATGCTTTAATCGCGATTACTTTTTTTTTAACCGGTTAATCGGTAAATTTTGACGAACCAAAAGAAACTAAAAATTAAATGCTTTCACCACGCAGACGTAGACGAGAACACTTGTATAACGAACAAACTTTAGGTGAAATTTTAACTTAAAGTGAACTGTAGGGGTGAGATTTGTAACTCCGGAGAAGTGCAAAAGGTTAGGCGTATCCCGGCCACGTCAACGCCGTGAGAGTGCCCGCTTAGCGCCGCAGAGACTACTCTGAACAATCAAAGGAGGTCACTCTTGCCGGAGAATACCAACGAACCCCTTTGCCTCATGCAGCTGAAGTGTGTGTGTCTGCAGCATCCGTGATGAGTGTCTTTGAACTGCTCTCAACAATACATAGAGGTTGATTCGTAATCAAAATAGTATATTGCGCCGTTTATCACATATTCAGCAAGAACAAACAAAAACAAATTGTAATTTTGACTTTTTAAATGATCATTGCGTGGAAATGAACGAGACCGATGAATCGATTAATTAAGTGATTACATAGTGGCGATTAATCGGGTTAACATTTTAACTGACGCCCAGCCCTCGTTCTAATGTGTTCTGTGAGTGCTGGTTTCGTAATAGTTCCAAGTTGATTCCTTTTTAAATTTTGTAAACCCGTAAACAAACATCTCTTCAAAATAACTGGCAGGAAGAAGCGGTGGCTGGCTTCAGGAGTTGTTTCAATTAAATCCCTGCTTATTCACTTGACCCGGTCGACGCGAAACATGCGAAACCCCCTCGCGATCCAAGTCCTAAATCTAGTAAGTCGGTGACACTACAGCATTCCAAGAAATGAGGTGCATATTTGCTAATTCATAGCAGGTATGGACCTGCTATGAATTACTACCGTTTGTACGTTTAATTTTGCGGACCGAAATGATTTTAAATTTGTAAACTATTCTTAGTAAAAATTGGATAGAACAAATTAATCAATCGCCTGAATTTGCCGGGCCATGTCCGACAATTTAAGAATGAATGAAAATTTCTGCTGTAGTTTCCAGCAGAAGTTGCGATCTGACAAATTTTTGTGGCAGGTATTCGATGCGGGAGGAGCTAAGTGTCAGTTGCTGACGAGCATTTGCTCGTCAGCAACTGCCGAGTCAGACTTGGATAGAAGCGTCGGTATCGGCAAGCTCAATGTAGTTAAAACGAGTGTGCGGCGCTTTGCAACACACCTGTGCGCGCGTGCACAGCTAGAAGACAGCACGTCATTTACTCTGGCAAATGCAAAACCTAGCAAAACCTCCTTCTACAGCAACCTTCACAGAACCAAAAAAAAAAAAAAAACAAGAGCCAGAGAGGCTGTGAATAGCCTTGGCGCTTGGCGCACGCAAGCTGTAATGTGAAGCTCCAGGCTTGTTTTTGAACATTTTAAAGTTTTTAAGGATAAAAATCAACTTCGAGGCGCTGTTAAAACCACTCCGTGCTTTTACATAGCGCGTCGTCTGCTCGCATCTTTCCAGCTCCGTCACGGGAGAGCACCCGCGAGGTGGCGCCACCAAAACATCTCGTCGCCAGTAAAACCGCAGAGGGGATAAAACGTCTTCTGTGGCTATCGTTGCACGCGTGATTCCTCCTCCGTTGCCAGACAAGACTATCCGACAAACGACCCGTGTGTACAGATCTTCACGTAATCCGAGGGTGCCTCTGAACATGCTCCCGAAACGCATAAAATGACGGCAACTCGAGACAGTGCATCTACTTCGCTACTGGGTGGCTTCAATAAACACGGTTCTTGCCATTGGCACGAGCAATAAAAATAGTCGACCGGTCGTCCGGTTTCACATCATTAGAAAGCGTCGCGGTCGAGCCACCCACCTGGAGATCCGATGCCAAGAAAAGCGCCGCTGGGCCGCAATACTATAAACAGTCGTCGCTCGAGGAAGCTGAGCGTTCCCCGCAAGGGCCAATTGTTGCCGGAGCCCCCGTCGAGGAACCGCTTAAACGCTCCCTCGACCGTTTCGAAGAAGGGGTTCGTCGCGTAATTACGGGAAGCGAATATATACGCGTGCCAAGTTTGTTTACGAGTAGTTGAGCTAACCAGCGGATTACAAACCCAGCTAGCTGGCAAGCGAGATCGGCACGCCTTCATCATAAACAAAAAAGCGTCGCCAATCGTTTTTGTTTATTCTTTAAGACGATCTCACTAAGCGTTCGGCGCATGGGTGACGCCGCCATAACTCTAGTTCGCAGGAGGCAGGCGGCCGAGCATGCGAGGGCTCGTGCCGTCTCGTGATTCACACGCGCAGAGCTCCAGCGGGGTTGTCCCACGTGCAGAAAGACTAGAAAGACTACCTTGATGCATAGCCCCGTGCGCGACCGAAAGCGTCGCTGTGGTCGGCCTTCCACGATTGGCCGAACGCTAACTATGACGTCGGAAAGGGGATTTATCATCGACGGAAATAAGAGGAATGAAAGAACTTTAATTTTGACGGTGTTGGCAGTGTTCCTTTGAGAGCACAATGATTTCAAGCTTCCACCGTGCTAATAACAAACACCATCGAACTTGTTGTTTGCAAGGTAATGACGTCACAAGGGGGAACCACAGGAGGGCGCCACCAAAACTTCTCGCCGCTAATAGTCAAACTACGGTGTGCTAGAATACCGGGTAGCCAGAGCGCCGAGGACTGGAGAAATGATAAGTGGGTGGACACAAAGCTAGCCGCCTTTGTCTCTACTCAGTGTTCGAACGCGCTCGAACGCGGACGCCGGACGCCGGCGCCTGACATACGAATGCGTTCGAGCAGTGAGTAGAGACAAGGGTCTCAGCAATCGTTCCCAGCAGAGCTCGGCGCCCTGGTGTTTCCGCGCTCTGTCATCTCCTACTCTCCCTCAGTGTGTATACACGCATACTGAGTGACCGGAAGGCAGGGAGGTCTTTCAGTTGTCTCGTCTCCAGCGCGAGTTTCCTACAATACAGTACAATGCAACACAATGCGACAATACAATTCTATTACATTTTTTGGTGCATTCGATTACGCTTCAGTTCGGCGCGAGGCAACAAGCGCGTGCCGAAGGCCGATCATCCGAAATAGACGCGCAACGTTTCTTGCCCCGTCAAGAGTACACAAGTGCAGAGAGGCCGCGTAGTGTCTGGTCCTCCTTATACCTAATTCTCGCACGTTACGCTTCGGGAACGATCTTCGCTGCCCCGTTGTTGCACGAAGACGACTATACTTCAGTTCACCTTACACCGCAGAGGACGTTACGACCCATTGCAGGCAACCCAATGCCGTGTGAGCGTCAGGTGACCTTTGGGAGGAGCGCACGACGGCGGGGCGTGTAGTCAAGTGATACGTTCGCAGCCTTGGATTGGCTGGGACGGCTCGTAGCGTCCAGGGTGCCCACATGTAGGCACCCTAGTAGCGGAAACATGTAGGCACCTAGCGTCCGTCGCGGTCCACCGTATGGTAAAACGGAGTGCAGGAACAAGCGCAGCGGCACGGCTTAGAAAAACAACAAACAAACAAACAAACAAGGTGAGTGCTATGAAGCGGATCGGACGAAGCGGTCAACCGCGCCAATTTCCCGCGTGAACGTCGATTCCTCGATTCGTTCGCGCGGTGAGCAAACAGGTCTTCTTTTCTCTTCCGGGGGCGACTCGGGAAACGCGTGCTCCGTGAAGCAACAAAAGGCGGCGCAATCAGCGATATCAAGCGAGCCATCGGGAGAAAAGGGTTCGCTTGACCTCGGCCCCCGAGTGTGGCGATCGCGCGTAGCCCCACGTCTATGCCAGAGAGACAAAGGCCTTCTCCAGCCGGCGAGGTTTTCGCGAGGAGACGACTCATCACGTCGAGACGGCGGCTCGGTTGACGCCCGGGCGCCATGCATGCCCCGCTCGGCTGCATGCGCCCACGCGCGCCCATCAAACGCCGCTGGCTGTTGTGCCCTTCGAGCACGCGCCAGACACCAACCAGGCACTGTATAAACGCGGGGTCGATGTTCGCCGAGGAGAGACCGACGGAAGGTCACGGCACCCGCCGACGGTTTCCCTGGTAATCGCGGAAATCTGGCGACAAAACAAACGGGCTTTAAAAAAAAAAAAAAAAAAAAAAAAAAGAAACGGAGAAGTGATGTGCTCGGTGATTCGAAGACAGCCCCTTTATTCAATTTCAATCTCGGATCGTAACTTGGCTTGCATCATTTATTTATTTATTTTTTGACCTAGGGGGGTTGATGTTGTGACGGTATCAACGAACATACACCAAAAATTTATGGGGATAACACGCGGCTGTGTTTACCACGCTCCCCTAAAGAAGTATGACCCACGGGGCAAATAAACTCCGGATGTATAATAAAACGTACCAGTTCGCGTGTAATAATAAGCCGTGCCGCATTTATCACTTTCCGCTTTGCGGCGGTGCTGCGATTTTGAAAACAATTATGTAACATTATCACCGCCAGTACTGAGCAAAGGATTTGGAGAGTCAACAAATCTAGCGTCCATGTGAAAGCACGGCATGTTTGATTTCGTAGCGATTGGTTCTCCGCGTGCCCTGCATGGAACAACACGTGAAGACCTTTCTAGTGTACCAGTGGCGTAGCAAGGGGTGAGGCTTATGGTGCTTGAGCCCAACGCCCCCTCCCCCGTAAGATCTAGCCGACCCTAAAATATTCACACGCATTTTGACTCCCCCCCCCCCTCTGCACCCCAAGTCATGGACATCGCAGCAACCCCAGCACCCCCCCCCCCCCCCCCCCAATCTCCCGAAAAAATATTCCTGAATAGACCACTGTAGTGCACATACTTACATCATCATCATGATAATAATAAAAAAATATGCACACACAGCTAATGATTCGAAGATTTGTTTACAGGATGCCGTGGCTTTTTAGTGCAAAGTTTAAGCTCGAATCTTGCCTGCTGGTGTATTCCAGACACGAACGACAATATCTGAAATATAACCGTCTTCTCCACACGGCACCCTTTCTCTGCTTGATAATACGCGGAGGCCATATACCGAGGTTCGGAACGCCATTCACGCTTCGAATGCACATGGAATAAAGAACGGAGAGCAAGAATATTGCCAATCGGTGCACGTTCTACGGGGAAAAAAAGGAGGGGGGGGGGGAACCCAAGCAGATTGCATGCAAGAGCTTTCGCGTTTCGGTAGCAGGAGCTCGAGCTCAGACTGAGCACCCGCCTGCAAGACCCGCAACGCGCTGTGCACGATCTATAGGGAAAACTCTAATATTTCTTCGTGCGCAGGGTTCGATTGGGACATCCGTAATAAGAGACGGCTTTTTCCGTCGCATTTTTTAAACGACCTCGCGCTGACAAAGCAACGCCTCGCACAGAGACACGCAGGGATGAAAAACGGTTCAGGAAAACACGGACCAAACGCAACGCCCAAGCGCGCGCGCGCGCGCCGCACGAGCTTTGCGTTTCAATAGCGGGACACAAAGAACCGAAAAGCTTCCCGTGGAATACTTTTTTGCCCAGGTTTCATAATAAAGATGTTTCTGCCGCCTTCCGTCATGCCCGTTTTTTTTTTTTTTTTTTTCTCGCCAAGCTCATTTCGAGGAAATGCGAAATTCGCTCCACAAAAGAAAACAAAAACAAAACGTGTCGGCATTGCCGCTCCTTGCGGCGGCAGTATCAAATTCCCGTTCAAGGCCGCTTTGCATGCAAAGTGTCAAGGCGCAATCTTGGGGGCGATGGCTCGGTCGAAAAAGGAAGGCTCGCGAAGAAGGAAACAGCTTGCTCAAACATGAGAATGCCCCTTCCGCCCCGCTTCCCCGCAGCGCAAAGGGTTCTTCCTCTCTCCTCTCTCACCCCGACCGCAGGGAACAGCGGCATCCGCGTCGTCGAGTCGACTCGAGAGAGAAAAACGCCAAGACGGGGGGGGGGGGGGGGGGGGGGGGGGGGGGTGGTCTTCCGAGTCGCATCCCTTCCGCGCACCCAAAAATCGACCTCTGAAAAGCGTCGCCCATACGCTTTACAACAGCCCGAAGCACGCAGATGTCACCAAAAAACACAAAAAAGTAAAAAAAAAAAAAAGAGACGAAGAAAAACAATAACGACGATACCAAACAACAACGCTTACAAAAAAAACGCGGCAAAAAAAAAAAAAAAAAAAAAAAACAATACTGGGCAATGCTTCGTCAAATCGAGCCGCTGGCCACAAAACTTGGAAAATAGGAACGGGGGAAAAAAGTAAACGAAGAAACGCAATGACAACAAGAAACGGAGGAGAAGCGGACGAATCGATAACAAGGATGACACGGACCGTCCCGATTGAACAACGCCCCGAGTGAGGGGGGAAAAAAAGGAAAAGAGGAAAAAGTTGGGCGCCTTTACTTAAATAAGCACCGTTTGTGTCGTCCTTCAAGTACGAGGTTGGATCCCGTGTACGGGGTTTTGGAAACAGCTAAGTAATAAAACTATACGAAACAGTTTGCGCTAGTCTTCGAGTCCCATCCTCCGGGGAGTCTGATTTGAAACATGGTTGATTGCTCCCTTTTTCCTCGATTAAGCGCTTAAATGTACAAATCGCTTTACGTTTTCTTTTCGATGCGGCTGAGTGGTCCCTGCATCCAACACCAGAAACGCGCACTCTCCTCCGCAAACGTTAGGAAAGGAAGTTTGAGGCACCACGGGTGTGCGGACCGACAAGGTGCATGCGGAGAGCAAGTCGTCTGCTTCTTGCGCAGGCGTTGCGGTGACGTCGGAACGACGCCGAGCTCTGATTGGCTTTGAGATGGTGGACCTCAATGCTAGATGCCTCGAGGTCCGGCCACTATTTTTGTTCAATTAGCCCAGTGGTTCTCAAATGGGGGTCCGCGAGACCCTCAACAAAATTTTTTTTTTTTTTTTTATTTGGCACGTTTTTTGTAGTTCAGTCCGGCCGTGACTAATTTGCAACCTGCTTCCGGAACTACGACAGCAGTACAAGGCACCTGTTTCATGCTCCAGACGTGTTAACTTACTTACGTACCCCCCCCCCCTCCCTCCCCTCCCCCCTCCCCCTTCCTCTTCTCTTCCTTCCCCCCCCCCCCCCCCCCCCCCCCCGCTGGAAGGGGTCCCCATCACTGCCAGCGGTCCGCAAGGGGTCCCCGACACATCCATGGCTGAGAACCACTGAATTAGCCAATAAGAGCTCGGCGTTCTTACATCATCGCAACGCCTGTGCAGAAGCAGACAAACTTGCGCAGGTCTTTCTCATTCCTTCGCTACGCCACATGGCTATATGGTGGATGCCCATCGGTTGCATCCTCTGCGGCTGTTGTCTCTGACAGGACAAGAACGGGCGGGAGGTTTTAAGGCTGTCCCGCGCCTCCACCGCGAGTATAATATAGACCCTTTTCTTTGCAAACGCCACCAGGCGGTGCTCCAGTCTTTGACGTCCTAAGGCCCCGATATATGACGTCCAAGCGATCTACCAGTTCACAAAAATAATGAACGAAGTACACCTTATCACCGCTCCTTGAAACGTTGATGAAACATTTAACCAACAATCCTCCAGGTGAAAGCCAAAAAGGACCAAGAAGCGCGAGATACGTTCAAAGTTTTCTAATATTCTCGCAAACCAGCTTGTCTCCGCCAAGACGTTGAATCGTACAGCCGACGGCTCTCGCTAAATCTCCAGCTTTGTTGACCGTGTAGCACTTAAAGAGGCGATGCAACGATTTTTGTATTTTGCGCAAATACCGCTTAGAACGGATCTCTGACGTTAATGACCTGTGAAATACACGCAATCGAAGTCGCAGAAAAAAAATTAAGAAAAACGAGCAGCGTTCACCCCCTCAACTCGCAGCCAGAACAAGCGGCCACGTGATCTAGAGCCCATTATATGCCGCCAATGTTGATGATAGCCATGCGCTGGGGTAAGCAAGGCACAGGACACGCGCTGAGTTCCAGACATTGTTATGGCTCGGCTGTTGTCGTCATTGCAGCGATTGGACACGGGCCACTACCCGAATGCTTCTCGAGCTATCGATTATCACGAGCCCAAATCGAGTGTCCACGCAATGCTCGGGTCCAATCTATGATCCCCATTCAAATATTGTCACTGGGCGGTACTGCTACCGCCCAGCTACGTCATCAGGTTTTGCGAAGGAGAGATTGAATGAAAACACTCGGTTTTGTCCTCGAAATTACAGCGCAACAAAGGAGTTTTTTGGTCAGTGGCGTTGCGTGCGAGTATCCTTGAGTCCCACTAGTGCCAGTAAGCTCGTGTAAAGTGAAAAACATTCCAATTCAATATCATTGCACCGCCCCTTTAAAGGGATGCTGAACCGAAAAACATAATCTAAATTCTTTGTCGTTTTGATATTTACAGCACACGAATGGCTCTTAAATGACGGTACTTGAAACAATAAAGTAGTCTAAATTATATGATTTATGTAAATAAATATTCTAAGGTGCACCTGGTGAGTTTTTTTAAAGCTCGTTTCGTGACGACAACAAACTTGTAGTACGCAGAACGCGGCTATGGTGAGCCATCAAAGTTGGCTCGGTTGGCTCCGACCTACCTCGTTGGCTCCGGCGTGCGCTCACGCCGCGTGGTGGCGCGACGAAACGGAAATGCGACGTGCGAACCCCGTCCCGAAACGATGAGATATATTTTTAAAAGAAATGCAATTTTATCTGATAAATTTGTCGAACAGTGTTCATCATGTCGTTTTTGACACGACACCTATGCGGCGCCGAACGGCCTAGCGAGCGTCGCGAGCAAGCGGCATCTTGGCGGCATCCAACATCAGCGCTGTCGAAGTCTCCGTGGTCGCCGTCGTCATGGCCAAATTATCAGGACGGGAAAGAAATCGCCGAACTCCGAAAACCCACAGACCAAAGTCGCCGCCGTCGCTACGACGCAGGTGCAGAAGTGGACTGGGGGTGGCAGGGTGCAGGGTGGCTGGCAGGTAGTGCGCAGCTAACTTGGCTGGATTAGTTGGCAAACTTCCAACGCGACGGGCATCAAAGCGCAACTTTCTTCCACGCTGTGGCGCGTCGTCGGCAGCTCGACTTGTTCACGTCAGTTCCGTTGCAGTTTGTTGACGTCAGTTCCGTTGCGAGTAATCCCAGAGGGCCTCGCGCGCATCGGAGGCTTCTGGCGCTTCTGGCTCAATCAGCGGTCGTCATTCCAAGAAATATAATAATCCGATCTCCATCCCTTTACATGAATAGCATTTTTAGGTATAGTGCGGTCCCGGGAAGCTTGTCCGGGGCTTATTTCGGCAACTTCAGATATCGGTTCAGCATCCCTTTAAGCTTTCTAGCACCGGTGACATGAGCAGACTCGACGGGCTTCCAAAGAAAGACGGAGCGACCGAAAGTCGCTTGGGACGCAAGCAGCGGTTAACACGCGTATCGTGAGCTTCGAACATGCACGCGAGACCAAAGCACGACGAAACATAACGAGCGCGCGTTGGAATCCGGGCATCCATGAGAGACGCCCTGTCGTTCTCATACTATCGGTGTCAACAGCGGCTGCAACAAGACTTGTACGTAATCCGTTAGAAGTAAGGAAATTACTTGTAGTCCCTTACAGTAATTTGTAAGGGAATATTACATATTCTAGAAAGTAATGGTAAAGTAATTCCTTACTTATTTACGTAAGGGAATGATTGTGATCCGTTACATTTTCGTTTTCGTTCACGGGGGGGGGGGGGGGGGGGGGTTACATTTTCGTTTTCGTTCACGGGTATAAAACACCAACAAACAAAAAATCGTTTCTAACAAAAAAAAAAAATGTTTAGGTTCGCTTGTTTGCAAATTGTAACTCGTCAGTTTGCCCAAGGCGTTTCTAGTTACTAAAGATCTGGTAGTAGGTAACAAGAGGAAAAGGAGGTAGAGGAGCACAGAACCACGAGATCATGAACGGCCGAGAGGGAACGATAAACAGACACCATCGAACGAAACGGACGTGCCTGAGCCCGGGTATGTCCCCTGGAAACGGTTTCATAGACACCAACGAGCTGTATAGAGTGCTTGCCTTGAATGCCGACAACGGAACCAAAACTGACGTAATGATAGCCCGGATGCTTGTTGGAGTGATACATGTGCAGGAGCTCCGCCCCCCCCCCCCCCTCCCCTCCCTCCCCCCCCCCCCCCCCCCCCTAGCATTCCCTTCATTGCCAAGAAAAGTTGTCGCCGAGTATAGACCTTTCCAAAAACGAGCTTTTGGCCGGTGCCATTTTGAGCGTTCGTGCGTATGGCGCGTGCTTTGCTCGCTTTCCGAAGCGACGAACACGCACGTGCTGGGCTGTGAAGATCGCACGCTGGACTGTGATTTTGTAAACATTGGAAAGGTCTATAGACCAACACGCGGCCCTGACGTCACGCAGCTGCGGTGGCACTGTCGACGGCACTGCGCATGCGCAGTCGCTTCGCTTCACACGACTTCGGTTTCTGCGCACGCGCAGTGCCCACACCTGGTGTGGGCAAACGCGGGTTTGTTTGTAAACAGCGTGTCGGTCTATAGTACACTGTAGTCAAAGTGTTTCCTTCAACCTTCCAACGAAAAGTGCGCGCGACCTGGTGTAGCGGATCTGTGCCCGCCTTTTAGTTTTTCAGCGAAGCTGTTTATGGCTAGGGTTCCGTGGATTTTTGATGTGCGTCAACAAAAACTCTAAGCTCGCACCGCCGCACGCGCACGCCTCCCCGGTATAAAGGATTCGAAGTAAATAATTAAAATAAAGTGTTAACGAACGCGCGTGCAAGACGCCATTTGTTTTAGGCTTTTGCTTTAGTACAGTTACTGCTGCAGACGCCGGCACGTGCGGCGCGTGAACCACAATTCCCTGCATTCTCCTTGATGCTTGGGTAATTTGCAATAGGTCTATTCAGCAGATTAGTTATCAATAGTCACCATTTTCAAGATCAGTAGACTCTCAGTTAGATAAAAAAAAAAGGCTTCTCAAAGATTTGCGCTGTGCCACCCGCGTCGGCCATGTCTACACTCGCACCACAAGCGCTTGCATGCCTTGTTTCCTTTTCTTCCACTCTCCCGGGGTGGCGGTCCCGTCGCGCGTGTCTAGTTTCCTCCGGCTCCTCCGGGCGGCGATAGTCGTCCACGCGAAATAATGATCACCGATCAAGACAACAATATTGTGTGTGCGTATCCTTTCGTCACGATGACCACCGCTCAAGACAATAAATGTGTTCGTACCTTTGTTCCAAATTCTGTCCCACGTCTCGTGCTCAACAGCTTCGCTGGTCATCTACCTTCACAGAGTGGAATTGCTGATGATTTGTTTGTCCCTTCCCTCCTCCTTGCTTTATATATATATATATATATATATATATATATATATATATATATATATATATATATATATATATATATTTTGTGGCGTGGGAAGCCCACCATCTGATTGTCGAACCACCGGTCGACACATCGTACATGTTGGCCGCCTCAAGATGTTTTATCCGCGCCTCCCTCTCTCCTGATCTCCTAAGGCCAGGATGGCCTTTTCTTCGAAGGGGGCACACTTGCGGCGTGGGAAGCACAATCGTCAGTGCGCGGGACTGCGCGCTGCTGGGGCTGGGACACGAGACTCGGGTAGCTCGTGCTGAAATATATCTCGACCAGGAAACAACCGGCATAGAAATGGCAAGCGGAACGTTTCACATGAATACAGGCAAGAGAGACACAACGAAAGTCTGTCATGGAATATAATCAAGCAGAGTGACCCCGGCTTTAGAAACGGGGCAAGACGTCCCGGCGAGACTTTGGAGCCGTTGCTCAAGGTCACATAAGTATGACTGCAGGCAACAATCAACGCTTCCATAGCAATCTCGTGTTCTGTGTCTTACCCAAGGACAGTAAGGTAGAAAGTAACAGATTACTTTTTGTGGTAACGGTCACTTACTATTACGGAAGGGTAATTGTAACTGTAATTAGTTACAATTTAGCCTCGTGTAAATGTAAATCCTTGCGCTTTTTTTTAGTAACGCGTACACAGTCTGGCGATAGCGGCGGCTGCATGCCCGACGGACGTGACTGGAGTCAAGAGCCCGCAGCTCCGTCGCCGCAATCTCGTTCGCGTCTTTCGAAAGCGCGCGGCTTTACTGTCTCCGGCGGCGGCCGGGAAAACGCCATTACGCGTCTGCCGAATGACGAGCTCAAAGGCTCATTACACGAGCGGGCCATGCACGAGCTCTTATCTGGTCCGCCGCCGCTGCACTGCTCGGACGAGATCGCTTTCGTTCGTGGAGGGGGGACCTGCACGCCGCTGAAGCCGGCGCCCGATCCCCCGCGAGCTAAGTGGCACTCCAGGTCCAGTTTCCAGTTGGGGGAGGGAGACCCTCGCGCCACTCTAATTGGGCGCCATTACTTTCCCCGCTGGGGAGATTGGAGCGGCGCTCTTGCCTTCCCTCTTTGCATCTGCACACTGGCGGCGAGCAACACGCGCAATATGGCAGCTCGACTCGTCGCGCGGTGATCCCGTCAGGAGTGCTCTAGCTGTCGGATACGTGTCTGGCCGATATTCAGGTTGAAGAACAATCGATGGGAGGACGTCCTCAAAATGGCTCGTGAATTCCTGTGTCCCACTGAGAAAGTGGGGAGCCCAGCCCCGCGCGATTTAACGGATTGAAGGGAGGCCAACATGACATGCGCCCAACACGCCCAAACGACGTTTTTGTTTTTTTTTTATGATTAGCGTTACAGTCAGGCACGTATCCAGGGGGGGGGGGGGCGCCATGCGGCCCGCCCCCCCCCCCCCCCCCGAAATCTTACATTTTGCTGGGACCTCCTCTCCCCCCCCCCCCCCCCCCCCCCCGAAATAAAATCCTGGCTACGTGCCTGGCTCTTGCTATAGACCTTTTTTCGTGTACTCTCGTCCCCAGCCACCTTATAGGCGTATCCGGTATGGGCAACGAAAAAATAATAAAACGTTTTAACCTGCAAATAGTAAAAAAACAGAGGGGAGGCAAAACAAGAATGTGTGACGGTTACGCTTATATCGTAAATGCCTTCTCTTGGCGTGGCTACGGCAAAACAATGTTTTCGCCCATACTGGAAGTGACGACAATTCAAGATGGCGGCACCCTCGTGGAAAAGGTCTATAGCTTATGCTACACTGAATTTGTTCATGGGTGACGTGACACAGTCATGTGACGTACTTTTTTCCGCTAAATATAGAGGAAAAATTGACGTTACGGGACCTCAACACCAATTCAATTTCCCGCTAAATTTAGCGGGCCGGTTAAGCCGACGCCGCGAAACCCGGAGACGGGCGCCTAAGAACTGCGCTCTAAAAAATCACGAAGGTCGCAGAGCTTCATAAAAGAGGATTATCCTGGTATTCTTGTCTTCCAACTTACTAGAGATATTTTTGATGGAAGATATATGATAACGCGATGACGCAGGACCATTTCCGCAAAGCACGCTCCAATTTCGCGTTGAATTGCGGGACGCACTTGCCGTTATTGATTATCGTTAACTGAGAATCAAATTACGGATGATAACATTCCCTGTTAAGGAAACACATAATAAAAAATATACGACTCGATGCATTAGCTGGTGAACTCAACAATAAAAGAATACACAAAAAAAATCACGAGACGAAAAAAAAAACGCATTGAAGCTCAAGGTACGGAACAGCGAAGAAATAAATAAAACCGGCCACCCGCGATCATTTCCAGTGGAAAAGCACATTTCATTACAATCCCACGGCACGTAGTGATTAAAAAGTTTACGCGGCCTTGAAGTTTCAATCACGGTTCGTTTGAAACGAATCAGCCCAACGTGGTGATGCATCACAGGTATACCAATACGTCGGAGTTGAGATGGAGAAACGCCAACAAAAACAGCCGCTCCGTCAAAGTCCCGCTATAGTTGTAAGAAAACAACAATGTCTTCCACGTTCATGATGGACGAAAATCTAAAGGTGCAGAAATAAAATATCGCCACAACTTTATTGTTTTAGTGCTCTCGACGAGCCCATTTGACATGAGCTACGTCCCGCACCTAAATAACAATTGTCCAACAAAAGAAAAAAGGAAAGACGCGTTTCATCTTTGCACAAACAAAAGTGACACCAGCTGGCAACAAAAAAGAAGAAAAAAATCACCAAACGCAAGAAGAGGAAACAATTCACTCCAAAGACACTCCACTTATTGGAGAAAATAAATAAATAAATAGAAAGCGGTGGCAGAGCTCGGTGATGTACGGAATACCCATATTCCCACGTCACCGCGTTCAGGAATCGCTCCTATCTACCGCCGAACTCCCCAATTTTTTTTTTAACCACAATTCCGTCGAGATATATATTCCGCTCCCCTATCAAGCCCAACAAAAAAGAACAATACTCAACAAGAATAGTGTTCGACGATCGAGTGTTTTACGCAGTTTCCAGATCGCTTTTGCCTTGACACGTCTTTCCCGTCCTTTCGCTTCAGTACGTCGCCCGTGGGACCATCGAAGTACCTTGACGGCAGGCAGGCTGCAAGTACTTCTCCGCCGCGAACTAAGCGCCAGCGAGAAAGACTTCTCCACCGCGAACTAAGCGCCAGGGAGAGAAGGGTGGAGGGGTGTGGGGGGGCGGGGGGGGGGGGGGGGGGGGGCGAGGCGTCGGCGTGTTTTCTCCTTCCCGTTTCCCCCCTGACCCACTTCTCTCCCCCCGGGGCCCCCATCCATCACCAATCCGCCCTGTGCCGGCGGGGCGACACCCCGGGCCCTAGACGAGCCCGTCCAAGTTGACGTCTCTCTGCTTTGAGCTCCTCGAAAAAGAGCCGAAGTTGACGCCACTAGCGCTGTCAATGGGGGACCTCGACAGAGAGCAGAAAAAAAGAAACAACTGGACACAAACTTTGGGAAAAGGTCGGACAGTAATGGCTGCACATCGCCGACAAGTGGGAAAAAAGAGTCTCTGCCTACTTTCCGTGGCGTTTATTAGTACCCCTACGTTTGTTTGTTGTTAAACGGAAGACCGCGGGTACAACCAAATGTCCAAGCATGTGACTAAAACACGTAGAAAGTATCATCATACTTAATAAGCTAAGGCTCAGCTTATTTTTCCTGCGCATATACTGCTGGGCAGGGCTTAAAGTCTGGGGGGTCTCGGGGGGTCTCGGACCCCTTACTGATATTAAAGGATGGTCTGAGACCCTCCTCCACAGCCCCAGCATTAGTGAAATATAAATATATTTTTCAGTAAATAGCTTTGTTTTCAGGGATGCAACATTTAATTGGGGATTATCAATTTGAGGGTTGCAGGTGGAGCCCCCCCCCCCAACCTTCTTGCAGGGACCTCCCTTAGCTTGCGGGAGACTTTAAGCACTGCTGCTGGGGAATATGGATTGCAAGGTGAGAAATAACTAAGGTGAGGATGCGGCCATTCAGAACCGTACCTTTCGGCAGTCAAGAGAAAGGCGTTACTAAGAGCAGTGATTCCTCCCCAATGCCGCAGGACCTCACCCACCTCTACAAATACGCACCGAGGCCCAGGTGCACTGAAGCACGAGGCTCGTGCCGTACGCAGTGATTGGGACATTCACAGCGGCGTAGCACTGTACTGTTTTTCTCAGAAGTAGTAGACCGCAATCACCAGGATACAGAAAATAGCTATTCTGCACGGGTCATGTGTTTATCCCTGCGAACCTTGGCCCGCTAACAGTGGTATTTGGGTATCGATGACCCTGATCAAAGGCGGAGCTAGACCAAAAACAAACCACCAAGCATACATGGCTAGCACGTGACGTCATCGGACCACGCTGCAAGGTTGTCAAGCCGTTCTTACCGAGAAAATAACAAAGCGCTCAGCAGCGAGGCCATTACAATGGCAGCTTATGTGATGTTAATACAAGCCGCGTACAATCTGCAAAGTCTCCAGCAAATCTTCCCACTCACGAGGTTAGACTCGCTTTTCACGGGGTTCTCAGCCCCGCCGCGCTCAGCGCATCGGCTGGGGCGACCTTCCCGAGCCAATTAAATGCTCGGAGTTTCCGTCTATCCACTCGTCGATCGGTACAGAAGCTGGAAACGCTCCGCGAACAGGGAGGCTGTCATCGATAATCTTGCAAACGACGATGCTGTCAGCGATAGAGAGGCACTAGGCTCGGCGCCAACAAAGAGCGAGCCCAACAACAAAAGTAAGGAGAGCTTACGGAGAATAATAAACGGCCGTAATGGCTGAGCAAGTTATGCTCATTCGTTATGTTCAAATACCGTGTTCGCTATCGCTTTTTGAGAACGACTCAGTTCAGTATTAATTTGAAAGGATTTGCTTTCATATTATGGGATCGGCAACTTTAATTAAAAGAATGCTGGGATACATCACATATCTCGTCTCCAAGTCCAATTGTGACACTTGTACGCAATCGGCAATGTTTACACTTGAAGGTACAAAAACAAAAAGACTCATTGACCGTGCGTACACAAATAGCAAGAAGCAGAGAGAGGTAGAAGACAGTCGGCAGCTATAAAGGAAATGCGAGAATTATCCCGCTTTTTTTTTGTTTGTTTCGTGAGTGGTGCCTGTGGCCGATAACGTGAGCGAATGTTATAATAGTGGTGCCAAACACCTTTCGTTTCTTGGGCTGTCAGCGCTCAAAGAATGTTCGCACAAGCAGAGAGGACTAAAACATAATCAGGCTTACACATACAATGAAGGTCAACTTACGGAGAGAGGAAGCATCGTCCCAAATATACTGCTTCTACCGCCTCAACATAAAAAAGGGCGCTTGATTTACGGATTAAAGTAAATTGCAAAGAAAAACGCTTCGACAACATTAACACTTAGGGTCGTTGTTGGTCTCCATCGCCCAAGAATACGCCGTAAAAAACAAAAACAAAAAGAAACCGAAGTAACACAAAGCGGGAGTATTTGACACATTCCCGAGAACCCTGCCATAAATCAATGCGCGTTAAAACGAGCGAACAGCGACGCCGAATAAAACGAGAACAGTCGACAACACAAACAACAACAACAGCGACGACGACAGTAACACGGATAAACTGCGAGAAAGAAAGAATACACAGAGCGATGAAACGGCGTTTAGTTAACGTCGATAAAAAGAAACGCCCCTAGACGAATCTAGTCCCAATCCAATCAAGCCGTTAGTGAGGCCGAGCAACAAGGCGTGTCCCCTCATTAGGCAGCTGACAATCTCGCCTGCGGCACGCCGGATCCAAGACCATGGCACCCGTCGGACATTGCACCCCGCTCCCCTCTCCCGCCTTCTCCAGTAACAGTGCCAAGGGACCTACCGCAAACGCTGGCTACAGTAGACTTCGCTCACACTCACGTCGTTCTAATGCCACGTTTTCGCGGGCCTTCAGTGATCCTTTAGTTTCGCGCATGCACGCGTTGTCGTCGCACTTAGCAGCCAATTACCGCACCTTCTTTCGAGGCAACAGGAACAGATGTTATTTGTACCATTCACTGGGATATACAGAGGTATCTTTGATGCACCTCGTACCATCCGAATAATCGTACTGCTGCCTGCGGTAGACTTCAGTAAATGTTATTCTATCCCCCAAAGGAGCTTCGCGAACGTGCCGCCAGGTGCCGTCTTTACGCGGAAAGGCCTAGTGACTTCCGGTCGAAGAGAGCGAGGCTGCTTCGGTTAAAGCCGACCCCTCAGCCTGGAACGGGCTCTAATCGGAGTGAATTAACCACAGTGCAATTCTAAACGAGCGGCTCAAACGCGGAGCAGAAGCAATCAACAGCGAGCCGGCAACAACGCCAGTCGATAACAAAGTAAAGTCCTAAGCGCTAAATAGCCGAGTACTGCGGGAAAGAGGTGAAGGGAGAGGCAGGCAGCAGGCGAGCGATCAAATAGTAATTGCGGCGGCCCGGCCGCGGCGCGTGGGCTGTGCCCGCACGTGGGCGCTGCTTCGGTCAGGGCGAGCGGCGGCCAGGCGGGCCGGACGGCCCACCTACGCGTCGCCTGACTCGAGGCAGGAAGTCCCCGCGGCGGCACTCCCGCGTCTCGAGCGCCTTCAATGAAGTCGCCCCTTCACGACGACGAGCGTCCTCCAAGTCGCGAGCGGCACGCAGCCTCGGGCGCGCACCGCGTTGCCCGGCCCGTTCGACTTGGCGGTCGCATACATGTGAACGCACCGTTGCGTATAGTATCAGTCTGTTCGTTAATGCTGTTCGATGTGTGCGAGCGCGTGTATGTTGTAACTCGTAAGTGTCGATGCCCGAGACCGTGTCAGTGTTGTGCGTGCGTGTGTGTGTGTGTGTGTGTGTGTGTCTGTGCCGGGCGTCCTCGCTCGCCGTCTAGCATTTTTGATTGTTTGGTTCGACAGAGTCGCGCGCTCAATTTTGCCCGTGGCTGCAGCAGCCTGGAATTTCGAGATAGCGCGCGTCCTCGCTTTTTCTCTTTCGACAGACGGTTTCGCGGCGGCAAAAAAGCCATTCCGAATTGTGAAATTTGAGATCGCCCTGGCTTGTTTTGTTTTCACTCCATATACGACACTTTCTTTCTTTGTAGTACAGTTTTGCATTGCCGAATTTTGTTAGTGTTCGTTCATATATGTTTGGAAGCCGTTCCAGCTTTCATTATACTCGCCTTTGAAACGAAATATAACGAAGCCGATTCCAATCTTCCGCTAATTAATCTGGCAGTAATACCGCGAAGTCGCGTGATGTCCAGCTTATGCAAAACGCGTCGTCTGAGAATTCATCTGGGTGCACTTTGAAGAGATGCCGGTTTTGAGCACCAACGACGACCAAAACTATGTCTCACGTGCATGCAATTGTACTTAGGCTTGCACACACGAGGGTATGTTCAAATTACTTTTGTCACAAGCATGACAGGAGACCAGATACAGCGAGGAATGCAAGCTAAAAAGTGAGGCAATTAGCGATCACGGAACCCCACAAACATATAATATAGACTACCCTTCGCAAGAGGACACGCCCGCATGACCACAATGTAGGTCACAGTGTCTCTAGTCTTTCGGTCAAACATTTCTTCAACCTCCCTCACCGACAAAACATAAATCAACACCAAGGACAAAAAAAGAAAAAAAGAAAAAAAAGCAATGGACCAGCGAGGCACGAGAGGAGAGTTCTGCTAACGATGCTTTCGGCGAAGGATGAAAGTGAAAGCGAAGTCAGAGTGGTTCCGAACCTACAAAACACATCTTCTCAGACGTCAAGCGCCGATTGTTGGTCTGAACACACTATAGTTATCGGTACAACAGTCTTCACCATGGAAACATGCTATGGCCACTCACAGGATGAAAGCGGCACGGCGTCTCTTTCCGATGGTCGGCCCTTGGCACGCGCTCATTGCCTTCCGTCGTGCTCTGGCAGCGCGTGCACGCTCGAGGCTCGCGATACACCAAAGCGTTGTCGAAGGTAGGAAGCTCGCGCTGGAGGCGGGACAACCGAAACACCTTCCTGACGTTCTAATAGTAGGGACTTTCAGTAAAACCGTTACAGTGTTCCGTGTACCGCAATATATATTGGAGCCCTTAAATTGGGCTTTCAAGCGCGCGCCTCGCGGTCACGGTATCGCACGGGCGAGCCCCGGTAGTGCGGTACGCGGAACACGGTAACGGTTTGCTAAAAGTCCCTAATAGACTTTTTTTGCAAGTGCGCCGCCATATTTAAATGTCGTCACTTCCAGTATGGGCGAAAAAATTGCTTTGCCTTTGCCACGCCAATAGAAGGCATCTAGGATATAAGCGTAACCGTCACACTTTCTCGTTTTGGCTCCCCTTTATTTTTTTACTATTTGCAGGTTGAAACGTTGGATTATGTTTTCGTCGCCCATACCGGATACGCCTATTAGGTGGCTGGGGACGAGACTACACAGAAAAGGTTTATAGGGAGTTTCTGTAGATCGCTTCTTCCGTCCCGCAACGCCCTCCGCAATCCGCTACGAAATCCGGAACTCCGCGATTAAGGCCAGCGTACCAGCGGCGTCTTTGTTGCGGAGAGTGTAACGGCGTAGGAAAAACCATCTACGAAAACTCCCTAATGTCAGTGAATACAGCATCGGAAAGAGAAAGTAAATGAGAGGAGGAGATGATCAGAGCTCCGCGCTCTGACGTCGCCGCACGCTCTCGTCTCCTCCTCTCCTTCAGTTTCTCGCCGTAGATTCTGATCACAACGAAAGGAAAGCTGCAGCCTGTGCAAAATTGCAACTTTGACGATGTTCGTCGCGTTCGGCTTATATTTACGTGTAGACGCCCGCGTTGGGAGTAATGTAACTCGTCGTTCGTCACGAACAGCACATACAAAGGGGCCTTCAAATGATTTTTGGATTGGCTCGGAATTTGCGGTGAGACGGAGCTTATCAAACGTATTAGGAGAGCAAGTCGTGTGCTTCTTGCGCAGGATTTGCGGTGACGTCAGAACGACGCCGAGCTCTGATTGGCTTTGATTGGAAGGACAGTGGGTAGACATCAATGGTAGATGCCTTAAGGTCTACCCACTTTTCCTTTTTTTAATCAGCCAATAAGAGACTGGCGTTCTGACGTCACCGCAACTCCTGCATAAGAAGCAGACGACTTGCTCTCCGCATAAAAACACAGAGGAAAATATTTCGTTTTTCTTCTGGAAATGCGGTTTATTTCGGAGTTATAACCAAATTAAGATTACAAAAAAAAAAAAAAAAAAACATTTAGCTCTGTGACGTATTATGGAAAATTCATGGACTGAAGGGATGGAGTGAAGCGGCTAGCCAATCGGCTCCGGGTTAGGTTCATGGCTGCCGCACCGAGGACGGGTACGCATCGTCGCCATGATGGCCATATATATATATATATATATATATATATACCCCTTGCATCGTCCTAGATTCATGCTCCAAAAGCGATCGTGCCGACGTCGTTCACTACGCCGCGCCCCGCCCAAACAGAGACCAGCGCGGTATACGCTCAAATAAGCATTTATTTTCCCCGGAATGTCATACAAATGTCGGCGGCAAAAGATCACAATACCGCGCCCGTCGAAGTCGCTCAGCACGAATCCGCCGGCTGGCTATTGTTGGACCAGGCACGTAGCCAGGATTTTGTTTCGGGGGGGGAGGGGGGGGGGGGAGGGGGGGGCGCCCATGACAAAATGCTGTATGAGGGGGAGGGGGAAGAGGAGGTCCTAGCAAAATGCAAGATTTTTTGGGGGGGGGGGGAAGAAGGCGGGCCCCATGCGACCCCCCCCCCCCCCCCCGACCCCCCCCCCCCCCCCCCCCCTTGGCTACGTGGCATGGTTTGGACGAATGGACATTTGGAATTTGTTGTTTTGAGTGGGAACGGCTGCCGGCGCGTACGACTAGCAGAAGATCATACATAGCTTATACAAGAGGTCTTTGTGAATTCTAATTAACTCTACCTTTAACACGTCATCCCACTTCAAGCTTTTGCCGGCATTCCGGTCAAGCGCGTCCGGCTCGTTAGGCCTACCAAGCTTCTCGGAGTAATGCCAGTAGCGCAGACGGACTCGTCTAGTCCAGTACACTGATGTGGAAGCCAACAGAAAAATACACGAGGCCACCAAACTGACCGGTGAGCTATCACACGACGCACGGCAAGAAAAGCAGATTCAAATCTCAGAAATAAGCGTCCCACGGGTTTCGTTCCGACATCCCGAACGGCGATTCCCGAATAGGGCTGACGGGGCGCTCGCGGGAAGGACGGTCAGGCAACAAAATATACAAAAGGCAACAAAAACAGTAATAGTTTTGCCGTTACCGCAACTGGAAAGCGGGCGTCTCGACAAGTGTTTCTTTGTTGTTGTTGTTGTTTCCTTTTTCTAACCTTTCTCGCTAAATGAAAACTATTTTTTGAAGAAACAAAAAATAACGATACTTCACGGAGGATACACTTGATTTAGCCCGCATAAAAGAGATTCTGACGGCTCTTGCTAACGCTGCAAATCACAAAGTTCTCAAAAAAACGTTACCGCTGTGCCACCAGCTGCGCTTTTTGAACAGACTGGGGCGCCACCAGACGTTGCGCTGTTTTTGCCTGGTCGAATTAAAATAGGGTGCGCTAATATTTCGTAGCTACCACTTGCTCCCCGAATAGCCCGGACCGCGTACTAACATAAAAAGCGAAGAAACGCAAATATCGTTAGAGGGCCCCTTTAATGGTCGCTATATCAAATTGCACTCGGCAGTAGCGCACACAGGTAGTAGAGCTGCTCCCAAACAAAGGCGACGTCACCACGCACTCGTTCGTTTCTTCCCTCGAGACTCCTAACGAGTCCCGTTGCGGGACCGCGGGGCACGTCAGGCGGACTCACGCGGCCGTAGCTCAGCAACTCGCCTGTTGTTCGTGTCGCTCTTCAGGGCAGGCACGATCGCGCGCGCGGGCTCGCTATTTAGAGTTTCCGCACCACTTTGCTCCGTGAGCATCGACGTGTAGAGAGCAGGTGGGGCGGCAGCGCGACGCTGGCTCGAATAGACTGCCACGTGAGACTGCGGGGACAAAAGACCCGCTGGGGGCGCGCGAGACAACGGGGCGCCGTGTAAAAACCGCCGAGCGACCGCCGCACGATTGTCGCCGTCGCGCACGGCAGCTCGTCGTAAATTGGTGCGCATCGAGGGGGCGTGCGTGCGCATGCGTGGAAACACGTCAGCAGCGCCAGGAGTTATGCCGTCTCGGGAGTGCGTGCGTACCATGCTCGTTGCAGGGGATGATCGCACCGGTGTCCGCGAGCGCGATCTGACACCGGTTGACGTTCCCAATCCTATTTTGGCGTAGAACTGTGGTAAGCCGTGTGTGAATAAAGGGGAATCGGATTAATAGAAAGAAGAGAGATTTGCATTCTAATAAACTAAAGCGTGTGCGTTTGTGTGTGTGTGTGTGTGTGTCTGTGTGTGTGAGAGAGAGAGAGGGCTTCTCGTGCCATTGTCGTTTTCGCTGCAGTGCAGGACGGACTGTCGGCGACACAAATGTTGGCTCGGAATGCTTGGGGTGAAAGCACTATGGTAGTGTAGTATCGATAAAAAGCTACGCGGAGCGCAAGTTCGTCTGCTCCTTGCACACGGGTTGCGGTGACGTCAGAACGACGCCGAGTTCTTATTGGCTTTGATTGAAAGAATAGTGTGTAGACCTCAACGCTAGACGCCTTGAGGTCCACACTATTTTTTTTTTCAATCAGCCAATAAGAGGTTGGCGTTGTGACGTCATCGCAACCACTGTGCAAGAAGCAGACGAACTTGCGCTCCGCATAGTTTTGTCGTTCAATATCCTTGGTAACGCATAGTCAAGACGGGTGATATATATATATCTTGCTGGTGCGACATATTGAACCTGAGGATTCAGCAGGGGACATGGATAGCACATCGGGGATTGTGCTCATTTTTGCGTGTCGGTCGGCTCCACTACACTCTTAAGAAATGCCTGCGAGTCCGCTTACCCGTAAAATACTCAAAGAGCCAATCTCTGCGATCTACGAAATCAGCTCAGCGAATGATGAGGCGGAACATACGTTTAGACCGAAACATTAAGTCTGCGCTGTGACATTACGCAATGCAAAGCGTCATGCTTGCATTGCGTAATGCCACAGCGGAGACTTAATTTTGAGGTCTAAACAGATGCTCCGTCTCATCATTCGCTGAGCTGATTTCGTAGGTCGCAGAGATTGGCTCTTCCAGGGCTTTGCGGGTAAGTAGACGCGCAGGCATTTCTTAGAGTGTATTGCCAGGCAGACCAAGTGTGAGGGCGCCCAATGAAGTTGTACTTGATTGAAAGTTCTGGTGCGACAATTATTTCGTGTTTAATTCGACAAAAATGGCATTTCAACGCGGTTTCCTGGTCTAGCGAGTCGCTGCAGTGCAACTCTCCAATAGAAAATTATTACAGCTTTACGTGCACGGACACTAAAATGCCTGAAAATAAAACAGCATTTCGCCGACTGCCGTCATTTCAACGATTGTGAAGCTAGGTTCGTTTTGGAGGTGACCACTGCAAGCTGCATTTCAATGGTACAGTTAATGCTGCTGCGGTGCAGCGAGCGATCCATCGTTATAAACAAGCAGACGTTCAGAATACATATTGTGTTACTACTTGGCCACCAGCCCGGGGTACGGTATTAATTGGCTCTTTTGTTCGGTGCACTTCAACTAAGCAGAGATCGCAGTATGCTTCACGCAATATGGTCTCTGCACGCAATGAGATGTTTCGTCCCTTGACCCCTCTCTTTCTCTTAGTTTCTTTAGCATAGCGGTACGGATACGTGCGGTAATTAACGACAGCGTCACAGCCGGAAAGGATGAAATTTCCGACGTAGTTCACAACTGTAGAAGGACGCGACAAGGCACGAGCTCATTGTTATTGATTGCTGATTTCATTGACAGTCGCTGATGAACTGCGATTTCAAGAGACGCAATGAAGAGCACACAAACAAATCCATAAGAAGGACACACTGGTTCTGATATACCAGGACGTGTACAAGTTGTGCATTTATACAAAAAAATTTTCGTTTCAGCATTAATAATCTGAGAGCTCAACCTGCCCCGCGTTAGCCAAAGGGATATCGTTGGCAATTTGAAGGGAGTGCATAAATCGGTGTCTTAACGTGTCACGCTAGGATTTACCACAGAGGTGCCTGAAGGAGGTACCTTGCGTGTCAAGATATCACTGGACAAACTTGCCCGAGTAAAAATAAGTTAAGAAATTGAGACCTTGAAACCCCTACCTATACGGCGTCCGTCCGCTAACGAATGGCGTCTGATTGACGCGGTGGTCAACGAGATTGCGGCGCTAACCGATAAGAAACGCCGAAGATCGAATCACGAAGCAAGAAGAGAGAACATACAGAGGCCACGCCCCGCACTCCTTAAACTGTCCATGACTATTAAGTGCCTGGTTTTACGAGCACGTTAGGAGAAATACACAATGCCTGAAATCGGGAGTAAGGGTTTGGCGCAACGGCGCGATTGCCCCGAAGGAGGGGTATATGATACAAAGGCAAAAGGGAAAACAATAGCAGGTTCGCGTTATTAGCGCTGCACACTCTAAAAAAAAAAAAGCCCGTGCGTTTTCTTTCCCGCAGAACACGCGGACAGCTAATCACTGCTGTTTGCGGAATCGGCTCGGCGAACGACATGCCGAAACATATGCTTAGACCAAAAAGCGAAGTCTCTGATGTAGCATTAAGCAATGCAAAACGTCAGGCTTGCATTACTTAATGCTACATCGCAGACTTCGCTTTTTGGTCTAAACATATGTTTCGGCATTGTCATTCGCTGAGCTGATTCTGCCAACAGCAGTGATTGGCTGTCCGCGTGTCCTGTGTAGTGTAGTACTTGTTAGTGTAGTACTTGTTAGTGCTCTTGTACCAGATTCAATGCAGGTGAAAAGCGCGGGAGACGTGCTATTCGTAAATGAAAACGGCCACAACATTGATCTACGAGAGGAGAGCAGACTACTACTATACGCTCAAACGTGACGTTGTGCCACTTCCCTTCTAAGCGGACATCGAACTGAAGTATCCGAGAAAGAAAACAAAAAAACGAAGAAAAGTGACAGACGCCTACTCTCTCCATTGACGTCGTGGCCGTGCACACGTACGGAAGGGCAAACCTGGGCATCCTCGGCCTACGCGTCGCCCACACGACCAGCCCATTCCGAAAGCAGTAATCCCCGATCGTAAAGACGATTCCACGCGAACCTTGAGCGGGCCTTCGCTGCTTTTCATTGATGGCTTCGGTTCGCAGTTGTAAAATAAAACCAGGCAAACATATATATCTAAAGACATTTGCTTACAGACAAGACAAGAACGTATCTTTTTGCTTGATAGGTCATCAACCGGAAAGAACCGCATGCATTTTGTGAAAAATTGGTGGGTGACCAGGTAACCGAAGTTGCTTCATGTGTTTCCGAGAGGTTTTCGCGAGCCACTAGAATTGGTGATAAGGAACTTGAATGAGGTCTACGTCGGTGACGAGAACGCGGTTCCAATTAGAAAAGCAAATACCACCTTGTGTGACCGCATGGTTTTGAAGTGAAGAGGAATGGTATAATATATAGCAATTAAAACGAGTGAAGGTCGGTTATGATCCCGACCATCCACGCATACCTAAAAGTCAAGCTCCTTGCTTTAGAAACAGTTTCTACTGCACACGGTTGTGCAGCGGGAGCATCTACAAAGGGGTATCTAAACCACTTTCTGCGATAGTCTATTTATGGTCATAACTCAATCTATGGAGTCGAAGCATCCTAAAAAGTACAAACATAACAATCATTCGTAACCGATTTCTCTATTAAAATCGGTATCAAAAGATCGATTACTTAGGATCTATCGTAGACACCCGAGGGCGCCGTCAAAATAGGAAGGCCAGGGCTCTGCCCTTCCTCTTACGCTTCCTCGTCCAAGGGCGCCACCTGGTGTCGATCTTTTGATACTGATTTTAATAAAGAAATCGGCCAAGCATGATTGTAATTTTTTTAAAATGTTGTTTCGAGTTAGTAGAATCAGTAATGACGATAAATAGACTATTGCAGAAAGTCTGTCAGAGCCCATTTAATATACCTTTTCCGAAATTCAGCGAGGCAACCTCGATAATTCTCATCGTCCGAGTGTAGGATATCTGTTCATGCTAGTGGCGGCTTCTTGGTGGCTGACAAAGAAAAAAGTTGAAGACAGACCTCGATGTGGATCCAGAGCAGTCAAGACGCAAGTCCGCTTTTTTGTTGTACTATGTCAACGCGATAAGACTTATAGCTTTTGCATACTACACGTTTTAGGGTGCATTGAATCCTTGTAGTTCTCGCCTTCGGCACGCGCCAGACAGATCATAAGAGCCAAGTACCGTTCCTTTCGTATACTCGCGTTTAATAAATCCATTGTCACACACTCGGCTCACAAGCCCCCTGATGAGATAAACTTTATCGAGAGTTTTACGCGGGTAATCGCCTCGCACAGAATAGTTGTTTTGTCTCCATCGAAACTGAAACGCACAGAGAAAAAGCTGCATGGCGAAAACCCCCGTCAGCTTTGTACGTCTGCCATTGACATATTAACCGCCTTTAGCATACGCAACGTTTGACTGATATTTTAGCGGGGGGATCGGTGGCCGAGTGGGCTAGCGCACACCAGCTCGGAGCACGTGGAGCGAAAGCTCGCGCTGCAGAACTCAGGGATCCTGGGTTCAATTCCATCCCTGCCCGTTTCGATCTGGATGAGCATCGTACCGGCGTGCGGTCGTGTATCACTACTGCGTGATGCACGTTAAAGACCCCAGGCTAGCGGTTGTACTGCACTGGCTAAATTGCTCATCTACAGCTGGGAGAGTCGTCGCCCGTCGAGGTAGACCAAGTTCTAGGCTGTATAAACATAAACACAACCCAATTTTTTTATATTTCAGTTACTTGATATCACTAAACTCCTGGAAGGGTCTATTCCCATCTAAGCGCTCACTGAAACGTGCTTAATTTAAGCACGAGAGCGCGGTTCACAATTTTCACGAAAGAAAATAAGCGCGCGTGCGCGCAAAGGCCAGGCACACGTGCGCTTATTCCCCACCAACCATGCAACCCGCGGTTTCAGGGGAGCAGCGGGGAATTTAACGAGCAGCGCAGTCATAAAAAAAGGCGTAAGCTCGCGAAGTGGCGTTTGTAGTTCCTAACAAGACAGCGGCCCAATAGAGGCACCGTGCGTGGAGGACAGCGGAGTTCCCAAATTGAGTCCCGTTTTTTCTACTCGGAGTGGCGTCCCCCCACCCCCGATGTGCTCCTCCTGCTCCTGCGAAGCGGGCTTTGTGCTCGTGCACCGGAGGTCTGCGGCGAAGCCCCCGAGCTGAGGAGGAAAGACCAGTGAAGTGCTCGAGGATAGACTCGCTCGAGGTTTTGTGCTTCGTTGTTGTTTATTTATTTCGGGGAAAACATGGGAGGGGGGCATAAAGAACAGGAAAGGCAGAAGGAACAATAAGAGCGAAGGAAGATGTTCTTACGAAGTTTCGCGGAAGAAATGTGATGGAGGCACTCGAACGCGTTTCCCCTTCGGGCCACGCGGCGCTCTCTAGGCACATTCTGGTTGTTGTTTGCATCACGCGCGCAGAGCTTGTGTTGTGTCTTCGAATACGCGTCACTCCCATGGAAATGACTATAGTCGCGAGAGGTTAAGAGTTCCACTTTAGCGGAGCGAACGCTGGAGATGAGGTCGCCTCATTTCCAGCGTTCGCTCCGCTAAAGGGGAAAGCGGTGGGTGGAGTTTCCCTGAAATTCTCGACCTGTCCCTAGAAAGTTTTCGTAGACCGTTTTTGCCGTCCCGCAACGCTCTCCGTAACTCACTGCGATACCCGGAAGCGTATATACATTTCGCGGGGAGCACAGAGCCGCGAGGGGGAAAAGAGAGAGAGAGAGGAGGAAAGGGGGAGAGAGGCCGCCGTTGATTGGCCCTTGTAGTCACATGGTACACCCGCCCGGCTGTTCCGGCCTCCACCGCCCGCAAGCCGCTCCCGACCGCGAGCAGACGCCACCGCCGCCGATGTTTTTGTCGCGTTACGGCACTGGCGCAGCACAGCGCGGTGCCGCTAGCTAGTTTGCGTTTCCGAGCTCATGCCGCTCGGGCCAACCTTTTCGAACGGCGCGTGTATCACTGGGGAGCTCGTTAACACAGCCCCCCGCCTGCGTTCACGCCGCTTCGCGGCGACAGTATCGGCTGCTAATTACAAAACTTAACCGGTACACGCCGCTTCGCGGCGTCCAGCCGGCAACCCAAGCCCCGCAGTCCCCGATCGCACTTCTGGAAACGTTTCGTCGACAACATTCGGTTGTTTTAGTGTTCATCGCGAAAAAGAAATGTCGTAAGTATCGTCAAATGCCTCGACAAAACAAAATGTTCGAGAAAAAAAGAATAAAAAAAGTAGGCCCACCGAGGATCGAACCCGCGTCCCATTGCGTAGAAAGCGGACACCTTAACCCCTATACTATGCCATCGTTTAGAAAACTGGTTCTGACTTTACCCATTATCAAACGCGGCATCGGCGTGGGCTGCGGGGGGTGACGCTGCAACAGCCGGGCGGGCGTACCACGTGACTACAAGGGCCAATCAACGGCGGCCTCTCTCCCCCTTTCTTCCTCTCTCTCTCTTTTTTCCCCCTCGCGGCTCTGTGCTCCCCGAGAAATGTATATACGCTACCCGGAACTCTCCAGTCAAGGCCATCGGCGCGCAGGCGCAGTAGCGGCTTCTTCGTTGCGGTGGTCTTAGCGGAGGGTGAAACACGGTCTACAAAAACTCCCTAATTATGCAACGCGTGAAATTCGCTTAAACAAAAAGGGGGGGGGGGGGTATGTTTATATAGCCGGAATGTTAGTCAGCCTCAATGGCGTTTGGTGTCCCAGGTGTAGATGAAAAATTTAGCCCGTGCATTACAACCGCTAGCCTGGGATCTTTAACGTACACCACGCAGTAGTGACACACGACCGCACGCCGGTTACGATGCTCATCCAGATCGAAACAGGCATGCAGGGGTGGGGATTGAACCCAGTAGAATTCGCTTTTTAGCCGCTATACTTCGTTTCAGCTTAAACCCAGACGCTGCCGATGTTACAAGCGCGAGCATGTGGCCCTGAAGAGCGCTTACACTGCACGAGCGCGCGTACTTGGAGGGACACTGAAAGCAGGGAGCTCGCTCTTGCTATAGCTTCTGCTACGCTCACACTTAGAGTGAAACGGAGTTTAGTTTTATGAATAAGCATCATTTCGTACATACACAGTGTATGTAGGAAATATCAATGCGCATTCAAGAAGTATGGTAAGCTGCTTTTCTTTGAGTCCTTTGTGCACAAAGGACTCAAAGAGAATCAGACTTCTTGAAATTGATAGCTTGGCTAGGTCAGCTGCATATCGCGCTGCGTACAGCAGCACCAAAGTGACGTCGTCGTCGCCGTAAAACTGATAATCAGTGTTGCCATCCCTCTCTAGCAGATAGTTTGGGTTTTGCCGTGGAGGCCCAAGACCAAACTTTGATCCATCATATCTACAAAACTACGCACAGTGTTGAGAAGAAAAAAAAAAGTATACCTTGCAATTCGGGGACACTGGCCTGAGCTGAAAACAGTCGTAGTCCCAAAATTGCAAAATATTAACCGGAGTTGCTTTCTAATTAATCAACCAGAATATGAACGTACTTCCACAAAGTCTCCTACGGGACACATGGATGAATGCATCTGGCCTACTGGTGCGCAACTTTCAGATTTGGTAATTCATAAATTACGCACACTGGTCAGACCACCCAGTACAGTTCAAGAGCCGAAGACCTCGAGCGTGATCCCAAGGATTTCGATGGTACATCGAGCAGCGCATATAATCAGTGATCGGTCGCACAGACCACTATTTCAAATCTCTCGGTGATTTATAGTTCAGTCGACGACCTAAAACTGAATACAGATGACACCGTCCATTTCTCGATGCACAAGTCTGTAGAGCCGGCTGAGCTTAGCGGAATTGCCATCGCGGACTGAGCAGGACTCTGCAGGAGACAGCGGTGCACTTACCGTTGTACCATTGCTGGAGGCTGACGTCGTCCCTGTGTGACGTCATACTGGAGCCGGCTCAGAGGGAGAGGGGGAGGCCATGCCGGGGCGCCCGGGGTCCACACCTAGAGCCGGAACGCAGGCAAGCATGCGGACAGGTTAGTCGACTGCACAGGCGCGTGCACCAACGGTTATTTGGTGCACTGCAGACACACACACACACACACACACACAGATGACACACCCCGAACGGCGCAGCAGCGAGATATTCGTAGCTGGGACAACCATACACCTGTTTTGCAGCTGCGACCCCCCCCCCCCCAAAAAAAAAAAAAGAAAAAAAAAAGAAAAAAAGAAAATAATCAAATCCTTGCGTGTACGCCGGAAAAGCGGCCAAAAAACTCGAGGCTGGTTATTGAAACGGGCGCATGGGATGGAGCAGGGAATATATATGTACGTACACAGGCTTTTGTGCGAAGCGTCACAAAATAATTGAGGATAGCTAAGTGTCGTCAAAGCTGGGTGTATTTTTTTCCTTGCTTGACATTTGTTTTGTTTTTATTTCACAGACAACTAAACCATACTTTAGGTACAAATGGGGACGCTTTAACAATGACGCTCGGAGATCTGTAGACAACACTGAATATTTGTGTCAAATTTTATCGTAATACAACTGTAAACTTACCTTGATCCAGAAAAAAAAAAATGATACAGTAAACAAATGATAATCTAGATAACACGCGATAAGCAGAAAAAATGCAAATCAGCTTCCGTTCCATCTTTTCTGATCCCCAAACGTAGCTTGTAGACAAGCAAAATAGGTTCCGAAACAACGCAGTTTGCTTTTATAACTGGTCTCGTCTAAGACAATGGTATGGTGAGCTATATGAAAGGTATGGGTGAAACGAGAACTTAAAATTGCGTCTCTTTGTGTGTATTATGTATTGCTCGCTCGAATTCCAGTCTGCGGAGGATATAATCGGCACAGACCGCCACCACGACTTCTCTGCGTACTGCGCTAAAACGAAGAAGACGAGTAAGACGTTTCGAGGATTCGTGACGAACCAGCCAGACGAACATTATAAGAAAGAGATAAGCAGTTGATGGAGCGGCGCTAGCTGAGCCCGTAATCCTGAAGGACGATATGCGAACACGAAGGATAAGGAATAATGACTATGCAAAGGCACGAGCGGTTTTTTGTTTCTTTACCACGGAGACCTCGTTATCGTTTTGGCTTTTGGTCTGTAAAACTGGTTAGGTCGATAACCGGACATGCTTCGGGAGTCTGCGACACGGTCTGTTTCGACAGCGGGGATCGCGCACAGAACATGCATGCATGGGAGATGCAGACCAACAAATAACGAGAAAAAAAAAAGTTAAACGAGCAAGCGAAAGAAAAAAAAAGTAGAACACAAGGCAAGCAGTTCGCGAAAGAGGAAGGTATCCACGAATTTCGACTACGGGCCGCTGATAAAGGCGACGCCGCGGTGGCGTAAACCGTTCCACTTTTAGGAGCGTATTTTGCTTGGCGATAGTTGGTAGAGAAAAACGTGATAGGGTTTACCGAGACCCGCAGCTGTAAAAAAAAAAAAAAAAAAGAAAAAAAAAAAACGAAACGACACGCGAGGCATATGAAACGGGGAGAAAAACACGAATGAGAAAGTTTTCGAGATCGAGCGCCGAGAGTCCAGAACATAAAGATAGACGCGTCGTTGCAGCATCGACGGTCTCTTGGCGGAAAGGAGGGGAAGAGAGACGAGGGAGATATGAGATGCTAGACGAACCATCGTCACCTTGCATCGAACCGCAGCGGATGCTAAGAGCCATCCTAGCTGGGGACGTGCCACGTAAGTATACGCGTCCCGCTTGTCGTTGCACTTCTCCCGAAGGTCATGTGGCACAGAATTGGCTTCGACGGCTCGTATACTCGCTGCGGCACATCGTAAGGTGAAACAGATATGTAAATATAGGTCGTTGGCTCGAGGCAATGATGATAGGTACACACTTAGCAAAAACATATACAGCGCTAAAGGTTCGCACTTTTAACTAGACCTAAAAGAAACGAGTTTTCCGTCGTTTAGAGCTTCATTGTATTTTGTTCCTGTGAAAAGAATCTCAAATTCTCAAGTTACGCAGATATCGAAACCTCGATGTATATATAGCGTACACTCCGCTTTCTGTGCAATTACGAAACAGCAATCACTAAGAAAATAGATATGAGTACTGTCAGTTTTAAAGGTCGTTTACTGTAATACTCCCCAAAGACGCCATTCCCTCGCTCCTTGGAGTAAGGGTACAAGTATCCAATATTTCTCAATACAAATAGCGAACAGCAAGACGACACGCGAGACGGTAAAAGTTTACCTGCAGCCCCCTTCCCCCACCCCCCTTCCCTCCCTCCCCCTCCCTCCCCCTCCCCCAAGAAGAAAACAGCGTACACAGCAAAATGAAACCACGCGCACGCATACTCGTCCCATCGACGTGTAAGCATTCTTTTCTGCAATGTTATCGTCTATGAGAGCGCCAAATTCACGGCGCTGTTGCCTCTGTACGCCAAGAGTTCCTGTATTAGCGGCGAGAAGTTTTGGTGGCGCCCTCCTGTGTTTCCCCTTTGTGACGTCATTACCTTGCAAACAACAAGTTCGATGGTGTTTGTTAGTAGCATGGTGGAAGCTTGAAATCATTGCGCTTTCAAAGAAACACTGCCAACACCGTCAAAATTAAAGTTCTTTCATTCCTCTTATTTCCGTCGATGATAAATCCCCTTTCCGACGTCATAGTCAGCGTTCGGCCAATCGTGAAAGGCCGACCATAGCGACGCTTTCGGTCGCGCATGGGGCTAATAGGCTCCCTACGGGAGCCAGAGTTGCGCGTTCATGCACGGCATGTGGATTCAGCTCCTCACGTGACTGAATTCGGCGAATAGCAGCGCCGCGCGTTCGAGGCGCGCGGCGTGCTCAAAAGCCGGGGAACGTACGCCGGGGCGCGTGCAACGTCTACTTTGCTGCACGACACTTGATACGGCTCCTCACGTGATCGGATCTCGGCGAATAGCGGCGAGGGCGGCACGCGGCACGTGGAATCAAACGCGCAACTCTGGCTCCCGTAGGGAGCCTATACAGGAACTCTACGTACGCCGATCCACTTCTACTCAGTAAAGTGTAAATACTAGCAGTGCTTAGTGTAGTTGAATCGCCCCAACGTCAGTGCTCGTGTGCGGAGAGCTCGCCTCGACGCACGTTGTGGTTATAGCAGCACTTTGCCTGACGGCCGCCCTCCAGCCGCCGACAAGTTCATTAGTCATTCAGGGCTGCTCGAGCCCCTGTCAGTGGCGACACGGACCGAGGCACCGGGCACCGTTCGCCACGTGTGGGGATACCCGAAACGAGCCGGGAGGAAAGGAGAGCACACAAAGCAGTCAGCCAGACGAAAGCGTGCATGCCATCGCCGGTCGATCGCTTTTGCTCGGTGCGGCCCCTCCCCCTTTACAGAGGTTAAAAAGAAGGCTATCAAAAAGGAAAACGAAGCGACAGTATGCACCCGAGTTACTACAAACAATTTCTCTGTAGCTTGACAAACATCCATTCACAAGTACAAAATACACAGTGAGCAATCTGGAGGGGCTACCTTATTCCCGGAAAGCACTCGAGGAGAATCAATCGGTCTAATCTACGGGAGGGGGGCCCATACTCAGTAGAGAGTTTTAGTAGATCGTGTTTTCATGCCACGATAATCGTAGCGGGAGCTCGCGCTGCCACTTCGATGCATGCTCTGAAGCGCGCGCTCGTAGCGGTAGCGGGCCTTTGAAAACGATCTACTAAAACTCCCCACAACGCAGACCATACATTGGGGGCATCTGCCGCGCGCCCCTCCGTACATTGCGGAGTTTGGCCCTTTCAATTGCTTTGCGGGAAAGTAAACGCACATCTGGGTTTGAACGCATCGCGTTCCGTAGCGGCAAGCGAACACGTTCCGTTGCGAAGAGCACTCGCGCCAAGCTTGTACACACAGCTGCGTCGACACGTAATCAACCAAAGAGCCAATAAGAACGCGCTATCGTCATTAGCGGCTCACCAATAGTAAGCGAAATTCACGGCAACAAGGCGGCGCCCAGCGACAGAATCGAAGTGTTCGATCTTGGGACAATCCCGCTGGCTTTGTCGACATTTTGTCGAGCTTGAAGCACCGCAGCCCCGGCTAAAACAGTACCCACCGCTCCCCAAAACGAAAAAGCAAGTCCTGCAAGCGGAGAACCGGATGATCCTCGCCGAGTGGCGCGAGCGAACACGTGACCCGGAATCTCTCCCTTCTCGGCTTCTGATTGGTCGAACACACCGCAACGCTTCGGAAAGTTGAGCGAGTCTCTACTCGCTTATGTCGCGCTACCGAACGTTACGGGAAGGCGCGCGTCGCACCGCAAGCGACCGCTCCTGGACGCAAGGACGCCGCAACACACTGAAACGCGTTCAAACGCGAATGTGCTTATGGGCCTTTAGACTTTCAAGGCGGCCCGTTATAGAGGGCACAACAATTCATCGCGTAAACTGTGCAACAAACGAAAAAAAAAAAAAAAAGAAGTTTTTTGAGGATGACGAAAAGCTAAAATCCAGGAGACAGAAGTATGAAACCGAAGCAAATAACGAACGATATACGAAACAGTCACATGTCACCGAAGGGCTTCCGTGCAGCGGGGTCGAGAAAACGGCCATATAGTGTAACCGACAGCTTAAGAAACGGAAGGCGTGGTTCACGCTTCTGCAGCTTTGTGATTGGCTCCTCGCAGTCGAAAGCGTTCGACTGCGAGAGCCAAACGCTGGACGCCGGTTCCTCATCCTAACGCTTTGTACGAGTGCAGTGGAGGCAAAGACAGCAAGCGTTAGGCCTACCCACTAATCATTCGAACCAGAGCTCGGCGTTCTGATGTCCCCTCTCGTCTCCTCCTCTCCCTCAGTTGCTCGGCGCATTAACATCAACGTGATCGCAGCCGCGATGCAATGTATGACCAGGCCATCGAAGGAAGGATGCGAGTATACGTACGTAAGCGCATAGACAGTATAACTTGCCACGCGGGACCACGTATAGAAGACACGCCGCACACACGGGTATTATTTGGGCCCCGAGACTGCAGTGCCGCCAATCGGCGGGAGAATAAGGAAATTGCGATTAGCTCTCATTAGGCAGTTCCGGCGAAGAATAGGGAAAGAAAGCGAATTAGTCTGGCGATTACGGCCATCGCTGGGGAAATTCTGGGTTAACAGCACCGGTGTGGAGCAAACTCGATCGACCCGCGGCCGGGGCGGCGTCCCCGTTCCGAGACAGCTCGAGCTGAGCGGACTCGCGAACAAACGATTCTCGGCGAACACGCTGTTTCTACTTCTGTCGAGTCCAGGGCAGTTGTCGAGGGGCAGCTTGCAGACAGACGGGACAGGCAAACAAGGCGCACCGGAGAGAACCAATTAAGTTCACGGATCATGTTCTCGTCCCGTCGATTGCCCGACACCTCCGTACTAAGGTAGCGACGATTGAAACAATTTGAATACACCGACGAGAGGTCGTTTGAAGCTTCGACGTGTTTGTTTTAAAACCTAAAAAAATGCGGGAGGGTTACGGCGTATGACATTATTATATTTACAAAAAAATCTCTTATTTTGTAGCACGTTTCGGCCAGAAAGTGGTCTCGACTCGTACTAAGGTGTACCGACGTGAACGGTGCGCCTGTTCTTGGATAGTGAAGAGTGAGAAAGGATTAGCGACGTCATAAGCCAAGGCTGAGCGTGCAGATCTGCATGAAGACTAAAAAATAAGTCGGAATGTACTTTCCCCAGTACATTTTTTTCTTTGTTATTTTATTTGACAAATTTAGTTTAATTCAAGCAATGCTAGGTTGGTTTCATTTGAAATCGAACACGCGTGCCGAGGTGAGTATTTTTATTTGCATAAACATATATATTTTATAACTCTATTTCTACAACGAACAAGATCACTTTTCAAAGATTTATTTTTAGAAAAAAATATTTTTTTTTTCGCAATCCTCTTGAGGTAGAGCAAAGTGAAATGCGCATTTAGGCTGCTTGCTTTTTGTACCCAGTTCTGCCGGTTGATATAAATTAAAAAAAAAAAATTAAAACAGTAATTTTTCTTGAAAATGTATGACGCATATGGCCTTTCTTTTTTTTTTACTTTTAACTAAATTGATTTAAAATATTTCGTGCCATAAAAAAAAAAAAAGCCAAACATCCCGCCTTTGACGTTTTGGTGGCCTATTTGACGCCTTGTATCTTAAGATTGATCGTACATGTTTTACTTATTAATTACTTTTGCTTACCAAATACTAACTCGACAGGCCTGTTCGATTTCAAATGAAACCACCGAGTATACAAAACCAGACATTGACAGTAATGGTCTGTGCCATTTCTTTTCGACTTTACTTCTTAGGCGAGGGAACGAGTATATGTCCAGAATCGCAATTTCTGCTCAGCGCTAAAAAAAGCAACAACAACAACAGCGATCATCTGAGTTGAGAAGAGTTTTCGCGTCGGTAGGCAGATAAAGGCGTCATCAAGTGAACATTGGCCACCCACGGAGGAAGCCCGCCATCGCGGCACATGCATCGCCGAGCACGCACATGCGGGCACACACACACACACGCACATACCCACTGCGTAAATGCGGATGCACAACAACACTCAAAACGCCGCGGCAACACACAGTGCTTGCGCGAGCAGTTTTGACTCTTCAACAACCATTATCGCGCCAGCGTAGCTTTCGTACGCGCGAAAAACAAAAACAAAAAAAAAAATACAAGGCGCGCACATAGACGCGCGAGCGAGCGACGAAATAAAACAGAGGCTGTCAGAATCCCATGTAAATGTATTCGCGAAGCTTAAGAAAGAAACTTCGCAAAAAGTAGGATGCGGATTTCCATTCATAAATATTCCTCCCATTTGGGGGATAACAAATATGTTTCCAAGTTTTAAGAAGGACGCGAAAAGGAGAAAACGCAAAACGCTAAGACGGCCCAAAATCAAACAGTTTCGAGCGGCGTGCGAAATTTTCGCGGCCGTTAATGTATTCGCGGAATAGGACGACATCCTCCCGTGGCTTGAGCGTCTCTACCGTAGCCCCGTGTATAGTGAGCACACGCGTGCAGTCGAGCGCAATGGGCTGCGCGAGCGCTTTGACTCTACGCAACGGTGGCATACTAAATGTTTTTACACCTTTTACTTTTTTCTTTTTTGTCATCAATGTTTAGGGATTTATTTCTACCGAACTTTGTTCGTTTATTTGCCTATCTTAATCGGTACCCTCGCTGCTTTTAAATCAGATCGGACTTGGCGAAACCAATTTGTGCACGGGACGAGGGAGGCTGGAGCTGCCGTCGCGCGAGGAGGCCATTAAGGAGTTTTCGTGGATCGTTTTCCCACCTCCGCTACGCACTCCGGAACGAAGACGCCGCTCCCTACTGCACATGCGCGGCGCTAGCCTTGCCTGCAGTGTCATGGATCTCGTAGCGAGTTGAGGAGAACGTTGCGGGACAGCGGAAACGATCTATGAAAACTCCCTACTGACGATGGGAGCGCTCTAGCGCAAAGTGAAGACCCGGCACGCCACTGTACCATGGCCTCCGAGCACTGTACCTTCCCCTCGCTGCCTCACTGCCATGTCACCAGACTTGGCAGCACCATTGGTCAGCCATGGTGACCGATGGACCTCACTGTCTCCTCTTCCATATCTTCTTCGCCCATCCTCTTCTCTCGCGTATCTTCTTCCATCTTATCTGATATGATCCATCCCCGTTTTTAATAATAATAATAATAAAACTATTGGAGAAGATAATTGGAAAGTGTCCAAACCGGGGGGGGGGGGGGGGGGGGAGGGTCCAAGAAGACAATTTGCAACCTATGCGACAGCAACTGAAAGCCCTGTAAAGCAATGTCAGTTGACTGCATTTAAAAATAGTGCTTTCGTATAGATGGACGCGCAAAGTTTATGGTAAGATCGAATTTTGCTTTCAGCCAAGTGGATCCATCTCCACAGGGCATCAGAGAAGACCACGACAGATTGAAGCCATAATTTCTTTCCTCACAAGAGAGTGATATACGGGAAGGGTCCCATAAAGCCGGGGTAACACCGCTTATACATCGTACAAAAGACAGTCTGCATACAGATTCTAACGCGAGGCACCGCGAGATCCCTGCTTCGAATGCCGCATGGCAATGAGCTCAAGGAGGAAACTTGGCAGGCGGCCTTCGAACCACGGGTATTGCGGTGACTCGAGTTTGCAGACTGTGTTTTGTATGATGTATCAGCAGTGCGACCCGAAGGGATCAGACCAACTTTCTCGTGGAGTGCTGGTTGCAACCTGGGCTGGAGTACATCCGGCACGGGACGGTGCTTATCGGACGTGAGGTATTTTGCAAGAATACCACAATTTGCAGGGTTGAAACTGGAGCGGGAGCTCTTCAAATTTACAACGAAGCAGCAAATATGGTTATACTTATTAATAGTTATACTAAGTTATAGTTATAGCCAGCTATACTCAGACTTACTATTTCAATTTTTTAATTTTTTTTTTAAATTTTATTTGTGAGGTATTTGATCTCCCAAATCCGCAGCACACGAAGAGAAATTTAACTTCCACACTCGACTCCTCTTGTTGGCCTTTCATGACTTATTACCGATTCCGAGAGTGGTAGAGTTTACACTATGCGCAAGGTTCAGCAGCGCGTCTGTCTTGTTTGCATTTATTTATCTAGAAAGAATCAATCCTAGAACAATTCTATCGCATTTGTTCGACTGAGAGCCACGTTGTTTGTTTTGCGGATTTGTTTCCGCAGAGGGGGCAGAGATAAAGGCACAATACCTGACATAGCCTCTGCCCCCCCCCCCCCCCCCCCCCCCTCGTACAGTTCAACATAGGAGCAACAAAAGTTTCAACCAAACCAATAAAATAACCACTGTAACGAAATAAAACACGCTATGAACAGAGAACATAAATGATGGTGTCAGGAATAAGCACGAAATGAAACGTATACAAAACAGGTCAAACAATTATTTGAAAATAAAAACATCTGCACACCGTTGATGCGCAAGTGACAAAATTTGCGAAAGGTCAGACAGATACTGTTATGAAAATGCTTGAATACTGTAGGGCAAAAAATCAACGTTACACCTAAAAAAAGGTTTTTTATGAAACAAGTTTGTGGGTCGGCTTTTCCGCGGAGCTCCGGAATAGCGAATCACCACGATCGGCAGAAAAATAGCAGCGATTCACGAAACAGAGATGACGTCTGTACGCGAAAATGCTATTCCGCTCAGAAGGCCTTTTGAAAGAGAATCGTGTTCTCGACTTCGTATACGTTTGATTATTTTTTTTTTTTTTTTATGCAAAAAGCTACGATTGGCTGTATGTGTGCTCTACGGGAAAATAGATGCAAGGGCCTTGTTCATAAGAGGTGCGGCGATTAATCGAGCAAATACTGTAGCTCGAAGTGCAGGAGTGAAGCACGAATAAAACGACATGTCACATAAGCACTACTTAGCTTAAAGGACAAGTCCGCTTCATTCTTGTTTATGAAAAAGAAGAAAACAACAATGCAGTCCTCTTCAGTATAACATAGGAAAACCACACGTCAACTTTTACGTCCTAGTTCTGTCTAAATGTCTCTTAAACGGTCCGGCAAACTTTGCAACGCGCCAAGTTGCCGAAATCGGCTGACTCAAGCGGGTGAATTGAGGCGCAGTCAAGGCCACGGCGTTGGCGCAGCCAGCATTGAGAAAAACGTCATCACCTTTGCCCCGTTTTGTTAGTTTTTACTACTCCGGGCAAGCGTAACGGATGACGTCAGCAACGTTTCCTCTCTGCGCTCAGCAGTGTCCGCGTGACTGGCGTGTCCCGCCTGCGCAGCGCGCTTCTTATGAGCCGTCCGGCCGTCCCTCTATTGCCGCCGTCTCCCACGTCAGAACCGCCGTCGTCGTCTCACCGTTAGTGATTATTAGGGAGTTTTCGTAGATCATTCTCGACGTCCCGCAAAGCTCTCCGCAACCCGCTACGGTACCCGGAACTCTACAGTCAAGGCCATCGGCGCGCAAGCGCAGTAGAGGTTTCTTCGTTGCGGAGGTCTCAGCGGAGGGGGAAACAAGGTCTACGAAAACTCCCAATTGACTCTCGGAGTTTCGTTCACACTACGTGCGCAGACCGATGCCGCAGTTGTGTAGACGTCATAGAATGTCGTAGACACCTAAACGCGGTGAAGAGTGCGGTGCAGACCACACTTGCGCCTGGCACACGCCCACCCCAACCCCGCTCGTCGTTGCGTAGAGGATCACGTGACATCTCGTACCACGTGATAGCCATGTTCTTGGCGGCCCGAGGCCAATGTTGCCAGACGGAGCCGAAGTTTCGGGTTCGATTTCTGCTCATGTTTAATGTAAGATACATCCTATTTTTCGCGAAGCCAATGACGTAATGCCTTTCATTAGTGCTTTTTAATGCGAAATCACTCACTATCCCGAAAAATACAGGACGTGGCTCATCCCGCTTCTTGCTTTGTGATTGGTACTTGGGCGTTCTAATCGGCCAATGCCGTTACCTCATTGGCTACGAAGGGAAATATGATGCTCAGACAGGCCCCGCCCTTCCGTCAGCGACTACAGAGATGCATGTCTCTGCACCGGAAACTTGCTTATTACAAGTGACGAGACATGTTACGATCACAAAAATTCACCTGCCCCCCCCCCCCCCCCCCCGCCCCCCCCCCCGGCCAAAAAAAAAAAAGGCAGTTGCTAAAATAATCAAACAAGAAAAAAAAAATAACTACGCATGGTTGACCTCTTGAAGTAAATAAAGTAACGAGAAAGCCCGAGGGCTCGGAGGTAGGCCAAAAATCAAAGCCAGTCGTGATTCCAGGCGCGATACGAAGAGTCTATGAAACTGCGACAGTACACTAAGACTATAAATAATATTAACGGGACGAGACTACTATGAGACGGTGTTTGCGGGACAATATATGTGTTCGTGCATCCGGAGTGCGGAGTATAAAAAATTGCCGAAGCCGTCGAATTCGACGCAAAAGTGTGACACTAAACGAAAGGACATCGGGATAAAAATACGTGTCCAGTTTTTTTTTCTTTTTCTTATGCAGCCACACGCATACAATTTGGTGCTATTAGTGGCAACGGCGACGTCGCGGTGTGCTCCGGTTGGCTGTAAGCGTTCTTTTCCTTTTTATATATGTCTATATATTGCGGTTGTTGTTTTTGCCGCCTCGGGACGTTCCGAATAATAACGTCGCCATAAAAACCGGAAACTTCTACGCGCCTTCCACGTGGTAATTGCGAACATTTTCTCGAGTCTTTAAAAAAACAAGCGATGAACACACTTGACAATCTTCCCGCCTTTCACGTGCCTCAATCGAAGGAGAGCCTTCGTAAAAGTTGGCTCTGTAAAGCCGGCAGTCCCGCTGCTCGTGCTTCGTACAAAGAACACGGTCTGCACACCTGACGAAAGAATGATCTGCGGACACGTCTCAGCCGTCTTCGAAGCCCGTGTGCTTCCTACATGCTTCCAACATGCTGCAGACAGTTTCTTTCATAACCAAAGTGTCAAAAGAGTCGTACGAGAAGGAAACACGCCTAAACCCAAAGTGTCGGGAGAGTCAAATTAGGAAAAAAGAAACGCGCCCCAGACAGTGACAGAGAACTCTCTCTTGTCTGACGTATACCGGCAGTGTAAATGAGTGCAGCGTAAAAGTCATTAAAACACGCGCTCCCTAAAACTGGCATTGGCAGCTCATCACCGCGAGTCTCTTGCAACCTCTTTCCGGAAGGCGGCCGGTCGTTCATCCCCGCCGTCGGTGACTAATCGAAACGGACTCCTTACAAGTTGCGCCACTCGACGCTCCGACGGTCTCCCCAAAGGGGCCCACCGAAGCCGATGGCGGTAGTTATCTCGCGCGCACCACCGAGCAACCGCCGGAAGACGAGCATCGCGCCCACGTCGGTTCACTTCTCGCCTCCCGGCATCTAAGAGTCCGCACGTCGCCGTCGACCCACACGACGATGCACTCTGTATCGCTGGTACGCGATGGACCGCAGCGGACCCCATGGGAACCACCGGAGGCCAATCCACAACTCGGAGTGTTGTCACGCCTGACGGTTGGGCGACGCGCGGAGGGTGACGTCACGTGACACTAGTACAGCGCTGGATTGGCCACCGCTACCCGTAGCGTCTATCTTCGTGGTACACATCGCATAAAGGCGAATCTGGGAGTGTATACCGCGTCGCTCCACTCTCGATCGTCCTCCCGCAAACGACCGCCGATAAGAAGCACATCGGGCGTTACCTTCGAAAGGCATTACAGAGGGGCATTCGCTCTCGGACTCGTCGGTGCGAACAGGGACTCGTTCGGCGCAGCAGCGTGTTTGCGCCGTTCTTCAAACACGCGCGCAGTCCCCTACTCGGGTGGAGGGAGGAGGAAGCGGCGCAGAGCGCTCCGCCGACGGAGCTCTACGCGGAGCGCGAGCCTGCTGCGACACGGGCGGGTGCGCCCCTGTTGACACGGGACCTCGGCGGCTGCCTTCGACGACGACCGTGTTCTTTAGCGTCGTCGTGCGCGTGTCACGACCCGGATGGACAAACAGACGCACGCTGTGCGCGATGTTGCATCAACGAGGGCGGCAAGAGGTGCCCCGCGAGGACGTGGGGGAGGTCGTACCTCGGTGTGGCCTATGTAGTTTTGAAATTACGCTCTCGTCGAGGAAGAAGAGACACGTAGGGCTGCAGCGCACTCGTTTTGAGAAATGGAAAGGCGCTATCTGTCCCCGGGCGAGTTTACGCGCCGCCGCGAGGGAAGGTGACGACGGTCGTAGGGCACGTTGCGTCCCTCGCTCGGAATTGAAGTCGTTTTGCTTATGTGGAACGCGGCACCGTCGAGAAAATCGGCCTCGGGCCAATTTCAGCAGACAGCCATGCGCGCTTTTCTGTATGCGTTGAGGTTTTCTCCCTGTACACGCAAGATTAGATTGTAACCAGTGGCGTAGCCAGGAATTTTTTTTCGGGTTGGAAGGGGGGTGGGGGGGGCGTTGAGGTGGCCTGGAATGTCTATGACTTCGGGGCGGAGAGGGGGAGGGGATTGTCAAAATGCATGTGTATATTACAGGGTCGGCTGGATTTCGGGGCAGGGGGGGGGGGGGAAAAAGAAAGGGGGGGGGGGAGCTGAAGCCGCATAAGCCCCCTACCTGGCCAACCTGACTACGCCCCTGATTGTAACATCCGTAATGAGATTGGCCCGATATGTTAAATAAAAGCGGCAACCCAGGCGAATGGCACCTAGGTGGAACCGTCTTCCTCCGTAACTTGTTTACGAAGCGTTAAAAGAACTATTAAGGCTGATTCACACACTTGCGTCGAGTCGGACGCAGTGCTAAGGTTGCTATGACAACAGCTGCGTAGGCTCCAACAAAACGGGGTAAAAACCGGTTTTGTTGGAGCCAACGCCGCTGTTGCCATGGCAACCCTCGCCTTCAGTCGGACTCAAATACGCAAGTGTGTGAATTGTCCTTTATTGAAAGGTTGCAAATACGGGATCTGGAGCAACCCATTGCAGGCCCTCTATAGTAGCACCGAATGGCGAGCATGTCCCAATGTGTTCAACCTGAAGGTTCTCAGTGATGGAAGCGGCATTTGACCTTTTGTAGCAGGCTTCGTAGCAGGAAAAATGTTGGCTCGGAGCAGCCAATGACTCTTTTGGAACAAATCCCAACATAAGCTGGCACATCACACGAAGAATAAACGATGTTTGCATCGTTGAATAAATTATTCTTGATAATAATTGTGGGTTCACATTTGCTATCGAAGAATACTATTGATTACCTTTTGCAGTTACAGTACGTATTATTGATCATAAAAAAAAGTACAAGACACACAACTTTCTTTTTAGAAATAAGGCTCAGGTCTAAATTGGTCCCGTTTACAGTAGAGATGAAAAAGAAATTGGTCGAAAAATGAATCGTAGCAAGACACTTCTGCGAGATAAAGCGTCTCTCCCCCTTTTACACTCATGGTTTACGTAGCCTGTCAATATCACTTATGCATAATTACGAAAAAATTAACATATCTTGTGTCGACGAATGAAAAATACGTTCCACCACGTTTTATGAACCTGCCTAACTCAAGCATTTAATATCAAAAGCTGCAAAAAACCACCGCCCCGAATTATTAAAAACAAATAGTGTTGAAATTTAACAGTGACAGTCCTAGTTCTGCCAAACTCAAGCATCTAATATCAGAAAATGCAAAAACCACCGCCCCCCCCCCCCCCCCCAAAAAAAAACAACACAACAACAAACACCAACCAAAACAACAAACACACAAAAAAACAAGAACAAATAGAGTTAATATATTTTCTAAGTAGAAGGACCAAAAATATTTTGTCTGTTTTATGCGTATACTACTACAATAAGAGTACACGATAAAAGATATTATCTCGAACAACCTCAAATTGTAAAGTTCGCTGATAAGACTACTTAATTTTCGGAGTTTTAATCATAATGGTCTTTCGCGTGGTATTATGAGATATGGACAATATAGGTGTATATGGCCCAACGAGGTAGAGGGCTCTAGAGCGATAAAGTTGTATGCCGTTCACCAGGCAAAAGTGACGCCCCCCCCCCTCTCTGGCTACCGCCATGTTGTATTTCCGGAAAGGGTCTATTGGGGGTCACTTTCAGCTGCCAGTTTACCGCTCTAAGCCTCGCTGATATGGCCTCTCTCCGTGGGGTAGCGGCATTGTAGCCACAGAGCCGTATATTAAGAGAGTTTGGACAATAGGCGGAGCAAAGGCCGCCGCCAGCGCCGAATATTCCCCCCACGCTTAGAGCGTAAACTAAATTTGTGACACAGCGTCGACCAATCAGGAGACCTCTACTCCATCTCACAAATGTTGAAAGTGAAGACAAAGGCACAGGCGCGTGAGCCTAGCTCAGCGAAACACTATTGTTTGTACGAGACCTCGTGCATAGGAGGCACTTTCAAAGCCACGAGCTCGTGCCCATGCCTTTGTCTGCACTGTTAGAACAGCGTCCTGAGACTGGCTGAAAGAAAGCAGTGCAAAGGGTGGGGTGCGCGAGCGTCTTGAGACGCGGAGTTCCACTCGGCACGGCTCAAATTATACTTCGTTTCACTTTACCTGCGAGCGAAGCCAAAGCTAGAAGCGCGAGACCAGCGCTTTTTGCATTTCTCCCCAGCTCGCGCGCTCGAGCAAAGCCTGAACGCACGGAGCTTCCGTGCTCGCGCTTCCAGTTTTGCCTTCGCTCGCACATAAGGTGAAACGAAGTATAGTCGTGGCACAAATTTAGAGCACGCGACCACCACTAGGGGCTGTTTCGCGGCCTGTGGTTGGCCCGAGATGCTCGCCTATTCAAACCAATGTATGGCCAAACTCTCTCAATAAACGGCTCTGTGTAGCCAGAGTTGGGTCAGAGACAGAGGCCCTTTCTATCGAGTTGTGCGCGAGAACTACTCTGACTACTAATTAAACCATATGTCAAAGTTTTCTTTGTTTGTTTGTTTTCTATTTTTCTTTGGCACTGATTTTTAAAACTAGTGGTTGACCCACAATCGATACCGAAGAAGATCAACCTGTAAAGCCGGGGTCAGACTGTTCGTACATCATACAAAAGACAGTCTGCAAACACGAGTCACCGGAATATCCCTGGTTCGAAAGCCGCGTGCCCAAGCGTTGCTTTGAACTTACTGTCACGCGGCATTCGAAGCACGGATCTCGCAGTGACTCGTGTTCGTTTCTGTATGCAGACTGTATAATGTATAAGCAGTGTGACCTCGGCTTAATAGGAATTTTTATCAAACCGTTACCGTGTTCCGCGTACCACACTCCTGGAGCCTTTCAAGCATGCTTTTAAGCGCGCGCTCCGGTTCCGGTAGTGCGGTAAGCGGTAACGGTTTGCTAGAAGTACCTAATGGTACTGAGCATAATTTCCGAGCATATATCGCTAACCCATGGGTGCTCCCCCGCGTTAACTGCTCCTAGCACACCGATGCGAAGCGGTGAAGCTAGACTCAAGCGCTCCTGTGCGCGTCTCTCCGAGGCGATAGTGCCACGGCCGGAGGCACATGGCTCAAACGATAAAAAAGTGATATCATCGGGAGTCTGTAACCGTGGTTCTGTCTTCTCACAGCAATCGCCATACCGACATTTTTTTTTTTTTTTTTAGAGCGCAGCTTTTATGCGCATGTTTTCAGGTTGAGCGGCGTCGGCATCGGTCTAGCCCCGCGTTGCATTATAGGATGTGCTTCATACTAACGTCACACGTGACGTCACGTGCGACGTTGTTCGCTTAATTTGGCGGGAAATTTTCCGTTACATTTAGCGGGGAAATTTTTTTGCTAAATTTAGCGGGGAATGTTTTTCCGTTAAGTTTAGCCGGGAAATATCCCGCTAAAATTAGCAAAAAAAATTCCCCGCTAAACGTAGCGGGAAAATTTCCCGCCAAATTTAGCGGGGAAATTTTGCGACAGTAGAAGAAGAGGTGGAGTGCCATACCCTCCCCTCCGTACCCTCCCTTCCTCCTCCTCAAGAGTTGCGCTCTAATTCGGCATTAGAGAGAATTGTAAACGTGTTTCATTTTTTCTCGTGACTTTTAGCGACGTGACATGGCCGACATCACAGCATCATCGTCTGGAAGTTCAGACGACGACGTGGCCACCGGCCACCGCCGTCGGCGAGTGAACTTTAGTTTCGGTGAGCAAAGACACAAGGAGACACCGTAAAATACATGTTTTGTATCAGTTTTCTTCTCTTCTATTTCTTCCAAAATATTAGTGTGGACCAATATTTTTTTTTCGTTTATTCATTTATTTTGCTTACCCTGGCGCCGGTGTGGCACAATGTTTTTGGCAAATATGGCATTTTGGCGCGACATGTAGCAGAGTTGCGTTCATGGGCGATTTGGAGCAAATAACACTGCGTCCTGCTACCCAGTCGACAAGAAAAGAAATGAACGAATTAATGTCGAGGTGAGTAAGGAATCATTACTAAAACAAATGAATGTGGCAAAGAGCCGTCAGACAAAGGCACACCAATTACCCAAACACTGCAAGGTTGCATATAAAAAAAACAACAACAAACAACAAACACTGGAAGCGCAGCGTGTGTGACCAAATAAACTCGTACGCGTCAAGTAAACCTACAACCCCGACAGTGTTCCCAGCATGCCGCCCAAGCACGGATTTAACCGGTAGTTCGAACGACGATAAAGAGAGGTTCAACAACGTTATCGTGGTCGTTCTCGCACGCCTTCATCACACAACTCGCGTGACACACGACACCCCCTTCCCTCTTTTTTTTTTTTACAACAGTCATTACGGATGTCGCGGGAGAGAGCCGGCCGGCACCGAGGAACGCCACGCACGCGGGTGGCAACGAGATCGCGGGACCGCTTTGCATTTTTCCGCAATCGCACCATGTCCGCCTCACGCACGCACTCGCCGAAACCTAGCGACTCGATTTGTGCGCCCCCGGGCACTTTACAAGCTTTTAACGAGGCCATTTGTTTTGCGGGCTGGGCCTTCAGCCTCCTTCCCTTCATTGCGCGGGAGTTCGCCGCTCGCTCGCTCCCCCCCCCCCCCCCCCCTCCCTCCCCTCCCTCTCCTACCACGACAAAAAGCGGAGCAAATAGATTCCCCGGGGGTCATTAAAAAGGGGCGGCTTCGTTGCCCCTCCTCCTCCTCCTTCGAGGAAAAAATAAAAATAATTAAAAACGTAAGAGAAACACGTGTTATGTTCCTGGGTGACTGTTGTTGGAAGGAGGAAGTCGAAGCCGCGGCTGAGTGAAGAGCTGCACTCCGTAACCCCTAAGCTGACAGTGCAGTGGAAGCTATACGCGTTCGTTGGACCAATCGTGTAAGCGCCTCTTTCGCCACGTGATCACGCGGCGCTCATACACCAGCGCGGAGAGATTGATCGCACGGCAAAAGCGAGACGTGTGCTTGGTCCAATGAGCACGCAGTGAGCACATAGTCTTCACCGCACTGTCAGCGTAATGGTGAACACGGCGTAGATGCTCCAACGGCTGGGTTGCGTCAGGAGGTCGGCTCAACCCTCGGCCGCGTCCGTTTCTTCGGGCGGAAAGCCCAGTCGACAAGGGGGTCCCCTGTTTTCGCGTACAGGACCGCCGGAGTGGGCGTACATTCCTCGGCCATCTCATTCAAGACGTCTTGTGGAGGCCTGTCCCGATCAAATTCCTTGGCCGGATCACTTCAGATATGACCGCTGCTGTGGCGTGCTGTGGCGTCTATCAGTTACAAGACTCGATTTTGGCATCTTTTTCCGGAGTAATTTCGCCAGACCGTTCGACAGCATGGACTGATCAAACTCGTCGCTGCATGTTTCGCTATCGCTGTTTTTTGTTTTGAGAACCTCCCTGACTGGTAAACGTAAGAAAAAAAGAAAGATAAAAAACTAGACGAAAGGTTAAGTATGATTAATCGTCTCGATCATACCCCAGACGAAATCGCGAGGCCACTCGATACTGGTCGCTTGGGTTAAACGGTATAACCCTGACAGATGATATCGCGACGTGTCTCCCATTAGTCTTACTGCGGCCTCCGTTGTTTTCGAAGGCTGTCAGTAAAAGTATCGCGTTGAGTACATAATCTAGCTGCCTCCTTGGTATATTTTTAGTGTCCACGTGCGCGGGCCCGGTATATACATATTCCTTACCGAATTTCCATAGTTATAATCTCCGTTCCGGTTTTAAGCGTATTCTGCGCATGTTTAAGTTTCATAACTTTTTTGTTTGAATGACATCGACACCTAATATCCTAAAAAAAAAAAAAAGTCTGTGGCTAATCGACAGTTTGCAAGCATCGATTCTTATTTTTTGTATGACTTAAGTTGTTCATTGTGTTTCAGTCCACCAAACCACATGTTCTTTAAGTAACGCAAAAAGAGAGAGAGAGAGAAAAAAAACGTAATCTAGACCGAAAACACTAATACAGAGGAAACTCTCGCCATTTAATCGTGACATACGCCATTTTGTGCTCGACTTCCGCCGTAATTAACGGTCGGAATAAAGCAGAATATTAAAGGCTGCGCATTATAAGAAGGGCCCCCCATTTTGCTTTTGATCCGCCCCTCCCGAGCGTAATTAATCGCTGCAGCCATTTTCTTACCGCAACTTCCCGACGCGACATGGGGTACGCGTCACGCCGCCACCGCCGACCGAACAAGTACCTCGTTTGTACGCATCGATTATCAATGAGCCGATTCAAGTATACGATAGGCAGAGCACGGACAAAGGCAAATCGCACGCTGCTCCAACTTAAAAAAAAAAAAAAATGATTACACGAAGGCAGCGTATATACTTCTCGGTGATCTTTCATATCCTCGGACGCCTCCCTTTCATTTTGTACAACTTTGCGGCGTGAGCGGCTCTGGTTTTTTTAGCTGGACACATAATCGAACGCCGGCTTGTAAGCTCCATATCGTCTACGAGCAGCGGACGCACTACGCGGCCGTCTCGGCCAATCCGGCGATCTGAACGTGCCACGTGACTGCGCGACACGCTCGTTGTTTCGTTGGCACTCACGCAACCTTGGATTGGTTGGGATGGCTCGTAGCGTCCTCTGTGGTCCATCGTAAGGTGCAACGAAGCACACCAAAAACACACGAGACCATTCTTTTTTGTGTTTACCCAAGTATAGTTTTTTTTTTTTTTTTGGATTCCAGAGAAGCAAAGCAGCGGACCGTCGTCCGTACCAGCTGTCGGTCGACACACTCGGCTGGTTTCGTTAGGGCGCCGCTGACGACGCGCTTTGAAACTTAATTCTTTCGGGGATCGAAACAACCAACACACACACAAAAAAAAAAAAATACAGAGCTTTTATAAGCCGCTTGAGAACAATTTCTGGCTTTCTTCTCCTCGATCGGTCGAGTGGTCTCAAATCGGCTTTTAAAACCTGTTCAAGTTTGTTTTTTTTTTTTCTTTTTTTTTAAGTTAGGTTTCCGAAAAAATAGCGCGAAGGATATATAGCGAGCGATACGATTTCTCGCGGATATCATTTTCGAATTACGAGCACCTGAAATGTCGGTGTAGTATAGTAGTATTGCCGCGCACTAAATGCTGAACACGTTACCTCTTCATCATCGGGCGACCGTTAGAGACACTTTTTTTCCTCCCTTCTTCCGGAAGAAAGAAATGGCCCGGGGAGGAGGCCGTTCGTTGGAAAAGATTCATAGCGAAGAGATTCGATTGAGGCCAAAGAGCCCCGCAACTTCCGTCGTGCGTACTGCTGCCCCGGAAGGGTAAAGAAGTTCAGATTGCCGAAAAATACTTCTTACACGATGTTGCAACTCGATGCAATCGGCTCGTCAAGTAAACACTGAAGGTATATTAAAAATAAATACTATATACACTAAATTTCGCGGTAAACAAGGAAATTTAAAAGCCCGTGAAGGAAGATATAAAATAATAAACAAGTTTTCAGGCAAGAAGTTAGTGCAAAAGATTAGTGGAAAAATGAAAAAGGAGGCATAACGGGCAGGCGTCGACGTTTCGGTAGTGGCACTGCCTTCTTCGGGACTGAGTCCATTTGGTGCTTACAAGTTTATTTTATACAGTCTAGAGAAGGAGGGGGAACTTTATTGCAAAGGCTGACGTCATGCAGTACACTGTTGTTTTGGGAGAGGGCACCATAGAGGGCTTCATCAAAAAGGCAGTGCCACTGACGAAACATCGACGATTGCCCGCTAAGCCCGCCCCCCCCCCCCTTCCCTTTTTTTAAATTTTTTGCACTAATCTTTTCAACTATTTTTTGCACGTAAACTTGTTTTATTTTTATATATACCTTTACGCGCGTCTATATTTCTTTGTTTATCTCGAATTTTAGTGTATATAATATTTTTTACATAACATACTTTCAGTGTTTTACTTCTTCACCTACTTCGTGCTTTACTTTATTCGGACTCATACCATCAAATAAACTTTATTTTTTTATTTTTCTATCTTCCAACTGCTGCGTCTGTGCACGTTCCTTCATACCTAAAACTTTCTCGGAAGCATCTGTATACCTTTCCCCCATTACTTATTATATAATATAATAAGTTTATATCATATATAACGTGCGTGCGTGCGTGCGCACGCACGCACCAGTATATATATGTATTCACCGATGTATGTTTGCAAACAACTCACTACCACCCCTATCGGCGGACCCCTTGCGCGCTTCCGGTTTTCCTCTTGCTTTTTTATTTGTCTAGCCTCCTTTTGTTATTGCATTACTTTCTACGAATGCACTAATGTTCTTACAACATATTACAGAAACTTCTCTGAAGGAAACTCTTCTTACCTGATCGCTGTGCGTTGCTGAAGAATAAATAAATACACTACCGGAAGTCTACTGGGGCACCAAATACCTGTGGCGCCCTCGTGGTATCAACTCCCACCGAATGTGGTGAATAAAGAGAGAGCGTTATGGTCTGCCCACCTTTTCAGTTCCCCGCCTACAGCTAATGACGTCTATAGCTATAATGACGACAACGTAACTAGCCGGTATGCCGATCAGACTGTCAATCCCTTTAAAAATAACAAGCATATTAACAGGGGCAGCACCGAAAAAACGCGCATAAGTGACGGCGACCGAACGCAGGCCGAAAAAAACATTGCTCGAGTATACACACGTAGGGCGTCCACTTTTCTGCGATAACTTGACCGATAAGTGTGCCCCCGGCGGAGTGCATCACCGGTACGGGAGCTGCCACGTTATATTCGCTCCCTCATTTCTTTTCCGGGCGTGTTTTCTTAGATGCCTTCGTGCGCCTACCTCTAATGCACTACACGTCAATCATGCCACTCCGCAAGGATATGCGCTGGCGTAGCATACGGCTGCGTATTCTTCCTCACTACCAAAACGGTCCCCGTATGTCCGGTGACTGCTTCTGAAGAGGGCCGTTAAAATACAATATAAATGACGTTAAAAAAAATTACGAGAGGAAACGACCATTTGCAGCAATACTTTCCGTGCAGAGCGTCCGTTCACCTTGCCTGGTGCGAAAACCGCGACAGAAAGCAGAGGTCCGCGTCCCGAGGAAGGAGATGTTCCCCAGGCCTCCAGGCTTGCGTGTCACTCCGCGGCAGCGGAACGCCGACACGAGAGATTAGGCCTCGACGGATCGGATGCTCCCCCTCAGGAGTCCGGCGCCTCCTCATTCAGAACAACCGCGATAAGGAGGCATAAAAGCAGCACGGACCGCTCGAGTCGGTCCGTCGACCGCCACGCGTGCCGCCGAGATAGCGCGGCTTCGGAGCCCAAGACTGCTACTTTACTTGGATTGTCCCTAAGCTGGCAGTGTGGTAAGAGTTAAGCACTCGCCCGACCAATCAAATACCTCCCTTTCAGCACCTGACCCCACCCGCTGCGCGTGGGTGTGGGTAGGACCGTGATCGAGTGGCGAAAGACACGACTGATCCAACGAGGGCGCAGCTCTCTCACCACATTGTCAACTTAGGGGTGAACGGTGTGCGGTTTGCTGCTGCTGCTGCTTGTTGGAACACCGACGACTTCGAACGCGGCCGCGTCGACGACGCCATCCGGGCCAGCGGCGCCGTCAGACATCCCCATCCGGTACAGATCGGGGTCGCGGGCTTCATCGGAGATTGCACCCAAGGACGCCTCGCTCGCCCCGCTATCGGCTACGGCCAGCGGATCATAAGCTCCGCTTTATCGGATGTTTGTAGGAGCACGGGCGTGATATACAGGTTCGCATTAGAAGTAACGAGGTTCCGGTATTATCGGAATTCGGCAACCACTCGTGCCATGGGTGTTTTATAATACCCTGCCGTGAAATGCGAAAAGGCTTCCCTAGTAAAACAGTCCTATCGGCAGTGACGTATCAGTTCGTCCTGGAAGCAGCAACTCTGGCGATGTGCTACACTGTGAACAAAGTGGGGAAGCGGGACCGACGAGCAAATTTAAATACTCCAACAGCTTGAAGATAAAAAAAAAAAAAAGAATTGCGGATAATTTAAATAAACTTTTGTTTTAACGACATACGATATATGCTTTTTTTTTCGTCTTCTTTAACGAAGGACGGCGTCTTGTTTAACGAAGGACGTTGAAGTTTGTTTTTAAAAGCAATAAGGCACGCGGCAGTGTGTGTGAAACCACCTGAATGATTCCTAAAGATCACAGCCCCGCAGTGAAGCCAAACCAAGCAGCTCAACAACGTGAAGATGGTTTTTAGCCAGAAATCCAGAAACAAAACGGGCAAAAGCGCGAACGTTCCGCTTAAAATTCACAGACACGAAACAAAACTTAAGCAACTAAAGATGGCATTATGTGTCTAGTGTATACTGTATGCAAACTTGGATGACGATCGAGCGAACGCGTTCATGAATATCGGAGGGACTGGGGGAAGAGGAAAAAAGAAACCGAAAAGGCTACGCTTCATTCCAGGGGAGCTTTCCCCTCCCGGAGAACGCCGAAATTGCATTCCTTTCTGAATTTCCTGGAATTCGAACGGGTGGTATACGGACTACTCCCCCGCTCCCCATTTGAAGGGGTATTTATGACCCGCCCACATTCCAAGCTTCCTCTTTTTAAAAGCAGCGTCCGTGCTAGGACGCGAACATTGCATTCGCAGCAGGACCTTGTGAAACGAAAGCGATTAAAATGAGAAGATCGAAGTGGGAGAATGTATATAATTCGAATAATGAGCACACTATAGAAAACAAGCCCCCCCCCCCCCCCCCCCCCCCCCCTCCCCGTTTTCTCACCCCTCGGACAATAAGATGCATACACTAGATCTGGTTTTTGCTACAAGCTCAATGACCTCTGGCATTTCTTAGAAATATCAAAGAGTTGGAACTAAACTTCGCGTTCCAACGGACGAAAGCTTCTTCGAAAGCTCTCAAGCATGCCAACGAAATGTAGAGGGCTGTTCCAGTTCATAACGACCGCGATAGTATACTCCAAGTCTATCTTGTGAATGACTTAAGGACCACAGGGCGACTATGGTTTTACAAAAACAAATACAGTTACTTGTACCCAAAATAAAAAGATGAAAAAAAAAAAAAGAGGAAATCTTACCTTGCAAAACAAAAACCTGGCCGGACTAGAGGTACAATTATTCGCAATTCCTCACGAACAACAAACTTCGACGCTATTTCCTCGCAACAGATATACAAAATGAGAGCTTATAAGTTGTAACGAATGGGTTATTAATTGCGAACTAAAGCCTGGGTCACACTGCTTATAATCGTACAAAAGAGAGTCTGCATACAGATTCGAACGCGAGTCCCCGCGAGATCCCTGCTTCGAATGCCGCATGGAAATGAGTTCAAGGAGGAAACTTGTCACGCGGTATTCGAACCACGGACCTTGCGATGACTCGTGTTTGCACACTGTCGTTTGTGTGATGAACGAGCTGTGCGACTTGGAAACGAACGTTTCTAAGGCCACGAACTCGTATCACGTCCGCCTTTTTGGTCTCAGAAACCTGGGCCGTGGCCGCCGGTCACAGACACGGCCTCCCGAGAACGCGCCATGTCTGCGACCAGTCGAGCACGACAAACGGCGGGTACCGTAGAGAGTAAACAAATCGATCCGACAGATGAAAACAACCAAACCACCATCAGAAAACAACCGCTGCAACCGGTAGGACAGGATGGAAGCAGCAGCAGCGTACACAGCGGCGCGACAAGTTGCGATAATTCGGGACCCACCGAGTTTAGACGGAAGGATTGCGGCCGGTGCGATGGAAGCGTCGCGATTGATGGGTGCCCGATCAGGAGCAGGCGCTAATGTGGCGGCGACGCATTTCGCCGGTGCGCGGCGACAAAAGGGGAGCGGCGCCAGCGCGAGTTGATCGGCTCTCCGAAGGTCCCCCCTTCCGCGCTGCAGCGATGGACACCAGGGTTTCGGCGGGGTGTTTGCCGCTGGCTTCGGCCGGGCATCGACTTGTTCGGCAAAAGCGGCCGGCGCAGGATGAAAAGACGGATGAGGGAGCTCGTTGGGGTCCACGGCGGGGATCCCTGACCCGCGGAAGACAAATCGCGGCCCTTTTCTTCCTTTCGGCGGACGGAAGGGAAGCGAACAACCGAGTTCCGCCGAGCTCTCGGTTTTCGCGGAACGGCGGATGTCAGCGCCAGACCCGCACCCCTTCCCCTGGTTCTTCTGGCGGGGTTCTTTTTCTTCCCAAGAGCTTTTGCTGACGCGCAAAAACGGAGGAAGGCATCGTCGTGGGTGGAAAAAGAAAAAGGAGAGCGCGCGAACCGAGCGGGGCCCTTGCGGTCAAACAACGGAATTTTTGGGAGGGCCGCCCGACCTTGACCGACAGACCTTCTGGACACTGTTCGAGATCGCTTGGGACAGGAAACGGGCTGGCAGCCTTCAAGCGAAGCCATGTTGCGAAAAAACCACCCGAAGAGTCGTTTCTCCAGAAATAAACAATACGGGAACGAACTAACGATGAGTGTAAGAAACTTTCTTCGAGTGCCCGACCGGAAACGGAAGCAATTCCACTTGAAAGTACTCTCACGTTCCTACGGGAGACTGATACGATCGTTCTGGCTATTACTGCATTGGACTCGCTAAATCTCACCGTTGCATCGCGGCAGTGAAGATAACGAAAGTCTAAAATGTCCGCTTTTATGTATCGCACGTTTCAGACTTCCAGAACTCCCAAGGATGACTGTCTTCTTCGCTTCCTTATTTTCCGATATTAAGTCAGGCACGTGTCTCATTAGTGCATGTCAATGATATCTTAAATGCCGCACAAACTAAAATAAGGTCCTTAAGAAAAAAAAAAAAAAACAGTCTTAAAATAAGTTTCTTCACGCACCACAAATCTCGAAAGAGCATTCCTGGGCGCAGCGATGAAAGGGTATACGCTACATTTTTAGACGAGCCGTTTACAGGAAGAAGATTTTCTTCCTGCGTTTTACTCCGCCCCCCCTCCGGCAGCCCCGCGCCCTTCCACGGCTTCCAAAGTACACAGGACCCGTAAGGATCGGGGCGACTCGCCATTGTTCCCTGGAGGAACTCACAAAGCGCGCCTGTCAACTGCACCAACTCAGCTGTCATCATTGCAGGGAAAGCTGACGAGTCCGACTTGCCGCGTAGCTCGGCGCACAAAAGTGTCACGCTCCGAAGACCAAGGATATCCCGGCTTACCCTACCGCAAGAAAGACGAGTCGACATAAACAAAAAAAAAAAAAAAGACAGACACACACACACACACACACACGCACACACAAATAAACCAAATAAACTAACACAAAAGTATCCCCCTGTTCGAAACAGAAAGGCCTCGGAGCATCCCTCTGGAGCTTCTAGTAGAGCTCTGCTGAGTTGAAAGGCATTAGCTGCTCGGTCGTGCTTTCTTCGGAGAGTGGGACGAAAGGATTCACGAGGAATGGCAGGAAGCGAGAAAGAAAGAAAACCACATTCTTCGAGAGGGAACCCTTTCGAAACGTTCCCGATCGCGCCTCGTACTTCGCAGAAGAAGTAGGAGCATCCCCAAGATCTCTGGGAGAGTTTTACGTGCCAGTCATCCTTTCACCCTTTTCATCCCATCCCCCGTTAGTGGTCACGCCCGATGGCAGGGAACGCGACAGGGTTACATTCCAAGCGAGGCTGAACGCGCGTCTCTAACTGCAAGGTTAGAACAACCTCTGTAAGACAGCCCGAAAACGAATAAAATGACTAGAGTGTCTGCAGCACAATCTTACTCACATAATAACATGTCCATGCAAACATTTGTACTTCGTTCGTCTTTTGGTGGCACATCTTCGGGAAGTGCGTGTGTCTGTTCGGTTTGTGTTAAATAGCTCTGCGACCCGTTTAAAGGATTTATAAAGCACATATAACTATGGCGTGTTTAGAAAGTAAAGTAAAATGAACAGCTCAATCGTACCTATGTGTTATACTTAAGCAGAATGCGAGTCTGTTAAGTCCGCACATACGTGCGTATGTGTGCATGCTTGTCAGAAGCTAGAAAGCTTCTTCGCTAAAGATATCGGTGTGCATTTCTTTCGCGACGAACGTAACACTCAAGAAGACCAAAACCAGCCCTATAACATTATCAATTCAAAGAGTGCTCCGCTTAGACACGCACCTTGCACGTATTTACAATTAGAATAAAAATAGAGAGAGAAAAGAGAACGACGCAAGTGCGGACGCGTGCTCGAAGATAGGAAACGGAAAGGGAAACGCGATGTCCACATGGGATACGAACTCGGAGCAGCTCGGAAGAGTCCGTCTCGAAATACTCCTCTATCGGCTGGCCTTATCTGAAACTACCGAACCCGCTCTTACTTGAGAAGAAAGAGCATTAAGGCCCCTCCTCGACCGTCCGCCTCAGACAACCACGAGAAGCAGATGATAAAACGAGGAACAGAAAGCGGCGTATTACAGTAGGAGGAACACGGTGGATACACTTTAACCGTCGATGCCGAATCACCGTGAACCCAAGCTGAGCAGAGAAGTGCGCGGGCTTGGTGAGCGTGCATTTTGCCGATGCAGGAAATGGCCCGAGGGCCGAGCCGAAGAAGAGCCAGAGGATGCCTTTATTTTTTCTTCCGGGGTTCTTCGTGCCTTCCGTTTTATTTTATCTTTTCCTGCCACAGATTTTTAATATAATATATATATATATATATATTGGTGTTTTAATCTGAAAGCTGCCGCAGGGCGAAGTGCCCGCTGCATGAAACTCCGTTCACCCCTAGCCTGCCAGTGCGGTGGAAGCTACGTGCTCATTGGACCAATCATACGTCTATCTTTCGTCACGTGATTACGCTCCCACCCACGGGAAAGAGGGCAGGGTTGATTGGTCCGAAGCGTGTTGCTTTTACTGTACTGTCAGCTTAGGGGTGAACGGACTCCCGCGCTTGCCCAGCTTCGCCTCCGTGAATGATTTTTCTCCGACAAAGCACATCGGAAGAAGAGAAAGGACTGCGCCGGGTTCCGGCTCGGACGATGGTTCGGAGACAAAGAATGGCGGCGCTATTCTTCATCGGCGCTCCACTTGTCTGAGAACGGCGCCTTCGCAGATGCCGCTACTCGTGCTGCTTAGTGTGGCCGGGATTTTCTTTCTTATCGACTTTCGTATTTATCGTGCGAATTGCCTTCCAAATGGCGATGCTCGTTACTGGCCCAGAGAAAGAGAGACCGGTGCGGCGCGCGGAAGCGCTTTATGTCTTACGTGGTATAGTGAAGAAAGATAAAATAATTTTAACTTCTCGGTGCAAAAAGAAAAAAAAAGTAGACGGTTGTTTGAAACTTAGGCACGATACGTTCTGAAAGGAACATCTGATGCGGAAAAATAGCCTGATCGTGTTTTGCGTGCCTATAAGACTGTCGACCAGGGCCACAGAAAAGTCATCAACATTTAGAGGTTCTTTCCCCGCGTTCCTATCTTCGCTGGGGACACGCTGCACGGCGCGCCCGAGAAGTCAGCGCGTAACATTGGTGAGCTGATCGTTTTTTGTCAAAGGTCTATTTTGTAGGTTCGTTGCAAAGCGTGTCTGCGTCCCACACTAAAAAAAAAAAAAAGGCCTTCGCGTCCACTTTTCTGCAGAAAATGGAGGCAGCCAATGACTGTGAACAGCGGAAGGATGCCAGAGAATGACACAACTGAGAAAACCAAAAACAAGAATTGCGCGGGCATAATGAGCGAGTGAAACACCCTAAAAAAGTTTGTGCGCCCACTTTCCCGCACAACACTCGGAGAGCCAATCACCGCAACTTACGGAGGCAGCTCAGCGAATGACACTGCCGAAGCATATGTTTAGACCAAAAAAACGCAGTCTGAGTTGTGATATTAAGCAATGCAAGCGTGACGTTTTGCATTGATTAATGTCACAACTCAGACTGCGTTTTTTGGTCTAAACATATGTTTCGGCATCGTCATTCGCTGAGCTGCCTCCGTAAGTTGCGGTGATTGGGTCTCCGAGTGTTGTGCGGGAAAGTAGACGCACGGGCTTTTTATAGAGTGAACGTCGTGCTCATTTCTTCTGCGCATACCTCTACTTTTGCAGGCCTAATCGTGTTCTGAGCCTTGCGATTCAATTAGTATCCTTCCGTTGTCCACAATGATTGGTTACCCCAGTGTTCGGCATCAAGATGGACGCAAGGGCTATCGAGAGTGCAGTGGGAATGAAAACGAAATCCCTAGGAATTGGAACGGCGAGTTGACACACACACACGCGCGCGCACGCACGCACGCACACACACACACACACACACACACACGTGGACACGCACGCAAACATACTTGCAGGCGCCCACATACACACAACCATATGAAGAGAAGCACACACTCACGCACACACGTATACATACGCGCGCGCACGCGCGCACGCATATAGGGAAAGAGGGAGAGAAAGAGACGCTGTCTCGAGTTTTAAATAGCTTCTGAATCTTTTTGTCCATCCATCGTCCTCAATCATAGGAAACTACAAAGTAATGACACTTTTAAAGCAAATACAGTCCACAGCCACAGAGTTCTTTTACCTCCACATGTCACGCATCTCGCTCTATACACGAGGAACGACGTTCAACTAAAAGCAATCTGCTTTCTCGTGCCTAACAGTTGAGCGGATTTCTTTGATGTAGCCACTTTCGTTGAAAACATTCGCGCTTCCTTCGTTAAATAAAAACCCTTCCGGTAAAAAAAAAAAAAAAAAAAAAAAATATATATATATATATATAAAGAAGGCTGCGAAAAGGCAGCCTCGGCGTTGCGGAACGCCAGAAGACAAACGACGGCGCGAAACGGCTGCAACAAAAGCCTGAACCCGTGCCGAGGCGTCCGGTCGTCGCCCTTGGTTGAGAAACGAGAGTAATGAGCACAAAAAAAAAAAAAAGAACGATACAAAGTAGTCGAAAGGAAACGAGTAATGAGCGAGATGATAGCCAAGCAAGAAGCTACCGGGTTCGTCGCACCTTCGCTTCGGCTTTGCCCGTGTCCCTCTGCGGCAACCGGCTTCCTCGGTGGCCCGTTACGCCACACCGCAAACACCAGGGTCGCCCTGACAGACGCGCACCCCCCGCAAAACCGCTCCGCCAAATTACAACGGGACTAATAAGCAAAGCGTCGGAGAGCCCTGCATTCGCGCACATCCCGATCCGATGGGCCCGGCGGGACCGCGGTGCATGTGGGCATCACCGCTGCTACGATATATAGCGAGCGCACCTGTACGACCCTTCATGCCGCAGTAAGTCGCCCAGAAAGCAGCGGTAAGGGCCAAGGACCGTGAGTCGAGACTTTCAGCGTGAAAAGACCGTCGGCATGATCGCCCATGCGCGTTTACATGCCAGCTCCGCGCGGAAGAAGCAAGCCGAACGCGGAAACCTCCGGAACTCGGGTCGGCCTCCGTCCTCCTCCTCCGCGAGCTAATTTACTGATTGCGCCCGTTCGCTTCCATTAATTACCAACGGCTGTAGCAACTCGGCAAACGAACGACACGCCGACGTCGACAAAAAGAAGCTAAACACCGCTACGCCGAAGCTCGTAAAAGCTCTCAATGCCCCATCGAAGTTGGGGCGGTATAACTCGAGTTGGCCTGGCTTTTAAAAAGCACGATGTTTTTTTTTTTCTTTTTTTTTCTCGTTGTTGCCTCCCATCCCCACCGAATCGACTGCGCTAATTGTGGCGCTCAATTAATTATCGGGCGGTGTTCCAGGAACGTGCTGAAGCAGCAAGTTTGATGCGGGGTCAGACACCGGTGCAGAGGAGGAGTGCTTTGGAAGACGGTCGTGACCAGTTGCTAACGGACGCCGCGGTTTTGTGTGCATACGCGCAACTAGAGAGGGAGGCGTGGTCCGCGAGTGCGTCTCGTCGTGACACCGTGCGGAGATGCAACGCGTTGGGTGAGATAGCGCCCGCGGGGTCAATTTGCATGCGCTTGGCTCACTGACCCGCACGCGTTGCGAACTGCCCATCCGAGGGTGTCACGCCGGCATGCTGCGTGCCATCTGACCGCCAGCAATTGGGTCGAGGCGGATTGCAGGGCCACGGAGAACAAACGATATCACGTGCGTGGGTAATATAGAATACACAGACACACGCAAGAAACCGCAAAAAACACGCACAAAAAAAAAAAAAGCAAAAAACCTGGGGAATATTAAAGGCGTGTCTTCTTTGAGCTCCCGAATTTCCGGATCAGGGCTGATGTTTCGAGTGATGTGATCTTTTCAAATGATCAATATTTTCCGATGTAACGTGCTTCCTCCTTGATATTTCTCTCATTTTTCGAGGAAAATTCTCTAAGCTTTCCACCTGCCGGGTTCCCAGAAGCTTTACCTTTTCAGCGGTCGCGTCTCAAACTCCAGACAAACGGAGACCCGCGAAATCTCATAATTTACGGAACGCGATCCATCTTCCCGACACTGGCATGCGCGCGCAGCATGCATGCCCTCGAGCATTCCGTGAGTTTCCACCGCGCGCTGTCACCGTTCTCGGGAAAACTACGCCGAGTTCAAATTAAGCAGTCGACCCCCAAACAAACAGGACAGAGAGAGGCATGGAACGGTGAGTGCGTACGCAGTCACGCCAAAAGCCTGCGCATCTTGGTAGTGAAAGAACGAGCGCGGGCACAAAGAGGCCCGGATCAGGCGGCGACGGACGACTGAGCGCGAGTGTGGGAACTCTCGCAGACACGGTTCGTCGACGCCGGTGTTGGCTGGGCATACGCGCACTGCTTCGCGGCGGCCTCCTTCGGAAAATAAGCCCCGGCCAGACGTCGGGAAATAGATGGGCGCGCGGCTGGCAACTTTAGAACGAAAACACGACCCGCCGCCGAACGGACCCGATATACGCCTAAAAACAAGTTTTTTTTTAACGACGTTGATATACGACGCGCGGCAGTGAGTTGGCGTGTTTGTTGATAGGTGCTGCAGTCTCGCTTAGTTGCGTGTACTTAAAAAAAAAAACAAAAAACACGTAAGAGTATTTTTACCGTTTTATTCAGGAAAATAACCAATTATGAAGCAAAATCGCAGTCTTCACAATCCCACTAAAAAAAAAAAAAGAGGAGCGGTTGCATTTTCTAACAATATGAAAGCCACACCAGAAAGCGTAAGAAATATCGGAATATTAAACTTAAAAACTGCCCTACGATGCTCTCAAAGGTAAACATCGCAGCTAATCAAACGCAACCACCGAAGCCACGAAGCTCAGCGCAACAAACACCTCTCTGTTCCCTTTTGCGAACTGGTCTTTCGCAATCCAGACAGAGCACCTTCCATGGGGGGCAACCAATCAGGCGTCAAGTGCCGAACGACGCCCAAACCGCGGTATCCACTCCAGCCTTTGTCTCGAGAGGCTCGTGAAAGTTGGACCGCGTCCACCGTGAGCGACACCCACCCCTCCTCGACAAACAAACACCACCAACCGACGAGCCAAAAACGTAAACACTCGAGAAACACAGGAAAGCCAACGATGAACTCGGCCGACCCGGGGTCAAGAACCAAACGGAGAGCCTGGAAAGCGGGAGACTGGAAATTAGAAGAGGTGGACCCGACGGGCGGACAGACGCGGTCCCAGAACCCAGGGGCCGCTGCGAAAGAGAAGAGGCCTCCCTAACTGATCCTCGGGGACTAAGCTGGGGCACCCGGGTGGACGGCGGCGACACAGGGAAGCCGCCGCTGTGTGAAACAAAATAAATAAATAAAGACCGCTCTCGCTTGTTTTTCGCGCTCTTGCCTTCCAAACGTACGAGTGCGAAGAAGGAACAACAACGGAATGGTAGGAAAGCGAATTCCTTCTCGGCGATCGCCGAGGTAGCGTGCAAACTCGAGAAAACCGAGTTCCCTCGCTGCTCTGGAAGTGCATGGGCGAACTGCTAGAGAGCCCTCCGTGCGTGGCCCTCCAAGATCGGCGCAGGAATTCCACGAATGGAGGAGACCTATTCTTTTTGCGTGTGGCTCGGGCCTGCGTTGGGAGGGAGGTTGCGGCGAGGCCTCGTGATGGTGGATGAGAAACGCGGATCGTTGGAATATCCAGCGTTCCCATCGCAAACTCGATTACCGGCCAAAAAGTAATGGGATAAAAAAAAGAAGAAGAAAAAGAAAAGAAAAACCGGAGTGACGAAAAAAGGTTGGGGCTCGTGGGGTCCTGACTAACCACGAGCTAGAGCAGGGAGGACAAAAAACGAAGTCACGTAATTAAAAACAAAACTGAACAAAGTTCTCAAATAAACTTTAAAGGAGCTGTGCAACGATTTTAACGTTGAAAGAATCGGCATCTTCTGCTTTTGATATTGTTCACCTTGTCACAAATGACAGAAAACACACCTCCTTTCTTCGAAATGTTGCGATTTCGCCGCGTAATTGTGAGGTAAAAATTAGAATATCCCCCGACCTGCAGCCGCGAGCGGCCGTCATGGGAAACACGCGGCGTGACGTCACTCGGGTGGTTGTAAAAGAGATAGCAAGTTCTGCAAATACCTGCTCGATAAAGTGTATTTTTTCCATAAATATTGTCGTCCCAACACATAAATGCTTCAAAAACGTAGTATCATTGACAAAAATGTTTATTATACATAGAGTGTTTTAGTGGCGCCATCTACCCGAGGTGAACAAAACCGTCAGCTCGAGCAGCGTCAGCGGCGAGGAGCCGAACGAGCGCGTTGGTTTGGTTTTCCGCCGATCTCGACTTCGAACGCCGCCGCTCGGCAATGCCGACCGGGTGCTCTGTTCTCCTGTGTCGTAACCGGACTCCACAAAGCCCTCTTGTTTGTGCTAAAAAGCTCCTGTTCCATCGTTTACCGCGCGAAGAACCTCTCAGGGGTCCGGCGCCCCCGCGTACGGAACGAGCCCCAGTGACTCGCTGTACTCCAGCATCTGGAGCTCGACCTCGTTGAGCTCGCCTCTCCAGCAGCCGGTGGCCATGTTGATCGCGTGTCGCAAGCATGTGGTGACGCGGTCACGTGGTCGTGAGCGGATGAGTTCTCGCCGCTCACTGATGGCGTTAGAGAGAGGAATTTACCGGAACCCCGCGCCTACTCGAGTGACGTCACTGCCGTTGTCATCATCGGCGTCCGTGCATTGCGCACCTAAAAGCTCTACGAGTGCCTGCTTCTGTCGTTCCGACTCGTTTCGTTAAAGCGGCGAACACGACCAAACTGATGCGAGCACTTGGGGCGCAAGCGTACCGGGAATAACTACTCCCCCCCCCCCCCCCCCCCTGCCCCCTGCCTTTCCTCCTCCTTCTTATCTTTCCTCCATTAGGAGAAACAGGTGTTTCCCTAAAAACCTGCTCTTCCTCGGGTAGACGGTGGCTTCGTGGTACGTTTGTGAAGTAGTTCCTGTATTCGTTTTTAATAAGTAAATAAATAAATACATAAACACATATCACTAAACGAATAGTAAAGCGAACAATTCAGGAATATTAAAACAAGAAAGTAGCCGATCAGAAAAACCGGAGTCTCAATATTTTCGGTTTTTCCCGTCGTCCTCACCGATTAAAAAAAAAAAAAAAGCTTAGGATACATAAGAAAAATTAATGGTTGCCTACAATAACTGCTATGCCTGAACTTTTCCACCCGGACCGTCCAAGCTCTCCTTCGGTGCTCTCGGTAATTTATTTCGGGAGGCACTTCCCCGCCGAGCTTTGCGGTAAGCTTCAGGCCCGGCGCGAGAAACCCGATAAATCGCGCACGCTTCCGCGATCCACCAGAAGTTTTACGAAACTTCGACGAACGGCCTTTCGCACGAATTGCTGCTGGCACTTCCCTGGCTAACGAAAATTAGTTTTTTTTTTTACTCGCTCTCTCCTTTCGTTTTTTTTTTCTCTCTCCTCTCTCCAGCCAACGGCGCCATCCCAACACCGAGAACAACCGGCGCAGTATTCACGACAAAAGGCTGTGACACCGCCGGTCTCTTCCACAGGCGTAGATTTTGCTCGTCTCTCCCTCCTCGTTTTCCTAGCGTAGACCATCGTTAGCGCACTCTACCGTGGCTCCAATGGATTACCGAGTTCAATGGTTCAGCAGATTCTGAATAATGCGCCAAAGGAGTGGAAAACGTAAAGCTCCGCAAAATTGCCCCCAAAAATGCAAGAAAAAAAAATAAATAAAAAGTCACCGTTTGTGGCGCTTGTTACTTTCAACGAAGCTACTGATGGGCTCAATGCTCTCTTTGTTATCGTAGAGTACAGAGAGCGAGAGGTGAATAACCAAACGCACGCCGGCAGAAGTTTTCAGAGACAAATAAGGACCGTTCATTTATCTATCTCTGTTTCTCGATGTTAACTACACGTGGATACTTTTTTTTTTTCAGGAATGTGGCTAGCAGTGAGACAGTCTCGTTTAATTAATTCCCTATCCAGGCAATGAACATTGAATGTAGTAAGGATGATAGAGTGTTTCTTTGTGTCGATTTCATGGAAATTTGTAGGTATAGATATGCTGTTCAGTTTATGCACCTAAATTTCATTTAACAAAATGGAGATTTACCTAACATTAATGAAAATATTTTATGCTCATTTCTACAATTTTTTTTCTGCTTTTAAAAAAGGCCGCACTTTTTGTTAATTGCCCCAGCAGACCGAAAATAAACGACACGTCTAGAAGTTTATCTCAAGGAACCTCGAGCGCCGAGGTTTCGCATCGTCCTTATCGTCAGCGCCACTCTAACCAACATTCGTATCAAGCTTTATTCGATCAGAATCCGTTTGTGTTCTGAGCGGAGGGAAAACGGGTCGTGTTTGCTTGGAGACTCTTGTCATCTTGCCATAACACTAATAATAATAATAAAAAAAAAAACACAAACATAACAATTCAAAATATAAAAAAAAAAGAAAGCCGTTTACAACTCCCTGTAACGCCGAATTGGAGCGCAGCTCTTGAGGAGGAGGAGGGAAGGGTACTCAGGGGAGGGTATACCCCTCCTCCTCCTCCTCCCCTCATTCTAAAATCTCCTCCGGCTGGTGGGGGGGGGGGGGGGGGGGGGTCACGTGACTTGGGGTCACGTGACCTCGGGGGGGGGGGGGGGGGGGGTGTCACGTGACCTGAGGGGTCAGGTGACCCCGGGGGGCTCGCGCGGTGCATTATGGGACATTCCCATAATGCACCGCGCAGTTACGCCGACGCCGACGGCGACGCCGCTCAAGCCGGAAAACGGGCGCCTAAGAGCTGCGCTCTAAAAAATCGGGAAACGGACAAATTTTATTTGAGTTTTATGCGACGTGTGCGTATAAAATACGTTTCGATGTACATAATATAAGGCCATATCTTGCTCTTGACGGTTGTTTATGCCACTTGCACTGAGATACGTTAATTATTTTTACATTTTCCGCACAGTTCTAAAAATACCAGCTAATATACCCGTTTTCACCACAAGAAAAAAGCAAGTTTTGCGCATTGTTCATACGCGGCGTGAAGTAGTTTCTTACGAGATTTACTGTCGGAGGAAACACGATGCTTTTGGGCGTTTGGAACGTCTTGATAAGGTAACATCTATCTAATCTAAAATTCACCCGCATATATCTTAATTATCCCCATAAAAAGGGGGAATCAGTAATGCTCCTCGAGGAGCGGACTTTTTTACTACGGTTCTCGAGGTGAAAAGGGGTATAGTGTGATAACACCCCCTCCCCTCCGCGCTCTTTTTTCCTCTCGGTTCTTTGCGTCATCCAGACTGCGGCTAGGTGAGCGGCGTTAATCGCCTCCTGGGCGTCGCCATCTTTCTCTACCGGGCAGTGGAACGCGCTCTTAGCACGCGCGCTAGCTCTCTTCTGCTGAATATCAGCCTCCCAGCATCCGACCCATTGACGCCTCCTTTTTCTTTTTCCTACGTGATAAGTGTTGGCAAAGCGTAGAACCGACGAAGGCGTATGAATGACCTCCAACGGGTCGTCAAACCTGATGCTCCGCGAGTGAGCACGGCTCTACGCGCTTCATTCGGGGTGCATTTATAGCGCTGCAATAACACAAAGAGTCGGTCACTACGACCTACGGAGGGACGGCCTAATAAACCCCTCTCCAAGTCGGACGTCCCGGAAGCACCTACGTAGTTGGCCCCTGCCCGAAGTCGAAATGTTTCCCCACGACAAGCGCGGCGTGTATCATTATACGCCTCAAGAAGCTGTGTGCGCGGACACAGCGATGGCTAAGGAGAACGTATCGGAGGCCTAAGGACGTCCAAGCCGGAAGAGATCAGCGATGGATCTGCGCTCATCAGGAACGGCGTTCATGCCGTCGTCGGGCGGCGAAGTCTCGCCGCCCCGGATATACGGTCGGCCTCTAATTGGGCCCCCGAGCTCCTAGGTGCTTTTCCGAATGGCCACGCGAAGTGTGCACACGCACACACACATTTCGCGAGACCCGGTATGGACCAGGCCGTGAGGTCGTGCACTGATAAGAGGCTCAGAAGTGTCGCTTATTTAGAGGAAGGGGGGAGAGACGCCCGGAAGGGTCATCACCAAGTAAATAAACGGGGTCACGATCGTAACAGGAAAGGCTAGTTCGGACATTTGCGTTTAAGTGTCACCGACTGCGTTACGACCTCTTGCGTTCCACTATGACGCGTTGCCTTAGCAACGCGTCGCGCAGGACGCGTTTGACCGTACATAGACTTCGACTGCCGCAGCAACCGTATCGTCAGTCATAAGCAATCCTATAATGCTCCCGACGGAGTCATGTCACCAGGTAGAGACACAAAAAGGCGTTTCGATGATGGATCCCGTAGTTTCTAAACGTGGTTCGTCCCTCAGAAGTAGTGCGCAGCGAAACCGCAGGCACGGGAGCGCAGGAGTGCTAGATATACTTCTAAATCATCTCATAAACATCTGCAGCGCTGAAAAAGGCAGCGGGTGCGAAAGCGTGGCGTCGGAAGGTGCCTTGCATGCTCGAATTCTCGTACTAAAAGAGTTCCGCTGTTCTGCTCAGCTATAGGCTCGGCAGATGTATGAGATACTAGCCCCAAGCAAAAGCGGTGTGCCGCGATGTTTCATTGCGTCTGTAATAAAACAACAAATCCACGCGTGATCGCATTTTTTTTTTAGTACACTTTGGTTGGGTTATTTTTAGAGAAAGTCTAATTTAGTAGATACACCTTGGTGCCTTGTTATGTAATCGGAGGAAGGAAGACGACAGCACATAGGCGATTGGGATTATTCTATCCTAATGTGAGCAAACGAATCAAGAAAAACGAGGGAAAAAAAAGAGAAAGAAAAAGCCGTGTGAAGAAATTATGAATCGATAAGACGAACACGGAAACAATTTTCATCCCACAAACACCTTCCTCTCTGCTTCATGGTGTAAGCTATATCTATCCGTATTTACTCAGTGCTTATTTACGAGTGGTTATTACTTGTGGCATTTAAACAGAAAAAAAATAAACCGAGCCCTGCTTCTACGACGTAACTCTAAATGTGTGTGCTGGCGGGACTAGAAGCGATTTACTACGTATTTGTCACCCGTGTTGATAAAGGAAGGTTCAACAATTAAATCATTCGCTAGGCACGCTCCTAAGGTCTAGGCAACATGGCTGATCCCACTAGCGTCGACGTTCTGAAATCAAACTTGTCCCACAGCAGCGATAATTCAAAATGAAACATGCGACAACTCCCAGCCGTACCGAGTGCAGCAGTAGTTGGACTTCAAAAAGCTGTTAAGTTCCAGCTTCGGTCACGGACCTGATACTTGTGACGTGCTGCGCCAAAAAACCTGACCCGTTTAAATTCGTCACCGAGAGATGTACAACGGCATCAAAACAGTTATCGTACGTGGTTACTAAATAATTGTGGTTGACGTGCCATTTTCAACGAACGTCGCACCCAACAAGCAGGCAGTTACTCCAATGATTTACGGGAAGGAAGGCTCTCTCTTTCAACGAGACACGAGACTTCGGTTGGACACATAATTGATGGCGTTGTGCATTTACTAGGAATCGAGACGTCGGCTGTGGTACATAACTATAAAACGTAACGTGTGTGACGAACGTTCATAATAACCTGAAAGTAAACGGATACATAACTCTGAATCCGCACCAAAGAAAATATATTTCTTCTTTCGGAGAAACAGAACGAAGCACACGATTTTTTATACGTGTGCATACATCGGACTGCGGTACATTCACTGTCTATCGTGGAATGGTCTGCTGGATTAGATTCGGAACAGCTTAGATCGCTTTTTTTTTTCGGTGCTTTGTTGTGCGTGCAAACGGGAGTTCCCGTTGCACGGCAGGCCGAAACGGTGAGCGTAGAACGCTTTCGGGTTACGGTGCTTCGATGTGCACCTGTATTGAGGGTGGCACCATCCTTTGGTGCATTGTCGCTCCAAATTCACCGGTCGGTTTAGCCATTAAAAAGCTAGAACGCATGTAAAAAAAAAGCAAACCGAAAATTGGATGAAAATAACAGTTCACCAAAAGCAATAAACCTAAAAAAAAAGGAGCCATGTTTGTTACACGCGAATTATACGCTCTTCGAAAGCACATTTTCAAAGCTTATCACAGCTCAACTTCTTTCTCCTCATTACTCTTTCAAAAAAACGATACTCTGCTTTTATGGAATATTCTTACGTTTTTAAGATATTTGACTCGAATGTACTATTTTCTCGCTAATTAAATACTCAATCCATCAAATACTCAATCGAGACGGTATCTTCATAGAACGGACACGATTGACAGGATTATGTTGTCTCTCAGCGTGCTATTCTTTCTTTCGTCAAACAATAGAGAGTTTTAGTAGATCGTTCCGATGATTCCGAAAACGATACCCGATACTCCGCCACCGCCTTTGCGCATGCATGGTTTCCTTATCGTGTGTATCGGAGATATCGGAACCATCTACTCAAACTCTCTTATGTTACAGGATTTGGCAAAATGTTAGATCGATAGTTTTTTTTTTAAATTTATTTTTCAACGCTGCGTCGTTTTTAGTACCAATATTCAAGGTATACATTGTAATACGGGGGAGCGGCGAGTGTACGCAAAAAGCGAAAGCAAATCATACTTTGAGTGTTTACACAGCGTGAATTGGGTCCAATCTTGCGATAAGACGACACCGTAGACGAGCCATTTAGCCAGTGCAGTAAGACCGCAAAGCTCGGGTCTCTAATGCCCGAGTCCCACAGCGACAAACAGAAACAAGCGACAGCGACAAGCTTCAAACCAGAGTCTTTCGCGATTTGACAGGTTTTGTAGAATAAAGGAGGCTATGCTCAAATACGAGCATCATGCGCGCGAGGGTACCTTTGGCAGGCTCGCCATCACCCGTGCTTACTTCACGAGCACCGAACGACTAAACGCTTGCTAAAGGTACCATCGCGAGCACGCTGCATGTGTTTGAGGTCTGTCTCTGTCGTTTGTTTCGGTCTGTCGCTCTAGTGGGTGACTCGGGCATTGTGCATCAGGCAGTACACAAGTGCGCGGGCGAGAATGTCGGTTGCGTCTTATCGCATGCGCGACGTCGCTATATACAGGAGGTCATCGATCGTTGTGGCAGCGCCCGCACGAGCCTCTTAACGCGATTAGAAACGACCAAATCCTCGGCAACGTATATTACCCGGACAACGAGCGGGAGGGCCGCTGTGCTCCAATTAAAAGGAGATGTCCCTGCAAACGCCCTTCATGATTTGAGTTGCTTTCTCTCTTACATCTGGGCTCTCCAGTTTACAGCGATCGCTTCGCGCGTTCGGGAAGCCGCGAGTCCGCCGTCAAGGATGCCCGTTGGTGCGCGCGCGCGAGATACCCCCGTTTCGATTGAATCGAGATCCACGGGCGCGATTGCATCAAGCGAGTGATTTATAGAATATTGTTAACGAAGTTTCGTTCGCCCGATGGAGCGGGGAAGGAATTCGCCGGGAAACTCAGGGGGAGGAGGAGACAAAATCATGCGGGGACGTCGGAACGCCGAGCTCCGATTCGAACGATTAGTGGGTAAAAGCATGGAACCCTCACATTTCCGCCAAGATATTGGCAGCTCCAACGCATTTTTTAAGCATCATCCTCTACCTGCCAAGTGACGTTAATTCGTTATGTGCCGATGAATAAATATCTGCACTTACCTATCTTGGCACGTTCAGGATGCACTGCCGACTGCCGCATAAAAATGTGAGAGTAGAGTGAGCAGGTGCTCTTGACAGCAACGAATTTTCTCAGCACCTGGCCGTCCGAAACGCGACACTGCGAAAACAGGTAAGCCCCGTAAGCTCCGCGTACGCTCTGGCTATCTGCTCCAGGTTTCTTCCAGCTACAGGATTAAGGGATTGTGGAAAGATGGAAAGGTCCTCTTTGCACCCCTTCCCTAAAAGGTTTAAAATTACCCCACAAATTATTCTGGACATTGGATAGAGACTGCGAGTTTACTAAAATGCAAAAGAAATAAACAAAAACGTAATTCTCGAAATTTATATTGTGGCGGTCGCTTTTGGTCACATGTTCTTTTTTTTTTTTTTTTCTGGCGATAGAGAGCGCGAGCAAAGGAGTTCTGTAACCTTAGAAAGAGTTCTATACATAAAGACAGGGGACGGGACGACACAAGATGTGTTGCCCGTTCCCTGTCTTTATGTATACAACTGTTTCTAAAGCTACATTATTACCAACGCGCTCACCAACAAGTATGCAAAGGAGTCCTGTGCAGCGCTTTTCGAGATACAAGCGCGCGTGTCTCTTTGCACGAGCACTCGCGCGGTGAAAGCGCTGTCTGAAGCCACGCACTCGTGCATATTCCTCCTGTAACACTGTACACAGCTCTTGAGATGAAAAGTATGGCCAAAACGCTTTTCCAATGTGCATGCTTGTACCTGCGTGTCTTCACATTTCGACTACACAACCGCAGCAGCTTCTTCCATCTACTTTTAGGGGTGAATCACCACTCGTGCTCTACTTACTGGACATGCTTAATCTTTTTTTTTTTTTTTTTGAAGCTGCAACTTACATTTTGGACACATACGTTATTGAAGCATCTAAGAAGACACAATCAACAAATATTCATAATGAACCACCAAATAAACGTTCACGCCCGCGTCTCATTTAAAAAGTGTTCTATAAAAATAAAAGAAAGCTTGGATAGGCCAGTGTGACCACAGATCACCCGAAAGAAGAAAATTAAGTTTCAAGCGGGAAAATAATCTGAAAGGAGACCTATTGCAGAAGTGAAGAAATGGGCAATTAACGAACGTCAGGGTTCTGCCCTATAGTGCTGCGTTCAAACCTTTCAACAGAAACTGTAAGAGTCAAATAATCGATAACAGAAAGCACAAATGGAATCGCTGGTATAATGGAAGGAGGACCGAGAAAGATAAAAATACCAATGAGTAAAACTGTCATCGACTCAGCGTCTATTTATGCCATAATTTCTTTATCCAATATATATATATATAACTAGCCGCGAAAGTGGGCGACGAGCCAGCCAGAGGGGCAGGGCGGGAATCCAGCCACCCTTCCTCGACATCTGCGCATTGTCAAGGGGCGAGGCTGGCTGAAGGCAGCCCCAGAGAACTTCGCACGGCCGGCTCTGCAGCGTCTTTAAAGGAAAAAAAAAAAGATAACTGCAAGAAATAAAAAAAAAAAGAAAAAAAAAAAGAAGCCACTTTGAGCTAAACTTTTCAAGAAGCAGGGTGCCAAAAGATCTTTCCTGCCGTCCGATGGACTCCGAGGAAGAAGGGCGACTAGGGCGCAAATGACTCGCATGGGGACGGTTGAAGGGCCTTTTAGACGGGGTCCAATATCGAAGTAGTCACCGCGGCGGCGAGCGACCACGATACGGAGCTTCTCGCCCTCCTTCGGGGTTGTCCCTCCCTCCCTCGCAGGTATTGAATGGACGAGTTGAAGTATTACACGCAGATTGCCGTTTCCCGGGTATGGACTCGATTTTATCCATGTCTCGAACAGGCAAAAAGAGCTCGAGCAAATAAAGTTACGAAAAGCAGCGGCTGCTTCCAGGAGTTCGTCTGACGGCAAGAACGTTTCTGAAAACGTGCATTCGGCGCCCTCAAGCTTTTTCTTTTTTCTGTGCGTGCGTGCGTGCGTGTTTGTTTGTAGTGGACATCTGTTCGCGAACTTACATCCTTGAGAGTTAACGTGCATGTAGTTACTGTGCACTTCAATAAAAGAAAATGCTCCGCTCGATTGCAGCCCAATAGACGTCAAAGGCGACGTACACCAAAGAAGAATATTCATAGAAGAATAAAAAAATAAAAGCGTGAAGCACAAAACCAGTGATATCGAAACGCGCGATTCGCATTGTCTGAAATGGAACAAGTTGGAATATTATCACTGCGGGGTTTCGCCAAAAATCGGCCATATTTCAAAAATCCCCATCTCAAGGAAATGCCTTCCTACGAGCTTTATGCTTCAAAGATTTTAATTGAAAGCAAAGTTCCTTTTCCTCTCACCGTGTGTCACTCCCCACACCACACGCGGTGGTCGAAATATCGTGGCCACAGTTGACGCATGCGCCTCAGTGACAGTTTATCTCAACATTAAAACCTTATCTCGTCTATAACGAACCACAATCCCGCAGCCTAACTTCAAATTAAAAAAAAAAAATGGTTTTGTCATTTCCCGTCACATGGAACTCAGCGATGTCGCATATATGTTATTAATTCCAAGTTACGCCCCATGGCCAGAAGACGCATTATTGCGAAAGAAGGATATGCGCGTAACACGCGTCGGCAACGTTACAGACATGAGGCAATTTGACCTGAGCGCGCACGGCACAAGTTTGAATTGCGTGGTGGATGGATACAAAACGCCGTCGACACGACGACGTTGGCGTCGATTCCAGACGCCAGTCTTTAACGTACAATTCAGAATCGACGATTCAGTCGCACCACCGGCATTTATAACGCCGCACGCAAGCACGGAAGCACGGGGCCGCACGCGTGTTTCCTTGCTTTCCGGCGTGCATTAACGGAGATTTCCGTGTTTCCGTGTGCGTGCATTGGACGCGCTTTATAGAGCACAACCAATGCACGTGGCGGGGCTCCCCCGAACGTCCCTATAATCAAACCCTAGAATCGAATCCGATTTCTACCGGCGCAATAAATTGTGACGCGATTAAAATGTCGCACGACGGAACGCTCGCGTGCATCGCCTTGGCAGCGGAGCGGGATCGAGAAGATGGCGGCCGATGGCTCGCCGTCTGCGCGGGCCACTGGTCGCCACAACCTTTATTGCCACAAACGCCACTGACAGTTTAAAGAAAAAAATATCGTGGAGCGTGGAGCGTGTTTTTTTTCTTTTCTGAACATATTATCATTCCAAAGCAAATGAATTCGCGCCAATAGCAGACAAGAACGCCGATTTTGTTGAGTAGTGGCTCTGTCTGTTTGTTTGCACTGCTTCCGCTTGTTTTTGAATATTGTTTTTGTACACCTCTTGCCTGGGCGTTCTCCAGAATGCTGGCAGTATCACCAAATAAATAAATAAATAAATAAATAAATAAATAAATAAATATATGCCGAAGCGAATGTGACTGTGGAACAGGCATCCCACACTTTGAGAGAGGGCGTGCACTGTATTAGGTAATGGCGAAACAGATTCCAATAAGAATGAATTGGGGATCAAAGCGAGACATAACTACCAGTAACCACTAAACGCGAAAGCAAAAAGAAAAAATAAATAAATAATGATTTTGAAGGCTCTAACGAATGAAACAAGGGTAAACACGCGCAGGTGAATCGACTGAAGTTTATGAGATCGGTAAATGACTGCACTCAAAACTAAAAAAAAAAAAAAAGTGACTGTGCGGGGTAAGACTGTTAAATATGAGGAGAATTAACAAAGCTGAAGAGGAAGAGAATAAATAATTGACGATGACAATGACAAAATAAAAAAAAAACGCAGAAGAATATCATTCTGTTTCTCTCTCTTTCAAAAAAATAAATAAATAAAAGGAAAACCAATAGTTCGGCAGTACCGACCTCAGTAAAACCTGCCCCTATGGACATTGCAGTGGTCACAACAGACTGGTAGGAAATAATTTTCCCTCGGACGGGCCTGGGAGCACCGACGTCGCGAATACCGGCTCGACAAAAGATAAGACACGGAAGTCTCATTTCGCCCCAACCAGCAGGTAACCACCCAACTTCCTCATGTTCGGCGACTCTTACGTCACTGCTCATACCGCCGTTCCATGCGTATCTGGGACAGGCAGCTAGAACATCCGGAACATCTATAATCCTTCTTTGTTATCTCGACACACACACACACACAAAAAAAAAAAAAAACGGCTAGCCGGAAACATTTGGCAATGTCCTTTAGCTTCCCGTTATCCAGTCGCACATATGTGCCCCTCTAATGTGCCCCAAATATACGTGTTTTTTTTTTGTTTTTTTAAATTTCTCGAGAATTGGGCAGGCGGTATAGATATATGAGGAAACAAATATTTACACTTACAGCACCAAGCGAAAGAAGCCAAAATCCGGTCAAGTTCCCCGAAGCTTCGAAGTCAATGTCGGTCACGCACGTTTCTAATTTGTTGAGCGGGAAACGATAAAAGAGCCCATGAGAACTGTTTCGGCTCCGAGAAAACTAGTGTGTCTCTGACGAGGAAAGATTCGGCAATTATTTTAACCTCTATGTCCTGAAAAACATTTTTTTTTTTTGCACTGGATGCCTGGACACCTATTGAACAGATAAATAGGTGGGCATATTGTAAAACTAAACACACACACACGCACAAACACACACACACACAACACACACACACACACAACACACACACACACACACACAACACACACACACACACACACACACACACACACACACACCACACACACACACACACACACACACACACACACAATAATAATAACGCCAGTAGTGACGTTGTGGAACTTATCTTCAGAAAACAAATGTAGAGAAATAAGAAAAAATTAGCTTTTACCCCTGAGAAACAAATGGGTGCGTGCGTATGTTGGGGAGGAGATCGACCAGGCATGCCTCTAGCGGCAGGCGTCAGCTGTGTGGGCAACAGACCGAATTTTCTTGTTCGATGTTGATCAGAGAAATCCAAGATGACGATTCGAAGGCGGCTGCTCGTGCGTCCAAAGCACTGGTCAAAGCGAAGCGTTCGTGCCCAGACCGTGTTATACTCCGTCTCACCCTGCGCCCGCCAGCCCGAAGGCTGGCGGGCGCAGCATTGCCCCAGAAAAGCATGCATCCGCATTGCGAAAGAGTGCGCGAGTAGAATTTCGATACGCAGAGTACGAACAGCACTAATTTAACGCATATGGTTCTCTGTTATGATAGCGCGCAATTTTATATTGGTTACATTAAGGTACATGGTATTTAGTTTCATAAACATTCTTGTCATATGGTTTCTAACAAGCTCATGATTGGACCCTTATGCCTGTAGCATTGGGGTTTAGTCCATCGTTGGATGAGACGGAGTATAGGCGAGGTTCCATTTCTTTGTTTTGCTATGTTAGTAAACACCAGGGTCGCTAAACTCGTCAAACACAAAGTTGGGCACGAAGTTCGCAGAGCGTGCTGATTGGACTCTTGCGACGTTGGCGTCACGCGAGACGAGATGTCAATCATCCAAGCTCTCTCGGTGCTCAAATTCCAGCGAGAATGTTAGGCACAAAGTTGTAGCGAGCTTCATCGGAGCGCGCGCGAGCAACACCGTGGGGCCAGCAGATTGAACGGCTGCACTGATGACGTCGCGCCTGCGTGTCCCTACATCCCTACGCCGCGATAGAGTCAATGAAACGTAGATTGTACCTAGGCGGGCTGTAAATACTCTGAACTTTCTCGTCGCAAGATCGTCGTTTGTGGAAGTTATTGCTGACGACCAAAGTGACGTTTCACAACTTTGGAAAAAAGATATTTGAGGCCAAAATCTTCGCTTCGGAATCGAGGCGAAGATTAAACTTTGTGATATTGTGGAGCCGTGCGCGGTGAATGCGGTTTAAGAGCTCATCTTCCGCCACTGTCAACAACGTCACCGGGGTCACCCACAGGCGTTGTGTATAGAGACGTCGGTAATAGACAGTTTTAGTGGATCGTACGCTAAAGCCTTGCGTACGCAATAAAATTGCGGGTCGGGAGTGCGCTTGCGCAGAACGCAATAGAAGAGCTAGCGTATTGCGTACGCACGCAACGCTGGGGATTTTGCGTGGCGGGCTAGCGGGCTTTGCGGGACGCTCTCGAGAGATCTCGGACCCAACGAGAGCGCCAGTTTCAAGATGGCGGTTACCTCGACTGGCGCAGCAAGGGCGACGTGGTGTTTTCGAAGTTCTGTGTTACGTGAAATTGCGTGGTGTTCAGCTCGGCAATTCTTTCTGGGACCTACCGCGGTCGAATCAGATCGTCGTGCAGCTGAAGGAGTGCACAGTGAAAATGTTCGCCGCTCGGGATGTGCGTCAACGCTGCGATCTGCTCAACGCTAAGCCTATTCGCACAGTTCATCGCCGACGGACGAACGACTCTAAAAGAAATCGCCGAAGTTCTCGCCGCTATGCACTGGACATCAGTAGGTCATGAATTTCATTCCGCGATAGCATTGATAAAAGCTGCCGTTTCCACGGGACGACTGACGGAGGCTCCGTGATCGAATTTGGCTACGCACTCGTACTCGTATACCTCTGTCCCACAGAAAAGCGCGCTTGACGAGGCAGCTGCGGCTTGGTTTAATTTGAAATAAAATGATTGGACACGTTTTCATTTTAAATATTTCTTTCCAGGAGCATGGTTGCGCTATAAGCACGCGGAATTCTACGGCTCTTGCAAATTTCACCAAGATCATGCGCGGTGTTCACTCGAAAACGTAACGCACAACTAAATTCGGTCCGAGCAGGTCATTTTTACCGTACGCTATACTATTGCGTATTGCGTACGTAAGAGCCAGCAACGCTATACTAAAACTGTCTAATGTCTGAGAGAAGAGGGGGCGACGGGGGATGGCGAGAAAAAGCCGTGGAAAGGGAAAAAAAAAAGGTAGAACCAACACAAACACACACTCAAATAGGGGTCAGGAAGGGCCGTAGAAATTGTTCGGGAGAGAGAGAGAGAGAGAGGGAGGGGGTGGGGTGGTAGTAGAAAAGAAGGGGGATATCCCTTCCCCCGAAGTTTTAGAGCCCAACTCTTATGCGCCCGTTTCGAGCTTGAGCGGCGTCGCCGTCGACGTAACCGCGCGCGCGTTGCATTATGGGACGTTTTTTCACTAAATTTAGCGGGGAAATTGACGTCAGGGAGGGGTGGGGGGGGGGCATACCCTCCCCTCCTCCTCCTCAAGAGCTGCGCTTTAATTCGACATTACAGAGAACTGTAAACGTCTGTAATTTTTCTATTATTATAACTCTCTGAAATGCTATAGTCCGGGGCTGGGGCCATACCCCCCCCCCCCCCCCCCCTTACACCCTTATGCCCTTCGCGCCCCCTTTTTCGACGCCATTTGGGGGGGGGGGGGGGGTGAATCGCGCCCCTCCCCGTTCTTCTGTTTCGACGACCCTGCTTAGAGGCGTTCCAACTGAGCGATGACGAGGAACAGCACAGCGTGCAATTTTCGAAGTTATGGTTCTAGAGATTCTGGAATTAAAACGGGGCGCGTTCCATGAACTTACGAGAGGCCATGACAGACTTTCAATCGAGAGGCTCGTGCCAGGGCTCGTTGTGTGCAGGCGCGTTCAGTGACGTCCTTTTATAGTTCATAACTTTGACGTCAGGGTCAGGATGATCAGTTGTGAACGACAAATTTGATGGTGCATGTTCGAGTCGACGGTGAAAATTTTGGTTGTGTACGATGAAAGCTTGGTGTCCTCGCGTTCTCGAAACATCACCGTCAATGTTGACAAACTGACATTACTCTTATTTCAGTTGATGAACGCAGAATTAATCCCAGGTTGGCTAATCTTTGGAAGTTTATCATAAAATGATTTTATCTCCCGTTGATGGGGGACGACTGCCCGAAAGCGAAATCCGTCCAAAGGTGGACAATGCCACTCGGCTGGTTGCGACCTAGCCACGTCGGGCTACACTCTGATGCCGAGATAAATAAAAGGGACGACAGGGAGGTTTTTTAGTAAATTCTGCTTTATCGGCGGAAATAAGAACGATATCAGACATTCAACTTTGACGGTGTCGATTTTAGAATGCAACTACCCAAGCTTCCACTGTGCTTTTTAGAGACCATCAAGGTCGCAGCTGATAATCTTCATCGCGAACCACGTTTGTCTCCGCGTGCTTTCTCGTGCTGCTCTAGCTCGACGCCTAGGGAGTGGTAGGGATTTTTCGCCCTTTCAATGAAAAACGTCACGAAGATATACGGATCTGCGGGTTTGTGAGAAAAGAAAACTTCGCTGCAATCTTTCGGCTCCTCCCCCCGCTATGTCATAACACAAAGAAAGTTGTGTCTGACGAGTTTAGCGACCCAGTGTGTGGCCAACAATCTGGACAAAGCGCCTCCTCGATCTCCTCCCCAGTAATGCTGTTCTTCCAAGCACGTAAGCGGGATTTCGCTGTCGTAGTCAATACATTTTTGTATGTAGTGGCTACGCCAGCGAAATCCACAGCACCTAGTGGCTAGAACAGAAAGCTGTGGCGACAGGTTCTCTCGCCAGTCCTCTCGAGAGAATCGGACATTCACAGCGCCTGGCGGCTTAAAGACGAAACCGTGAAAGTAGGTTCAAAGACAGGTGGTGAAAAGCGTCACTATAGTCTCACACGCACTCGCTACAGCTACAAGTCACACGCCATCTTCCACGTCAGCTTCCTAGATCCGAGGTTCTGTCCACACTGGTCAGTATATGCGAGTTAATAGAGCAGTGATACATGGACGTACAAAGTGCACGTAGTCAGAGTATAAGCACTTAATTGAAAACGACGAGTAAGACAATTATTCGCAAGGCGACGGGCAAGGTCGCACGCAAGCCCAGCCGGGAATCTCGTCCCGATGTAACCTCCTGCTACACTACTACACCGCCACAGTCGCACCGCGTGTAGTTTCTAACAGTCACCTATGTAATATGCACATTAGATATTGCGCGAGATTAGTCTACAGTTTGGATTTGAAGTAGCTGTTGAGTCACTGTCCAAGTAAATCTGGAACCACGATCTTAGACGCGCATTTCACAAGTGGCGATCTATATACGCGCCCCGTGCAGTTCTACGCAACGTAATTTTTTTTTTTTTTTTGTGAGCTTTTATGAATTGGGAGTTGGGCCACGGTGGTTCGCGCTCGCGTGCAGCACCTTGAACCCGACTTCCTCCTTACACGCAAGAACAATTACCCACACGATGTTCAACACAACGCATCACACAGAAAGACGGTGGTACCCGCGTGCCCGGCAATGCTTGCGTCTTTATATCCACATACGACGCCTATTACGTGTCCCGGCCTCGTCCGCCGAGCGGCGCCCTGCCCCACCGAATGGCGCGGCGGACAGGCCGGCAATACGACCGCAGGCCGTGGCGGCGGGCCCCGCCTGCAGGGCCCGGGGCGTCCCCATAAATACGTGCCGGCCGGAACTGTAGATAGAAGAGCCGCAGGCACAGCAGCAGCTTGAGTCCACGGCCGTCGAAGAGGAAACGGGCGCGGGATATGGTCCGGCTCGGCCCGCTTCGAGAGCGATTGCGTTCTACGGTTTACAACAAACCGTAAAATAGGCTCCGAAAGCCCTCGGTCGCAAGAACCGATAGATACTATTCGCGACTCCAGCGACCTATAGGGGGCGCCACCACCAAACAAACATGGCGGCTGAGTCCAGGTCGCGTCGGCTCGGCCCGGCCGCCTGCAGGGGTGGCGCATTCAATTTAACAGATTTTCTTTTGTTTAATGCCCAATTTTATAGGTATTTGAACTGAGACTGTTAAGTGTAGCCGGTGCACATACACTTGCAGAGCATAGTTTTGTTTTCCCGGGTTTTTTTTTTTTTTTTGTTATTTTCTTGTCAAACTTTTGTTTCGGAGATTTCGTTCAAAACCGAAACTATGGGCTCCGGAGAGACGGTAATAAACTCTAATCAGTTTTGATTATCTAAGGAAAGCGGCGATGACTACAGAATTGTTCCACCGAGAGTAAGTTTCAGCTAACTCGCATGCCTCGACCATGCGACTTATCTGACCGTGAAATCCAGCTTTTGTGCGCATCCGCGTTTAAGAATCAGCTCCAATCGTCTGATCGGTCAACAATACAGGCTGCTAGGGATGTCGCGAACCACCCCAGGTTCGATTTCGAAAGGTTTCGATATTTGCGAAGCGAACTAAGGTTCGATTTCGAAAAATTTCGATATTTTCGTACCAACCGAGGTTCGAATTCGAAAAATTCGCAACTTTTGATCACAGTAGAGTTTCGAATTCGAAAAGTTCGAAGCTTTCAAGGTTTCTAATATTTCGGGTTCGAATATTTCGAATATTTTTTTACTTGAGGTTCGATAAATTCGAAGATTTTGAACTTTCCTAACTTGAAATTCGAGATATTCGAAAAATCTGAATTTCTTAAGATCTGAAGTTCGAAAAGTTCGAAGATTTCGAAATTCTTTGGAAATAAAATTCGAAAACTTTGAACGCTTCGAATTTTTATAGACATGAAGTTCGAACAATTCGAAGATTTCGAATTTTTTTCTGCATAAAGTTTGAAAAGTTCGAAAGTTTCGATTCTCTTTTAACGCTGAATTCGAAAAAAACAAAAAAACTTCGAATATTTCGAATTTTTTTCAAGTCCAAGTTTTCAAAGTTCGAAGTCCAGTTTTCAAGTTCCTCCACAGTTGCAGTTTCAAATACGTTTTCACGACTCACTGGTTTTCACGAAATCAAGTTTAGAAAAGTTAGGGTGTGATATCTAGACTCTGCGAAGTTGGTCAGGTAATTAAATGAGACGACAAGTGTCCCGAATGTGCTGGAATATTTGCCAGTGCAGAGTGACGTGTGACCATAGATCAGTAATTGTGACCGCCAGCCCGGGGGGGGGGGGGGGGGGGGGGGATCTTTAACGTGCATCACGCAGTAGTGATCACACGAACACACTATTTTACGATACTCATCCAGTTCGAAATGGCCAGGGGCGGGCAGGAGGTTGAGGCTCAGAAAACCCTTGAAGCGACCTGGCAAACTACCTCCCCACCCCTTGGACGCTGGTAGTAATCCGATCGAACGCCGCCCGAGTGACGCGGGCATAAGTAAGTTAAGTTTGTAATTGTCCTGGAGGTTTATTTTCTGGGACGAAGGAATCGCCTCGCAAAAAGCACAGAAGCCGACACAACTCGAGGTCGAGGAGCGTTCTACCATACAAGTGGCGTCGAAAGAGGAAAAACGGGGGAGGGAAGAGGGGAGGGTGGGGGGTGGGGGGGGGGGGCGGTGCCTCAGCCCTTCTTCCCCCCTTCCAGATATTTCGGTCTGTTAAAGAAAGCAATACGGGGAAACAGGGCGTGGTCGGCCTTAGTTTAATCTGAAATTATTTATGCCTATGCATAGCTACTGTCGCTCTTCACTGCATTAAAGATCGCGTAAATGGTCATTGTTAGAAACTCGTTGTCAGAAGGCACTACTCGTCACATGCTTAGTGGTTCGGAAGTTCAAAGCTATGTCTTTAGGACCTAAATAACTGTGGCAATGGTAAAAAAAAAAAAAATAATCATAAATAAATAAATAAATAAATAAATAAATAAATAAATAAATAAATGCGGGGATAAAAAGCTGGAGAAAGAAAAAACTATCAAGAACTTGCCGGATGTGTTGTATTCTCTCATATTCAGAGGTTCAGAACTTCGAAACAACTTTCTCCTACCAAAATGTGTACAGGCTAAAAGAAACACGTCCCAGGAATGTGAAGCGAAAAAAAAGTTTTCTTTTAATGACGTGCTGAACTTGAACAATATTGGAAATCTTCTCCCATGAGTTAATTTATTCCTTAACGTGAAAAAACAATAAATACATGCTTTTGTATTCTGCAGATGGCAATGATATGTACTGTCTGTGGTGTTAATATAAATGCGATACCTCAAACAACTTAGACGAAAATAAATACCAAGTTTAGGGCATAATTGCATGTAGATACATGTTTGGACATCTCTTCGAAACTCACCTTGAATAACAATAGTCATATCTTAAGACGACACTTATCTAGGCTATACATAGATCATTCTTAAAAAGTTTAACATCTCTACCATAAATAGCTTCGGCTACATCGCGCTTCAAGTCTGGCATAAACGATAATCGTCAAAAACCCGTCGTCCTTCCTCGCTCCTTCGGGAATTTATTTCTTTAAAACTAAGCATGCCAGAACATTGAAATAAACGGCATCGTCTTTCGTAAAGAACGGAACACCGCATGTAAAAGTTCGAGAAAAAAAAAATTACGAATGTACCTCACTACTTGAATTCAAATGAAACCGTCCGCCGGTCTTTCGAAGTTCGACGAACGTCGAACTTTTACCCTAAAAGTTCGAGGTTCGTCGAATTTCTGGCTTTTCAGGATTCGAAAGTTCGAAACTTTTCGAAATCTATTGATAAATAAGTTCGAAAGTTCGAAAACTATCGATTTCCTTAGCATAGGAAATTCGAAAGTTCGAACAGCTTCGAACTTTTTAGTGCAAGAAATTCGAAAGTTCGAAAGTCATCGAATTTTTTGGTTAGTCAAGTTCGGAAGTTCGACAAGCATCGAATTTTGCAGTGTGATAAGTTCGAAAGTTCGTAAAAGATCGATTTTTTAGCGCAATAAGTTCGACGGTTCGAAAAGCGTCGAACTTCTTAGCTTAACAAGTTCGAAAATTCAACTTCCGTCGAATTTTACGATATAGAAAATTCGAAAATGCGAAATTTTTCGAACCTCCCGAATTGCTTGATTCGATCATCGAAACTTCGATTCGAAAAAAGTTCGCGGCATCCCTACAGGCTGCAGGAAAATTACGAAAATTAAGCAAGCGCTTCTTGAGCCAAGGAGCATGTTAACCCGCTGGCGCCCCACTAAGCAGCTGATACTCGTATTTCAATTCAGATTTTAGTAGCAATCGAGAAGTCATTTTGACGAGCGGGTTATGTATTATATTACGCACTATGTCCCACTAAAGCGATATTAGTATATTATTCTTGTTGAAATATGAGCTTAGTTGACTGGGGAGCTGCTGACTAAAAGTATATTTGACAGAGAGAGAGCTACTTGTTAAAGTTAGTCAAATGGTTCTAGCCGGTAGCACGGAGACGAATGCGGACAAACTGAAGAGAGTCATCATCGAAGATTCACGCAGAACCTCTCTGCATTGAACTTGACTTCGAATCCTGAACGGATACAATGAGTATTTTTTTTGTGGCCGGTCAACCTGAGCAATGTAGACGTATATTGCTGCTGGTTTCGACGGGGGTATAATATAAATATTAAAACCACGATAGATCATAATAATGTCGTGACAGTTCCTAACTTTGCGAGACGCATCCCCCACCTTTTGAAAACAGATAATTTCCCTCATTAATCATATGCAGCGAGCAGGTTTTCCTGAACCAAGTAATTGCGAAATCAGCCCAACTCCTTCAGTGCGGTCCACAGGCTTTTTTGGCGAAAAGCAGTCAAGATGAATAGCCAACGCAGCGACCGGCGTGGGTGGCTCAAACTTGAAGCTAATCCAACACAACCAAACTCAAGAAAAGCAGCTATCGAACCTTCCCATTCACTTGACCGCAACATTGGTGTTCCCTCCAGTGAAACACCTCGCCTGTCGTCCTTAGTTCACTGTTCTACATCCTTATAAAGAAACCACTTATCAGTTACCAAGTAGTCGTCACTTTGAATGTGATTCGAGACAGAACAGAAATCAAAACGTTTTTCCGTGATTCCTCCCCCATCCAAGAAATCGAAAGCACGCGACCGTGTGTTGTGGAGTGAACGGGATTTCAAACACATGATGGAAGGAAACAATCTCTGAGGCTTCACCACACTAATGAACACTCAAGCAAACTTAAGAAATTTTCGGACCTTCGTCAAATTACATTGTTCGTCACCGCGCCGACAACACGTGTCCGCCGCGAAAGCCACCAGAGACGCGGAGGGGCGCGGAGCGACCTGGACCGGCTGGTTCCCGGTTTTCCCGCTTGGTGGCGTCCGTTTTGCTGGAGTCGCGAATTCCTTCTGACCGAAGAAAAAAAACAGAAAAAAGAAACTAGAAAAAAGTAGACCGTAGACAACTTCTTTTTCCGCAACGAAAAAAAAAAAAAAAGGCCCGCTTTTCTTTATGGGCGGAGACGCCGGTAAGGGACGCGAAGAAGCGCCATTTATTTGAGCAACAAGCTCGAGAGGGAGAGAGAGAAAGAGAGAGAGTAAACCATCGAAACCCGAGGAAGGGAAGAAACCTTGCCGTAATAACGGTAACGATATAGAGACAGCTATACGCGGACGGTGGATTACATATAAAAATGAAAAAAAAAAAAAAAAGAAATACGTGACTAAATAAAAAGTAGTTGGAAGTAGGGCTGCTTTACTGTCGCTCGGGCTGTTCTCCTTTTCATGAATCGGTTTCCACAAGACGATCTTTCACCGGCAAATCCCTTCTTATGAGACACGCTTGTCTCGGGGAGGAAAATGGGGAGCGCGGGTCTCTATCCGGGATTAGTGGGAGGGCCGTATAGAAATTGGGCCGTTCCAAAACTGCTTTCGATGCTCGCGAGGCGAGTCAGACGACTGCCGGCTGCCGAAGAGATGGACGGGAGTCAGAGCCCTCAAGGGTTTCTTCTGAAAGTGCGGGGTTCACTTGAGTAGGGCTAAAAAGTCGCTCGGAATAAACGAGGTACCGGATCGACTATTCACAGGCGGCGCGCAACGGAGCACGAGCAACCGGTTGCTAATTTTTTTTTAATGCGATAACGTTTTGACGTAGTATGTAGCAAAGGACCGCAGAAACAGCCCATTATTTTTTTTCTTGCCATGACACTGAAAGAGACTACTAATGAGGTGGAATCCGCCCATCATGGGCACTATATGTGACGGTGAAATTTGGTATCAGTCAAGACATACCTTGTGAAAGTAAGATTCGAAAACGCGCCTCTGTCGCATTCTGGCGTCTGTACGTCACTATTGCAAATACATCCTTGAAAAGACTTGTGTACGCCATCGCAAGTACAAAAGCTGATATTAGGGTTCATTAAAGGCCGCCCCGCGAAGAAAAAGCAACGAGGTTCGGGTTCGTGGCTGCTCAGTGGCTTGACACAAGTCACTGTCGTTAATTGCGAGTGTCGAAAAGAATTCGTGGTGCGAGCGTTTCGAAGTTGTATAAGACACAAGAATACATGGGGCATTCAGTGAAGAACGAAAACATGGTTCTTCGCTTCCTCAAGTCCCATACACCACAACTTGCGCCGAAAAGAATTCGTGGTGCGAGCGTTCCGAATTTGTATAAGACACAAGAATACATGGGGCATTCAGTGAAGAACGAAAACATGGTTCTTCACTTCCTCAAGTCCCATACACCACAACTTGCGCCGAAAAGAATTCGTGGTGCGAGCGTTTCGAATTTGTATAAGACACAAGAATACATGGGGCATTCAGTGAAGAACGAAAACATGGTTCTTCACTTCCTCAAGTCCCATACACCACAACTTGCGCCGAAAAGAATTCGTGGTGCGAGCGTTCCGAATTTGTATAAGACACAAGAATACATGGGGCATTCAGGGAAGAACGAAAACATGGTTCTTCACTTCCTCAAGTCCCATACACCACAACTTGCGCCGAAAAGAATTCGTGGTGCGAGCGTTTCGAATTTGTATAAGACACAAGAATACATGGGGCATTCAGTGAAGAACGAAAACATGGTTCTTCACTTCCTCAAGTCCCATACACCACAACTTGCGCCGAAAAGAATTCGTGGTGCGAGCGTTTCGAATTTGTATAAGACACAAGAATACATGGGGCATTCAGTGAAGAACGAAAACATGGTTCTTCACTTCCTCAAGTCCCATACACCACAACTTGCGCCGAAAAGAATTCGTCGTGCGAGCGTTCCGAATTTGTATAAGACACAAGAATACATGGGGCATTCAGTGAAGAACGAAAACATGGTTCTTCACTTCCTCAAGTCCCATACACCACAACTTGCGCCGAAAAGAATTCGTGGTGCGAGCGTTTCGAATTTGTATAAGACACAAGAATACATGGGGCATTCAGTGAAGAACGAAAACATGGTTCTTCACTTCCTCAAGTCCCATACACCACAACTTGCGCCGAAAAGAATTCGTGGTGCGAGCGTTCCGAATTTGTATAAGACACAAGAATACATGGGGCATTCAGTGAAGAACGAAAACATGGTTCTTCACTTCCTCAAGTCCCATACACCACAACTTGCGCCGAAAAGAATTCGTGGTGCGAGCGTTTCGAATTTGTATAAGACACAAGAATACATGGGGCATTCAGTGAAGAACGAAAACATGGTTCTTCACTTCCTCAAGTCCCATACACCACAACTTGCGCCGAAAAGAATTCGTGGTGCGAGCGTTCCGAATTTGTATAAGACACAAGAATACATGGGGCATTCAGTGAAGAACGAAAACATGGTTCTTCACTTCCTCAAGTCCCATACACCACAACTTGCGCCGAAAAGAATTCGTGGTGCGAGCGTTCCGAATTTGTATAAGACACAAGAATACATGGGGCATTCAGTGAAGAACAAAAACATGGTTCTTCACTTCCTCAAGTCCCATACACCACAACTTGCGCCGAAAAGAATTCGTGGTGCGAGCGTTCCGAATTTGTATAAGACACAAGAATACATGGGGCATTCAGTGAAGAACGAAAACATGGTTCTTCACGTCCTCAAGTCCCATACACCACAACTTGCGCCGAAAAGAATTCGTGGTGCGAGCGTTTCGAATTTGTATAAGACACAAGAATACATGGGGCATTCAGTGAAGAACGAAAACATGGTTCTTCACTTCCTCAAGTCCCATACACCACAACTTGCGCCGAAAAGAATTCGTGGTGCGAGCGTTCCGAATTTGTATAAGACACAAGAATACATGGGGCATTCAGTGAAGAACGAAAACATGGTTCTTCGCTTCCTCAAGTCCCATACACCACAACTTGCGCCGAAAAGAATTCGTGGTGCGAGCGTTCCGAATTTGTATAAGACCCAAGCATACATGGGGCATTCAGTGAAGAACGAAAACATGGTTCTTCGCTTCCTCAAGTCCCATACACCACAACTTGCGCCGAAAAGAATTCGTGGTGCGAGCGTTTCGAATTTGTATAAGACACAAGAATACATGGGGCATTCAGTGAAGAACGAAAACATGGCTCTTCGCTTCCTCAAGTCCCATACACCACAACTTGCGCCGTGTCCTCTCTCGGAGCAGCCCGAGGGAAGGCACACGCAGCAGGGCGGGCCCTTAGTAAACGACCGCGGCGATTACCAGTTTACAACCGAGACAATTACCGAGGGGACCGAGGCCGGGGTGCATGGCACCAGGGAGGCCATCCGCTCTAATTGAGACAAAAAGGCGTCGGTCGTTTGCCGCGCGTCGTTGCCCCCGCGCAGAGGCATGCGACACGACAACACAGAGGCGCCGAGACGTCACTGCCGGGCGCGGAAGAAGCGGCGGCGCCGCCAAAGGGCCCCTCTGGGAACAATTAGAGCCTGCTCAAGTAACAGAAGCCGACAAAGGAGGCGATCGGAAGACGAGGCCGGCCGCAGGGGGCCTCAGGCAGCCCAACGACCACGGTCGGCGCCACTCGCTCGGGGCTTCGTCCCCCGCACGGGGTACCCCACACTTGACGTGGAACCAGAAACGCGCGATAGCCGATGCACCTCGACTTGGAGCCTGCCCATACAGTTTAAACAAACAATACCCCACAAATGTGCTACGGCGAGAGCATCTCCGATACTCCGAGGAGGTGTTCTCCAAGTTCCGTCAATATATGCATGTACTAGCGCGCGAAGGAGGTTTACTGGCGTTGGACCGCTCCGATAAAACGCTCATTAGAAAAACCTCGCTCCAGTGGCCCGCGTGTACTTGTGTGCGCGCGGAACTCTCACACGGCGCTTGAAGCCTACACTGCCGGGACGCTCGTATCATAACTTTCCACGGCAGCCAATTCGCACGCGGTATGTGGGAACAATGTTTCTTGGGTAAGCGGGCCACGGCGTTCTTTGTGACTGGATTATTTCGGATGCATCTAACTTCAATTTAAAAACAATGAGACGTGGCCAACGTTTTACTGCTTTCCGCATCTCAACGACGACTACTGGCCGGTATATACGTGAGCGAGCCGATGAAATTTCTTAGTATCGAACGACACACCCTGGATATTGAAAACTGTGCAACATAGACTCGTAACCTACGTCGTACTACAGACGCTTTGCTCACGCCCTTCAGCATTTTCTGGTTATCTTCGTCACTCTACCCTCTGCAATCCCAACAAGGTCCTAGTAATCAAGTAACTATTTAAAAAAAAAAAAAAAAAAAAAACCAAGGGGAACTCAGTATTTCTTGGGTAGTAGTATCGTCACTGACAGCCTAAGAAACACAGGGCGTGACGATTTCTGGGCATATTATTATCACTCCTATAAGCCAACGAAATCGCAGCATTTGCCGATAAGAACGTCGAGAAACCAATCACGGGGCGTGAACATAATTAGCCCCGCCCTTAGTTTTAAGCCGATAAATGGTAGTTTTAAGCCGATAAATGTTTAGCCAGGTAAATAGGTTGGGCGATAGTTTAGGGGCGGGCGTTCACTCTGAATTTTACATACCTGTGCACGAGGAATCAGCTGTAATTGTCGGGAGAAAGCTTCCTGTTTGGCGTGGTTTACTACATCCCTGTTGACCTGTTTACCGATAGAATTTGACGTGGTGCTCTTTTCTTTTAGGTTTCGTATTCTACTGCCGCCCGATGGAAATTCCATCGGGATCTTTCTACCAGACATGGAGTCGCGATCGTCCCTGTGTGGTTATGATTCGAGAAAGTGGAACAGTGTCCGATGCGGGATCTAGTGATAGTGAAGTGAGTGACGATGACGAGGAGAACTTGCCAACGAAGGTCCTAACAACAGAACTTCCAAGCGATAACGAAACTGAAGGCAGAACGCCCACCTGTCCAGTTCTGTCAACGTCAAGAAAGAAACAAAAGTCACCGCCGCAAGTTTTTGACTGGGGAAAGGAAGACCGGTGTTTCGTGGAGCCTGCGGAACCCATGTTTACGGCCTCTGATGATGTCAAAAGCCCACTGAAATATTTTCAAGTTTTCATTGATGACAAGCTGCTGACGATTGTCGACGAGACAAACCTCTATTCTGTGCATCAGGCTGGAGCGTATGGGTAAACGTTTGTTACACTGTGTCAACATGCTTACGCAAAGTACATATTATTCGAACTGAATCGTTGCATCGCCCCTTCAATTAAGCACCTTATAAATTCAAATATAGTGTATGAGCTATATACATCTTATTTAATTTTACAAGAAAACATGTTTTCATTCAACACCAGACATATATCCGTAATGTTTGCTCACCAGAGGCACCCTGGTGTGCACGTCAGGCCAGTTTAGTGTGCCCTGGTGTGCACATTAGACTGGTCTAGTGTGGCGTAGTGTGCCCATCAAGCCATTCTAGTGTGCTGTGGTGTGCACATCAGACCAGCCCAGTGTGTTTTGGTGTGCACATCAGACCACACTAGGATGGTGTGATGGGCACACCAAACCAGCCTAACGTGTTCTGGTGGGGACACCAGAACACGTTAGGCTGGTTTGATGTGCGCATCAGAACACACCAGGCCGGTCTGATGTTTACATCAGAAAACACTAGGACACACCAAACCGGTCTGGTGGATTTTTCAATAAGGTGTCAGTGATAGTCGTAAACGTTGAAGGAGAACGAAACCCCGGCACATGTTGGCCGCTGCTTCAGAAGGAACAAAGCCGGCGTGACCAAGGTGAGTGCACCCTCAGAACATACACGTGTCGAGTCGACAATGTAGAGGTGTTCACACTCCGAGCGTAAAGAAGATTAGAAAACAACAACAACAACAAAAAACAAAACAACGTACGCGAAAAGAAGCTTTGTCCAGCTGTTCATAAACCTGTTTTCTATTCCCAGCAACCCGATCGGACACGTTTCGCAGAAAATCGCTCATTCGCGGCGACCCTCCGAAACCAATCGTGCGCACCGCGCACAGCCGGAAAGCCAATGACTTCGATCCGCGGAGGCGCGTCTGCGTGTGAGCGCCAATTGCAAATTGCCACCGCAGTGCGCGGGGCCAAGAGTGCATTGGGCCTTAATCCAATTTGCACGCAGCAGAACCCGCACGCCCGCGGTCTTCCGTCCGTATACAACGCGCACGAGCGCGACCACATAGCGACGCCCTAATGGCGTACTTTGGCAGCGCAGAGCACGCTGCGCCGCGATTGCATTCCGCGCTGCCCTAACGTTGTTATCGGAGACTTCATCTTTGCCGCTCTCACTGCAACTCTCTGTAGCGCGGATGCCGTTCGACCCGCGGACGATTACATTCGAAGCAGACACCTAGCGTTATCTCTGTGTTGTCCGAGGCGTACGAGAGAGCTTGTCACACGTGCGTTTTGTTTTTGTTTCTCTTTAAATATAGAAGGTGCGAATATCAACCGGATTGATGATAAGACCTATATCAGAGCGGTACCAGAGAACTTTCCATCTAAGGTGCTGCGTGGAGCCAAATGCAGTGCACCCCTCCAGGCTACATCCACATTATCTGTGCAGTCTACCGCACAGTTTACAACCAGTTTTATCGCGAAATATTTTTGAAACTTGAGAATCAAGACATACGGGGCAATTTAGGTAATTTCCGTCTTGCCACGTATAAAGCGATGTTAGAGCTGTTTGGTTGTATTACAAGGCAGCCCTGATCTAGCGGCCATTCTTAGTTTCATCTGGTTTCATCTATTGATCATTTCAGAAACGCGCCTCTGGCAGCGTTTTTCAGCGTTTCGTGCGTATTCCGTTCTGTTCGCTTCTCGAAGTGATGAACATGCGCTTGCCGGGCTGTGAAGATCGCACTTTGGCCAGCAATTCTGTAAACATTTCGATGGTCTATTCGCGGCGAGAGGTTTGGGTATTGCCGCCTGGTGGAAGTTTTTCACGACCCAGAGTGAGGATACTTCAACTTCTTCTGCTGGTGCAAGCACGCGCAATGCCAAGCTTCTACGCAGTACGAAATTTAAAACATAACCGCGTGGGTAACACGTACACTGACCATATTAAGGAGAACAGAGGCGCCCCTAGCGAGCTCCTCACCGCGAATACTCCGCCTCTGGCACGCGCTCGTGGCCTTCCGCCGGTCTTTGGCTGTGCGTGCACCGAAGTGCCATCAGAGGTAGGAAGCTCGCGCTGGGGAAGGAGCTTCTACCGCATTCTTAACCAGTCGCTGGCTATTGGCGACGAGATGTTTCGGTGGTGTCTTCTTATGGTTTCTACCCCTGGCGCCACGAACAGGATCATAAGAAGCGATGGACAAGTTCGATGGTGCGTAAAAAGGGCGGTGGAAGCCACATCGCGTTCTAAAGTCAAAGCCGTTCGAGTTAAGAGCCTGACTTTTACTTCCGTCGACGAGAGCCAAAATTAAGACGCTGTATGAGCCTTTTGCCAATCGTGGAAGGCCGATCACAGAGACGCTTTTGACCGTGCACGTCGCCAACAGTCTGCGACGATTCTCTTTAGTATACCCTCTTTATCTGGGATAGAAAAGGTAATGCTTATCATAGATAAAACATCGTGCATTAAGGAACAAAAGGATTTGCATACGGCGGGAACGGACGCTTTGAAAGCTACGTCCTCCATTGTCGCTTTTAGCTCACTACATAAGCCAATCACTCCTGCACTTCCGGCCATTGTGCGCGCACGCGCGGCGACGGCAAGCGGGGCACCCTAAAGTGTTCCTCTTTATAGCTCTTCCCGTAGCTCCTTGTCCGCAAGCACGAGCCTGTGAAACTACCCGGAACACGAGGGTGGCGTGGTATGGAGCGAAGAGGTCCATAAAAGAGAAGCGCCAAATTCCGACGTCCCGATCGAAGGCGGTTGCTGCGTAAGCGAAAGGAGAACGAGGGACCGGACCTGCCGCAACGCGCCCCGACGGACAAAGAACAGGTGAAGGCACGCGGAAAGGCGATGAGACACCGGAGAAGGTGGGCTAATAATCCAGTGTGAGCTTACGCGGACTACATGAAGTGATAACGAATTAGCGGTAAACGAAGCCAGCTCATACGTTTGGATTTTGAAACAGAGTTTGGTAGAAGTGGTGCGAAGGCTGCGGAACCCGCACTTTGGAACATGCATCGGCTGCTTTTCGATCTACATTCAGAGGTTTTTGTTTTGGCAGCCAGGTTTCGTTAAATTAAATGCGACCACAAATAAAGATATGTTTCTATACCCGATGTCAGGCCTTTGGCACAAACCAATAAGACTACGCACAACGATTTATTCGTGACGTCATAGACAATTCAGAGCACCAAGCGACTGGAAACATAAAACTCTAAAATAGGTAGTAAAACGTCTAGCCTTAAAGGGGCGATGCAACAATTTTTGTACTTTGCGCAAATACCGCTTAGAACGGATCCCTGACGTTCATGACCTATGAAACACGCGTTCGTTTTTCACCCCACGCAATAGAAGTCCCCGAAAAAAATTAAAGAAAAACGAGCAGCGTTCACCCCCTCAACTCGCAGCCAGAACAAGCGGCCACGTGATCTGGAGCCGATTATATGCCGCCACTGTTGATCATAGCCACGCGCTGGGGTTGGCAAAGCACTGGACACGCGCTGAGTTCCAGACATTGTTATGGCTCGGCCAGAGCCGTTTATTGAGAGAGTTTGGCCATACATTGGTTTGAATAGGCGAGCATCTCGGGCCAACCACAGGCCGCGAAACAGCCCCTAGCGGTGGTCGCGTGCTCTAAATTTGTGCCACGACTATACTTCGTTTCACCTTATGTGCGAGCGAAGGCAAAACTGGAAGCGCGAGCACGGAAGCTCGGTGCGTTCAGGTTTTGCTCGAGCGCGCGAGCTGGGGAGAAATGCAAAAAGCGCTGGTCTCGCGCTTCTAGCTTTGGCTTCGCTCGCAGGTAAAGTGAAACGAAGTATAATTTGAGCCGTGCCGAGCGGAACTCCGCGTCTCAAGACGCTCGCGCACCCCACCCTTTGCACTGCTTTCTTTCAGCCAGTCTCAGGACGCTGTTCTAGCAGTGCAGACAAAGGCATGGGCACGAGCGCGTGGCTTTGGAAAGTGCCTCCTATGCACGAGGTCTCGTACAAACAATAGCGTTTCACTGAGCTAGGCTCACGCGCCTGTGCCTTTGTCTTCACTGTCGACATTTGTGAGATGGAGTAGAGGTCTCCTGATTGGTCGACGCTGTGTCACAAATTTAGTTTACGCTCTAAGCGTGGGGGGAATATTCGGCGCTGGCGGCGGCCTTTGCTCCGCCTATTGTCCAAACTCTCCTAATATACGGCTCTGGGCTCGGCTATTGTCGTCGTTGCAGCGATTGAACACGGGCCACTACCCGAATGCTTCTCCAGCTAGTAATTATCACGAGCCCAAATCGAGTGCCCACGCAATGCTCGGGTCCAATCTATGAACCGCATTCAGATATCGTCATATGGGTGTACTGCGATCCCCACGTTAAGTCATCAAATTTTGCAAAGGAGAGTTTGAATGAAAATGATCGCTTTTGTCCTTGAAATTACACCGCAACAAAGGAGTTTCTTGGCCAGTGGCGTTGCGTGTTAGTATATCCTTGAGTCGCAGGTGGGCCAGTAAGCTCGTGTAAAGTGAAAAACATTCCAATTGAATATCGTTGCACCGCTCCTTTAAAGGGATGCTGAACCAAACATTTCAGTGTCTATAATAAGTGGCGAACTCTCTTTCCATGAGTCAGCAGCCGCCAGTGTGCGCGAGCACAAACAACCAAATTGACGTCATCATATCCCCCATTAAGCTTGAATGGGGGATATGATGACGTCAATTTCGTTGCGTGTGCTCGCGCACACCGGCGGCTGCAGACTCACGTAAAGATAGTGCGCCGCTTATTATAGACAATGAAATGATTGGTTCAGCATCCCTTTAAGTTGCCAAACAGGCCTCGAGGGCGATAGTCCATAGCTTAAAAATGGACACGGTCTTTTTTTTTTTTTTAAGCGATATTTGTATTTTAGGGGATTATTCTCTATTAAGTGCAGAGAGAAATGTGAGACCAGGATCGGTCCCCTAATAGAAATATAGACAGTCAATATGATCCAAGAAGACAGTCTCAAAAAAGAGCGTCGTTGACGAAGGCTGGGGCGTTCGCTCGGCCAGGCTTGATGATGCTTTTTCATGAAAACCCACTCCTTCTCATGCGCACGTGCACAGTGCCTCCTTCAGTGACAAGGAAGGAAGATTTCAAAAGTAAAGTCTCAAACTCATTATGGTTATAGACGCTGGAAAGGTTATAGCGAATGTCCATATAGTGATATTAAAGCATTAGGTGGTATTCACTGAGCCTGCAGGTTCGATTTTGCCAGGGAGCGCCACCGTCGATCCGCCATCTTCGAGGTCGCGGCGTCGCGGTTTGACTGGCTTGGGTACGCGGTCGTCCTTTGGTAGTGTGTGCTAATTTCATATCGTTGAAGAAGCTTCGTTGAACAGAAGAGAGAAGAAAAGTTGATCTCGGGGGCGGGCCGTTTTCCTTGTTGCCGCCGAGTACCGTGTGTAAAGGCTGAACCGCATGTAAGCAATTTGAGGGGCGACGGCGACAACGACGACGACCCGCTTCGCTGTCGCTCGATCACTCGCGCGACGAGGCAAACCGCATGAAAGCGACGGGAGCAAGCGACCAAGGCGATAAGCGACGCTTTCTAGAAATCCAAAATCCGAGGGTCGCGACGAGTGACCGTGAGAAATCTCCGACGCTCGTCGCCGTCTCCCGTCGCTCTCGCCGTTGCTCGCTAAATCGCTTACATGCGGTTCAGCCTTCACTGTCGCTCGTCGCGTAGCTCGGTTTTGGGATTTTTAGAAAACTTAGCGCTCATCACCTCGGTCGTTGTTTGCTCCCGTCGCTTTCCTGCGGTTTGCCTCGTCGCGCGAGTGACCGAGCGGCATCGAAGCGGGTCGCCGTCGCCTGTCTCGTACGAGACAGGCGACGGCGACCCGCTTCGACTGCATGTAAGCGATTTGGCGAGCGACGTCGCTCGCCAAATCGCTTATATGCAGTTTTTAAATCGCTGGGGCTAATAAAAAATGCGCCGCATTTTTCATAAGCTGCGCACTCGGTGAGCCGCACGGTATGTTTCTGCACAGGAACGAACGCCAAAAACACGATGTACGACACAGAGGCGATGGAGCAACACGGTTACACGGCCATAGTGCAGAAAATATGCAAGAGAAAAACAATAAAGAAACTAGCAAAACAAAACAAAGAGTAATCACACCGTGCTACAAAAGCACCAAAGTAGAAAAAACAGTTCTTGCAGGAGCTACCGCTGCTACCGCCGCGGCGCGCGACACGGAGCGCTCCATGGAGCCGAGGGAGCAACACGGTCGCGGTGAACGAGTTCGATAGCGAAAAAAAAACGAACTAAAACACACAAAAAATATTCCTACGGTACTTCAAAAACACCAATGTATATGAATAACCCCTAGTTTCGGTCAAAAAGACCCTTTAAACTTGTAAAATGCTGCTAAACCACGCTGAAAGGTCCGGCCGACACCTACGTGCGACAGAAAGAGACCTCGAAGATGGCGACCGTGGTGGCCGATGGCAGCGAACCTAGCGAGTGACGTCAAGTGAATGTCACCTATAGCTGCAGCAAAAATAAAACGGGTGCAGTGATGTTCTTAACTTATTTCTAACTAGAATTTAAACCTTTTCTATCGAATCTATCGAACATATACAGCAACTGAATATTTCGGCTCATCATGTTCTGTATAAAAAAAAAAAAAAATAGAAGCGGCAGTTACGCAAAAAGAGTCAATACGACTCAAGAAAAACTATGCTTCCGTGGTGAACGCCTCTCCCAGGGCTTCGCTCTCGCGTCCATAGTCCGTCCGTGGTGTTGCCCTAACCATGGCCTCCGAGGTTACTTGGAGCGCAAACCTGTTCTCCGGCCGTTATAAGCACGGACTCCCAGCAGAAGGAAAGCTGAGCGCAGCACGGAGACCTCTTCAATTCAACGGCTGGGCCGGTAGCACTTGCCACTAACTATTTTTCTCAACACTGCGATGAAACATACCAGAGTTAGAAGAATGTGAAAAATAATAATAATAATAATAATAATAATAATAATAATAATAATAATATTTTCGCTTACGCGAAAAAATGCTCCAGCTATCGCGCTCCTTCCTTCGCTTTCCCAAAGGAAGGAGCGCGATAGCTGTAGCATGGTCGCGCAATGCGGACGGAATGGTGCCGTCACGTACCTGAGGACAGAGGTGCGACGTGGTTAATTCTCTTAGCCGTCGTGGTTGGCGTCGTTGATGCCACTGGCGATTGCAAGCAGTGATCCGTGAAGTAAGTGGGTAAGCGCGGTGGAAGTTTCTAAAACCATTCAACATTACGCGTAGCAACTGGATACTGCCCACGTGACGTCACGGGGGTCACGTGACGTCACGGGGGTCACGTGACGTCACCGGGGTCCTGTGATCTCACGGGGGTCACGTGACGTCATCGGGGTCACGTGACCTCACGGGGTTCGCGTGACGTCACCGAGGTCACGTGACCTCGCCGGGGTCACGTGACCTCACGGTTACGCCGACGGCGACGCCACTCAAGCCGGAAACGGGCGCCTAAGAGCTGCGCTCTAAAAAAATTATATTGCGCGAAGCTGGGACCAAACAAACCAGCGACCTCCTGCCAACGTAGCTGGTGCTCTAGCACGACCTATTTTTCACACACAACCAATGTAACGGCTGGAGATCAGGTTGCTCTTTTTGCCTCGTTTGTTTCATTACAACCTTCCTTGATCGAATTGCCGATTTTTGCCTGAATACTTTTTAATTGAAAATGATTGAAACGCCTATATGTGTCGAATTACCCCGGACCTCGGTGTTCTTTGTTCTTTCTTTCTCGGATCCCAGACGAGAATCGGGACGTTACCGTTCCCGTAGAGAGGACTGTAGAAGCAGAACCAAGAACAAAGGTGAAATGCCGGCGGTGCCAGTCAACCCGCTAAGAGGGGCCACCAAAGGGGCACCCGGCAGCGGCACCTTCGGCTTCGCCCCTTTATACGGCCCGGGGTGCTGTGATGGGGCCAAAGGGCAACGCGGCGGATCCGCTCCTTCTAACGGGAGACCCCCTCACCGGGCCGGCCGAGTCGGCCGACTCGGCCCCCACGTAATTCGCCGCCGGGGCGTCCGAGGCACAAGCGTTAATCAACGGGACGAAGACAGAGACGCCCAGGCCAGGGAACGGCGCGTTCCTCGGCCAAGAAGTCACGGCTGCGCGGATAGCATTCCGGGGCCTTAGTGGCCGCCCTTTGTCTCCTGGACTGAGGTGCGCGTCCTCGCAGTACCGGGGCCGGCCCGGTATTAGTTCTCCCCGGAAGACAGGTGGGAAGACATACAGCGCAGGCTAATTGCGTTCCACGTGCCTTTATTGGAAGCAACTGTGTCCTGGCACAAAGGGTTCGCTGGTCTCGTCCACGCGATCGCGACACAGACTTTACACGAGCTTACTGGCACTACACTCCGTTTCACCTTATGTTGTACCGCAGCGAAGGCTAGAAGCGCGAGCCCATAGCGTTGGCAGCTGCCTTTAAAGGGGTACTGAAACGAAATTTTAGCGCCCATATTTTTGCATAAATATGGGCTAGGGACAGGCATCACCTCGGAGATATCAATATCGCGCTGTAAAACACAGGAGAACTAATTTTAAACCTAATTAAACGATTTCAACTTCTCATCTGGTGGATGGTGGGAAGTTCTCGTGACATCACTTGTGGCATAGGAGCAGCGCCGTTCTGCGGAAATACGGCGTGCCGGCAGAATTAGCCTAGGCCTGAACGCGTTTGCAAAGCCTTGGCGGAGAAAGCCTAAGCGTAGTTGGCCACAGTGAGCTCGTTCTCGTTGCGGCTCTATGCACGACAACACGCGAGCACGCTTCTGGCACGGCCGGTATTATATTATAGTTGCTGCGAGTTGCGAGCCGACGTTAAAAAAGACACGTTTCAACTACGAGAGTGTCAGCAAGAGCCACGCAAATACCTGTTCACAGTCGGAGCGGACGCGCGCGTTTGATCGAAGTGCTGGACTCGTTGTTTTAGACCGCGTTTCGGTAAGCGCTTCGGGACCGATCTTTCACGATTGCTAATCGATACTGACGTGACACTCGGCAAAGAAAGGTTGGACCGACATCTCGCAGCTCCCACGAACTGCTATAGCTCGACAGTGACGTAGCGTCGTGTCAGAATAAAAATGGCATACTAATAACAAGGTGTACATACCGTGTTGCGAAGGTAATCCGTATGGCGTTTATTTGAGCTCTATCACACAAAACAAGGAGATAGAATCAATGAGAGTCCCTTTTCGACGACAGCGTTCGTCCCCGCTGCCTCGGAAAACAAAGAGATCGAGATGCCAAGGGGAAAAGATTGACCTCTGAAATTTAGTTCAGGGATCAAACTATTCATCCGGGAAGGGTCCACAAGGGTCGCGCGGCCATATTCCATTCAGCAGGCCAGCCGGTCGTGGGCAGGCGGTCTTGGCCAAGGATCGCCGGAGCAACGGTGCGTCGAGTCGGTGTTGCTCTAGGCCTACTATCCGAGCTCGCTTGGTCGGTGGAATCCTGGCCGTTGTAGCTCTTCTCGGGTGTTTGTGGATCCAGCGTTCTTGTTCGTCGTGGTCTGTTCGGTCTGTTTCAAGTACTCCTTCCTTTTTTCTTGCTGGTTGAAGTCGGGACGCGCGAGAAGAGCACGTAGAAAAAAAATGTCCGTTGGTCGTCGCGACCATGTAACTGAGCGACGCTGTCGGCCATGCGGCTTTGATCGGAAAAAATGCGTAAGACAGCTTCGGAGCTGTCGTAACCTGCGCAAAAGTTACGACAATTTAGTTTCGAGAATACGGGTTTTCTTTCAAATTTGTCGTACGCACTTTTTTCGTCGTAAGTTCGCTTTGAGAATCCGGCCTCCGAGCTGGTTTTGTCAGTGCTGCCGTGGTTGTCGACTTGCCGTGGTGCAGCGTGCGTGCAGCCCTTGCACATCTCAAACGGCCAGGTTGTCACAGGTTGTAAATCGTCGACGCGCCACCAAGTGGCAACGCTCGTAACCACAACATTCACGCCGTAGCCTTTCCCGTCTGGCACAAGTGACGTCACAAATGCGCCGAATATCCCAAGACGCATCGGGCTCTCCGATGGCTGATTTTCGAGCGCGCGCTCAATCGGGCCCCTCAGGGTGAAAAATATAGCCATCCGTTCAAAATACAAACGCGCGATTATGAATTATGGATATCATTGATCATATTAAACCTATTTCTGACCATAATAGGTGTATTTCAAGTTTCGCTTCAGTATCCCTTTAATGCACGAGAGCTTGTGCCGCCGAGATGTGCCCTAGAGCAAGGAGCTCGCGCTTGTAGCCTTTCCTGCGGTACGACACAAGGTGAAACAGAGTATAGTGGGACTCAAGGATACTCGCACGCAACGCCACTGGCCAAGAAACTCCTTTGTTGCGGTGTAATTTCAAGGACAAAAGCGATCATTTTTATTCAATCTCTTCTTTGCGAAATTTGATGACGTAACGTGGGGATAGCAGTACAGCCCAATGACGATATTTGAATGCGGTTCATAGATTGGACCCGAGCATTGCGTGGGCACTCGATTTGGGCTCGTGATAATTATAAGCTCGAGAAGCTTTCGGGTAGTAGCCCGTGTCCAATCGCTGCAACGACGACAAGTAGCCGAGCCATAACAATGTCTGGAACTCAGCGCGTGTCCTGTGCTTTGCCAACCCCAGCGCGTGGCTATGATCAACATAAAATCGGCTCCAGATCACGTGGCCGCTTGTTCTGGCTGCAAGTTGAGGGGGTGAACGCTGCTCGTTTTTCAAACATTTTTTTTGGGGGGACATGAATTGCACGCGGTGAAAAACGAACGGGTATTTCATAGGTCATTAACGGGAGGGATTCGATACATGCGGTATTTGCACAAGATACAAAAATCGTTGCATCGCCCCTAGTGTCTTGTAACAACTCCCGGGTCGGTCGTACACCGTCTCGATTGCAAAATAGCTTTGTTGCACGTGTATATAAGCTTAATAAACGTAACGAGTGTTTCACTGTTACGATATGCGAATTTGGTCTAAATCCACAAGAGTGACAAGTGGCGCACCTTTCTGAGACCGTTCTGTAAAAGAGCAGAACGGAACAAGAATCGAGAAACTAAACCAACTCTCAGCCACCACTTTTGAAGTTCCCAGTTTTGCATAGTCGCCTCTAGATGATGACCGTCGGGACTGCACCTTTCGAACTGAGGGTGCAAGGTTCCCCAAGTTCGCGTTTCTGCCGGCTCCATCTGGAGTTCCGCGGAGGTCTAACCACACGGCACCGCGGTTCTCCAGAAACACTTTTTCCATTTTCTCAGGAGAGCAATACTGGGCGCGGCAGACGGCCATTGAAACTTTCAGCGACTCCTCCTCATTTTAGTACCGATGCACGTCGCCACAACCTGGGCGACGGCAATTAATCATCCCGCCTTCGGGGTTGCGCACACCTGACGGTTTAGAACGAAGAGAAGCCCAAGGCCGAGGCGAGCCTGCCTCCAGCGGGCTTCCACGGAACAGGCGCCTGCTTCGCCTGGTTATCTCAAATGAGGCCGGGCCGACTCACAGCGACTGAAATGAGAAACCGGCGGTCGGCGCCCACCCGACTCAGAAATGCAACGGCGGGATTATCACTCCGGAAACAGCGCAACCCTCGGACTCGCGCAATGCAGACTAGAGATAACGATCGTCTTTAGGTCGGGCTCCGTAGGGCAGCGCGCGCTGCTTCCACTTTCAGCGTGCGAGACAGTCGGGAGTTTTAGAGCAGGAGGCCCCGACGCCTTGGGTGCCACAAACAGCTTGGGGCGTCGCACTGCACAAACGCAATGCTTCTGCAACTGCGCGGTGAGACGCCCCAAAAAGTCAAAGCTAGCCCCCCCGCCCTTTTCCCTTTCCTAAAACTCCTAAATAAAAATAAGAGAAAACTGCACACGTTATGTCTCGGCCTCATATGCTGCACCCTGATAAAACGATGAAAATGTTAGATGGAGTGTTTTCGGAGGTCGCGACCACAAAGTATCTATCGGGTGATTTCGTCGTAAAATAGCCGAACATGTGAACGACGCGTCCCATAGGAATCTCAGAGGCAGAGCCTACTACTCGGGGTTTGAGCTCTGTACGTTGGGTTTCGGAAGCCGAACAATGGAGACCCGATGCTACAGAGCCGCTCAACTCGCGCCCAGGCGTATATATCGATACCTGTCGGACACGTATTGGGAGAAGGACGCTCGCCGGCCCGGCTTGTGGGCTTTCAGTTCGGACAGTAGGATAGACCAAACTCTGCACGTCGCAAAAGCATCTACAAAATTATATATATATATATATATATATGTTTGAAAGGTTAGCCGAAATGGATATGGAACAAGTTGAACGAACACTCGCATCCTGTAGTCTATAGTCACTGACAGCTTAATAAGCGGTGGGCGTGGCGAACATCTCTTTATCGCTCCTCAGCCAATCAAATCGCTGTATTAGCCGATAAGAACGCCAAAGAACCAATCACGAGGCGTGAACAGATGAAGCCGCGCCCTTCGTTTCTTCAGCTCTCCGTGAGATTACCAAAGTCCCAGTGTCTAGAGAATAAAGGCTATAGAAAATGCGCCCTCAACCACATATATAAAAGGTTCGCGAAAGAGCAAATTTCATTGTCGGTCGACAATCTCCTATCCATGCGCGTTTTCCTTTTCATGGTTTATATGCGTGCTGTTTTTTTTTTTGTGTTTCTTCGTGGTCAGTAAATAAGTAACATAGTAAAATACCTGACATACGTTCGTACTTTGAATTTTTAATCGCTTTAATCGACCGTCTTTACCCCTCCATAATTCATAGGCAGCGCGCGCCATTTAAACGAGTCTGGAAGCTCGGCTGCGGACCTTACCCACGCACCAATGCCCGGCGGTGAGACCCGAGCTATTCGGTGGCCGGGCTCGGGATTAAATCAATCGCTCGTTAAACGGTACAGTAGTATCTCGAGTTCGGGGACTTCTGAGGGTCGAAACATTAAACGAGCCAAAATTTCAGCTTAATTAATTCCGAAGGAGGGAGGGAACTGAACGTATACAATATGGAAGTAGCCAAATAAAAACGGAACCAAACTAAGACCGAAGTCTGACTTCATTAGCAGCGCGGTGACCTGCGGCTCCCTCGTCTGTCATAGTCGAAGAAGCTTTGCTTATTCCTTCTTTTACGTTATCTTTCGTTAGTTTTCTTCTATGTTCTTTTCCTTTTTGAGGCAAGTAATGAAATGTCCACAACGTGCTTTTACTAAGCGAATCAATACGTCCTGCAGATAAGGGACCCTTAAAAGAAAAAAGAGCCGGCGCCAATTCCTAATAAGAGTGGGGAAAACGAAAGACATAAGCTAATACGATACGGGCGAAAGGAGGCGACCGGAAGCTTTTAAAGTCTGGGCCGTTTTTATTGCGTCCCGAGTCCACGGCAGTCCGACGTACGCTCGTTCGTCGCATAGCTTCGAGTCGTCACTGCACTCTATACAGGACCGCTCGCAATGTCCACGCCGAGACGAAACCAACAAGCAACAACAGCGAGGGCCCTAAAAAAAAAAAAAAAAAAAAAAAAAAATTACTGAAACGAGACAACGTGTCCGACTGTAAATTACGCTGCCCACCCGCAAGGCGAAAGAGTCGAGCACGAGCCTTATCGAGGAAGGAATCCCAACAGCGAATAAAGTGATTCCTCCCTGATCGCGCCAACACGTCCGTCCCTTCTTGGAAGCCCTGCGCCGCAATCAAGTTGCCAGTTCCGAGTATATTTGCAAAGCGGAGAGTAAACAGAAACCTATAGATATGCGCTCGATTGGAAGGAAGTGAGGTTAGATGAGCTACTGCCGCACAAAGGAGTAAAAAGAAGAAACGTAAAAAACAAAAAAACGACAACAGAAAGTATCGACGGGGCAATCTGTCGTTTTGTTGGCTTCACCATGGAAACAAGGATCATTCTGTTGCGGCGGCGACCCAGCGCGGCCCCCCGGCCCCCCCTCGCAACAAGACGGACGAACACAGGCCGCGGAGCAAAGCCGACACATTCTGCAGTCCACCCCGGGCCAACAAAGTGAGCGGAAGAGGTGGCGCATACCGTGTCCAAACAACATCGTCCTCTCGGATTGCTTTTAAAAGATGCAAAGAAACAGAGGAAAAAAGTGAAACGTATGTCTGTATTTACGAACGGGATACGAGGAGGGGAGGTGTGTGTGTGTGTGTGTGTGGGGGGGGGGGGGGGGGGGAGGGGTGCACAGAAGGAACTGTCTGATCTCTTCGCGAAGCTCTTTTTTCTTTCTCAACGAAGACGAACAACGCGTTCCAGGAGAAAAAGAGATCAGAGCCCGAATTCGATGCCCCCCTGACAAGAAACCGGGCGTCGTTCACCCCGAACAAACATCTATCTTTCTCGCTTTAAATGCGAATATATACAAAAAGAAAAGAAAAATCAAAGTCAAATTTACAAAAAAAGGAAAAGAAAGAAAACGAAGAAGAGATCTTTTTCATTCGAACAATCTCCTCCGCTACAAAAATAACTTATTTTTTTGTAGCCGCATTGAATGCGACTGGAATAAACACCAAAACCGAAACATAAAAAAAACTCAAACAAAAAGTTTAATCTGTTAGTATTCCTGGCTTGTCCACTTCTCTTCTGGCAAGTCGAGTCCCCGTCAAGTAGCTGACTAGAGAACACGCTGTCTGTTTCGCCCTAATAATAAGACAAAAAGCACAAAACAAAACCAGCAAAGATTTTAATGGTATAACGCGTTCCATAAACATTGAATGCATTGCGGTTCCTCCGGTGACGACCGCAGACGGCGAGTATCTAAAGTGCGATCTGCCAGTCTTCCCCCAGCGAAGAGACCAAAGTCCGGCCACGGATGAAGAGACGTGCCAACCCGACTTCGCAAGCCTTCCTGACGACGCATCGAACTCAGCTGTTGTCTGAGAAAAAACAAAGCCGCAACGAAAAAAAAAAAAAAAAGCACGCACGCACGCACGCACGCACGCACGCATGCACAGAGAGAGAGAGAGAGAATTAAGATGGAAGGGTGGTGCGCGGTGAGCTAAATTAGGCAAAGCGGATGGCCGAGGTGTGGCCGGTGGCGTGTGCGATCACTGCCTGGCGGTGGGGTACATTTAAAGAACTCGACCACTTGTAGCCACTGAGAGTTTAACTTAACAAAAAGAGGGCGTGGCAAGCCCCATGTATCTCATTATCCCTCCGCAACCAATAAGATCGCTGTATTAGCCGATAACCGAAGAACCACGGTAGAGAGCCTTAAAGAACCGTTTTCGCGCATCCGATACGGTATACGATGGGCCCTCCGGTACGAACTGCGCGTGTGCGAGTGTTGTGAGGTAGAACACGCGCAGTTCGTATCGGAGGGGGCCCGTCGTACCGTATCGGATGCACAAAAGCGCTTCCCTAAAACTCTCTCGTGCGATAAGCCTTCGCCAGGCTATACGATACTGTACAACTTGGATATGTAGACTGAGGGGAGAGCTGGCTCAAGTTTGCTTCAGAATGTGAAAGGCAACCCAGTTGGTTCTACAAACATTACCCTGCTCTCTTCTTCTTCCTGAACGGCGAAAGTCGCAGCGATAGACATTGACCAGGTGCCGAAAATTCGCAGGTTGTTCAAGAAAAGTAAGGCCCACAAATGGCGAACTTATTAACTATGAAGGTGCATTGCGAAAGATAACCTTCGAGTTTTGAAAAAAAAAAAAAAACAAATAAACGCAGGAAGCGGTAAACTCTGCGTATTTAACTCGAAAGAAAAATGCAGAATGAAAGCGGCTGAGAGGGGGTAAATGTAAGTATGACTGAAACTTGCACCTCGCTCCCGCAGACAGAACGGTAATTTCATCGGCAACCTTGAGTTTTGCTGGAGAACATATACCAGTATTGTTTCATCACCAACGTTTGCTCGAGATCGCGGTTCACTTCGTCGAAGCACCGCGTTTAATCTGTGCTCCTTTTGGAAGTCCTTTCTTGACACATAACAGCCTCGTGGTCATAAGTATAACTACGTAAGCCAGTGACTTGGGGTAAAACGTTAGTAGCTTAGCGAGTGTCTCGAATAGATTAGAGCTATAAACACCACGCGGAAAATCTTTGCCGTCTCATCTCTCTATAGATAACGTCATGATATCAGTACATTTGGGTTTCCTACCAGGTACAGTGCTCAATGACGTCTCCTATCGAGAATCCAACAGCAGTGCGCCAGGAGGTAGCTTTGCCCACAAGGCAGAGAATATTGGAATGATCAATTTGCTTTCATGCAAACTGGTTCGCATTTAATGACTTATACCGTTTAATTTCAACTAGGCACAGAAAAAAATGGAAAAAGAAGTGCTTCGTTTGTGGTGTGACATGATGTCTGTCTCGCTGATCATAGGCATGTTTCGCGGGATTCCATAAGAAGGGTCTGCATCAATAATAATAAAAAGAATACTTAACAAACAAGTATCTAGAATCTTAGTTAACCACCGACTGATACCCATTTAATTCGGTTATTGGCAGAGTCAGGTACCAGGACCAGAAAAAACAACCACAAAAAAAAACAAAAAAACATGTCAATTGAAAAACGAGGGCGCAGATTTCGTCTATGATATTGTGCCGTGGTAATTACGAATGCGCGATCCCACAGCAGTCGAGTAACTCAAGTTAGCAAAGCAGACGAATAGCATCAGAAGGACACAGCTCTTCCGAGATCAGGGCGGTCCCTTTGGAGAAGCCTTGTCCAGACCTCAATGAAACGCGCAAAACATAAGAGGTTCTCATAGCTTCCTTTAATACGCGTGTATACCCACATACGGGGCCCTAATAAAAGTAGTCGGGTTCCCGATACAAGCGTTGACCCCTCTGATGTTTTGACATCCCATCCTAGCAAGATCAGATGTTCGCCACGCGCGCCGCTCCCCGCACGCAGCGTAGAACAGGCTCGTACGCGAAGAAAAATAAACTGGGGAGACGGGGCCAGGCCGGCGGCTCGGTCCGAGAGCGTCGTGCCGCAGGCTCCCCAGGAGGGGCAAAAACCTGGACCCAACAGGGAACGAGTTATGCCCACGCCGAGTCAATGGCTCTTGCGTGGCGGGCGCCACGCTCCCCCGGCCGGCCGCTTCCATTTTCGGAAAAACAAGAGTATCTCCACGCGGTTCGATCCATCCTCCTCGCAGATTTGGGCCGTAATTACTCGACCGTCGCGTTAGGAAGTCGTTCTTCACCTGCTGGTAACGTCTTTGTGGAACGCTATAGTAGGTCATCATGATTATTAAGTTGCAGCGCTCTCGGGTTTGAGGTGGAAACGCGCACGCGTAAAAAACATGCGGAAATCGCGCGAACTTTGAAATATGGATATATCTATTATTACACGTCGCCATTAAAAACAAAAAAAAAAAAAAAACCTTTTACGAGATGGTATTTATCGCGCAGAAAACTTAAATATGCTGTTAATGAGACCAAAACTTTTATTTGCGTGCAGTGAATACCCTGGATCCTCGAAGACAGCACGGAACGTTCTTCGCGTGTTCCGAATTTTGCGCAATTTTTTTTTTTTTTTTGCAGAAATTTGTTTCAGACTTAAATGTTGTTTTATTAGGTCGGTGGCCATTTGATTCCTAGGGATGACGTTTGTACCCGCGAATTTGTTTGAGAATGCAGGAAATACGCGCACCCGCAAAGCCCGGCAGTGTAGAGGAGGCCTGCTTGTTTGCCCTTGTTCACTTGACCCGAACCGCAACATTTTGTTCTCCTCCACGAAAGATTTACGGTGGAAGAGTATCCAAACCTCATGACCCTCATCATCGCGAAGGCTCTCGCCAAATCGAATTTTTTTTCCCTAGTTGTAAAATTATTTGCACCGCACTCTACGAGCCATCGCAATCAATCCAAAGATAAAGGCTGAACCATATATGTGAAAAACAATGAGAAAATCGAATGGGACTCAGAACACGCGAAAAGTTATGTACGCAATTTTTGGGAAAGTTTTTATTGCACGCGAACCGCAATAGACCGATCTCACTAAAAGGTGTATCCACACGACGGACCAAATTGCTGTTTTGGTCCGCGGGCCGTGCATCACGTGATCTTACGTCACCGGTATTCGAGGTCCGCCGGCGGTCCGCGGCCCGCGCTTCTGAGAAATGCCAAGCGACTTTTCTTGCACGGACCTTGGCGGCGGACCGCGGCGTTTTATTGAAGCGCTAAGGGCCGGTTGCACCAACGCTGCTTAGCGTAAAGCGGAGCTTAGCCGGGAACCTAAGCTAAGTTTCGGTTTCGTTCGGTTGCACCAAAATCGCTTATCGCTAAAGCTAGCACTAAACTACGCTTATCGTAAGCGCTCAACATTGGGCGCTTTGCTTTTGGTTGTTTCTTACACGACCGGCTTTATAGGGGCGACCAGGTCACCCGAGGCAGCGCGAGCGCGCCGCATTTGCTTTTGATTATTTAGTACTTTCTCTATACTTCGTTTCACCTTATGTGCGAGCGAAGGAAAGCTGGAAGCGCGAGCACGAAAGCTTCGTGCGTTCAGGCTTTGCTCGAGCGCGCGAGCTGGGGAGAAACGCAAAAAGCGCTGGTCTCGCGCTTCTAGCTTTGGCTTCGCTCGCAGATAAAGTGAAACGAAGTATAGTTCGCTGAACCGCCACCGCGTTTACTGGCGCCGTAGCTTAACACGCTAGCAGACGCTTTCGAGTGTGTATCTGTGTGTGTCCGCTCCCCGACCGGCGACGTTTTGACGATAATCGGCTGTATTTTAAAGACTTTTCTCGTCGTTATTGCGATTGTACGTTCGGTAAAGAGCTACAAGCTGATCTAGATCGCATTCTTCTTTGGTCAAAGATAACAAACTTCCCCTAAACTTAAACCAAATGCGCTACCATGGAGATCACTGCCTCGCGCCAACCTTCGACCCCTCCAACACTTTTCCTGAACCGAGTGGAGATCCAAGTACAGCTCATATCCACCTCCTAGGTGTCATCATCGACCAGCATTTAGATTTCCATCGCTACGTCCAAAACGTCGTGTCCGGGGAAAGGTGACTCCTTGGCTTCGTCATTCGGTTCACAAGAAGAGCCAGTCGCGATGTGCCCAGATTGCTGTTCACAGCACTGCTGTTGCCCATCCTGGAGTTTTGCTGCTCGGTGTGGGATTCGGCAACCAGACAACTTGTTGCCTCCCTCGAGTCGGTGGAACGTTGCGCTACCTTATTATGGCTCCAACTTGGCCCCCGAACACCATCCTATCGAGCACTGCCCCTCCTCCGTCCAGTGGGGAGGGACCCGCTTTAACATCGTCCTTAAGTAGCGACCACGCGGCTACTAGCCACTTTTCTGCTACCGGACTCCTCGCTTCTTTTTGCCTCCTCCCTGTGGCGTACTCGCACTGGTGGACAGCAGCCCCTTTTAACCCGTACGCTTTGTCACTAGAACTCCTTCGCACCCCGTGCAGCGCAACTTCGGAGGTCCCCCAGCCAGTCACCAGTTCACCCAGTTCACCACCAATCGACAGTGCCTCACTTGGAACATTCACCAAGAGCGTCATGGCCCACCTGCGGAGCACCTAACTCGATATTTTATTCCGATCATGGGAGTGGGCTCCAGCAGGCGGACTGGATGTGGATGCACCATCCTGTACACCCGTACATGCACACTATAGATGCTTAGCTCACAATACTAACTATTCTGCTCGAGAAAACTACGATATAGTGACTCATTTTACCCTATTCTAAACACACTATATGCTAGCATTGGCGCCTGCCTATTAAATGCGACAGAAATTATCCGAAACCAACCTTGTTTCAACACGGTCCCATTGCCTTCCATAGCGGCCGCCGCGCTTTTGGTGTTGAGCCAGGGCGGCGCCAAGCGGAACACTCGGTCCCTCCAAGCCCTTCACGTGATATTTCTTGGCCCGCGCGCTCCCATAGGGACACGCGGAGTGAGCAGGTCGCCCCTATAAAGCCGGTCGTGGTTTCTTAATCCTGGATTTAAAACATGGCGGCTGGTTTGTGGCGGTCGACGCGGTGGACGAAATTGGTTGTACAAAGTGTTTTAGGCTACAACAGCTTGAGAGTCTCGACAGAATGACCTTCGATTGTGACAAGGATGCAAAATATTGTTGCGTGAAGTGTTTATCGACCCCTGTTTTCAAGTTAACTCTCCACTCTCAGTGCGTGCTAGCCCTAACCGAGATACGTACGGAGCTGTGGGGCTCACGTCTGTCTTCCCGTTGGTTATTCTGTCAACGAGCTTATTCGTATGTATACCTTACTGATTTTCGCATAACTGTAACGTATTGTTATTTACAAGCTTGTTTATTTCTACTTGCAACGCATATCCTTCAATCCGATCGGCGCGTTGAATAGTGCCAGTACATGATCTCGGCGATCAGCTGATTGTCGACACTTCTGCCGTTTGCATCAGATTGCGGCGCTTTTTAATTATAAAACAGCGAAAAGTCAATTTTTTTCGTTTTCTGAGTTTCGAGACAATCTTCAGTGAAGTTTCCTTGTCTCGCGAGTAGAATCTTGGCTTCAGAAAACTGTATCGTTCCATAACCGTAACTTTTCTGGTGATCGCGCTTTTTAGGAATATTTTGCTTTATATCTTTCATTCGTGGCGACGACAACTTCTATTCGTGGCGACGACAACTCGACGACTTCTATTCGATGATTTCGGGGCATTTTCGCAGCTGCCGTGGCGAGTTCGTCACTGTTTTGAACTTCATCGGTCTCAGGCATGACTTGATTTTAGTAATCATCTTACCTGCCTACTTATTCTCGATGATGTTAATTAAGTCTTCAGCGAAGTAGCGAGTAGAGCGTCCTTCTCGCGTTCAGTGAGATTTGGGGCTCCCGATGGCTCCTTTATCTCAAAATGTGAGCACGAAAACTACTGTCACTGTCAAGATATTCTGTTATCAACCGATATTAAACACACAATCACAGATCTAAAGAGCATTCGTGTTTATTTAAAGCGTTGACTCCTGTTTTTGAGAGTTAAGCGAAAAAAATGATTGAATTTGAAGACCTTTAATTCGTTACTCACCGAAGAAATACAGCGAAAAGCAGACGCCGACGACGGCTACTACAGCAGGTTTTTTTGTTTACATCACGAGATTCCTCTCCGCCAATCGTATTCGTCCCTCTGAGCGTTCCCTAGTTCGCTCTGTTTGTCCCTACATTCCCTAGGCAAATCCAGCGTTTAGCTAGGGGCGCGTCTGTAAAGCCGGGTTAACGTTGGTGCAACCGAAATTTAAACCCGTGCTTATCCGAGCTCGGTTTAGGGCGCTAAGCCGACTTAGGAAAGAGCCGCCTTGGGTTAAGGTAAGCGACGTTGGTGCAACCGGCCCTAAGTCTTGCAACAAGCTGACTTATGTTGTTTGGATTGGAATCCAAATCCAAAGTCGTTTTCTTTGGGCGCCAACTGCTGAAGATGAAGACGACGAACCTTTTGTTGTGCGACGATGCAACTTTTTACTTCATCGCGCTCGTGGAGCGATTCTCCGCTCTGTGGGATTGCCCTTTTCGGTTCACTTAAGTACTCCTCGTCCTCAATAGTCAACGCCAGGGCCACCGCGGCCAAACGTCTCTTTCGTTCAACCTCCATCTTGCCTCCTTACAAATAGCCTCAAAGCAGCTCGCTGCATGCGTTCGGCGGAGCTGTGAGGTCGAGGGTTAGACCGGCCCGTTCGCTTTGTCGTCTGCTCTTTTGGTCCGCCGTGTGGATGCTCATTGCAGCCGGGCGGCCCGCGGGCCGCGCATCACGTGATCAATCGGTCCGCGGCCCGGTCCGTCGTGTGGATACACCTTAAGCGTTGGACGCATGCGTGAAACCGCGATAACTTTAGTTCACAGGAGGCAGGCGCCAGCGCCCGAGACCGTACGAGCCGTCTCGGGCTTTGCACGCGCAAAACTCCACCAAGGTTGTCGCACGTGCAAAAAGACTAAAGTTCCCTCGATGCATTGCGGCAGCGGTGGCGTAACCAAACTGGCTGGTGAGATCGGTCTATTATCGTCTCGCTAAAAACATGTTCGTAATTTCTGTACCGCAGCTACCTTCACGCGGTACACACATCATTGGCAGGGATTGCTCGTAACGTCCACTGCAGCGCATTGGGGTACGAAGGAGGAGCATATTGGTGGGGAACTGTGGCCGAGTTTGTCAGCGCACCGCGGCTCGGAGCACGTGGAGCGAAAGCTCGTGCTGCAGAACCCAGGGATCCTGGGTTTAATCCCCACCCCTGCCCGTTTCGATCTGGATGAGCATCGCACCGGCGTGCGGTCGTGTACCATATACTGCATAGTGCACGTTAAAAATCCCAGGCTATAGACCTTTCCAATGTTTACAAAATCACAGTCCAGCGTGCGATCTTCACAGCCCAGCACGTGCGTGTTCGTCGCTTCGGAAAGCGAGCAAAGCACGCGCCATACGCACGAACGCTCAAAATGGCACCGGCCACAAGCTCGTTTTTGGAAAGGTCTATAGCGGTCGCGCTACACTGGCTCGATGTCTCATCTCCAGCGTCAATCTGCCTCGCCGCACCTCAAAGACCGACCAACCTTACGCTGTATGAACACGAACGCCAAATTTGTTTGTTTTTTAATGTTTGAAGAGCATATTAAGGGTGATTAAATATGACCGACCACTTCATTCTATATACATATTACTATTCAAATTGTGTGTAATATGTAAACCCACACCTGCTATGGCTCGCGCATGCGTGCCGCAGTATCCAGCAAATAAATAAACAAATAAATAAATAAATACACCTTAGGGCATACACCATCGCAATAAAACCGGATTAATTCGCGGTTTTTTGCCAGCGGACTAGTTCTTTTTCTTTCACTTTTTGTTTACAATTTGCTCGGACTGCGATTTTAGTAATACGCATCTGGACTCTCATGAGGTCGCCTCAATATACCTGAGTGTTTTTTTTTTCTAGAGGGCAGTATCAGAATGAAGGCTCGAACGCGTCCCTTCAGCGCTCGTTAAGGGGGGCCATTAAATATAACACTGGGTCTTGTGCACGTTACTCCAAAGAAAGTGATCGATTACAATTACTCCTGGCTAGAAAGGTATCCAATAAGGTTTACTTGATAAGGAAGTAATTGGTCGTTATTTGAAAAAGTAACCATCACTTGCCTGATTACATCAAATTAAAAAGAAAAACTGATTTTTTTGTTTGTTTTGGAGACGTTTTTTTAAATACTGTCCATCATTGGATTAGAATTACCCAGCTACAAACTACTTATCTATCTTCTTAATCCAGCAATTTCGGCAAACCTCCCTCCTGCAGCGGAGACTTGGCTCCAGGATTCCTTCGTAGGAGGAAACTTGGACAAAGGGCGCCGTCAGGAAAGGGTGAGAAAAATAGTAACCGTTGCAAGTAACTTTAGTACTTCCAAAAGTAACCAAATAACTGTCGAGATTAGTGCCTAATAAATGTAATCAAATGATGACAAGATGATTCCAAAAAGTAATCGATGACAAGTAACTTGATTACTTGTGATGAGAGCCGTACAAGTCTGGGACTCTGACCAAAGCACTTCAAACAAGCCTATACTCGCGCAATCGTGACTCGAGCACCTAAAGTATCACCCAACGAAACCAATTGTCAGAAGGTTGTGTGTTGCCATGTAACTTCGAGCACACCATTTATTTTCTTTCGCAAAACGAGCTGACGTAATTCCGGGGATCACAATTCACCCTGGAGTTACCGCAACTCAACGCGAACGCGCCGATGAGGTTAACCTTCCACGCTCGGTCGAGAGATCGCTGTAACGCATTTGGTAAGGTTTATTCGGCTTTCATCGACAGAAATATGGGTCATGTCCTCGTGTCAATTTTTAGGGAGTCGCTGTTGAGCGCGCGATGACTACGGGCTACCACCGCGCTGGTTGCACACATCACCCAAGTCGCCATGATTATAACCATCGAGGCACATCTTGGTCGCGTCATAACGGGTAGGACACATGGGAAGGAATTCACCTGAGATGACTTCGGACGAACTGAAACATTTCGCCGCCGTATAAAATACGGCATTCTGGCTGATCTGCCCTAGAATCTGCCCTATGCGTGCAAGCAGGCACGTAGCCAGGGGGGGTGGGGGGGGGGGGGTGGGGGTGGCATGGGGCCCGCTCCCCCCCCCCCCCGAAATCTTCCATTTTGCTGGGACCTCCTCTCCCCCCTCCCCATCATACAGCATGGGCTACGTGCCTGCGTGCAAGCCTGGTGCGTTCAAGCACGTGCCGTGCGGTCCACGGGGAACGCATAAAGCACGAAACATATGTACGACGAAACCGTCCGATCCGACGTCCGATCAGGCAATACGACGGTCGGAGGCGAGGGGTTTCGACGCTTTTCGGTGCTACGAAAACCCTCGCCCCCGAAGGTCATTCCGGCAGTTCGCACGTCGGATCGGATGGTTTCGTCGTACATGTGTTTCGCGCTTAACGCTCGAGCAGAGGACGGAAACACTGATTGGGTCACATGCTGACGCGGAATGGCGGCTCTCTGGTGCTTAAAAAAAAAAAAAAAAATTCAACCACAGCTTTTTTTTTTTACATATATGTTTAAAGCACGTGCTTCTCTTCACAAGCAGAGACACATGGCAGCGGCCAGAGCGCCGTGCTTGTGGTTGTCAATAGATAGTATTCACATCGGTGAATATAGCTATGGACAAAGTGACTTATTCCCTGTCAAGGACAACAGCATTGACGGCGTAGAATCAACATGAAAAGAATCATCAAAGCCGGTTGTCAGCACGAGGAAAAAACACAAACGTAAACAACAACGCCGGCTCGCGAACACGTCCCAATACGTTGCCCGCACTGCATTGTATACCGTGGAGGCTCGAACGATCGCGCACCACAACTAACAAAAGGCGGCTCGCAAAAAAGCCAAGGAGAGCGGAAAGCGCACGGCATCACGCAAACACCCCCGTCTGCGCGCTCGCAACAGTGACACACTGCCGAGGCAACGAGGTCATTTTTAGAAAGCCAGTTCTGGAGAGCCCGATCGCACAGCGAGCCTCCCCCGTTGGAATCCTCCGAACGGCGCATATTAAACTCCGTCCAGACCTCGGCGATTGAGCACGCATCGAGAGAGACAACGGAGCATGTATGTAGCGCCCCACTCTTAGCGAGACAGCGCGGCGCTTTCCCAAAACGACGCACTTAGGCGCGATCGCCTCTTTGCATAACCGGCTAAAACGGGAGCTCAGCTCACTCCGCGCCAGCGTCGTCTGAACGCCCGGTCCGTGGCGGCGGAGTGATGGATACGAGTCCGGGAGTCTCGCTCTTCGCGATAAAGGCGCCTGGGATTTGTCCCGCGCTACGATCATTAGCATCGTCCCCGGCCCTGGGAGAAAACAAGACGGCCGGTTCGTCGACCGACGACGACTCGACTGCGCGGTGGCACGCACTGGCACAGTGGCTGCTCGAGCCGTTGGATGGATATGGAACGGACAGCCAGATCTTCGGCGCTGTCGCGGTCCGCATGGAGTGTCAACTGAAAGACCGATACCACCTAGAAGAGAAGACGGGCCTGTGACGTCATTTTTGGTGGACACCCGCCCTGCCCCAAGCGGCAAACACCTCGAAGCTCGGCGAGTAGTCGTCTTGACGTCATCACATTAAGATCGAGCGGATGACACCGATTGGCTACGAGTGCTGCGTCAGAGCTCGGCCGGGCCCTCGTGTCCAATCAACGCGTCGAAGGACGACCGGCATCGGGCTCGTGTCCAATTGATGAGCTGGCGGCATCCCAGTGTGATGACGTCACATGGAGGTAGAGGAGGCTCTTCGCAGGCTTTGAATATTCTATAGCGGGTGCTGAATTGACCCTTTTCGAAACCTCATCGAGCAACACTGGCGGTCGCCATTTATTGGGTACGAAGCGTGTGATTAGATCCGAGTCCTCGCCGAACACTGACGCATGCCCACAGCGTCCAATAAATGCTCAGAGTGCCGAGTGTGATGGCGGACTCGAATATAATTCGTGCAGCAGCTACAAGATGGTGCTCATACGTGAAAAGGGTCTATTGTCGTCGAGTAATACTAGAAAACATGACATTCCGAGATAACACTTGCGCGGAATGTATACGTACTGTAGATCTCTTGAACCAGTTCACGGAAACACGGACACGAGCTTTTTTTTAAACACGCATTGGGCAACTGGCCTTCTCCGATTCTGAAAGCGGGCGAACACGGCTGGCAATAACAAACTTTATGTTCTTTTTTATCGCGCCCGTAGGCTATGCTACGCACGCACTGTCTAAACTTGGCGTTATCTAAGTTTCTCTCGTAACACCCAAAAGGCCCGAAATTTGTCGACGGTGAATGCGCCAAGTGAATGTTTGAACATCCATGTTCAATCTGTCTCCCCAATTAGTCTATCTACTTGATCTTTTATTTCATCGCGTTCTTGTAAGCGAAGAAAAGGGGGAAAAAAAGGTTTTCAGTGGCAAGAAAAATAAGATAAGAAAATCCGTTATTTGAGCAATTGGGGTGAATCTGACGATCCCAATGCGTTGTCTTTTTAAAGTGTTTCGGAACGGCGTCAAGCAAAACACCCAGGTCCGAGAGCGCCCACGGGATAACAGGGAATTGACATCCTTATAACTAGAAAATGCGCGAACACTTTGAAAGTTGTATACATCACAAAGTCCCCCAAGGATCAGCAAAGAGCTATCAACGCGCGTTTCTTTTTTTCTTTTTCTAATGCTACCACAGTTATTTGCGCAGGATTAAGAGGACTTCGTGATTCCTAACAGCCCTGTACTCTTTCTGATATTTTTTTGTAATTATTTTTGCGCAGGCAACCGTTAAGACCCTCTGCAAGTTGCGACACAGCACGCAAAATTCCATGCCGGGTCAATAAAGAAGAGGGAGGAAAAAAAAGAAAGAAAAAGCGGGGCGCCCGTGTCGGCAAAGAAGAGGCAAGCGACGAGACCTGCGATAGCCGACGACCCGAACGAGGTCGGACGACGGCCATCGATTAGCGGCGAGCGCTGCCAGGAGTACAAGGACACAAGGAGACGACGACTGCGGCCCGTCGGAAGCTGCAGCCAGAGTTGGAAGAGGAGCCCACGGCAGTGCTCCAAAGCCGCAACGACCGGTGCCGGGGCTCTGGCTTACACCCCGCAGCCCATTAGACTGATTGCGCGGTCCGCTCGCAGCCTCATGGAGCAGGGAACGGGCAATGGACCGCCGAGGAATCTTCGTCGTTCGCCCGACCCTCTCAGTCGTGGTACTCTTCGACCCTCCACGTGTCATAGAAAGCCTCCTCGGGAGAACAGTGTACAGTCCGAGCCTTGTTTCGTGTCCGGGGGGACGTGTGTCAGGAACAAGTCATCGCGCTTGATGAATGCCGGTGTTTGCGGAGGCTGAAAGAAAGCCGCAGCTCGCTAATCGCGGGCAGATGATCGCCCGCTCAAGCCTCGGGACCGGGCATGTCTTCGTTCGTTCATTCATTTTACCTATAAAGGCTTTATCGAGCTGCATCGCGCGTTTATTCAAGCAGCGACTCCATCCGCGTTATTGTTTTCTTCTTTCTACGGAATGCTCGCTAAGGGGACACACGGAAACAAGTGAACTTATCGACTGTTCGTGTCCTTTCCCGGTCACCGCGTACCGTCGCACTGCTAGCTATTCGGGGCTTTCTGTAGATGGCGCACAGCGGACTCTTGGCTGAGAGGGCTAGTGCTCAGTCCATGCTTGAAGCGCAGGCACGAGTTCTCGAGAGCAACGCAAAACTCTTGCGCACAATCTACGAAACGTCCCTGCGTTGTCGCAGCATGCCACCAGAGAGCAAGGTTGTGTGACATTAACCGGCCTTAGAATTCCCTTTTGTCATACTTTTCTTTCTTCTTCTTGGTCGCCCGAACATTTTTTTTTTTTTTTTAAGTTGGGAACCGCCAGCCCGGCTCTTGGAGTTAGGCTGACCTCACTTCACTCGCTTATCTCGTGCTTCCGTTTCCCGTTCCGTACGTTAGACTCGCCACCGCCGCGCGACGCACGTGTGAATTGGGGACGTTTCCGCACTCCGGCGCGACCCGGTATCACGCGGCTACGCGCGATACGGTCCTTTCCGGGACAGACCTGCTCCTACGAGGGTACATCGATATATTTGACCTGAACCGCGACACCTCCAAAATCGAATCTACAGCGTGTCCCCGAATTTTTTTTTTTTTTTACAGTTTTTTTTTTCAAAATAAATTACATTTTGCCGAACATTCGGCTTGGGCCGAAATGTAGCGCTACCGGTTCGGACCAGATGCCTCATTTTCAGAACTCTTCAAAAGTTATGAGTTATTTTCTGAAACATTCAATGGAAAAATGGGGCTGTTCCCCGTCGCTGACGCCATTCATCACCACGTACTCGTGAACTCCGTTGACCGCCAATTTCCCATAAAAAATTTCCTAAAATCGCCTATAAATTTTGAATAAACAATCGGCCAGTTCTAAAGTTTTGCCACCTGCTCCGGACGGCAAGCACTACATTTGAGCGGACAGAGCATTCGGGGGTGCGTAAATAATTTTTCTGCGGCTAAAACAACAACAACAATAATAATAAAAACAACAACAACAAAAACAACAAACACCGCAATAAAAAGAAAAACATTGCAAATTGTTTTCGGGGACATCTAACATTAAAAAGTATCGTGTTCTGCTTGACCCCTGATCCCCGATCAGGCACACCGCAATACTCTCGCGCTCCAAGCGCACACAGCCACAGGAGAGACCGTTGCACGTTCCAGAACGGTACCCGACCGTTACAAAAAGCACCGCCGCGTTTCCTTCGCCGTCGAACCGTGGGCGACGGCAATGTCACGGCCGGTTGTGCCGTGCGCGACGGGACAGGGCACCGTTCCGCCCGCGACAAGCCCCGGTAAGCGCTAATGGCGAAACCTGCCGTGCTGCCTGACAATTTGGGAGCGCCTTTCGAGCGTGAGAAACCGTTCTAAGGCCAAGGGGTTCGGGGGAGGGACCCGGTACTGGGCCAACACCGGGCTGCAGCCTGACACGCGGGGATCACGTGACAGGGCGGCTTCGCTCCATCGTCCCATGAATGATTGCACGAGAACGAAAGAAACAATGATCTGGGGGGAACTGACAGGCGAGGCTGTCTGCCTAACTTGAAGCGGTTCGGCGAGGTAGGGCAGATGGGCGACGGCGGCAGCGGCGTCCTTCGCGAGTGAGTCGCGGTCAAGGTCAGATTTAGATTACGTGCAGTGAAGCATGCAAGAAATTGCGATACGCACCCGTGTTTATAGATGTTACTTTCATTTTGTGCTCGGCGCAATATAAATAAAACGAAACACATCGTTAAGGTGATTTTTACCAGTGCAAAATCTCTCAGCTTCTGAACGCGTACGCGATGAGCGTTCAAACGAATAGCGACAGCCGAAATCTTGACTTATTCCGCTCGCTAACAGCGGAACTTGTTTACGTCACCGGGTACATTGTTTCTGAGTGTTTATTATCTTACTCAAATAAATAAGAGAAGAAGAAAAAAACACTCTAATCGCATAAAGGAAGTCCAAGTGCTGCAATCGCGCCCAAATAACTAATGCGGGCGATTTCACAAGGTCGGAACGTACACGAAATATCCCAATATAAGCCATAAGTAAAGAGCAAGTATATGTGCACATAAAAGTTAATTGTCCAGTTCGTCTTAAATCGTTCGGGTAACAGCTCAATGCGCTTAATTATATATATTTTTATCGATGAACAAGGAAAACAAAGATCAGTCTAAGCTTTGAAATTAAAATTGCAAAGCTTACACGAGTGTTTTTCTTCGTGTGCCGACGAAGTAAACACAATATAAGGTGCAGCGTATAACGCACGTGTGGTATACATTCGAAACAATTAATGAGACGTGGCCACGTGTGAGTCATCTTTCGAGCACATCATCCTCCTGTTGGGATCGCTACGTCCATCCCCACCATGCCAAGCTCCCACGAAGCATACACAGCCCAATAACGAGACCCGATAAAACGAACGTTTGGGTTAGTGACTAAGAAATTGACGTTTGCTTTACTTCCGTATTTCATTTCCATCCCAATAATTCCTCCCTCACCGAGCCTGGGACGAGGGTTCCAACGCCATTCTACGTCGCACACGCGTGGACGAAGAGACCGAGGAATATACGCTGCCGCTCCCTCATATACAACCTTTGCGCATGAAAGAACGCGTCGGGTATATATTTGCCTGCGCGGGCCGCGCGCCTAATTGAAATTCATGATGCCGCGTAGGAAATTGGCCGCGTCCCGAAAGGGGAGAGCCGCGGGTCTCTTTTCCGACCTTGGCGTCGCCCGTATCTCACTCCGAAAACTCCGAACAGCGCCCCTCCCGAGATACACGACCACTAGGCCAGCCACCAGGACGCCGAAATAAAACCTAGAACCATACATCTTGGGCTTTAATAGAGCCGATCCCCAAAAAAAGGCGCGCGGACGAGCGTAGATGGAAAGTCTACGCCGCAGAGATAGAGAAACGACAACAAAATAACTGGTTAAGAATGAAAAAAAAAAAAAAAAGTGTGCGAGGGAGAAAAAAAAAAAGAAGGCTACGAGGAGAGTTGTGGTGGGCAAATGCGAGACAAGACGCAGTGATTGCAGTATGGGGGGTGGTTCGGAGAGCAACGCGCGTCTCTGTGCCCGAACACGTTTCTGCGCTCAGCGCCGAAGGATGCAGAAACGGCCGAAAAGTGGAGCATCAAGTTCTGTAGCCGTCGTTCGTGGAGCTGTTCCATTTTTTTATTTCCTGCTTGTACGTTTTGTGTGTCGCCGTTACATTACATGATGCCGTGTCGGGTCCAGCATCGCCGACTCTACGAGTTTCTCCTTAGAGAAAACAGCCGTTCCGAAATAGAAGGAAAGTTTGTTCCGCATGCTGCGCTTGGCCGGTTTGCTCCGTGCACACCGCGTAGCTGGGCATGCCCCCTTTCTCGATTTTAGCAGTGCCACGCACGTACACATCCGCACCGCGTACCTATGAATTCTTCGATTGTATGCTGCTCTTGCGCACAATCGCGCGATTGCGATCGTGATAGCTGCAGGAAAACGCGGCGAGATCATTAAAGGTTTAAGCTAAAATATTATCGTATTAAATAAAAAGAAAAATCTTTTAAGGCGATGTTTGCCTGTCAAATAAATTACTTTCCTACATCACACTGCGCTGCTGCCGTAGCAAAACTTTTCGGGTAAGCTTAGCATCCCTTAGAACCAAGGAAGCATAGCGACAAGAACTTAAATATATTTTTTTTTTCCACGATGTTCACACTCTGTAAAACAATGAAAAAAAAAATTTTTTTTTTATCAAATTTGCTTTTGTGACGTGGAAGTTCAATTTAGTTTCTAATCTTAGTGCAAACAGAAAATAACCGAACAATGTACTTGGCTCGTCCGATCTGTGGCATGCATTTTCAGCGAGTGCTTCATTACGACTGGAATTTAATTTGAGAGGAGTTGCAGCTCTTAGATGAGAAATGCTACCTTGGGGCAAGTTCCTGCACAAGCTAACCCCGGGTCAAACAAAGGTCCCTCTGAGCTGGCTTGTTTGAATCTTCGTGCTCCTGCCAGACGAACTGGCAGTTTTTTTTTTATTTTGATGCAGATTATCATCAAGAACAGGTACCCAATTTCGAGAATTAGGAACGTCTTACAAATTCGGAGTTTCTACACGGGAATGCTGTCGCGTGCTCTCCTTTCGCAAAATCATTATTGCGTACCTCACACCAGTTGTCCTGATAAACGAAAGATTCGGTTGCTTCGCGTTTCACCTTAGGCTCAGATGTATCAGAGGGTCGGAAAATAAATAACGGCATGTAAATGAACTTGCGACTAAAAAAAAAAAAAAAAAAAAATCCAAGGCGAACGAAAATGGGACAGCGAGCACCCAAAGACCGGGTTTGGGAACCGTCACCGTCACACCCCCCCCCCCCCCCCCCCCCCCGAATCTGCATAGTCTCGGAGGACAACCCACCTCCTGCAAATGGGCCCGGCACGAGCGACCTCAATGCACCGGTTTCTTAACACTGACCCGCGCCAACAAAGAGGAGAAGTCACCGCATTCTCTCTTCCATCCTCCCCGCCACCTTACCGAGAACATTTGCTAGTCGTCTAGGAATGTTCCTGATAACGCCGCTCCCCCGCGGCACGCCGCCGCCGGAACAGAACCAATTCCGACAGAACTAGAACGGACAAAGAATGAAAAACGACGCATAACGCGCGAACAGTTTCCAACTCTTTTTCGCCGTTTCGACTACACCCCCACGCTGTCATTAAACGTTCCCCCACAAACCGCCGTACAATAATACTCCCATACCAGCCTCCAATTTTTTGTGTTTTGCCACTTTTTTTTTAATATTGAGGGGGTTTTGGTGTCTCCCAAACGTTCCGGAAGTGAGCAGCACCTCTCGCAACCTTTTGCTCGTCAAAAGCCATCCTTCGGGAGTGGCGCGATGAATTCGTTGGAGGAAATAGCGACACGACGGCGCGTCTCTCCGAAGAAACCAATCTTTCTACTAGGCTGGGGAAAAAAAAGTTTCCTGCGCCGTCGGGGAACTTTTTGAGAAGTGCGCAGCACTGCTGACGGGGCGAACGTACAACGAACGAAGAGGAGCAGCCATATGTAGAAGCGGTTCGGCGGCGCAGGAAGTCGGCGCCTTGTAATTAAGGCCCGACGAATTTGGGATCTTCGGCGTCACCCGTAATGAGAGCCGGCAGACGTTCAACCACTGCCATATATACCCGGCGGACGAGGCAGCGAGCGACGAGGGATTCAGTCGGTCGCTCGCTCCTTTCTGGGTATACGGAGCGGCGCTTTGCTTCTAAAGTCGACCCCTTTTATTATTTGTTCGCCAGCGTCGGCAATCAAGGCCACCGCGCCTTTTGTGAGAATTTCTGTCGGAGAATGAATGAGCCGAGCGTGGAAGACGGACCATCGCAGCAAGCGGGAGCAATTTCCTGCCTGATGGCGGGCGCAGAATGGTGGGTGTCGAAGGAGAGACCCGAGAGAGGCGACGAAGCCAAACGGAAGGAGGGAGGGGGGCAAGGACAGACGCCGAGCGCCCTTTTGGTTAGATCGAAATCTGGCTTCGGAATTCGGACGCGCTCGAAGCCATGTATACGGGGCGGACGGGTTATCAGGAGAGGCCGCCGCACGGATTCACTTTCTCCTCCGTGGCAGTTCGTGCTCGCTGTCGCCGATCGGGGATGTCAGAAGCAGACGTTGCTCGGCGCTTCCTCGCGGAATGACGTTCTTCGTCCCAGTTGCACAGGAAGAAACGCAGGACTATAGAATGTGAGTTACAGACGCCTAGGGCTGTTCGGGGGCGCAGAAGACGGCTGCACTCTGTTATTAGGCGAGCCTTATTTGTTCGTTGAAAAGGGGCAACAGATAGATCCAAAAAGCGAGCCTCGTGCATGACCAAGATGGCACACAGCCAACGTCGTTACATTTTGTTACATTTGATGTGCAATGGACACTAATTTACCGCTAAACGCTGGCTGACCTATTTTGTTTTTTTTGTTTTTTATAAAAAGTACCCTTTAGTTGAAAGTTCACTAGATGACTAATTGCTTGAAATTTTCTTCACATTTTATTCTGTATATACACGTTTTTAAGCTTGAAGAGGCCAGAAAGCATAGACGGGATTTTGTGCACCTGAGAGACAATTGATATGTGCGTGCCACGGCGTGTACTGTTTTTTCTTTCATAGCCTTTGTTATACCCATGTCAGACGGGAAAGGAAATGCCATTTTGATCGAATGCCATTCACCGCTCGGCGAATCAACTCGTGATCCTGGTTTTGCACGTGGCGCGAGCACGCGCAGAGTGGCGTATTAAGCACGCGGATTGGCCGAGCTATAATGTCATTTTACTTAAATGTCATTTAACGCGCCCGTCTGACAGGGGTATTAGATGGGCTTGGAAGTTTCATTGAACGCCATTTCATTAAACACCATTTCATCGAAGCCGTTTCATCGAACGCCATTTCATCAAACGCGGTTGCATCGAAGCCGTTCCACTGAACGCCGCCTATTTGAGCAGTAAAAATTCTGTATCTAGGATATATATATATATATATATATATATATATATATATATATATATATATATATATATATATATATATATATATATATATACCGGAAAAAAAAAAGAAGTGTCATAACTTTAAGACGAAGCCGTCCTTAAAGGGCCCATGAAACGAATTTTGGGCTGCAATAAATCAATTTATATTGGTATTTTACTAATAGCATATCGTTCAGTGGGTCAAAAGAAAAAAGATACAAAGTCAAAAGCCTGACTTTCGGTACGAAAATTTGAAAAACACGGTGGACTATTTCGTACCTCCTTCCCTTCGTAAGCTCTCTGCCTTTTCTCTGTGATACATCCGCGGACCCCGCAGCGCGTCATCGGGACCCCGCAGCGCGTCACCGGGCCCAAACGAACGTCACACGACACCGGAGCTCACTTAATCCCTTCACCCCTAAGCTGACATTGTGGTGGAAGCTACGCGCTTGCCGGACCAATCAGCCGCCCCCCTTTCATCACTTCACCTCATTCTGTGCGCGTGGGTATGCGCGAGAGAGCGTGATCACGTGGCAAAAGTGTGGCTGGCCCAAGGAGCACGTAGCTTCCACTGCACTGTCAGCTTCGGGGTGAACGGGGTGGGGAAAGCAACTTTTGTCTGAATTTTGAGCGACGGCTAATCTTCTAGGGGGACAATGGATGTGTCCGGATTAGACAAACGAGAGTCCAAGCAAGAGGGGACTCCCCCTTTCCGTCTTCTTGAACTGTTTGGTAGAATGCGCGATTTATGAGTTGAGGAGGAAAGCCAAACAGGAAAAAGTTGGAAAAGCGTTTCATGACTCCTTTAAAGCAATGAAAGACCCGTCTCTATGTCGCATTAAAAAAAAAAAAAAAACTTTTTTTTTATTTATTGTAATCGACAGAACTTTGGACCTGCTGAATTTTAGACCAATGTTCTTAGAAAGTAAGCTATTCTCCTATTATCTTACAAAGTAAGCTATTCCAGTTTAACAGATTAATACAAAATTAAAAAAAAAAAAGGCGCAGTGGAGAATAGCTGCATCCCTTGCCGGGAAGTGCCTTTCATGCGTGAGCAAATACGGAGATGAAGTGGGAAGGAAGGATTTGGTGGAGAAAAACCGCTTACCTCTTTAGAAAATACTAAGTCGCGTATATCCACTCAAGCTTTATGATAGCTACCTTCTATGGTTCAATAACCATCATTTAGGTGGGAAAGAAAACGACCTGGGTAGTAATTCTATTTCTGATGATTCGACAGCAGCATCAAAACAATTTCAAAAGCGAGAGTAAAACATCCAAACAGTACGGTAATGCTCAAAAATTCAGTAAAGCGAAATTCAATGAAACGGCGTTCGATAATGGGCGTTTCATGAAATGTCCACTTATTCGATGACAGGGCGTTCGACGTTCGATGAATTGTCGGGTACCCGTTGCAGAATAAGAAATGCAGGGCACGCTGAGTCCTCATCATCTTATTATCAATTCGCAGCCGATCAGGTTGCGGTACCGCATTAGACAATAAGAACGCCCAAGGAAGATCCACCAAGAATCGCGAGCGTAAAATAAGTCACATATTCGAGAACCACCCAATGACACTGCTGTCATCTCTCTCCCTCTCAACATTTTTCCGTTCCATCGTTGCCACAGCAGAGGACCGAATAAAGCTCGGCCAATCGCGCTTTTCCTACATGTCTAGAGCACTTCATCTCCGCCTGTCGAAGCGCTGACGCTTTATTAATCCCTTTAGCTCCTCCCGTTGTAAACGAATGCCGGAATAGCAGAGAGCAAGAAACCCTAAAATTGGCAAATGATAATAAAAAAATAAAATTAAAAAAAAAAAACGGTGGCGTCATTGTTCCGCGACGGATTATTGTGTGCGTCTCACGCAATTGCTTTGGTGGTGCAGCGGCACGACCGTCGTGTGCGGGATCGCCGTTTCGCGGACGCCCGCAGAACGGCCTCGTGCGGTGCCGGCCGTTGACTCGGGTCATAAAGATGCATCGTCAAAAGTACACGTGCACAGTACCTCACGTGGGACGTTCAGAAACATTCGAGAGGACCGTTTCTTGACGAGCTTTACTACGCAATCAACAAACAATGATATCTCTCGCTTTCGCTCCCGACGTAGGATCATCAAGATCATGAAAAGGGAGGCTCGCGGCAAATGTTACGTATGTAGCTTCGTCGAGAAGTGAAAGAGCGCGAAATTAATCAGTTAAGACATACGGATGAATATGATAAACTGTCATGTTTGTATGTACGATTGGGTGTGATCATATATTTGTCACGGCGAAAAGTTAGTGCGAAATGAGGCGACGTGTGCCTCCGATGTTACGTAGAGGAAACATTCGCTCAACGTAGAAAACGTAGAATTTGGGGGTCTTTAACGTGCGCCACGGCGTCGACCGTAACACTGGTTCGTTCTGGAACAGACATGACAATGAAGACGAGAGGTAGGAAGGGAATACAGAGACTGTTGCGCCTCGATCATGTATTCCTTCGAGACTAAAGCGCACACCAGCTCGGAGCACGTGGAGCGAAAGCTCGCGAAGCAGAGCCCAGGGATCCCCACTCCTGTCCGTTTCGATCTGGATGAGCATCGTACCGGCGTGCGGTCGTGTATCACTACTCCGTGGTGCACGTTGAAGACCTCAGGCTATAGCTGTTGTACTGCACTGGCTAAATTATGATCTACAGCTGAGAGACAAGGAGCCTGTTGAGGCAGACTAACTTCGGGCTGTATAAACAAACACAGACTAAGACAAAAAAAAAAAAAAAAGCTCTCGTACTTTTATTTTACGCACTCATTTAGATAGTATATACTTTCTCAAACTTCTGTTCCATTTCCCTCGTCGCTTTGGAGCGAGCATAATTTTCTGAAGGAAAGAAATAACGTTAAAAATGGAACAATTTTGTCGAACCACTTTTATTCAAATCGCCTCTGTCGTTAGCAATTGTCCTTAACAATTAGAGAGGAAGGCATAGTATAAATTTGCGCAACTCTGTGCCTGATTTGCGCTGCCGACACTGCCTATATTGAGCGTTCCGTTCCAGGATGCAGTACTAAGGGAGGGGGTTTTAGAACTGATTTTCGTATTCACGCCTGCAGGACCTGAAGATCGATCGATCTGTCCCCTTCAGGGGAGTCGGAACGACATGTCTTTGCGAAAGGATCAAATTTCACCGGAAAACAAACAAAAAAAAATGGGACGAGTCTTCATAATTAACTCCATCGTGTCGGATAAAAGGGGAGGTCACACGTACTATATGATTGTGAAATCAAACGCAATTCCAAAAGCACTCCCGCAGCGCTCTAGATTGCGCGCCGTTCATTGCACACGAGACTAGAAACTCCCCGCTTAATAAAATAACAAAGGAAATAGTTTCGCAAGCTTTCAATTTCGCGGGCACCGTCCGACGAGCTCAGAGAACAGACACCGTCGTCGACTATCGCCGGTGGAGGATCAACTGGAATTCGGTCCCCCGGAGTCACACCGTGCCCGGAGTCAACAGCGTCGAGGGTTGCAACATGCGGGCCACATGGAGCAGCCGTTCCACGTCGCATGCCGGGCTCTCGGAGTCGGAGCTTGTGGCCCGCATTCAATTATCCGATGCTCGTAAAGAATTCGCGGGAGACCTGGCACCGCCGCAGCCGTCGCTACCGCGACGCTTTCGTGAGAGGATGGCGGCTCGTTTTGAGGGGCGACGACGACGCTCGCTACAGGCGAAGGACTCGGGGGGAAAGTATCCTGCGGGAAATGATGTCGCTTTTGCCGAACGTCATTTCTCAGAGCTTCTCTGTCCCGAATAACCCAGCAGGAGAAAAGTGAAGATTAAACAGGAAAACAAAAATCACATCTTGTCTGGATATTATTGTGGCACACGAAGAGGCATGGTACCTCTGTGTATGAAATCAATAAAGAAATAATATATATATATATATATATATATATATATATATATATATATATATATATATATATATATATATATATATATATATATATATATATATAAATGAGCAATAGACAAGAATTTCGATACTTCTGGATTGCGCAGTACGAGTAGAATTTTTGTCCACCCCTGAGGATTCATGAAGTAACATGATTCATAAGGAGTGGCTTGTTGACTCGGTTCTATTACGGCAAAAACAACACACAAATATCCATAAAAAAAAGAAACGCGACTCAACGTCATAATAAACCCCACTAACAACCCCCCCCCCCCCCCTCCAAAAAAAAAAAAAAAAATATATTGGGATTTGCGGAAACGAAAGAAGATGGAAACAACCTTTTCGAGAGAAGTTGCGACGGATTCTAGATAACAGTCAAGTGGAGGGCCGACCCGCGACGCAAGGTGGCTGCCCGGAGGCTCGGTGACCTTCAGACCGAACAGTCCTGCAACAAGGCCCAAGGGGTCGGCTAATGGATGATGAGATCGATTCGGGGCGGATTAGAGCGGACGAGTAACTTTGAGTTGAATCAGAGCTGCGGCCACCCCCAGTCTAGATTAGGGTTGGATTCATTAATCACTTGGTCACTTTGCTTCCGTCCACAGCGTATCCAGAAAGTGGGAGTGAGTGGAAGGGGAGACCACCGGATAATGCCGAGTGACGCATTCTGTTCATTGTTCATGCCAAATATGTCGTGTTCTGTACTTTTAAAATAATAGCGTAGCAAGTGTTCTTTATTTGTTCAACTGTTCATTAAGTTCTATTATTGATCCCCCTCCCCCCTTTCTTTTTTACTTTGCCGCAAGTTTTTTTGTATTTTGGTGTATGTAATTAGCTAAGTAAAGATAAAGATAGCCAATAGCAGATATGGATCTAAACTCAGCTACGGACCGCAACTCCGCCGTAATGAAGCAAGCCCATCCGCCATCAAATTCAGCATCATTGCCTTCCGCGCCAGCCGCAACCATCCCCAACGCGGTTTCCACGGCCAACGCGTCCAGAAACAAACCTGCAAGCGCGAACTGGAACAAGTGTACCATTAGCCTCGCCTCGGCACCCCCCCCCCCCCCCCCCCCCCACTTCCCCATCGATAATAGCCCGCCCGTTGTTTCTATCCGCTTTGCTTCCACCTTCGTCTTCAGCGCCCGACACCCCCGAGAACAGCTGCCACTCGCAAACAAACAACAGCGAGCGCCGGAGAAAGCGACCGACCGAACGCTTACCGATTAAAACAAGACCCCGAGGGCGAGAGAGGGAGAGAACCGCTTCGTCGTGAGTGAGCAAATCACAGCTCCCATTCAATCGCAGCTGCCGCTGATCACACGGCGTGTAGACCGAGAGGCGACGCCTTTTCCGAGCGCTCCACCGCGCGAAAAAACGTACAGCGCCCGGCGGAAAGCCTCCCCGGCGTATGAGGCTGGAGTCATCAAGATGCACGCCCCAAGCGAGCAGCAGCGACCGAGCAGCGGTGGCCAATTTCGGTGCCACGGAGCCACTTCACGGACACAAAGCCCAGGAAGAACGAAAAAAGCCCGGGGGCCAGCCGAGCAATCACCGCGCGACCGCCTTTCCAAGCGACCAAAGTTCTCAATCACGGGCGCGCGCGGGAGCAACAAAAATAAAAAAAAAAACCCAAAAAACAAAGAAACAGAGGAACCAGACGGGGACAACAGCAGCGTCTTCTCTCTCTCTTTTGTCGCCCTCTCCGCAGGGAGTACCTGCTCTGGGCAGCAGAAGCAGCAAGGGCCGACTCTTTCCTCTCTTCAGCGCGGTAATGGCCCCAAGATGAACGATTCTTGGGCTTCTTCTCTCGAGCCGACGCGCACCAGCACCACTGTCTTCCCCATCGCCCAAATTAAATATAAATAAGCCGCACCCCTGGGGTTGTTTTACTTTTCGCTTCCGTAGACGATTCTTATCCGTTACGTGTGGGGGGCACTTCCATCACGCCGGCTCTCCGCCACTCTCCATTAGCTCGCCTTCGGTCTTGTTGGGTGTTTTCTTCTTTGCGGCCTTCCTCGGCCGTCCGTCCCCACTCCGCGGCGGCGGCGGCGGACAGACCAACAACAACGAACACCTGCTTGGCGACGCATGCCCCAACCTGCAGCACGCGTACCTCCTGCAACACGTCGGCTCTAGCCGCCGCTGTTGCTCAGGTCGCGAGAGTCCAGCTCTACGATACACCTCCCTTTCCATGACAAGGGTGGGGAGGGGGGAGTGAAAACTTCAGCCCACCCAGCACCCTCCTCCTCCTCCTCCTCCCTCCCCCCCCCCCCCCCCCTGCCCCCGACTCGAAAGCTTCGGCGTCCCCATTTCGACAAGATTCATCGCGTCGGCTTCTTTTCCTTTGTGACGAGAGCATTCCCCGCTTCGAGAAGAAACCCCACTTCCCACGGTCCGTCTCTCTCGCCTTCATCTAAAGGCACCACACAAACTCCCTTTCTCTCTCTCTCTCTCTCTCTCTCTCTTTATTTTTTCAAAATAAAAGCGCCCCCTCCGAAGCAGGACCACTCTCACCGTGGCGGCTCGACCAAACAAGCGAAAGCCCAGATGACGCCTCCCCCGAACAGCATGCTTCGCCGCTCGACACTCCGACCTTCCGGCACAGAGAGCCCTCAGGGGGAGTGCCGAATATGCTGCCCGCGTGGCGACGACGCAACGGCCCGGCCAGCCCACGACCCAACGCCGGGGCTGGGTATACAAAGCGGTCCCGCAGAGACCCCCCCTTACCCTTCCCCACCCCCTGCACCCCACCGACGTCCCCCAACCGTCGCCCCGCGCGCGTGACTCACAATATTCGATTTGATTACGCGACGACCGGGGCTCGGGCAAGCGAACGGGAGCTGCTGCTGCTTCGGCGACTATGGGACCTCAAAGCTACTCCGTGTCACCTAATGACGGACCGCAGAGGAAGCTACGAGCCATCGAAGTCAATCTAATGCCGCGTGGGTCTCACACGACCTTCGGGAGCTGCGCGGAGCGTCAAGTCACGCGATACTTTCACAGAGCTGGGGTTGGCTGGGATGGCTCCTAGCGTTCTTCGCGGTCCAACGTGAGGTGAGACGTGGTATAGTGAGCGAAGTGATCGGCGCGGACGGCGAGCGGGCGTTGACCCTTTCCCCGCTCGACAAAGGCGCGAGAGCGACCCCGGAAAGGCACTCAAAATCGAGACCGACAGTCTCCTCCGGCAGGCGCTTTGTTCTTTGATTGCGCGATAACGACGCTCCGGCTGTATGCTTGTCGAGAAGAGATAGGCTGTCGGAAGAAGGGTCTGTGACGAGAGTCCCCTTCTTCGGCACAGCGTCACGGGCAATAAATCTGGCAGAAACGCGGCTGATGGCCTTCGAATGAGTGGATGAACTGATTTACGTAATATACGACTAGAGCCGGCTATAAAACTTCGCGTCATTAGGTAAAACACTACGAGTCACTAAGGAGTTTTTGTGGATCGTTTCCGCTGTCCCGCAACGGGTTCCGCAACCCGCCACGAGATCCCCAACTCCGCAGACGAAGGCTAGCAGCGCGTGTGCCCTGTAGCGGCGTCTATTAAGACTGCCTAAAAATCAGAGACAACGCGCACAACTTCATGAGCCCCGTTGACTGGGCTAGATGTAGCACTACTCCAACATAATTACAAATCTGACTTTTATTATATTCTGTCCTCTACCTTCGAAGTTCGATGAGAAAAACAATACAGCGAAACAGTGTACGTAAACGTTACCTCATCGTTTTATGCTGGTTGTACTCATGCCATTAATAATTTGATGTTCTTCGTGATCTCGGTACCAACTCCAAACTCGTTGGCCAACGTTAAAAGGCTATGTATATAAAATAAAAGGTTCCGGAGCATTAGGAATGGCATTAATGAAGAGCAACAGATATGGCATGACGCCAATCTGCAGCAATGTTGTTTTCAAACGACAATTTTTTTTTAAATGTCTGTCCCCCTTTTTTTTTTTTAATATCGTTCCTCAATCGGCAGTGACAAGCGCAAGCAACGAAACGGAGCTGTAAACTAAGTCGATTTTCCTTTGCTCCAATACATCCTCACACTCGCCCTCTATTTAAGTGCGCAATTACCTTTATCTTCGACGGGATGCTGGAAGACGATCATTCAAGCGTGTCAACTTAGCGGACGCTTCACACGAAGAAGAGACCAGCTTGAGGCCTTCGTTTGTAAGCGTTAAAAAAGAAAAAAAGGCGCGTCAGTTTTCGACGGCGAGTCGAGACGGGAGGCAGGCTCCATCATTTGACGCGGCGGATCGAGACCCCCCGCCAGCGAAGACACGGGGACACCGTCAGTCGACCAGAGTTTGACACAACTGGGACTCGACAGCGCAGGGGGTCCCCTTCCACGAGATACCCTTCGCTGCACACGACGACGGCATCGTTTGGCAGCGTGCAAACGCAAATGAGACGCTAAACACGTGCCAGGTTCTGCCGTTCGTTGCAGGCCCTGCAACAGCTGTTAGAAACACGCGCAAAATGAATTGCGAAGCCTCGACCCGGAGGCATTCGACCCCCCGAAAAACAACTAATGCGCACCCCTTGCAAAAAAAAAAAAAAAAAAAAGCTGTGGTGTTTTTTTTTTTTTTTGTTGAATGCTGTTGAAAAAAGTAATCAGAGGATATAAAATGTCAACGGCCTCTTTCATTTGACGTTCTCTAGCTTTTGTGGTGACTTTCTTTTGAATATCGGCCCACTTTTCAATGGAAAGTCAACAGACTGTCTGTCGCCTTTAAGATGCTTTTTCTGCAGCCTTTCAATAAAAAGGTACAGTTTTTCAATTGAATAGCTACAGCCGTCTAAAAAGAAAAAGAAATGACGTAAACCTTAGCTATTCATTCAACAAATTTTTGAAGTCTTACTGCGGCTTTTCACTTTGCTCCAAATTGGCTGCCGCAAAATAAAGTAAAAACAAAACTGGATGTATTTTTGTTTGTTAGTTAGGAATTGACGTTTCTGTGGTATTTCAACGCACTATATTCATCCCACAAATACACATAAGAAGCGAACCGAAACACCATGAAGCACTCAACGCCTGAATCACAGTCCCGTTGACTGCTCCACGGCCTTATATAGCCTACATTTTAAAGGTAATCATTTAACCGGTGGCCACCTCCGCATTCATTCATGTTCTAAGTATTCGATCTTCTTCTCGGGTGAAGGAAAAACAGTGTTTCAAAACTCGTAAACTCTAGCTCTTTCAAAAAAGAAAAAAAAAAAAAAAACATTGGTACAACTAATATTTATTCGGCGCTGTCGCTAAAACAACATCCACAAAAACGGATCCTAGAAGAAATGTTGCCGCTTCGCGTCCCGAGCGGTGCACTCAGGACGACGCGAGTCGAGCCAGTTGCTCCACTTTAGATAGATAGATAGATCATAAATAGATAGATACATGGGGGTTTATTTGCGTGCCTGCAAACAGCCAAGTGGCCTGAGCAGCAGTGCACTGTCCTGTACACAGATACATAAAAGTATGGGATAAAAACACAATCAGGCGAAAATGTCTGCTTCACCAAAAAAGGCATCGTGAGTCTGTTGCAGACGTGTCATCGGGCAAGTGGCCCGCACATCAGGATAAAACGTATATCTGCATTTTGATGTCCTCCCTGACGGTACCCGGAACCTCTGCGACATCAGCAGCTGGGCACAATCAAGAGAGCCATGCACAATTTGACGCAGGAAATGCATGTCTCTTGCAATTCGTCTATCGTGCAGAGGCACTATATCCCTTACAAAAAAATGAACTGAGTTTCAATTGAAAGTCACTCAATAGACCGCATTCAGTCTCAATTGAAATTCAATTGACTTTTTCTATTGAGTCCCTATTGAACCGTCCCAGGGTATTGGCCACTGAGGCGCAATTGAGTTTTAGCAATTGCATTTCAATTGAATTTTGGCAATAGTGTTTTAATAGAACTTTTGCTATTGAGTTTCAATAAAAATATTGCAATTGAGTTTCAATTGAATTTTTGCAACGTGTCTCAATAGAATTCATTGCAACTGCGTTTAAAAAAAATTGCAACTGGTTAAGAATTTTTTGTATACTTCCTTAAAGCATGCAACATGAAGGAAACAAAGCACATGGAGGAAACGAACACAAACATCATAACTAAGCACTCACAACCCACTAATCGTACTCACCTTGACTGCCCCACCGCCTTATATACCCTACATAAGAAAGGTATTCATTTGGCCGGTGACCACCTCAGCATTTATTAAGGTTCCCAGCTTGCTATTTCCTCCTTGCAAGTCTCATAAATGATAAACAATGTTTCGAAGTCATTGGACTCTATCCCTTAATAGAAAAACATTGGTACAAGCAATAATCGTTCGGTGCAGTAATCCACAAACGAACCAAAAAACAAGAAACTCAATTGCATTCCTAATGAGTAAATTCAATAGAATTGCTATTGAGTTTCTTATGACCAAGCTCAATTGCATTCCTAATGAGGTAAATTCAATAGGATCGATATTGAGTTTCTTATGACCAAACTCATTGCATTCCTAATGAGTAATTCAAAAAAATACATATTGCAGTTCTAATGAGCAAACCCAATTTCATTTTTAATGAGCAATTTCAAAAGAATATATATTGAGATCTTAATGACCAAACTCAAGTGCATTCCTAATGAGTTAAATTCAATAAAATCGATATTGAGTTTCTTATTACCAAACTCAATTGCATGCCTAATGAATAATTCAATAGGATCGATATTGAGTTCTTATGAACCAAATTCAATTGAATCGATGTTGAGTTTCTTATTACCAAACTCAATTGCATTCCTAATGAGTAAATTCAATAGAATCGATATTGACTTTCTTATGATAAAACTCTATTGCATCCTAATGAGTAAATTCAAAAAAATACATATTGCAGTTCTAATGAGCAAACCCAATTTCATTTTTAATGAGCAATTTCAAAAGAATATATATTGAGATCTTAATGACCAAACTCAAGTGCATTCCTAATGAGTAAATTCAATAAAATCGATATTGAGTTTCTTATTACCAAACTCAATTGCATGCCTAATGAATAAATTCAATAGGATCGATATTGAGTTTCTTATGACCAAACTCAATTGCATTCCTAATGAGTAAATTCTATAGAATCGGTATTGAGTTTCTTATGACCAAACTCAATTGCCTTCCTAATGAGTAAATTCAATTGAATCGATGTTGAGTTTCTTATTACCAAACTCAATTGCATGCCTAATGAATAAATTCAATAGGGTCGATATTGAGTTTCTTATGACCAAACTCAATTGCATTCCTAATGAGTAAATTCTATAGAATCGGTATTGAGTTTCTTATGACCAAACTCGATTGCCTTCCTAATGAGTAAATTCAATAGAATCGATGTTGAGTTCTTATGACCAAACTCAATTGCATTCCTAATGAGTAAATTCAATAGAATCGGTATCGAGTTTCTTATGACCAAACTCAATTGCCTTCCTAATGAGTAAATTCAATTGAATCGATGTTGAGTTCTTATGACCAAACTCAATTGCAAGCCTAATGAGTAAATTCAATAGAATCGATATTGACTTTCTTATGATAAAACTCTATTGCATTCCTAATGAGTAAATTCAATTGAATCTATGTTGAGTTCTTATGACCAAACTCAATTGCATTCCTAATGAGTAAATTCAATAGAATCGATATTGACTTTCTTATGATAAAACTCTATTGCATTCCTAATGAGTAAGTTCAATAGAAGCGAAATTGAGTTTCTAATGATCAAACTCATTAAACATTGAGTTTATATTGAGTTTCAATTGACTCTATAGGAACACAATAGAAAGTCAATTGAAACTCATTGATCATTTTTGTAAGGAGACCGAGGTCAGTGAGCAGAGAATGGTAATTGTAGAAACGGCGGCGGCCAATATATCGATCGTATAAAATTCTTATAAACTTACGCTGAACGTTTTCAATAAGATGACTATGTAACATCGTTACACAGTTCCAAACCACAGACGCGAACTTGAGACGTGATCTAACCAATGCACAATACAAACATAAAAGACACTCAGAGCGACGAAGTTTTTTTTGTCAGCAGCGAAATCACACCCAGTTGACGAAGTCCTTGACCAACAATGCGAGAGACGTGGAGGCGAAAATCTAATCTCGAGTCCACAAAGACACCAAGATCCCGTACATAGACAACCCGCAGCACTTGCTCTTCAAATATAGTGTAGTCGAAGACTACGCTCCTCTTCTTCCTGGTAAGGGACATTACTACAGTCTTTTTTTGGATTCAGTTGAAGCAATTGTTTAAGCACCAATGTTGAACGGAGCGGATGTCATTTTGTATCTGAATACAGTCATTCACATTGTCAACCACGCGGAAAAGATTAAAGTCATTGGCGAACATTGGCACTTTCGAGTTTCTGATGGAAGATGGTAGATCGTTAACAAATATAAAAAACAGGAGTGGTCCAAGGTTAGAACCTTGTGGTACGCCAGATAAAGATGCAAATGTCTCCGACACACAATTTAAAAATCGAACATAATTTTGGCGATTTGAAAGGTAACTTTCAAACCATGCGCAATACAAGGTGCATAGTCCGTATTCTTTTAATTTCAACAAAAGTATCTGGTGGTCAACCTTATCGAAGGCCTTGGTCATATGTCAAAGTAGACTGTGTCCACCTGACCACGGTTGCATACTGCTGGACCACTATGACCGAGGAAAGTAGCTAAGTTCGTCTCCACTGATCTGCTCCTGAGGAATATGTGTTGCAAAGGTGAAATTTTTTGTTTAAAATATGATAATACAAGCGTTCATACACCACCATCTCAAAAACCTTTGAAAAGCCACAAAGAAGAGACACAGGTCGGAAATTATTGACATTACAAGGATTTCCTGACTTGAAGACTGGTATTCCGACTGAAATTTTATACAAAAAAGGATAAACCCCATACTGAAAGGACAGATTAAATATATATGTGTCAGGATAGGTACAAATATTTCAGCACATCCTTTGATAATAAAATTAGGAATGTCATCACAGCCAGTTGAAAGTTTTGGTTTGAGCTTCCGTATCGAGCACATCACATCATCCTCGGTTACACTGTGGAATGCTAAGGAGTAAGCAAAACCCTCAAATTCAAAATCATTAGGCATACTGTCACGTTCCGAAAAGCAAGAGCTAAAGTGATTAGCAAATGCTTGGCTCACTTCTTGTGGCTTGCATAAAATCTTATCGTCAATTTTTAACACAAGTGCTGACACTATCCTTACCTTGGGCCCGAGCATAATTCCAAAAGCAACTTGGTTCTTTTTTTAAATTGTTTTCCAAACAGCTGTGATAACCAGCTTCCTCTCGAGAAAGCTTCTTAAATATTGCTCTGCAGACTGAAAACCTCTGATACCAATATTCACAATTTGACTTTTTATAGAGTTTTTGGTAATGCTGCTTTTTACGCATATAATATTTCAGGACAGATAAAAACCACTTAGGAAATTTTGATTTCCTTGGACACTGTTTAGGTATGAATTCTTCTATAGCCCGCTGGACAGTTCATGTTACCAATTCGACACAAGAATTAACGCCCGTAAGGCTGAAAGAGGCAAGACCAATCATAGCCACGACGACGATTGTATAGGCCGAGATAATCGCCACGCGTATAGACAAACTTGGGTAGCGACTGCTCACGTAGATTAGAAATGATAAAAAGAAACATAGTGTAAGCGGAAGGTGAAAATAATCGACAGGGACAAGCGTCTCGCGTGTCTCTTTCACGTCGAAGACGGGTATACATTCGATATGATCAAATCTAAAACATTTCCAGCACAGTTTCTTATCGTATTGTGCTGATGCAACCCGTTAAAATAGATAAATTGGTCAGGCACTGTACGTTATCTCGTACTACAGCGCAGTCACTCTGGTCAAAGCAGGTTAACCAGTCGGCCTTTGGAAGGTTAAAATCGCTGTAAACGTGTACCTTGTACATTGAAAAATAAATTCGGTTCTCTAGGTCTGCAAAATGGTCTACGAAAGCACAAACGTCGGAATTCGGCGGAAAATACTAACAGCCAACAAGGTAGTTTCCGATGCCGGTATTTCCACCCAGACACATTCCCTATACGTCTCAAGGTCTGTACGCCTAATCGGATAAAAATCAGACTTGCACGCTATTAAAACACCACCACAGTATCTAACAAGTTCAGTGTAGTTTCTGTCTTTTCTAAATACTGAGAATTGACTTAAAAAATAAGAGCTGCTAGTGCAAGATTTATTTAGCCACGTTTTCGTCAGACAAATGATGTCATGGTCACAGGAAAAGGCATTACCAAAACATTCCTTACTTTTGATTCTGAGACCTCTCGTATTTTGATAGTACACGCTAGTTTCCCGCGCCACCATTGGGGGTAGCTTGGACAATATTAGAATCTTCAAAGTGCAGTGAGGCCACAACTTGCCATAAAATGGACGGAAGACGCAACCAACAGGCCACACCCCAGGCTTGTTCAAGAGTTCAAACAAGTCCTTGTTCAAAGAGACATGGAAAGAGCTGTACGTCGAATACCTTGTTTTCAGTTTGGTGCACACGACAGTCTTGTCCCCAACAAGCCTTGCCAGAAGTCCTTGCACCTCCGATGCTTCGGTGCTCGTAGCCAAACGGGAGACAAAGAGACCTGTCACTGCCGATGGTCTCAGGGCGGTCTTCAGCACAGACTGCTTAGCTGTACCAACTGTGGTTGGAGGCCTCTGCGTCTGCGTCTCCGGGTCGGATCAGCGGTTCACGACCGTACGTTGATGACGACCAGGCGACTATTGTCGAGCATGGAACTTCGGTAGCGGTACGCCAGCACGGGATGCACTTGTGTCTGTGATAACAGCTGATACGAGGCTACCCGTGGATGGAGCTGGGTAGTCGCTGCCATTGGGAAGTGCTGGGAATTCTTCACTCCCACAGACACAATCCCGCAGGTCACGCACCGCGTCACGAAGCGAAATGTTTTCCACTCGAAGCTCCCGCACTTCGCTTGTAAGCTCTTCCAGTCGACTCGCCATTGACTGAATCAACTGGAAATACTTGCAGAAGAAATACCGTTGACAGCGTCTGCAGAATCCTCGGGGGGCGTGATAGCGATGCCGGCCTCGCTGATAAGCTCCGCTGTCGAAGGATCCCGTCGCTTCATACACTGGTTGCATTTGTACTTGCTGTTCCCGGATTCCATGAAGAAATTGTATTCATCGGCTTGAACGCTTATGCACTTGCAATGAAAGCGCATTTTGCAAGACGCACAAGGCAAATATTGCGACCGGCAACGAATCGGCTGGGAGCAGCGCGCACATGCGTGCGCCTCGGCAGCCATCTTGTCTCGGAAAAAAATCGTTATTTTGCTTTTCTTTACTAGTTGACTAGTTTAATTGAGTCATTAAAGTCACTATAGTCACTTACACAGTGAGAACGACAGGGCGAGTTTTCGGAACGCCTGGCCTCCAGCATGCACTCCATGGCTTCCGCCGTGCTTTGACTACGCGCGCGCTCGAGGTGAGCAAGACGCCGAAGCGATGGCAAGAGTAGGAGACTCGCACTGGAGGCGGGACGACTGAAGCTTCTCTCTACCGTCTCACCTTGTCAGAGACTATCGAGAAACTTAGTCACTTACGAAATTTAGTCAAGATATACTATGATCAATAAAAAGTCAACAGAAAGTCCGTAGGTTTCATTGATTGACACTGGCTACAGAGAGTCAACTGAACATTTTCAACACGAAGTAAACAAATCGTCTGCAGTCTTTCTGCTGACACTGTCAACAGGAAGTCAGGAGAAAAATAATCAACGTAGAGTTAATAGAAATTAAGCCAACAGCTTTGATTTTGACTCAGGCTGGAGAAAATCATCGGAAAATTTTCAACACAACGGAAAGTCAAAGTCAAAAGAAAGTAATCAGAGTCAACGAGAGATCAACACGCTTTCATTAAAAATTCAAAAATCATTTTTGTAGGGGACAACGTTCGGCATCTCTGCATAAACCTGTCGAAATGAGCCTGACAGGAGTCGCTGAGTCATCTCTTCCGAATGGATTATTTATCTGGACAAATCGAGATACTATACTGCCGGAGAGGACATGTCGTCCAAAATTGAGTTTGTGGAAAGCCATGCAGCGTGGAATGAGGAAGAGCTGGTACACGGCGTGACACTGAGTACCAAGTACGAACAATAGCGACCGCAGCCACCCCCCCCCCCCCCCCTTTCCTTTTTCTTTTAATCAAAAAAGCTGTCATTTAACCTACCTGGGTGGAAACTCGGGGAACACTTCCCACTTGATAAAAGAAGAGAGAAAAAGCGCCGGGTTCGCGCTAACAGCGCCGCGCAGCGTACATGTGATCAACATACTGCTTACAAAAAAGCCCGCGTGCGCAGAAATCTGATTCGCCTGAGGCTTCTGCGCATACGAAGTGCCAATAGCAGTCTTTCAAGCACTATGACGTCAGCACAAGCGCTGCACACGGTTCGCACAGCTCAAATAAGCGAGTTGAAGCGTTTAAAAGCTATCCAGGAGAGACGACCAGTAGCTATGGCTGATAGCTTCAAAGCACCAATAAAAAAAAAAAGAGCTAGGCAAAACGTTTTAGAACTGTCGAAGAGAAAGAAACGGACGAGGTCGTTGGCAAACATAACTCCCGGGGCCCCAACAGAACGTCTTTCGGCAACTTCAATCTCGCGTCTCGTTAGCGCGCAAATGCGACACAAAGCGGACAGTCGATTGACCGCCGCACCTCCTTCGGCGAGATCGACTAATCTCGAAAAAGGGCCGGGTGCGGCCTTCGGGCTGGAAAGATGGAGCGCCCTCTTTTACGCGCGCTTTATGAAACAACCGCAACCTTGAGTTGTCCGAACCGAAATTCCAATCAGGAAACGAACCGCTCAATGGCCACTGCACCGCAGCCTCGCCTTTCGCTTTCTTCTACGCTCGCAGAATCGTCCGGTCGTCGCTCACCTTGGCGAGCGCAAACGCGCGACAGTTGAGTAAACACTAGCTGCACCACCGCCAACGCAGGGCTGACCTTGTCCAGTTCGCCGCTTCGCACGGCGGCGAACGAGGAAGTCGACTCACCGGAGCCGTCCCGTCCCTATTAATGCGCTGATGGCCGTACGTGCACACTTCCCGTACTTCCAACCGAAACAACACACATACCCGCAGCGGTTCCAGCTCTCACGAGTGACAGCAACGACAACTCTCCCGCACGTGCTTTGTTTCTCAAAAAGGGGAGCTCGGACGGGGCGAAGATGGAGTCGTAAGTTCTCGACACTGTGTTGGCACGGTTAGCGCGGTCTTTTAAAGAGTACTGCGCCGTTGGAGGGGAGTAGCCGCGTGCACAAAGCGGTCTCGGCAAAGCGGGCCCGAATACGCGTTTCGCGTGGAGGCAACGGCAGCGGAGGTTTTTTTCGTGGGGGGCGATGGCCGTAGATGGGAGCTGGGTTCCCAACGGGTGAAGCTTGAGCGCAGCTGCGGCGGTGGGGCCTCCCACGGCGCCTTGACGCCGACGAAATAGACACGCCGGAGTGCCGCACTCAGCGACTGCAGGGTGCTCAAGCTGCTGCTGTTTGTTGTGGCGACGGAGCAACAGCAGCAGGCTGCGCCGCGCGCGACGTTTAGTGGAGCTGTGACAAAGAGCAGGGCCAACGACTGAGGAATAATGCCTCGCAAGCTCCGAAGAGATTCCCTCAAGGCCAACCTTGTTGCTGTTCGGTCGAGTTCGTATCAATGAAATGCTTTGTTGCACGAAGAGCTCACGTCATCTTGTTGCGGAGTATCGGAAGATGACAACGAAATGTGGGGTCTGGATTCCCGCTGTGTACCTATGTATCCATTTATATATTTGCGCCAATGTACAACGGGGAACCAAAGCCTCGGGGACCATATTTGAAATCGTTGCATTTCGGAATGAGACATCCAAAAGAGCAAATTTCACTGAAGGTTAACAAGTTTAGGCCTGAAAATATAATTTCTAAAAAAAAAAAAATAAGTAGATATTTTCTTAAACATAGTTAGACTTAAAATCCCAAACACTGTATGAAGCAAGAGGTTATACTATATAGGCAGAACGAAAATAAATGCGGGGTCAATCTGTTTTCTTTTTTTTTATTCGCATTCTTTTTTAAACGCACGTATCCATATCGGTAAGATTCAGAGCGAACGGCATTAGTTTTTAAATTGTCCGCGGTCGCTTTAACGACACGACGTTTGTTAAACACCGAGCCAGTCTTCAAAATTTGCACAGGCAACTGTGCCCCTTAAAATGCACACCCTAAAATATTTTAGCTTCCGTTGTCGAGATGCCGACCTTTACGAATTATCTGACGACACACAAGCGGAATCCAAGACGTCCTCTACATACATTTCCTCGGGCATAGCCCAAACAATCGCTTGCACCTAAAACTACAGCGGAGGCACGCTGCCGATCTGTATTTTTTCCCCTTTTCCCGTCTGATCATTATAACAACAACAATCGATCTGTCTTGATCACGACGAGGGTCAAAACTACAGTTATTTCTTGAATTGTCTTCTCAAAATTACGAAATAACTGATTATCAATACTTCGTTTCAGCTTAAGTCCAGACGCAGCCGATGCTACGAGCGCGAACATGAGGTCCTGAACAGTGCTTGCACTGCACGAGCGCGCGTGCTTGGCAGGGACGCTGAAAGGCCGATGCTCGCTCTTATAGCTTCTGCTACGCTCACACTAGAAGTGAAATTGAGCAATAAATATCAACGTCTCATCAGAGGCACCCGTCTCCTTTTGTCTTTCCACATCCAACTCAAGTCTTTGCAAAATGATTGATCAACAAGAAGAAAAAAAAACAATCTTTCGTTCACAACGTAAGGTGTCGGTGGCCTCGAGGCCGCATGATCTGTACAAGGAAACGCGTCGAGGGATATGTCCGCGAGTCGCGACACCATGCGCCTTCAGAGATTTTCGTCGGAGATATTTACAGGACCACAAAGCAGGAAGGACGTAGTAGTATTACGAGGCCCCACCGGCGCAACGACGTCGCCAGTGGTTTTAGCAGAAACGCTAATATCCTCGCATAAAGCTGCGCGCTCCCGGCAGTAACGTAAAACAACCAAAACAAGCATAAACCTGAATCACCTCCAAACGACGACTGATCGCAGCGACGTTAGACGCTGCAGCGAATTAACGACTCGCGAGAAGGGTTTCCGTATACAGAGTATAGTTGACGGTCAATGGCTCGGAACATCGTGCGCCTAAATTGGCACTCTGCATCTCAAATTGCGCTGATGGCAGGGCTGTTCATTCGGCTCGAGAGCGCATGCAGTTAGAGCGCGAACCCGACGAAGTCGTTACGTGCGTGCGTGCGCCTTTCAAGGAGACGTAAAACGCGACCCCGGCAGCGCAGCAATCTTCGACGCCTGCACGCGAGATAACCAGCCTGCTGATATATCTTACGGCAGAAATGGTTGCAGAGACCCGCTGCGCGATTCGCTGTGAAAGATAGAAGTTACATTACCTGAAATCCAGACTGAAACGGGAGGAATCAAAAAGGCAGGGCAGAAAAATTAAGCTAACTTTATCTTGCGGTTTTTTTTGTTGTTTTTTTTGCTCGATTGCGACTTTAGTATGTCGAGACGGGTTATAACGAAGTGAACGGTAATCGGAGATCATTTCGTTATATAAGCTATTAGGTATAACCGCCTTCGGTTATAACGAAGTGCAAAAGAGAATGGGAAATCGGGATGGCTTCGTTGTAGCCGCTATTTCGTTATAACCCACTTCACTATAACCGGTCTTGACAATATAGACGAACTACAGGTTCTCATTAACAATATTTGTGGTACGGCGCGAGCTATGCTGGGGGTCATTTCGTGTATAATGGATGCCGATATGCTGAGAATGCCATTTTAATTACGCTTACGATCAAGATGAATCGAAAGTGAGTCCGACGTATTCGAGGTTTTGGGGAAATGGAAATACACGAAATACAGTTGTGGTATAGCGGTAGAATATGGCTCGCTTCTCTTGCGGGGAAAAAAAAAACAAAAACGGAAAAAAAGACAAACGGAATAAATCGTTTTCGTCATCAAAAAATAGGGTAAAACGCGCGCCTGATGGCGCCCATTAAACTGATTGGGTCGTGTAGGAACTCAATCACGTAATTACGCACGTAAGCTAAGTGCACGTCACAAATAATAAAGAAGAAAACAAAAACATGTTTTTGAAAGAAACTCGGCTCACACGCAGCTGTAATTAAATTAAGGTTTATAAGCTACGGGGCCACGTCAAAGTGGATTAACTTCACACACGCACACACGAACAAAACGGAATATAACAAATAAAAAGGCTCACCGACGATAAATACAAAACGCTAATATTCAAATAACAGTTTCCGGAACAGCCAGGAATGCTGGCGGGTTATACAGCTTGCCCGACGTTTACTCCAAGGTCCACATATTGCACTCCCGCGGATAAAGCCAATCAAACTTCACGAAGGAAATGACAAAAGCGAGCGAGTACAGCAATTCAAACTCCGCACACGCGAACACACGCGCAAACACGAACACATACGCACACGCTCGCACGCAAGAAGGCATTCAGAAAGAACCAATCAAACGTCACGAAGCGAGACACGCAGCGCAAAACAAACCTCGGCAGTAGCCGTCGAACGTGGGCGTAAGTGTGACACCGAAAGAAAAACAAGCGGCTCGCATTAATGCAAAGTAGGGTATAAGAACGACGAGAAGCAAACGAAACAAAAGGGAGGGCGGCCGTCGACTTTCTTCGCAACAGATTAGCTGTCACTGGAGTCCGGACAGAGATTAAAGCGCCTGCCCGGGCGGCCAGCGCGGCGAGGCAGTTAATAAGCGTTACCAACCAAAAAGTGTCAGCTGCCGGCGAAGTGTCAATGAAGTCCGCCGCGTGCACCGACTCGGTTCCGATCCGTGCGCCGCCGCAGGAGTCCGGACTTTGTCGGCGACGGTTCGCGAGGTCCGCCAGCGTCTTGTCACCTAGCTGACAGTGCGGCGGGAGCTACGGGCTCGCCGGACCAATCACCAGCCTACGTTTCTTCACCTGACCCCCCCCCCCCCCCCCCCCCCGACTCTCTCTGCGACTATCGGTAGATGGCGCCACAAGGAAATTGCGTCGCTTGCTCGGTCGTCTGCGAACGCGCTCAACCATGACTTTGGTACAACTTGGGCAAGTTTTTTTTACTCTATATTTCTTATTACAGGAGGAGAACTACGTTTGGAAATTTCACACGGCAACACCGACCTGCTGAGTGCACAGTCGGTGAAAGTTCGAACCTTTTATGTGCGGGCACCGGTTTTTCCGGCTCGTATAGGTCCGCCCGAAGAGAGCCTATACGGAATGAGGAAGCACAGACGATATCGCTTTGCTCTGTCGCAGTCCGCGGACAGATTTTAGCATTTCTGGGAGCTGCAGATAATTGGCAACAATGGCTTCACGAACCATGGCCGAAGTGTTGTTAATTTGAAGCGTAGCTTGTTTCCTGGCTCTAAGTATATTTTCGCCACCTGATCCCGTGGCGAAAAGACGGGCGTATGACTGGCCCAGCGAGCACGTAACTTCCACCGCACTGTCAGGTAAGGGGTGGACGGATCATAGTTAGGGGAGAGTGGGTGGGGGGGTTCGTGAAAGGAACGGGGCGCTTTCTCGGCCAGGAAGACACCGAAAGTCACTCAGTGCGCGGCCGGAAAGAGAAGAGGCGAGCGTTTCCGTTCATCGGCAGCGGAAGAGATAAAGGATGATGCGTCGCATTGAGGCGGCGGGCAGCGTTTCGTCCTTCCCGCCGCAGCAAAGGGCGTATATGGGCCCGGGAGTGCAGTGCCGCGATGTTCCAAGGGGGCTGTTAACGGGGTCGCATCGGTGTACTTTCGGTTGCTGCTTTTACCGTTCCTTACTGCAGCCCTATACGACCGAAATATGCTAGCTAATGAGTCTTGTGGCGAGGCACTGCCGCCAACGCATGCTCGCTACCTTCGTACGAGTAAATTGGATAGCGGGTATGCGCCTGATAGGCTGCGTTTGCATGCAGCGACCGTACCGCATCATGTCTAGAGATGACGACTGTGATTGGGTTGAAAGTATAGGGGGATTTGGTGTGTGTGATAAGTCCGCTCTCGCTACAGTCGCGTCCATGTAAACACGCTTTTTTTCGAAAGTTTCGAGAAAACCGTCTCGCATCGCTCGCACTACAGAACCCAGGTACCCTGGGTTCAATCCAGGGGCGTAGCCGGGGGGGGGGGGGGGGGGGGGAGCTTATGGGGCTTCAGCCGAGATCTGGTCCGCTGTTGCTGGGAGGCGGTTAAGGCTTATTCATACGATGCATCTTTTCAACGCGCCACACTTTACCGAAACCAAGATTTCGCAAAATCGGCCTGTTCACACGTGAAGCCTGACGCGCGAAACCTGTGACGTATTGACTCACGAAACTTTCGCCAAACCTTGTCATCTGCACCGGGAATACAAAGCGTTTCGCATCAAAATGATATGAAGTACGCACAGTGTGAAGATGCAGTCTGTTTTATTAATACCACGCATTAAACTTCGTCAAATTCGGCTCGCTGGGTTTACTAGTCCCGCCAAACCCGGGAAAGACCGCGAACGTCAAAGAACAGGCGGATGATCTCGAAGCATTTCGGACATTTTTGCCACCGCTAATAAAGAAAGTTATCCCCAGCCATCATGCTTATATGCGGTGCTTGCGCTCGTCGCGACTCTTGATGAATCTGCACCGCGCCACCAACCCGTACTGCTAAGGCACCGTTCACACACCTGCAACCGAGTAGGACCAAGACTGATCGCCCGTACGCACCGCTTCTCCGCTCGTCGTTCGCCATGTTTATTTGTTTTCTTTCGGCTTTGGCTCGGATACGAAATCAGCCAAAAATCAGACTCTTCCAAAAGCTCGCTCCTCCTCGAAGGTCAGACGTCATAGCGAAGTCGAGCGGCCATTGGCAGCGTCCGCGTTTCTCCCTCGGGTGATCGACAGGCCTCGGTGAGGTTTCAGCGAAAAATTGCTCCAGAAGCGAGGAACACGCGCCACTTTTTTTTGGAGGCGCGCCACTTTTTCGGTCGCGTTCAGACGGGGAATCTCTTTCCCGAAACCTAGTTTCGCGACACAAGATTCGCCAACAAGATGCATCGTGTGAATAGACCTTTAATGTGCGTGAAGACTCGGTCAGGGGTGGGCATGCTACGGGCAGATTTTCGGAGTTGTTGGGGTTCACCGCGATAGCGATCATCGGTTTCCAGCGCGCAGAAAGTACTCGGAGGGCCGCAACTGGCGCATCGCGGTGACGTCTCAGGTCTCCGAGTGTATGTGTTCGAGAAGGAATGTTCCCCAGCAGGCACCTGCTCAAAGCCCCCAAGCACGCACGAACTTTCCAGCTCCAGGCGACGACTCAAGAGGCCACGTAACCCCGACACACCTCCCCGGACCCAGGTTCGCGCCTCTCACTTTTAACTAATTTTTTTAACTTTTAGTTATAATCAGTGTTAATTGGCGAGTATATTTTAATTTCATTGCTTTGTCGGGATTTGGCGTAACCTGATTTTACTTTTATACATATTTTGTTCACACGCCTGCGTTGTCAATGCTGTGAGCACTTGTGAGTGCATCGAGAGGTTTGCTCATCATCTGATTTCTTTTAGATCAGCGCCTTCGCGTTAATTAGGACGAGTTATTGTTTGTGTGTGATGTATTTTAATGTTTTGAGTGTCACAATAATTTGTTTGGTTCTTTTAGTAAAGCACGTGTATTTCGCTTACAACGCTTCCGACTCATTCCTCTCACCTCAGTGAGTCCGTCTCTACCAGGGCGTGGACCTATCGCCAGTCAGCGGTCCTATCAAAATATAAATTTGTTTTCATAGGAATTAGGTCTTTTTTTTACATATCTTGAATCTGCGGCAGCGTCTCAACTGAGACCAACGCTCTTAACTCTATCACTTGTTCACGGAAGGGCGCCGTTCGAAAACAATTCTCCTTTGTTGCCTGCAAGCGACCAGGTACGGGTGGACAACTTTCCTTGCACCACCAGCGGCAAAGCATCCACGAATCAGAAGGAATGTTCTCAAACGACGCTGTTTTTTCGTGCAAAAATTTGGGAAACCTTATGTTTTCTATACAATCTACAATAGAATAATTTTCCACCGCATGCAATGTGTATCCAACGTTCCACCGGTTCCGTCCATATAGGCTGCTGATAGCGTAGCAGGCGCCACCGATCGCACGCGCCACGAAAAGGCGCCAGGCGTTATAGGGAGTTTGAAAAATGCTTTGATCCGATAATGTTGGCTCAGAGAGAGAGAGAGAGAGAACATCTTTATTGAAAAGAATATTGCCCTCTGTCCAGGGCATTCTTTTGAAAGGAATCAGGGAAGCGGTGGGGTAGATGACTTCTAGTCCTTCGGCCTCGATTACCCGTTTAAAGGCCGACGACCAGACTCGAGATTCTGCAAGGCAGAAGATCCTCCTCACCATGGGGGAGGAGAAAACGGGCAACGGTAGACAGGATAGAAGGGGGGAGAGGAGGAAGCGAGGGAAAAGTGGAAAGCGCGAACTGGTCGCCGGCCTTTAACATGGGCAACGAGCGCTTCGAAGAACTGTTCCACCCGATCGGGCGGGGGGGGCCAGCCACTCCTGCCAGGAAGAGGGAGGGTTTGGGAAGGAAGGGGGACTAGGAGCGTGGGAACAGTACCAGTAGGTATGTGGGATGTTGGGATAGCCGCCACAATGGGGGCACATGGGAGAGCCTCGTGCCTGGGTGAAGAGGTGTGTGAAGTGAGGTGATGGGAGTGTGTCTCAGACTGTGTGAAAGAAAGCACAGCCAAAGCTAACGTCGAGTCGAGGCTCACGCGCCCCAAACCATAGCCTCCTCTATACTGACAAAGCCTGGCAGATCGCCACGAGAAGCAGCCCCCGAAATGGAAAAGGTAGAGCGGCAGACAACGGATAAGAGGAGAACCACGTGACGCGCGCCCCGCTGCGGCGAGACGCCGAAACACACTTCTCCCGATCGATGGAATGTCCGCTCGTGCTCCTTGCGCTACCGCTTCTTTTCTCGTCGGGTTTGAAAATCATGCTCAAAACAGAAAATCGGAAAATACAATACTATTGCTCTCGGATAATTTATAACGAGCCTCAAAAGGCGACCATATGGGTCGAATATCGTCCACTTTGATGCGGAACTGCAGTATTCTTGGACACACCGTAGAAAAGTGTTTGAGGAGTACGTGCAATTGAGATCCAGCAGCAGTATACATGGCTGGCACTGACGTCACACCAATCGCCATTGCTCCGTACCATGCTCCTGTGCCCGTATGCCCTCTGCAGCCTACATTTCACACCATCCAATTTGTTCTTCTCGGCAAAGCTTTCGCAGGGCACGGAGTAATGGCGGCTGGTACGGTGCCATATGATTACAGTGTACTAGAATACTTGGGTAGTGTTGGGACCGACTCACCGGAGTGGCTCGGCAACGTGAGCTCGTGAGGGCGCGTGTATTGACAGTTCGTGGCGGCGCTGTAGTCGAGTTATCCGGAAAAAATCGCGCAGCCCGCCTTTTTTTTTTTTTTTACTTTGAGCGGTGCACGTGTTGGTACCACGGTTTTATACACTCCGTTTCACCTTATGTTGAACCGCAGCGAAGGCTAGAAGCGCGAGCTCATAGCGTTGGCAGCTGCCCTTAGTGCACGAGAGCTTGTGCCACCGAGATGTGTCCTAGAGCAAGGAGCTCGCGCTTGTAGCTTTTCCTGCGGTACGACACAAGTGGAAACAGAGTATAGTTCCGTGTGTTTTTAACTTCGAGCGGTGCGCGTGTTGGGACCACGATTTCATAGTTCCGTGTGTTCGATCGTAATATGCTTTGAATCTTGTGTTCTGATTTTGCGGAGGGTAGTGCCGAAATGCCGTCGGCGAAACAGCGACAGAACTCTTGCTCTGCACCTGGTTGCAAAACGGGCCTAATCCGAGTGAAAGGAGTGAAAACGGCGTCCCTTTTCGGCGTTCCAAAGGACAGAGCCAAAACAGATCTTTAGGAGAAGAATCTGCAGCGATCGGAGAAGCGTCTTGAAGAAACAAGCGCTGTCTGCGAGCTACACTTCGAACCCCCACTTCATCCTTAGAGACTACGTCCACATCATCGGCGGAAAGGAAATGAGGATCCCTCGTGGACACCCAGCGCTTACGCCAGACGCGGTACCGACTCTGCTGCCAAGTGTACCCCAAAACCTGAATGGTGACCCTCCCGCAATATGAAAGGAAAAAAAGCGGAAGGCAAATCCATCAGAGCTCATCGTTGCAAAGCGTTCGGGGCTCTCGTGGAAATGGAGCGTGCTTGTTAAGTTACGGTGTCCAAATGACCCGTTGTCACCAGCTGTGAACAGGGAAGCTCCTGCCGTGATCCCACAAGGCATCGATCGTAACGCACTAGGCTCCCTGAATGTGCTATCTTCCTACTGGGCTATTCACAAGTTCAGCAACTTCGACGGTGTTGCTCATTTGGAGACTGTCTTTGAGCCAAAGTCTAACAAGATCAGCATCGAAAGGGAGGTGTTCTTTTATTTTGATAACTTTCCTGATGTGGTATGCCAAATATACCTCAAAACGACTACGTGGTATACCAAGCACACCTCAAGACGGCTACGTCACTATTTTGCGTATCATTAGGGAGTTTTCGTAGATCGTTTTCGCCGTCCCGCAACACTCTCCACAACCCGCTACGATACCCGGAACTCCACAGTCAAGGCTATCGGCGCGCAGGCGCAGTAGCGGCTTCTTCGTTGCGGAGGGCTTAGCGGAGGGGGAAACGCGGTCTGCGAAAACTGCCTATTATCATCACGCGGTTTCTGAATCATGCGAAGAAATGCAAACTTTTAAAGATGAATTTCGCGAACCTCGTTGCCTTTTCGCGAATTGTCGAAATTGTGTTAGCCTTTAATAATGACTCTCTTTAAAACTGCAATTGCACCATGGCCAATTAAGCCGTTAATAAACAAGTTAACTAACAGATTTTGGTTAATTATTAAACATATTGCAACGGTTATTCACCCATTTATTGTCCGCCGAGCCCTACAGATATAACGAAAGACTGCATCCACGTATCTGCCACCTCCTTTTCTTGTAAGATCTGTAAAGTTTTGTAAAGAATGAAACAAAAACATCCTGTATGTCTGCGTGAACTAGATACGACCCCTGTGGAACCATGGGTCTTTCACTTCGAATGCCCACCTCAGGCAAGGCTTACCTGGTTGTCAGAAAGCAGCTGTCGGTTAAATGTATTGTTATGAGCGTGTGGGTTTCAGATGGTTTACTCTCAAGGGGATATTGCGCTGCATATTGTAACCATGTATGCGCTGCACATTGTAACCATTATTTCAATGCCGTGCTGTAAACTATTACAACCTTTTCCTTGCCTGATCTACGTGTGCTCATGTTTTCTGCTCAAAATGATGTGAAATAGTTGCTTGTGTTCTTTGAATCTTATAAAGCATTACTTGTTCAGCCCACGTTGTCTCAGTTTTGTACTTAAGTTCAATGTTAAAACGCGTGATACAAATTGTCACGGCTTATAAGCCATTTCTTACAAGTGAAAATCGGGTGGTCCTCGGATGGTCGTGGCAGCCATGAAGAAATAAAAGATTCTCACCCCTTTGCGACCGTCGCTTGGGTGGTTCGTCGCATAAATGAACACAAAAATGAGTGACAAGTGAAGCGAGCTGATTAAGGTCAAGAAAAAGAAGACGGGCAGAAAGGAAGACAGAGAAGTTAACCTGGGGTATGAAAAACATACTAAAACAATCTCGGACTTTAGTATGTGCCGGTTCGTTCCATTATAAAATACCGCAACGCCGCAACGCCACTGGCCAAGAAACTCTTTTGTTGCGGTGTAATATAAAGGACAAAAGCGATCATTTTCATTCAATCTCTCTTTTGCAAAATTTGATGACGTAACGTGGGGATCGCAGTACACCCATATGGCGATATTTGAATGCGGTTCATAGATTGGACCCGAGCATTGCGTGGGCACTCGGTTTGGGCTCGTGATAATTACTAGCTCGAGAAGCATTCGGGTAGTGGCCCGTGTCCAATCGCTGCAACGACGACGATAGCTGAGCCATAACAATGTCTGGAACTCAGCGCGTGTCCTGTGCTTTGCCAACCCCAGCGCGTGGCTATGATCAACATTGGCGGCATATAATCGGCTGCAGATCACGTGGCCGCTTGTTCTGGCTGCGAGTTGAGGGGGTGAACGCTGCTCGTTTTTCTTTAATTTTTTCTGGGACTTCTATTGCGTGGGGTGAAAAACGAACGCGTGTTTATTTGCGCAAAGCACAATAATTGTTGCATCGCCCCTTTAAAACTTCGAATTCGAGAGATTCGAATGTTTCGAATTTTTTTGGATCTGAAATTCGAAAAATTCGAACGTTTCGAATTCTTATAGACATAAAGTTCGAGAAATTCGAAGATTTCGCATTTCTTACTATATAAAGTTCGAAGGTTTCGATTCTCTTTTAGAGCTAAATTTGAAAAAAAAAAAAACAACTTCGAAGGTTTCGAATTTTTTTTAAGTCCAAGTGCGCAAAGTTCGAAGTCCGGTTTTCATGTTCCGCCACAGTTTCAGTTTCAAATAACGTTTTCAAGCCTCACTGGTTTTCACGAAATCAGGTTTAGAAAAGTTAGGGTGTGATATTTAGACTCCGCGAAGTTGGTCAGGCAATTAAATGAGACGACGAGTGTCTCGGATGTGCTGGAATATCTGCCAGTGCAGAGTGACGTGTGCAGATCAGTAATTGTGACCGCCAGCCTGGGGGGGGGGGGGGGGGTCTTTAACGTGCATCACGCAGTAGTGATCGCACGAACGCACTGTTTAACGATACTCATCCAGTTCGAAACGGCCAGGGGCAGGCAGGTGTTGAGGCTCAGAAAAACCTTGAAGAGATCTGGCAAACTGCCTCCCTACCCCCTCGCACGCTGGTAGTAATCCGCTCGAACGCCGCCCGAGTGACGCTGGCATATAGTAAGTTTAGTTTCTACATGATGCAAAATCCTGATACTGGGAATAAAATTTGAAAAAAAAGTATAAAAATACGGAAAAAGTAGACAGGACAACGCCTCATACGCAGCTCTGGGAATGAAATTTGAAAGAAAAAGTGTAAGAAGACAGAAAAAAGGGGACAGGACAATGTCTCAAACTCAGCTCAGGACAACGTCTCAAACTCAACTCAGCTGAAAACTCAGCCCAGTACAATGTCTCAAGCTCAACTCAGCTGATTTTGAGACGTTGTCTTGTCCCCTTTTTTCTTTCTTCTTAAACTATTTATTTCGAATTTCATTCCCAGTCTCGGGATTTTGCATCATGATCAACATACACCAGCTTGTCTGCACCTTGACAATTTTTTTAGTTTGTAATTGCTTTGGAGGTTTATCTTCCCAGACAAAAGAAGCGCCGAGCAAAAAGCACAGAAGGTGACACAACTTGAGCTCGAGGAGCGTTCTACCACACCAGTGGCGTCGTAAGAGGAAAATCGAGGGGGAAGGGGGGGGGGGGGGGGGCTCCAGTATCCTCTCCCCCCCCCCCCCCCCCCCCCCGATATTTCGGACTGTTGAAGGAAACAATACGGGGAAAGAGGGCATGGTCGAGCTTATTTTAATCTGAAATTATTTATCCATATGTATAGCTACTGTCGCTCTTCACTGCATAAAAGATCGCGTAGATGTTCATTGTTAGAAACTCGTTGTCAGAAGGAACAACTCGTCACATGCTCGGTGGTTCGGAAGTTCAAAGCTATGTCTTTTTGACCTAAATAACTGTGCCATTGGTAAAAAATAATAAATAAATAAACATAACAATAAATGCAAAAAATAAAAAGCTGGAGAAAAAAAAAAAAAACTATCAAGAATCCGCCGAAGTGTTGTATTCTTGCATATTCAGAGGCCCAGAACTACGAAACAAGTTTCTCCTACCAAAACGTGTACAGGCTAAAAGAAAGACGTCACAAAAACGTGAAATAAAAAAATAAAAAAATAATAAAATGTTTTTTTTTTCTTTTTTTGTGACGTACCCAATTTGAACACTCTTAGAAATCTTTTTCCCTGAGTTAATTTATTCCTCAACCTGAAAAGAACAATAGATACATTAATTTGTATTCTGCAGGTGGTAATGATATGTACTGTCTGTGGTGTTAATTTAAATGTGATACCTCAAACAATTTCGACGAAAAAAATTACCAAGTTTAGCGCATAATTGCCCGTAGATTCATGTTTGGATATTTCTTCGAAACTCGTCTTGAACAACAATAATCATATCTTAAGACGACACTTACCTAGGCTATACATAGATCATTCTTAAAAAGTTTAACATCTCTACCATAGATAGCTTCGGCTATAGCGCGCTTCAAATATGGCACAAACGACAATTGTCAAAAACGCGTCGTCCTTCCTCGCTCCTTCGGGAATCTATTTCTTTAAAACCAAGCATGCCAGATGATTAAAATAAACAGCATTGCCTTTCGCAAGGAATGCGGCACCGCACGTAAAAATGCAAGAAAAAAAATTACGAACGTACCTCACTGCTTGAATCCAAATGAAACAAACCACCCGACTTTCGAAGTTCGACGAACTTCGAACTTTTACCCTAAAAATTCGACGTTCGGCGAACTTTTGACTTTTCAGGAATCGAAAGTTCGACAATTTTCGAATTCTTTAGATTAATAAGTTCTAAAGCTCGCCAATTATCAAATTTCTTAGCGTAGGAAGTTCGAAAGTTCGAAAAGCTTCGAACTTTTTAGTGCAAGAAGTTCGAAAGTTCGAAAATCATCGAATTGTTTAGTCTATTAAGTTCGAAAGTTCGACAAGCGTCGAACTTCTTAGTTTAACACGTTCGAAAATTCGACTTCCATCGAATTTCTCGATATGGAAAGGTCGAAATTTCGAAATCTTTCGAACCTTTCGAACCGCTTGATCGATCATCGAACCTTCGGTTCGAAAAAAGTTCGCGGCATCACTAATCCAGATCGAAACGGGCAGGAGTGGGGATTGAACCCAGGATTCCTGGGTTCTGCAGCGCGAGCTTTCGCTCCACGTGCTCCGAGCTCTTTAACGTGCACCACACAGTAGTGATACACGACCGCACGCCGGTACGATGCTCATCCAGATCGAAACGGGCAGGGGTGGGTACCAGACCCTTTTTCAAAAGTCCATCGAGCAGCATTGGCGGTCGCCATTGGTTGGACACGAAGCGCGTGATTGGATCCGAGTTCACGCCGAACGCTGATCCGCAGCCCTCGTGTCCAATACATGCTCAGAGTATTTGAGCAAGCAATGGCAGACAAGTCCCCCCTTTTTTAAGCGTTGGTTTGAAAGGGGTCTACGTGGTACTACTGCTCAACTTTCGCGAACTTTGTGCGGCACTCCAGAGAAATGAAACAATGAATCCGCGTGCGTAGCTTTGACAGGCATTGTTGGCATGAGCGTGACACATGAATCGTGGCATTCATGTCAACCACGTGTTGCCCGAAGAAAGAACGATTACATGAACACACAAACATCAATCTGTGCAAGACATATTCCATCTGTGCAAGAGATTTCTCAGCTGGAAACCACTACGAATGGCGAGCAATGACTCGTTCCCGGCAAATGTGCGTATGACGACGAGAAGAGGTCAAGATTAGGCAGTCCAACAGAACGAGCGTAACAATGTCTAGGGGCACAGCGTCAACCACTAACGAAGGTGTGAAGCGTCCGCGCCATGTTTCCGGTCCTCGTTACACGAGAACAACGAAGTTTTCACGCCGCACTAACGCGAAACAATCGACTGTGCTTCCGTTCCGCGGAACACCCGCAAAATAAACGAAGAAATAAACACGAGGAAAGGAATGGCGAATGAAACGCAACATCAACACACTATCAACGACAACCAGAGAAAGAAAGAAACATGAAAAAAAAAGAATAACGTAACACCATAGGGGGCTCAAACGTGGAGGCGGAGAAGAGGAAACGCGACGCGATCGTTACCGGCGATTAGTTGCAATGCCTCTTCGTGATCCGCGTGGGCTGCTGAGCCGAGATCCGGTGTCGGATGTCCATCGTTCCGCCGAAAAGCGGATTGTCTCTCGCTCACGCTCTGTTAACCCCCGCTGCATTGTAGTTCAGACACCGACGCGACAGAGCGAATACCAACTAGGGCCAACGACAGAGACCGCCGTGATATAACCACGTTCTGTATACGTTGCCATTTTGTATAGACCACTGCACGACGGTAGACTATTGACTCGACGGGACGTAAGGTGGAAAACGAGAATATGAACGGGTTACGGTAATTGTACCTAGAAGGGGCTTCCTTAGAATGATCTTCAGTTTGGCTATACTCGACGTAGATTGTTTTGGAGTATAGAAGGCCACAATGTGGGGCGTCATGAACGCGCTCTAGGCATCACGCTCTGCTTCTTAACCTCTCGCGAGTAGCTTTTAAAATCTTTCCATTTGCCGCCGCAACAATAAACAAACACAAAACAAAAAAAGCGTTATTTTTATGTATCACTTGACCTCTTTCATTCCACTCTCCCCTTGCCTTTCCCAGTTATGAACAAATTGCATTTACCCACGGACAATTATTATCGTCTTAAAGGGGCCCTCCAACAGTATTTGAGCGTCTACTTTTTTTTTGCTGTTTCTCCACGCTAGTGGTCCCGGAAACCCAGTGGACAACGAAAGGGTTTAAAAATATTAGCGCATCATATTTTAATTTGACAACTCGAAAGCACCTCCTCCGACGGTGGCGCCGCGAGGTGCCGAATGCGCGCGCATAATGGGGCTCCCTTTCACTATACGTCAGATTCACTGGGTTTCGTGATTGGCGAGAGCCATCCCAGAAATTTTGAAGCGGAATAAAGTATATCACACGTTAACCGTCATTATTTCTCTAAAAAGTCGTTTTTATAGAGCAAATAAAGTTGCAAAGTAAAGTTCAAAAAGGGCAAAAACAACGCCTCGTCGCTCATGCGCGCCTCCCAGCGGCGGAGTACCTCCTACTCGCCGAGGTGGCTCCGGTGGCGGAGTTGCGGGAGACGACCCTTCCACGGCTGTCGAAGCGGACTGAGGCAGAGACGCGTCGCGGCGCTTGCGTGGTGTGTCCTCGTACGGCGCGACGCCCAGCTCCGCACTCCTTTTTAAGAATTCGGCGCTCAAAATCCGATAAGCCCGGTAAATTCATCGATGATGGCAACCCGATTCCAAAGCTACGATGGTTGCAGCGAGGCCTAATGGCCGACCGGGCCGACGGGCTATCAACCAAACTCGCGTCCAATTGGCCAACCGCTTTGCTCCAATCGCTAAACTGTTTCATTTTACGTCATGAAGCGCAATGTTTTGCTTATTTAAAGTTGTTTTCTTCAATATTTAATTTGCTGATAACTCACAAAATATTGCGAATTTCTGTATTATTTTTTTCCCTCGGTGTTCCTGCTTTCATGGAGCTCCGTTTCAGCGCGAACTTCAAACCAGTCAAAATATTGTTGGTGGGCCCCTTTAACTTTAAATTCGTGGCATTCACTGCTTCCTTTCTTCCGCGCATGGCGCAATGCTTATACTTTTCTATTTTTTTTTTTTCTTTTGACAGGCATTTACTGGGCGCATTTGTGTAATCCTTAGTGCGTGACGCACAGTTAAACGCCTTACGTTCATAGTGCTGTAACACTGGCCAAGCTTCCCCCAGCAGTGAAGACGACAAATTGTCTCATTTCATAGCGGACACTGTCATTTAGGTACCCATTAAACCAGGTTTGACCTTGACGTTAAGAACTGCTTCTGTAGCAATATTTTCATACTTTGACCGGTTCTATAGGCGCAAACACTACTTGAAATACGCATAAAACAACGAACTATTAGAAATTAATCTCGGGTAATTTATAACCTGTATCGAGGGGTGTCGAGTTCTGGTATAATTGTAAATATCTGTTCAAGAGAGGCGACATTTTTAAATCTCGATTTATTTTTGAGGACACTAATGGAGAACGTAACATCAACGCACGAATACACTTATTTTTAGGAGGGGTGATAAACGAGGTACCAATGCTCGGTTTCAGTAACGGTATTCAATCCAAGATATAAATAGCTTAAATTTTTTTCCCCTGGGACTGCCTAGACTGCAATGAGCAGCCACAAGGTTCCCCTATCATTATTCTGTTTCACTGCGAATTCTGACGTGTGGCACTGCAGTCTGCAGTGTATTTTTTCGTGCATTATACTCATCATTCATCCGATGGTGTCGTCAGTTTCTATGCATAGATAAATCTAACGGCGCATTCTGCTGCGAGCGATTAACTCTTCTCATTGCAAGATTTCTATATTCTGTTCACCTCTAAGCTAAGACGGCAGCTAAAGCTACAAGCGCGAGCTAGCCCGAGCTCCTGGATTTGAGACGTACATTTCTAGCGTGAGTGCTTGTTCTGAGGAAGAACGCTTCAAAGCGGCCAACTCGAGCTATCGTGCTTGATCATATAGCCTTTTATATACTGACAAAGCCTGGCAGATCGCCACGAGAAGCGGCCGGCGAAATGGAAAAAAAGGAGCGACAGACAACGGATGAGAGGAGAGCCACGTGACTGGCGCCCCGCTGCGGCGGGACGCCGAAACACACTTCTCCCGAGCGAACAAGTGTGTTTTGGGTCCTCGCCGTTGCAAAAACTGTGCGCTGACGGTCGGGTCCCCCGAGAAATGGCTCTTTGATGCTCTGTGCTATACTAGATCCCCGCGCTCCAAATCTGCGAACGGGCACTCTATGGCTTCATCGTCGAATTGCCAGGCTTTGTAAGTACAGAGGAGGCTATGGCTTGATGCATTGGCTGCAGCAAAAGTACCGTGGCGAATGGACCGGCAGCTACGATCCGCTCAGCTGGCGAAATTCTTCCCACGCAAGTGACGTCGGTCACGAGAGCGGTGAACCCCGCGCGGACGCTGAGTGCACGTGACCAACCCCGAAGCAAGTGAAATGACAGACTGCATAAAATAAGCAACTAAGCATACGTGTCAATTAAATACACTTCCTAAATTACAAAAAAAAAAAAAAAAAATTGTGTTTTGAGGTTTTGGGCAGCAGATGTTCGCCGTTTTCTGCTCAGAGCGGACCCGTATTCCATCAGGATACCAAACACCATTTTTTTATTGCAAGCCCGCACAAAAACTGCGAATTTCGCATACAAACAAAAAGTAAAAAAAAAAAAAAAACCCGTCACGCTCACTTTGATTTGTCTGCCACGTTTTCAATAGGAACTAAAATCAACCGCCTGATTCAATTCGCCGGAAATTCGGCATCACTCCAGGGGTTACGCGATCACAAAAGCAACCTGTTTTTATAACTTATTCATACGGCACATGCTTCAGTCTTGCAGAAAGCGACTTAAATAAAATAAGAAGGTAAAAATAGAACTATTTCCGAGGCGGCACCCTTTGGTTGCAGCAGCGAGGTAAACGAGCCGAAGCGGACCCCTCTCTGCCCTCTCCCCCGAGGGACACCCAGACCCCCGACTGGGCAGACATTCACGCATCGCAGGGATATCGCAGCAGTTCCACTGGAGCAAGAAAAAACCCCCTCCCCCAAAACAAGCAAACGCAGCTGCAAATAACGTAACGCGTTTGCGGCTTCAAAGAAACCGGCGTACAATCGAAATTCAGCGAAGCCCCCCCCCCCCCCCCTTTTCAAAAAGAAAAAACGTCACGGTTTTAGACAGACACACGCGTAGCACAAACAGGACGTTGAAATGCACGTAACAGTGGCGGGAATTCAGTTCGCGGGCAGCCAGACAGTGTTGCGATTGAGACGAGAGGGAACGCGGCGCGGACTTCGTCCGAAAACAAGGCTCGGATATTTTTGCTATGATTATTGCGGCGATGAGGAGATATGCGAGCGGATGCGATAAACAAAACGTGGCAGCCAGACGCTCTTCTCCCGGTCGACGAGGGTGGGGCTCCCGCTGAGATCGCGGGGACAGGGACGGAGCAACAAAACCGAATCTGTCTGGCCAAGTGCAGTGAAACAAACAGTCGTAACACAAAAGAGCAACAGCTGCCGACTACATTTTTTTTTTTTTTTCAAGCTTAATGTGACGGGCATCACATTTGGGACATCGCGACGGTTGGTTGTTAGAAGGATGGGCTAGAGCTCTGGACATATAACCGAGCTGAGCGAAGAAAATTAAAAATTGTGAAAAGAGCGCAACCACACACACACGCGACAAAGGAGCGAGTGTGCCCCAATGCCTAGCCCTGGGCTTTTGAACGCTCTTTGTTCATTATGATGAACGCCTACTAACAAGCGCAGTTTCCTGCGATTTCTAGCAGAGCTGCGCGAATAAAAATTCGAATGAAGTAGCACAATATTATATCTAACTTCAACACTGGAAAGAGGACTGATATGTCACGTGGCTCCCTCTTGCCGCTCGAAAGCCGTGAATGGCGCAGCGCTATTACGTTAGAAGTTATTCGAACGTCTTTTTTTTTTTAGAGATGTAAGAATACAGTTAGAATAACTACATGTCCGAAAATAATATGGGGTCATTCAGATGAAAGCAGGGACGTGGGTTAGTGAGGTGGTAGCCACCAACCGATAGAACACAAATGAGAACGCATAAACAAATGCGGTAGACTCCACAAGGGCTATGCGAATGTCCCCTGCAAAATTAACTCGTCAGTCGGTCTTGTGCGGGGACATTGCCTCATTTAGTTATTTAGTTCCTCATTATGCCGGTGGGAAATTGCCGACAGGCGAGACTCGACGGAGCAAACTCACCGCGGGCTTCCAGAGCCACTGATTTCAGACGGCACGCTGAATGGGCAATTAAGTGAATCCTTAATTGCCCCACTGAATGTCTCGGCCCGGGAGGGTACTTTCATACATAACTCAGAGAAATCCGGAGAGGCAAAGATGTCCAGGCCGTTCTTTTTTTATTTCCGTCGTATAGACAGCCCAAGCTCCGCTTCATTTCCCAACGCTCGTTTAGTCGAGGAGCAACAGTATTTAAAATTTGCATGGATCACGCTGCACACGTGACAGAACTTTCGACGATGATCGCCCCCAGTGGGAGAAAGAAGTCCGAAACACCGGAAGGAAACGAATTGACTTGGAAATGGGTCTCCAACTCGCCTGATGACAAATCGTACCGTTAGCCTTCCTGAAAGATTGAGCTGCGTAACGAGACACATGCGACGACTGCATAATGAAGAAGCGCCGAGAGGGAGTGACATATGCTCGAATGTAAACGCTGAAGCCCAAGACCACCGTCTTCGCGGATTACTCGAGGTGAACCGAAGTCTCCCTTCACTCGAGTTAAGTCAAAGTACAGGCGGAGACTCGAGAGAGACTTCGCACACAACGATAAGAACACTTCTTCACAAGGTAGAGGTAAAAGCGTGTTGCATAAAGTGCGCTGGAGTCGTGCAAGCTGACGAACGAATAAAGTGAGACAGGTCAGAAACAAACTGAACCCACTTCATTCATTTAAAAATTGTGCAAAAAAAAAATAATAATAAGTGTCGGGAAGTATGTGCGACGATGCGGCTCTTCCACAAATGGGAGCGAAAACTTTCGTTTCAAACTGTCATAAAATAAACACAGTTTCCGTTTTGACATTAGCGTCGAGACGTCAAAACAACTCCACGCGGAAACGCCAGGAAACCGATGGAAATGCCCCGCGCGCAGTGGGCCGGGTGCAACCACCACTCGGAAAACGACTGAAGCGTGCACCCATTGCCGCGAACGCCGTGCCCCTCCCCACTGACAGGCCGACAATCGGAGAGCGGCAACAACGTTTCGCCGAACTTACCTTCGTTCACAGTCAGCCATGGCAAGTATCCATAATAATCCACAAGTTCAGGCAGGGATACAGACACACGCAGACACGGTAGTTCGCGAGACACAACGCCGCACCGAGCGCGAAGTCGAAATCAACGTCCGAAACCCCCACCGCTCCGCGCCACGACCACCGTAGGAATGAAGCGGTCGTTGCGGCGGCTGCCGCGAGGAGTCGCGGCGGCGCCTCGCGTAGGCGGGGCACTGACGTCACGAGCCGGCACGGAACGCGGGGAGCTTGATTTCCAGAGGGAGAATTTCGCGGCCGTCGGTCAGGCCAAGGTGCCCATGAAATGATTGCTTGCGCGGAAAGCTGGCATGTCGCGCTTCTGAATAAAACAGAAAGAGCGATCGCACAACGTCAGTGAATAGGCCCGCGGAAGGCCTAGTAATGACTGCTGCTTGCGCGCCTCACGTGGTCAAGAATTGATTTGGATTCCTACGCGCGGCGCACAGATTTATTACAGCCCGGAAAGTTGAGCTCTTGCGGCTTCGGAGGTCAGCCAGATGCAATGTGGGGGAGGCATTATATGGCAAGCATTTACGGAGGTCCGATGTCAGGGCTTCATAAATTTTATGTCGCATATTTTAATACCTTCGTGATATGACTGGTCGTGCACCTAGAACTACATTGTAAACGCAGTCGAATAATACCGCGTCGAGCAGCGGTAAGCAGCTCTGTCCAGTGGCGCGGCAGCTGAAGCTTTCGTTTTCCTTGAGGATATCTTGTTGCTATTTTTTTATTAGTATTCAGTTACTGCCCTTAGTGCTCACAGAAAGCCCATCTCGCGCTTCTTCCTCTAAAACATAGAAATTTATCTGGTCATTACGATTTCGCAAACCGTCCATGACAGATGCTGGCTGAGCGCAAGCACACCCAAACTTCAAGCTGTAATGAAGATGTTAATGCGTTTGGTATTTTAAGGATTTGATCAACATACCTTATAGGTCTCTAAAAATCCACGAATTATGTCTGCTTTCTAATAACCGTCCTCTGGGTAGTTGGTCGAACACGCAATATTAGAATCGCATCCTAAAACTAGAATTGTGCCAATATTAGAATCTTCGAATATTTGCGCAATTCAATTCTATTTTATTCCATTGAATTCGCGGTATGCCCAAACTGTTCGGAGTAGTATTTGAGTTTTTCGAATATTCAAAAATGACGAACAGTGTCTTCATAATTGTCCGGTTTCTCGCGTCAAGCTTCACTACTTCGCAACAGCGCTCTGGTGTCAAGCTTCACTGCTTGACATCGGCGTGCGCGGGCGTCAAGCTTCACTGCTATGCAGCGGCGTGCTCGGAGGAGAACCAGCTGAGGTGTCAGAGCATGTTGGTTGGCTCGATGGTCTCGGAAATTTTGCTCACTATCAGCCTTCTTTGGTTGCAACTATACTTCGACACCTGCTTTTAAGGGAAAGTGACAGAAAACAATTAACCACAACATCAAGCTATACTCAAATAAATAAGGCGGTCATTGCACTGCTCGCCTATGTTGCATTGTTACAGCGGAGCTGTTACGGGCTGGTTTCCCCCGGATCGTGTCCGCCAGAAATAAACGTCGACACAACAGTCCGGACAGCTACCGCCATCTATGAGCGACGGCGGCAATCTTTCCAGCCTTTCCACTCTGACTTGCCGACTTGCGGCTGGCCATTACTTCATTCCCACCATAGTACAGCTTCGCTGGTCTTCCTTCTTCACCAGAGTGGAAAGGCTGAAAGTTTATTTTTTTCACTCATCTTATCACACCTGTTTTTTTATACAAGTATGTGAAATGTTTTTCTTGAAATAAAAAGCGTCTTTTCTTTCTAAAATACACTTATTAAATATCTCTAAAATACACCTATTATATCTCTCTAAAAAACACCTATTATCTTTCTCAAGCGCCTTTTTATGGGTATGCAAATTTATAGAAATATATTTCCAGTTATGATTTTTAAATTATTTATGCTCAATTCAAGTTAAATACAATATATTCGGGCTATAGAATATTCGAATTTTATTCAGCATCGAATTTCATTATTCGTATTTTATTTCAAATATAAAAACTTATATTCGCGCACCCCTGTATTCTCCATCAAAACGTACATTCCCAGACTCTGAATATCTCACTTAACTGGCCCTGGAAATAAACTGAACATAAGTTACACTAAAGGGTGTATCTGGCAGAGACACACAACCCACAAAATGAAAGACTAATTTGTATTATCCAAATCTGGAACTAACTGGATTAACAACTGTTTTTTGTACTGCGTGTACTCATGCTTTTTAAGGTTAATAAGGCCCATCGGGGAGTAGATAACACTATTCTTTTCATATACTTTGTAAGTTTGTGTACCCGAAGTAAAGTGACCGTAGACTGATCGATTGTCAAAAACCGCTTTTTGTAATAAGCGGTCTAAAATCACCTTTGCACGCATAATTTGTCAAGTTCTCATTGTTGTTGTTGGAATGATTATACGTGAAGAGCAGGCACGTAGCCAGAATTTTGTTTCGGGGGGGGGGGGGGGGGGGGGGCTGCCCATGACAAAATGCTGTATGAGGGGGAGGGGGGAGAGGAGGTCCCAACAAAATTAAAGATTTTTTTTTTTTTGGGGGGGGGGGGCCGGGCCTCATGCCCCCCCCCCCCTCCCGGCTACGTGTCTGGTGAAGAGGGACAATACCCGTGCGTAGACGTTATTTTCCCAAAACGGAAAAAAGACTTGTACGGAAAGGAAGGAGCGGTAATTGAGAAGAAATATGTAATCGCGGCGGCAAACCACCCCCCCCCCCCCCAAAAAAAAAAAAAAAAGAATTTGTGTAGACTAAAATTACGTCAAGAGAAGAGGAAACTCAGAATGAACAATATGCGAGGATTTCTGCGCGGGCATTGAACGTATTAATACACCAAGCGTCGCCCCCGGCGACGCAAAAGCCGAGTGACATGCCGCTTGAGTTGAGACGTAAAAGCTAAATGATCACATCGGTAGAGTAGTGCTCACGCTCAGGCCTCACATTTCGAGTCTAAAGCACCAATAGTAGCTGCCGGTGGCACACGATGGTAGTGCAGGCGCGTTGTGATGTCACTTTTTTCAAGATACTTAAAAACCACTCGATATTTAAGTGACCACGGTCTGGCCTTTGCCCCTTTTTGGGGACATTGTTTGGTGGGTTGTGGTTTCCGCCATGTCACCTGCTTGAAAGTTGACACGGAGCACTGCACGAGCGCTGCCATATCTTGGACACGGCAATCGCACGTGTTTGTCGTCCTCCGTAGTCCGCGCTGGTAATGCAGTTTGGGTTGTTTTTGCGTGAAATCTTGCGTAGCATTTTCTCTGCACACGGGGCGCCCACTCCCAGATGATGCGGACGCTGGGCTCTCTCCGACTAAGTTTGAATGGACTCAGTGGGGGAAGAGGGGCGCTGTCAGTTGCAACTTCGTCGTAAAGAAAATAGACTCTAAAAAAAGGAAAAGGGGGAGTTGTAGCAATCTTATTTTCGTACTGCTACGCTGGCATCGGGGGCCCGCGCTGCTCCTTCATAGCATGCAGCACTTTGAAGCGGGAGCCCGCAGTGGTATCGGGCTCGTTAAGAAGACTTGCCTGCCAATTATGAAACGATCGTGAGAGCGGTTTAAGTCTCGACTCTCTTCCTTTCTTCGTTTCCTGCCTCGTCTTATTAGAAATACAATTCGAACTTCGAGTCACACGTGTCGTACACAATCGACGTTATTGAGACGACATGTGCGAGCACGAAGCGTCGGGAGGGAATCTCGTTATGTGAACGGTCGCACATCTCGACCCCATTTCTGAGCGATCTCGACCCCGTGCCCTCGGGACGGGGGCAATAAATTGAAACAAAGAGCGGAGGAAACGGGTGGCTTTACAGCCCGGTACCTTTCCCCAAGTTTTGATATCAATTCGTTTACCCCCATCGTATGAACCACATATCGCTCGTCACGACTATATATCACTCTAAATAAATTCTGCGTGTCTACTTACTCTAAAGTACTTGGAAGAGAAAATCTCGAATCTACGGCATGACGTAGACGACGTCATGCATGAGGGCATGGCGTAAGCACATGAAACGTCGTGCTCAATGTTGACCAGTGCGGTCTGTTTTTCCTAGGTCCAAACATTTGTTCAGCCATGTCATTCGCCGAGATTGCTGGGATTGGCTCGACAAAGTGCTTCGCCGGGAAGTAGGCGCACTGCATCTTTTATACTCACCGACAGTTTAAATTTAATGTGAAACGCAGTGACTGGATATATTTGGCCCCGCTTAAAAGCAGACGCGCGGGCCTTCTACGTAAACAGCGCGTCTATTCGCAGCTTCAGCCTTCTGCATTTAATATCCACTGCTACTTCGCATGTCGGTCGCAGAGCCGCGATATTTTATGCCGCACATTTGGATAGGCAGTGGCTCTCCTCTTCCCCGCTTCACGTCTTTTCTGCTGGGAGGCGTCGCCTCCCCTTGAGTTGAGAAATTACTCGAGTAAATACGGTAGAACCTCGACGAATCGGAAAGTGGTATCCTCAGGTTGATTCCATGGCAAGCCTACGACGGACCGTATATAAGTCGTAGAAATATATAAAAAAAATAAAAAAAATATAAATGAAAGATCAGACGTAGACGATATATAGTTGCTTAGATGTGCTCAGGGGTAGTCAAACACAATTTGTTTTTTCACTTGGACGTTGACTGCCTTTTGAAGGCGGAGTGTGTGCCTCTGCTAGACTATTTTTAGTAGTTCCCTCTCAACAGAACTGCATGTTCACAGACCGGCGTGGCGATTCCATATACCTTGTTGCTTTGGAAATTAATTACCTTTGTTAGTTATACATTCGTTTGGATAATAATTGGGAGTTTTAGTAGATTTTTCCGATACGCTCGATAACGATGTTTGCTAACAATTGGAGACATTTGCAAAGGTGCCGGCGGAGTATCGAGTATTGTTATTATGGTTATTGGAACGATGTATTAAAATTCCCAATAACGCTATAATTTTAATATACTTTCAAAGACACGAATGTTAAACTTCTTTTAATTTTGATAATGTTCGCTCTGTTACTTTTTGCTTTTCTGGATAGACAAGGAAAGATTAACACTATAAAATAGAAAACGTTGTTTCTTTAAAGATATATAGAAATCTGGCAGAACAGATAGGTTTCTTTATGTAAGAGTTCAGTCACAACTAGTGAAACATTATACAATTACCCTAGTTTGGGGTCAAAATAATTATTTAAGAATAATCCCCCAAAATAAAAATAACACAACTTGATTTTTTTTTTTAAATTTTGTTTTACATACAATAGTATTGGGTAACACTGTCAATCGAGGGAATATCCATATATATATGAGTATATTGGTCTTGTGGTTATTTCGGAAGTCAAAGGAGAATAAATTTGTAACGTCTCACATGTACATTTTAATTAATTTAGCCTCAATTCATGGAGGGCTGTTACGTTTCTTTCTCGAATAATAAATCATTAGTGTAAAATGTAGATCAATAGGCAATTGGACTAAGAAATTAGAAAGGTAAAGTAGCGCTATGCGTCATGCTTAGAGTTTTTTGTATCCTACCACTATGCAAAACGAGGGCAGCCTTGCCTCGATCCCGTTGCACCAGCAATGTTACTCTCATAAAACAAACAAACTGTAAAAAAATACCCAGAAAAAAAGAGTGTGTTGAAGTAACGGAGTGCAGTAGTATGTGTATGGTTAAGGTTTTGTTAATTTTAATTTCTTTTTTCTACCTGACATCTGACGACCATTTCACATTATCAGCCGTCATATTAGAACAAGAAAAACTGGGTTCTGACATCTTGAGGTTACAGCACACGAGACAAGGACAAAACAACGAGAGACACACAAAGAGACACTCATTTCAATCGACGCGAAGCCAGCTTGTTCTGTTAGCCTTGACGAATTTCCTCCACGAGCTGATACCGAGTCTACGAAAGTTTGTAATTTCAGATGGTTTCGTATAGTAATTTGTGATCTGAGTTGAACCAGGAAACACTTGCCTAACGCACTTTGATAAATCTAAGTGCACTAGCGCTGCTTTTTACTTTTGAAAACGTAACTTGAGAGTATCGTGCTGGCGATGTGAATGGTAGCACCAAACTGCGGTGCAGTAGAATACCCTATTTACAGCACCATAGATTCAAACTCTTGCAGTTTTACAGACATCGTTACTTCTTCAGTTTGCCAGATGCGTTCAATGCATCGTGCTCAAGCCTGTGAAGCCCCACTACGTGAAGTGCCACGATATGCCAACAAATTGTCTATCGACACCGTGCAGGGTGGGCTTTACGGATGTCAGTCGTGTGATGCAGCGAAGCTGCGTAACTTCAGCGCTACATTCATTGGATTGGCTGGGATGGCTCGTAGCGTCCTCTGCGCTTCGCCTTACGCTTAAAAGCTTAAGCGCGAAAGCGAGGAAAATGATGCCACCAGGCCGACAGGACAGGGGCTAATTCCGTCGTCCTGTTGTCTTTCTCCTGTGGTCTTTGTGACTTCATTGTTCTTGTTTTGTTCGCGTTTTTGAACCTTTTAGCCAGTGAGGACCGACTTTACACCTTTCCAAGAAACACTCGACCCCAGGGGCAGCAAACCGTTTTCGAACCCATTCACTGGGTTTGAGCCTAGACTCTCACCGGCGTCCCTGTTAACCCTAACCGAGTGGACTGTGATTTCGATAGGCGCAGCCTGCGTAGGCGCAGTTTCAAACACTGCTGGCGGCTAAATTCTCGTTTTTTCCCGCTGTATTTTGTGTTTCATGGTGCATGCATATATTTTCCCGAGATCATTGAGAAAGCATTGTACCACATTTGAAAAAACAAAACAAAAAAAAGCAATAAAAACCTATAAACTATTTTTGTTAGGTACGCACGCGACAGAACGAATGCGACTAGAATGAATGTAGAGTTCTAGTTCTTTGTTGTTTTTTACGATAAGTTTTGACGGCGCCGCGCGATTCGCCGCATGTCAAACGACAAACGACAAACGACAAAGTCACAGTCGACGACAGTCACATCTTGACGATCGGACGGAATCCAAGATGACTTCGTTTTGGGGCACGTTTTGGGGAGAGCTTCTTTTTTTTCACAACAGCACCAATACAAAGAAACGAACGTGACTGACCCGTTTCACATCCCAACCCGGACAACTATTTTTAAAGCGGACTGAGGATTCTACGCGGATTATCTCTGGGAGGGGGGAGAACAATGCTCGCAAAATCGCGTCGAGGGCCGTTCGACGCGCCTCCTTCGTGAAACTTTTACTACAATGTAGATATACACACTCACAAAGTTTCCATTTAGTTTCAAATGCAGGCGGCACGCGTGCACCATCCCGCTTTGAATGTATGCTTTTCTTCAGCACGCAATGGCGATATTCAGCTTTTCCAAGTGTTTATCGCGGCCAGGTTACCTTGTTGAGTGTGCTTCTTGCCGAGCACTGATGTAATGCAAAGAAGCAACACCCGCGGAGCTCGCTTTCGCGGGTGTTGCTTCTCCGCAGTGCTCCGGTGCTCGCCAAGAAGCGCACTCAACGGGGCTAACCCGACGCAATTAACACTTCGAAAAACGCGAATGGTGCAGTTCTTCTCGAAGCGAATATCGAATAGTGTATTATTCGAAACTACTATTCGAAATTCCGAATATTCGCACAACCCTAGTAATTTGTGATCTCAGTAGAACCAGGAAACACTTGCCTAACGCACTTTGATAAATCTAAGTGCACTAGCGCTGCTTTTTACTTTTGAAAACGTAACTTGAGAGTATCGTGCTGGCGGTGTGAATGGTAGCACCAAACTACGGTGCAGTAGAATAACCTATTTACAGCACCATAGATTCGAACTCTTGCATGCAGTTTTACAGACATCGTTACTTCTTCAGTTTGACAGATGCGTTCAATGCATCGTGCCCAAGCCGGTGACGCACCACTACGTGAAGTGCCACGATATGCCAACAAATTGTCTATCGACACCGTGAACGTGCAGGGTGGGCTCTACGGATGTCAGTCGTGTGATGCAGCGAAGCTGCGTAACTTCAGCGCTACATTCATTGGATTGGCTGGGATGGCTCGTAGCGTCCTCTGCGCTTCGTCTTACGCTTAAAAGCTTAAGCGCGAAAGCGAGGAAAATGATGCCACCAGGCAGACAGGACAGGCGCTAATTCTGTCGTCCTGTTGTCTTTGTCCTGTGGTCTTTGTGACTTCATTGTTCTTGTTTTGTTCGCGTTTTTGAACCTTTTAGCCAGTGAGGACCGACTATACACCTTTCCAAGAAACACTCGACCCCAGGGGCAGCAAACCGTTTTCGAACCCATTCACTGGGTTTGAGCCTAGACTCTCACCGGCGTCCCTGTTAACCCTAACCGAGTGGACTGTGATTTCGATAGGCGCAGCCTGCGTAGGCGCAGTTTCAAACACTGCTGGCGGCTAAATTCTCGTTTTTTCCCGCTGTATTTTGTGTTTCATGGTGCATGCATATATTTTCCCGAGATCATTGAGAAAGCATTGTACCACATTTGAAAAAACAAAACAAAAAAAAGCAATAAAAACCTATAAACTATTTTTGTTAGGTACGCACGCGACAGAACGAATGCGACTAGAATGAATGTAGAGTTCTAGTTCTTTTGTTGTTTTTTACGATAAGTTTTGACGGCGCCGCGCGATTCGCCGCATGTCAAACGACAAACGACAAACGACAAAGTCACAGTCGACGACAGTCACATCTTGACGATCGGACGGAATCCAAGATGACTTCGTTTTGGGGCACGTTTTGGGGAGAGCTTCTTTTTTTTTTTTCACAACAGCACCAATACAAAGAAACGAACGTGACTGACCCGTTTCACATCCCAACCCGGACAACTATTTTTAAAGCGGACTGAGGATTCTACGCGGATTATCTCTGGGAGGGGGGAGAACAATGCTCGCAAAATCGCGTCGAGGGCCGTTCGACGCGCCTCCTTCGTTTCCCGTGAATGTCGAGCAGAAAAGCTTGAATGGCAGGCACTTACCAGACTTATTTTTCACAATGGAAGATAACACAGAAAGGGTAAGCAGCACGAATAAAAAAAATTAAGTGGAAACTTTCAAGAGGGGTTAGAAAACGTCGAATGCAAGACCGCAAAAACGTAGGTAGAGAACCGCGCTGAGCGGGTCTTCACAGTCCAAGAGAGTGGCAGAAAATTTCTAGCTGATAGAGGGCGCGAGAGTCGCACCAGCCGCGTCAGCATCAGCAACATGGCGGCGGCCTAGAAGCGTTTTTTGGAAAGGTGGTTTTCATGCATCGTAAGGTGAAACGGACTATCGAGTTTCCTCTCTAAAGCATTCATTTATTGCACGAATCCCCGAGAAAAGCAAGAGTTAATTTTTTTTACGTAACATCTTGTAGTACTTATTAAACGTAGCATCATCACAAACGCCATATGGATGGTAGATAATTTTGTTGTTTATTGCTATTTTTTATTCCCTGAAGAAACTATCTAACTTACATTTACCTTTTTTTTCGGTAAATAGTTTATTTGGTTTAAGGGAAGTCGAACTCAAGGTAAAATCAATTTAGCTGCGTGAAATGTTTAGACAGCGCGAAGTTAATTAGCCCTGAAATGTGTCTTCTCCGTAGGAGAGTAATTTGCTCAAGGCAATTTGACTGCTCACTTTCGAAATTGGGAATCACTAATGTGTCTCCTCCGTAGGAGGGTAATTTGCTCAAGGCAATTCGACTGCTCACTTTTGAAATTGTGAATCACTAACTTCACAACATATCTGAAGAAAAACAAAACAAAACAAAAGTGTAATTATTGAACCTATTAACTTATAGATACAATTTTAGGGCCCATCGCAAGTATATATACTACCGATTTGCTAATACTGACCCTCTCGGTCATTTCGCAATCATCTCGCTCGGCTGGCTCATTGTCGAGCTGCAAAGTCTCCTTCACGTGCTATGATCGTCCTCAGCTATACAATAGACAGGGTGTTTCCCTATGGGTTTCAGGGAAAACCTTTTCACAATAGGTTTTAAGGAAATAATTTAAGCCTAGAAAGTCCCGGTGTTTGTATTCACAGAGAGGAAGACACCGAAAACCGTTGGAGGATTGTGGGTACACCTCAAGGTAGCCTGCTTTGAGGTCTACCTACTATCCTCCAATCAGAGCCAATCAGAGTTCGGCGTATTTCTGACGTCACCACAACCCCTGCAAAAGAAGCAGACGAACTTGCGCTCCGCATTCCAATACAAAAAGCAAGCATGTGAACGATTTTTTTTAGATGAACAACCGGAAGCAGATCCAGCAGATCCGAGCGTGTGTGGTACCATCGGTAAGAATCAGCGTCAACCCGACGGTATATCTCCATTTTCCTCCCGCGCACACACACACAAAAAAGGATATTTTAGGATGAACTATTTTTCTCCAAACTCACACTCTTGAAATTTGAGTATGATAGATGCACCGCCTAAACACACATTTTGTGAAATATTTGAAAAAGACCCCCATTTTTTAGTTTATTTAAGAATTTTCTTCTTACGCCCGCATAGCGTCAGAAGCAGGCCTGTACGTATAAACTAAATAAAAGTTTGGACAAACTTGCCCTGCGTGGACAAGTCGAACAATTGGGTGTTTCGCGTGCACGTCATTCGCGGACTCTTGCGTCATAATGGCGTTGCAAAACGTCTGGTACTTTTACGTGGGTCCATCCAATACATACAAAAGAAGAGAGAGAGAGAGAAAAAAGAGACGCGCAGCACTCGAATGTGCACTCTAAATGATTACAGCAGACATCCAAAACGACGTCCCCGGAAGGGTTACAAAAATCCCGATTGCCCCGATGAGCTCTCGTGACAGCCAGTGACAACCCACGATATCCTTTCCCTCCGAGTTTCACCGATGCGTTTTATAGAGGCAACACCACTCAGTCGTCGCTGAAAGAAGGCCATTGGCGAACATTTGCTTAGACAAGAGGTCCCTATTGCCCTCTTCTGTTCGGCGATCGTTGGCGCGACAGATCTTGCGCAATTGGATATTGGATTGCGCCGGGCGTAAGAAAAGACTTCCAAATTGCGCCACTCCATTGTCACTCGGACATTTCTTTAGATGTCTAAAGTAGCCTGCATTCACTTTGGTTGGTGGCATGCGTGCCACCGAGCCAGCAATGCTCGCAAAGCGTTTGGGCCTCTACACGGCCCTGACTTGCGCCATATCGGCAACTTCTACACCGGGGCACAGAACGTGACAGCGCGCTTTTTAAAGCCACTGTCACTGCACTGCTCATGCATCACACAAAAGACACGGAGTTCGCCTCGTCTCACTAGGCGCAACAAGCGACAATGTTCGCTGACACGGAAGGTGCACTTTTTTAGTTCAGTTTAGGTTAACTTAGGTTTGTTTAGGTTAGGTCAGGTTAGATTATTTTAAGTTACGTTAGCTTCTTCTAGACTATATCAGGTTGGTTAGGTTAGGTTAGGTTAAAGTTTTACTCTTGAGTGCCACCAACTGGCGAAACAATCATTTTGGAGAAGAGGGGGTACTGCTCAAGTTCGCACGGGTCGCCAGAAAGCTGATGTTGCTTGACGACAAATAAATATAAGCGTTTGTCGTGCTGATAGAACTATAATAGGAAGTGCGAGAACTGCAATTTTCGGATGTTTATATTTAGGACCTTTCTGTGATCTTTGGCGGGCTAGTGGTGGCGAACATGGAAGCTGTGCCTTCTTCACTGTCTAAAGCATTTTGTTTTGCGAAAGTACAATTTAAAATCCGGAAACACTTAAAAATAATCCAAGGGACAGTTTTTTTAGCGAAACTGAGGCAAACTTTAACTGAGGCAAAAATCATTTAAAATGTCGTCGTCATGCCACATCATTCAATTTGAATGCGTCTCGAGCATTATATCTCGAAATTAGTAATCAATCGGCAAAAATTATCATGTTGTTGCCTTCGTTGAACAATCCGCCCACACTTAATTTAAAAGAGTTCTCTGCACCGTCGCCAAGTGCCGAATTATAAATTAGTACTGCCAAAATATCAATGGAATTTATTCGGGCGGCACTATGATGAAACGACGGTGAAATAGTCTCCGCTTAGTCGCCGAGAAGCGAAATTACCCACGGCAAGCTTGACAAGCTAAACTACTGCTCCTGGCGTAAGCGGATGTTAGCCGTAATTTCAGATACTCTCATTGTGGTCAGCACCATCGTTTCGTCGACACTTTGGTCAAACTAATCTGAACTTACTTATTACCAGTGAAAACAAAATGAAAATGTATTGGGATAGCTCCGCACGCACGGAATAGATATCGCCCAATCCAGGAATCAATTTATCTTCCTTCTGACATCCCCTCCCTTGCCGCACATAAACACCGTTTGATAACAAATAATGGACAAATAAATAAATATACGCCGTCATTGCACAGCATCAACGAGTTGTAACCGACGTAACCGTCGTAACCGTACCATTTCAGCTGATCACCGACTGTTTCGCTGCATAGTTTCACGACGGTTCCGCTAGGATCAAGACTCATCGTCCCCACCTTCCGGAAGTGCGAGGCGTCACGTGCTTAAAATAGGCGAGTCGTAGTCCCAGAATGATCTCGCGTGTTTTCGCGTTGGCTTTCAAACTAAGCTTCCCGGACGCCTGTGGGAGTCAGCTTCCGGAGTGTCCCTACCATTGCTCCCCGGTCGGCGTAAGCAGCGCGGCCCTCCTCTACCGCCGCCGAGGACGACTCGACGCGCGTTCGCTCACGCCGGCGCCTCCAGGCCCTCTCGTCGTCGTCCCACGCCTGGTCTTCCGTCACCGAGGCGCCCAAACACGGGAGAAGTCGCACGTGACCTGCCTGGACACCGAGGTTATCGCATCGCGCTACCTCGGGGTCACCGGACGCTCTTATTTTTTCCCTCGCCGTCGCCTTGGCTCCCACCAGACTGACCACGCTCGCACTCTCCTTTTAGTTTCATACTCCGTTTTTCAACTAGCGAATGGACCGCAACGGGCGCTACGAGTCATCCCAGCCAATCAAGCGCTTTGAACGTATCACCTGACTACGTGCCCCCCCCCCCCCCCCCCCCCATTTTTTTCTCCCCCTAAAACAAAAGATAGAAACAGGTTACGTGACACACGGCATTGCTATTTGCTTCGATGGCACATCGCTTCCTCTGCGGTCCATCCTAGAGTCTGACTCTTTTGAATGAGAGTGCTTTATGCACGTTGTCCGTGAGACCATGGGAAGGGAAAGGCGAAAGAGAGGAGTGAGATGTGGATGCTATAGGCGCAGAGTGCTTGCCCGCTCCTGCAGTGTGCTGTTCCTGATTCCCTTTAATTGCGCTCGTCTCCTCTTCCTCTTCGTAGCAGTTAGAAGGTGCACGTGGGATGGATGCGTGTGCGTGAGACGCCAAGAAAAAAAAAAAAGTCAGTTGTCCTTTCTTAGTTTTGTCTTTGCTCGATCGAGTTAGAGTGCTCGTTAATGTTAGCGTCTGGGTGTGGCCGCCGTCTTTGGCGAGGTTGGGGGCCCCCCGTGCAAGCCGGCTGTTGGTGGAGTGAATGAAATCTCGTTTTTTCGTTCCTTTTTTTAAGTGTGGTTTTGGGTTGCGGGCTATATAGGGTGGCATGACCTGGTGGCAGAAGCGAAAACAAGGCACTGCAGCTGACTAGTAATGACGACAAATCTTCGGGATTTTTGGACTTCTCCTCGCCTTCTGTAACACTCAACTGTTACGTACGTTTCATGTGTTTAAAGTAATATGTACAATTAACAGTTATCTATTTTCTTTTTGATGCGAAAAATAATTGTTGGCGTGCCTTTGTCCTATTAAAAATGACCAAGTGAACGCCGATCTCTTCTATTACAGGGAAGCAGCAGGAAGAAGATACTTTACTCCACCAAGACTTGTTTCCAGTTCACTTTCGAAAATCACAATTTTACCCAAAAACTAGCAGACCCTAAATGAGTGATGAAACTTTAGAATATGTCAGAAAACTTGTTTTTATTTTACGAAATTTTACTTTCGTACATTGTGTCATCCATATGAATCAACACTGGATGGAAGATTCCTGCAGTGGCGTTTTCCTATAGTGTTCCCGTGGCCTCCCAAATTCTTGTTGCGCCGAGCTCTCCTCCGGTCCTTCCGAACGCTCGGCTGCCCAGCGAAAGGAGCGTGTAGCACAACTTCTCCAGAGCTCCACAAGGTATAGCGAGCTCGTGGTCACACCAACATCCCAAAAGTAAAATTTGAACACGCAACAAAATGCGGCATGAGAAAAAAAAGAAATCCCTGCCAAAGCAAGGGCACGAGTGGTGTGGCATCTGAACACTGTCCAGCCGGGGCGCTGGCGCAACACGACTTGGCAGGCTTCTGTTTCTGTTTCTAGTAAGCCGACCCTAGTCCTTTGCAGCAAAGTCATCTGCAGCAAGCAACGAGTATAATACCCGCAAACGAGCGCATTTTCACTGTCCATCCAGCAAACAGGACTACTTTCTGCGTGCCAGCAGGCCCAAGCTACTCAAGAAAACAAAAAGGCCCGATAAGAAAAAAAAAAAAAAAGCAGCTCGCGGTTATTTTTGCCGCACGGCGGCGCAACGTGCGTGGTCACCTATAAGAGAGCCTATATTGTAGAGAGGGTCCATCTCAGACCACGGGGAGGGTTTGCAATTTAATGGCGAACGCCTCCTGCGGGGTTTTGTCGGAAGTGCGCATGCGCTGCGTTGTCTCGTGCCGAGGAGAAAAGCAGGCGGAAAGGCGGAGACACTTGCAGACGATCAACGCTTTCGTCACATTCTCGCCGCTCGTATTGCAAACGCGGCCAATAAACCACGTCACCCAGATCGAGCAGTTGGACCCTCTCTGGAATACAGGCTCTCTACCACCAACTTTTTCAGTCGCTCCCGGCGAATGGAACGACCTGAGGAGAGCCCTGCGTGCCAAAAATCTCGGAAGCTATGGTGTTCCTGACGTGATTTGCTAGTCGGACTGTTTCCACTTCGGATCGCTACTAAGCCTGGCTTGACGAACCTCTTTGTACGTAAATTTGGTTCCAGCTCTTCGAACAAATCATCCGGAGACCGGAGCCCAGGACGTGCGAGCATTTTGTGTGCCTGCCAACTTCCGAAAGAAATAGAAAAAGCCGAGCGAAACAGCCGCGGAACTACACAGATGTATTGCGGCAACATGCCAGCTCTCGCTTTGAATAAGCACGCTCTTTTTTCCCCTGCTCTTCCTCTCTTTTCCTTACTTCGAAACGCCCCACATTTTCTTCCGAGAGCAAATATTTCACGTTAAAGTTATCCCTGGTTGGAAACACGAAATGACAGTGTGTTTCTTTCCTCGAACACAGTGCAGCCAGCTCTCGACGACAAGCAGAAGTCACACAAAACTGCGGGGAAAGAAAAAGCCATAGCCTGCTTCCTTGCGTCACCACGTTCTCTTTGCTTCGACCCCTTCAGTCTTCGTTTCTTAGTGAATCGGCTACCGTGCCTCTCGCAGCATTATTTCCCGTTCCAGCATTTTTGTTATTTCTTTTAGGAGTACAGCCATGACCAAACTTGAAGGAACACTGAACTCCCCAGAAAATTTAGTTTGAATAGAATGGATACGACACGAACGTCACAAAATAAACTTTAACCTATCAAAACACATATATTAAAGTTGCGAGGCTAATGTTTAATTGGGAGTGATTCCGAAGCTTGCTGCTACTTCGAGATGTCGATCCCGAAATAGAAGCATGCACCGAAACCACTCTAATGTGTCTCGCAACCTAAATATCGCCCCAATGATTTCTTTTTGGGGGAAGTTTTTTTTTGTGGCATTGCTGTCCTGACTCCTGTCCTCTCCCCCCCCCCCCCCCCCAAAAAAAAAAAAAAAAAAAGTCGTGTTTTTGTGGGTTTTAAGCGTATGTCTTGGAAGTAAATATTTTGGTAGATATCCACCAAAATGTCCCTTTTAAATTAATCTTTTTGGTCGGTGTCAATTTAGCTGAACCACGAGATTAAATTCTAATAATAAAAAAATACACAAATCTACATACCATCATCAAAGTCGGAGATATAAACTGAAGGAATATGAATTATAGGATAGATGTAGTAGGACAGAAAGAAGACACAACTTGGAACACTTGTTTAAAAGCTTGCAGAAACACAAAGAAAAAATACCAACATATGCCTAAAGACCACTTTACATTAGCTCCAGTTAATTATGATTATAACCCTACACACTACTTTCGCGTCTCTCAAAGGAAGCGTTAACCTTCTTTCTGGATTAGGGGGCTATCCTAATGGCAAAAAGTCGAAAAAGAAAAAAGAAAACGAAAAAGTAAATGGACTTTGACATAGCTTATTTAAGCATTAATGACGTTTACTTTAGCCCTCTAGGCTAGTAATAAGTTATATAGTTTATTATCGCTCCAAAGCCAATGAGGTCGCGTCATTATAACGCCGAAGAACGGATAACGAAGCAAGAAACGTGAACACAATAAGCGACTCCCTTTGTTTCTTAAACTGTCAGTATACTATGGCAAAATTGAGCCCAATCTCTTTTCGTGGTTTCTTTAAATGCGAGAGTAGACGAGACTCTAAGCAATTGCATTCGAACGTATCTTATTTACTCCAGGAAAGGATGGACGATCCTTGAAGGCATCGATTAACTTTCAGGTAAGCTGCAGGTATGGTCAAAGACGAAAGCCGGATTCTCTGTTGTTAAAAAAATTGGAAAAAAAAAAAGAAAAGAAAAGCTTGCCGTACACATTCTTGAACAATTACCGCACGCGGAGGAGCAATCATAGCCGAAAACCCATTTGTCTCGGGACAAGCCGACATTCCACAAGGTGCGCACACAGCCAAACATGCCAAAACACAAACAAAAAATAGAGAGGGAAAGGAACTTTTGTTCCGGCCAGGGGGTGGACAAAATTACAGAGTCGAGTTTATTATTTTGGAGCACCCACTACCCCCATTAGACCTTCCCCTCCGCGCAGACCATGGGGAGAAACCGGGAAACAACGCCATCCCTACAACAGCCACCGGGGTGTAGGCGTCCTAAGAAAAAAAAAGAAAGAAAACAAATACCGAAAACAGGGTGGAAGCTCGTTAGCTACGGAGGGCGATTTCAAGAACATGCAACTGCCCCCAACTCCCTGTTTTCCTCTTTACTTTCCTCATCTTCCTCGACAGCCTCTCCAGAGCAGAGTCTGTCATCTAGAGCAAAAAATCCACGCACAAGCGAGAAGCGCGCTCGAGGTTCCCACTGCCCCCCAAAACACTACACTGCCTAAGTTCGGCCAAATACTTTAGTTTTGCTGTGGTCTTCCTCCCTCCTCGGTGCATTTTGGCGCTCTCGCTTCGATGCCCTCGGCAAACAATCACCGTTGCGGTAAGCCCTTCAAAGTGGTTCCCTCGGAAAACAACAGCGAAAACAAAAATAAATCAATGGCGAAGCACAAAGCGGCGCCGGCAGCAGTTTCTGCGGCGCGTGGACGGGGCGGGTGCGGATGGGCGCTGTCGGGTTTGAAAGATGAAATTTCGGCGCCGAATGGGATTCACCGATCCGTTGTGACGCCACGCAACAGTCTACATTGTCGACACCTTCGCCTATTGCGCGTCTTCTTCCTTCTTTTATGCGACCGGAACCAGGGTGCTAGGATTTGGGAGGATTCAAACTTCGAGGTGATAAGAAAGGAAGTGTTCGATGGACGCTGTTTCCTTTCTGCGGAGCGCTTTATTTTGCCGTTTGCTTTTTGCTACGCGAGCTGAATATGTTTCGAATTGTATCACTCGAGTCTAGTATTTAAATTTTCGCGCGATTTGGGAAGGTGGATTTTTGCACTTTTTCCCAGAGAGCAACCTCTACTCCTCGCAGCTACATTGCAAACAGCAAGTAGGCATTAGTTATTTTTTTTTTAATAGAAGTACAGAACGTTTTTAAAAAAAGTAGAACCTGTGCAGCAGAAAAGGACATCAGATACCCTCTTTTTACATATATAAATATTGACGAACAGTAGGTCGCTTGGTGTCGGAGAAAGTGGAGTGACTTTAAGCGAGGGTTCTGCATTTTACTTCTCAGCTTTTCCGAGAAGCGGTAATGCCGGGGATCAAGAAAAGGAGTTTGCATTTTGCTTAGAGGTTTTATCTCGTCTTTTCCTGGTTGCTCAAATAGCAAACACAATATAATATATAAAAAAATACTATCGAAATCTTTATAGAGAACGCTGCACTCTTTACTTACTCACCCTGGCTCATACTTTTGAATTGGGTCTATTTTTGTGTGCGCGAGAGCCTACCTAAATGTTTGTTTTACATAAGGTCCCGGAACAAAAAAAAGATAGCGAACATGTAATTCTCTACCTTTCTTTTATCGTCTTGGAGGCGCACTCAATTTATAGAGCGTACGGAGAATACAAATGACGTAATCAAAGAAATGGGAACATTATTGAGAGTATCGTGCAAAATACGGTAAAAAAAGAGAAAAAGAATACAGAGACACACATACTCACACGGCAATATTACAGCGGACGAAAGAAAACGGAAGTTGGAGCCCTTTGCACCCGAGTCAGCTAAAGGTTGACGGCCGAAAAGCGAAAGCACTTTCGAAACGAAGCAAAGGATGCAAGAAATAGTGTCGTTTGTTTCACGCGAACACACAAAAAGCGAATAGCACTAACATTCTCCGACATCTCGATCTGCTTATCTGATTTTTTTAGGCCTATAATTAAGGCCCCAAGCCAATATTTCTGCACCGACGAGCGTGCTTTTATGTTAATCTGGGGAGAGGGGAGAGGCATATATTGTTCCTCCTAATGAACGAACTCTGTAGGCAAGAAGTTTTAGTTCTGCTATCGGGGTCATTAACCCCATGGTGGTTCAACGAGAAGTTGAAGCGAAGACAATGAAGCGTGTTAACAGCCTTCGCGTTAACTAGATTACTGACTTTTAGAAAAAAAAAAAAAAAAAAAAAAAGGAAGCGTTTCCCACTCGGAAGTTTTGTCGCAATAGGTTTCTTTTCGTGCCACTCGTTTTCTCGGTCGGGTGCGTGTAGCTGAATCACGTTAATTAGGAGAGAAATTATGCACGAAGCCAAAGTTTCCCGCAGTTGAATGACAGAGTAGGATAGAATGAATGTTGTGGGGTGTTTAGTCTTTTTAAGGGGGGGGGGGGGTGGGGGGCGGGAGGGGGTGGTAATATTATATTATGACATATCGTTTTTCAATATATCAATAGGTCCTTCGGCCAAGGCGGCTGATTGCATGGCACGCAACTAACAATGAAGTAAGGGTTGCTAATGATGAGCTTACCCGAAACTGGGGTTCAAGGAAGTAATATGTTATTAATTTCGCGTATATTTACCCTGCCATTTAAATTTCGATCTTGTTTCGAATTCGTACTTGTTTTATTTCCTGAAATATGAGTCGGCAAAACAAATCCGGTCACGTTATGAAAAAAAAAAAAAAGGTGTTGCTGCTGTAACGTATAATGTCCACATGGAAGCGAAGAGTAATGGTGGCATTTTTGCCCAAGATAAAGATTAATAAACGCGCGCAGAAACGACGTCAGCGCGAGACGATGCCCGCAACTTAGAAGGAATTGCAATGGCTCAAAAATTATTTGCACATAAAATTGTATCACTTTCTCGGGGCCAAATATACAATTAAGGTTTTGAACGCACCCCCTCTTAACGAATGCTCAACAAAGTTGCGCATGAAAGAACCGAGGCCGCAAATACTCAAAAACGAGAAACCCAAGTAAGCAGAGGTGGATGGGTTTCTACTTCTAGTAACCTTGTCGGCTCTTTGCCGTCTTAAAATATCGACGCAATTGCATAAGAATCCTTTCCTCAATTAAAAAAAGAAATATATATAGAGAACAAAATAGACGAAATGAACAGTTTGGGGTGACCCTCTAACGTCATCTTCATTCCTTCACCCGAAATAGGACGTCGTAATTTCCGAGGGCGTTGTCTCAAGACGAGCGCGAGCTTCGCGGAAGAGCCACAAAAATGGATAAAGAATGTCGACGACTTTTTTTCTTTCCTTATTCTGACGTCCTGGGGTGGAGCAGTCTCGGAGCCAATTCTATCTTGGGAACCCTTTTCATTCTACATTTTTTTAAGATCCTGCTCCCGCTCGGTCCTGCCGGTTCATCGAGCTGCTTCCTGGCCTCCGATGCTCGATCGGGTGGATTGCAGTCCGGGATTGAGAATGGAAACAGACGTGATCGCTTTACTTCATTCTTCTGTGATCCGCTAGCGTCAAAACTCACGCTGAAGTTATTCCGCAGCCCATCAGAAGGGCGGTGGCGGTCGCTGGAGATACGGAGACGAATGGGCAAGGCCTCGCGCAGAGACTTGCAATGGCCACAGCTGTTTCTTCTCCGAATCAAGTTCCGAATAGGGATGCAATACTAGGGCAAAGCTCCCCCGAGTTATTTCTATTGAATCAGTACTATTTGTCAGTATGCAAATGTTTCTTTTAGAGGGTTGGAGCAGGATATATAATAAGAACCAACAAAGATGACTTAAATCAGATCAGTTTTACTATGATGAGTTAGATCAAACCTTTACCGAACAAATAATCCCTAAAATAGTTTTTATTTACCGTTTGTCTACCATTTGATACTTTCTATGTGCATTTGTTTTGTATTTAAATCAAATAATCATGAAGCAAGAGCTGTATCAGGCTGTACACGAGCAAAAAGCAGTGCTCTTCTGAGCAAATTTCATTCTACCTTCCAGTTTGTTTATGTATTTTATTTATTTACAGAAACAACCTGCAGCGCCGAAGCATTGCAGCAGGGAAACACAAAATAAACACATAATCACGAACATAAATACAATGGCATAATACAATAAATACTGTTAAATAAAACACAAACTCTTGAATGTCAAGTTTAGGATACTGAAAAAAACAAACAAATATCTTACGTCATTTGTAGTGAATGCTGATGCGGGGAATGAATTCCAATCCGTTATTGTACGAGAGAAAAATGGATATTTTTTTTAAAATCAGTTTGGCAAAATATTTCTTTGATCTTAGTAGAATGTTCTATATTTGGGTTGAAAAAACAGTTTGGTAATTGAAGATACTTATATTTATTAATTCTAGTTGAGCTACTAAAAACAGAAAATAAACACATAAGACGAAATGTCTTTCTCATTAACTCCAATAGTTCCCAACCGATCTCACGTTTCATTTCTGTCACAGTGGATGTTCTAATATACGTTCCCGATACAAACCATGCCGCACGGCTTTGAATTTTTTCGATTTTAGTGGCGAGCTACGCTTGGTGCGGCTCCCACAGAACACACGCATATTCAAGCGTCGGTCTTACCAAGCAGCGGTAAGCAGTTTATTTTAGCTCTTTAGGAGCATTGCGTAGATTTCGGTTAATAAACTTTGCGTGAGCCTTAAAAGAAAGATAGCTTGATAAAATGATTCCATGAAACTTCACATCTATGTGTCTACGTAAACTTCGATAATTAATAAAAGAACACGATAAGATGCTGTCACGTTTTTCCCAAAAGTGACGTGGAAACACTCGTCAGCATTGAGACTTAATTCCAACTTCCGACACCAACTGGATATTTTATCTAAATCAGATTGTAAGAAAGCAGAATCACGTAAATGTTCTACTCTGCGATATAAAACACAATCATCTTCGAAGAACCTCAAAGGCAAGTCAATATCCCTACAGCTACGCCATTTATAAAAACAAGGAATAAAAGAAGCCCCAAGACTGCCCCTGCGGAATGCCAGATGTCACAGCAACAAATTCAGATTTTGCACCGTTCATGACTGCACATTGATTTCTCTCGAAAAGATAATTTTCTATCCATCGGTAGACGCCGTTACCAAGGATCAAAGAGCGCAGCTTACACAACAACAAAGGGTGGGACACAGAATCAAAATCCTTCCGGAAGTCAAGGAAAATAACATGCGTTTCAATTCCACTCTCAGTTGTATTAACAAGCTCATGGTAAAGGCCCGTTTACACTCTTGCGACTTCTTAAAACTGGGCTCTTAAAACCTCTTACAACGAGAGGACACACTGGCGCTATCTATTGGGTAGCAGTGTAAACTTGGCGGCCCAGCATAATTTTTATTTCCCCCGCGCATTATTCTTTCTTTCTTGGCTCGAAAAACTTTTGTCAACGTTATAAACGAGCCTTTCTTATAGAAATTACGCACATTTGACCTCGGAAATCCCGCAAAACCTTCGCTCTTGTGAAATGCAGTTCCAGGGTCACCGCATAGATGGCGCCAGCGTGCCAGTGTGTTCTCTCGTCCTAAGAAATTTAAGAGGTTATAACAAGTCTCGTCTCTTTCGGTCGTACTCGGTTGCAAGAGTGTGAACGGGTCTTAAAGTTTAACAAGCTGAGTCACGCACGAAAGACCCATTCGAAAGCCATGCTGAGCTGGAGAGAAGAAAAAGTTAATATCTAGATGTGTTGCAACATTACTGTACACGATGTATTCTAAAACCTTGCAACATAGCACACAATTCAGGGAGATGGGGCGATAGTTTCCTACACCTTTTCTTGATCCATGCTTGTCGATTGGCGTAACAAATGTCATTTCCCATTCGCTTGGAAATACACCTTCATCTAGAGACTTTGAAAAGACTATGTGAAGGTAGCGGGTCTCGGCGAATGAGCACGATTTCAGCACTTTTGACAACAAGCCGTCTGGGCCCACTGATTTTTTTTTACATTTAGGTCCTCTAAACATTTTTCAGTGCCTTCTATATCTATGACAACAAGTGGCATAGGAGACTCTATTCCATCACTGAGGGGGGAAGGGAGAAAGGGGAGGGGGGGGGGGGGGTCATGAACGCATTATGTTGGAGGCGAAAATAGACTGAAAATATTTATTAAAACAGTTGGCTTTTTTATGATTATCTTCCATAACCTCACCATCACACAAAATATCCGGGGTGCCAACATCTTCTTTACGAGGTTTTCGAAGGTAGCCCCAAAATTCTTTGCTATTCGACCGCATTCCATCTGAAAGTTCGTCAAAGTATTCCCGTTTTGCCAAGCTGATAACATCTCTATAAGCATTATTCAGCTTCTCAAGTTTCGAATCAGATGAATGCATTTTGTACTTCTGATATGCACGCCTTCGTTGATTTATCACTCGTTTAGACGGCATACGTCATCCAAGGCTTATCAGCGTTAGTATTTTCAAATATATATTTGGCTGGAATATATTTTTCAATTAGAGCTGACAAACATTATAAGCAACCCATGAAGTATCCACGCAGCTCCCCAGGGATAATCTAGTAAAATCATCGAAAGCATCAAGCAATTCTATTTTTATAACTTCATTATTTCCTTTGTCATATATGAATACTTTTCTGCCACTTTCCCGTGCACGAAATAGATGAGGGAGTGTTAAACTAGCTGTGACTATGCTGTGATCGCTAATCCCTGGAAAGAGGGACACGCCATGAACAACATCACTGTTCCACAAAATTAAACTAAGAATGTTTTGGCCTCTTGTTGGTTGACAAACAAATTGCTCAAAGCCGTAGGTATTTAAAATATCTTCAGATTCAGAGTTGTTCGTCCGTTGCACAAATCAAAACGCAAAAAAAAAAAAATGTTAGCAGAGTAATGTTTTATATCAGAACGCGAAAGAAAAAGTATAAAGCTCTTTAGATAACTAAAAAACAATCAATTTTTGTTCTAGTATGGGGGGCGGGGGGGGGGGGGGGGCGGGGTTCATAAATAAAAAGCTGTTAATTAAACTGTACTTTAAATTTATGTAATTCTTTCTTCCACATTGTTATCAGTGATCGGACAGATTGATCAATATCTGCCATGTTTAAAAATACATGTAGTGATAAAGAGTCACTATTTTCTAGCTACAGTGATATAAACCGAACGAACTTGACTTAAAGCAAATAAATCTGATGTAAATCTATTAAATCTGAAATAATCGATCTAAAAAGTTTCATGGTTTTTCTTTTTTTTCACTCCTACTGCCGACATTCGGCGGCAATCGGGCGCAAAAACCCACGTGATCGCGGGGAGAGAGCGAAAATACTGCTGCGCTACCACTTTCCTCATCACCGCCACACCCTCTCTCTCTCTATCCCCCCCCCCCCCCCCCTTTTTACTTCTAGCAGCCGCCACTCGGGATTCTGGAAGGTTCTCTGGCGCGTCTACACGGTGCTCGCTCACTTCTCTCACCCCCTGACATAGCCACCCCTCGCAGCTCTCCGTCCGAGGAGCGGGAGTGGCAAGATGATGATGATGTAAACTTTTATTTAAATATCGAATTATCCGAAGATGAGGGGGCCCCGCCCTGATCGGAGGAGACAAAGTGCCGCAGCGGCACGAGAACAACGTGGAGAGCCGGACCTCGACTATCACGCACGAGAGGTTAAAGCATAAGCGCCTTTCGTCGTTTCACGATAACTTGGCGAACTGTGGAGGCTAGGGCCCCGCGACCGAATAAGAGCGTCGAAGCGAGGCACGTGACCCGACGTCACGAGAGCATTTGTGTCACTACGCCAAATGCGAGGCGCGAGGCCCCGAGGAACAGGCTGTCGTCTGCTAGCCAAGAGTCGTCCGCTCCGTAACCAACCAACTTCGGATGAACATCCATCGCAGCAACATTTCCGTCCGCAGAAGTAGCGAGCACTTCGGGAACAATTCATGAGACAACCATACGTTCAATTTAGCCACGAATCTGTGACGGGTGCTAATGCCAAGGCACCGTGCGGTGTTTTGAGCGGAAACAGCCGATTACAAGGCGGCGATCGCCGGCGATCGCCAACGGCCACGGCTCTACAGGGCGAAAAAAATCGAGCCGATACGGATGTGGCGTCCCTTGTTTGGTTTATATATAACTGAACTTCATAAATTTGTAATTGTTTATTATTTATACTTTATATCTTCTCGTTATAGATGGTATCGCGCGGGTTCAATTGCCATTAAATGAAAAAGAAGCCTACAACTACTTTTTGTCTCGTAGGGCTTTGTTGCTTTGGCGGCCCAGTGGCCTCGACCACGGATTGTTATCACGTGCCTTGCTCCGGCGCCTTTATTGGGTCGCGAGAATCGCAGCCTCCACAGTTCGCCAAGTTATCGTAAAACGGAGTATACAACAATTCGTCTAGAAACGAAGCTCATAAAGGGACACCTTCAAGTTCAACCAACTGAAGAGTTGCCGTTGTCAATCGCAACCTGTTTGCGATGGACGTAAGCGTTTGCAATGTTTTCTTCATAAGTTAGCTGGCTGTCTAAATATATTTGGACTAAAATGATCATTCCTGAAACAGAACTTATAAGTGCAAAATATAAAGGCGCCTATACTAGAATGCCAGGAACAAATAAGGCATGCAAGCTTATTTCGGCACAGCGCGGAGCATTCTCCGCACGTTCCTGCATAGCAACAAGCACAGAGCCATGGCCGTGGTAGCTTTTGCATTCTTTATGTTACCAACGAAGGAAATTCTGTTCCGCAGTAGAGGCACGCACGTGCGTACGCGTAGGCTCGTACGAATTAAAGCGTTTGGCCTCGTCTTTTGCCAGAGAAATACAATAGTAACTGAGTTAGAAAAGATCCATACGGCGAGAAATCTCGGGAATTAAATTTGGCGCTTGCCCAGGTGACAGGATGACAAATGTAGAATTCGCTACTCTACGGCGAAATATGCCTGCACGCTCGGGATTTGGAAAAATGCAAGCGTCGCTTAGGGTATTTTTTTTTTTCACTTTTTCTAAGTGCAAATAGTTTCCACTTGGATACGCTTTGTATAATTTCGTACATTAAGCCTCGGGGATTTGCTCCAGTTGATTTAAATAAGAGGTAAATATAAACAATAGAAATAGCTTTGTCTCAACATTTGTTTTTAACTTGGATAAAAGGCACGCTTGCCCGGATAATTAGTTTTAACAATGTGCGAGCTAGACAACAATCTTCCGTAAGATTTCGGTGTTACGTCATGTAGATGCTGCCGTTGAACATTCCACCGCTTACAGGAAGGCACGATCGAGTGTATGATGAAAACAGTTCAGCTACTACAGCCGCGTGTTTACATATAGCTGCTGAAGTGCGCGAAGAAAAATCGCAAAGGTTAATTAGTTTCCACACTAGACACGGATTCACATTTGAACTTCAAATGACAAAAAAAAAAAACTGACACGACAAAAAACAAAACAAGAACTAACACAAATCAGCAAAACAATAAAAACAAAAATTATTAACCAAACGCAGTTGAAAAATTGACCGCATCTCCACGTGGTGAATGATGTTGCTTGGGGCGAAGCTCTGGTGGTGCTTGTCTGCGTAGACGCCGAGCCGCAGCATGCCGAGCCTTTTCATTCATGTCAGTAGGAGAATGTGTGGTTTTCTTCTTTTTCTTTTTTTAAGCAGACAGATGGGAGGCATCTCAGTACTCCCTACTCTTTTTTTTCTTCTTTTTCTTTGAGCCTTTTCATTCATGTCAGTAGGAAAATGTGTGGTTTTCTTCTTTTTCTTTTTTTAAGCAGACAGATGGGATGGCATCTCAGAACCCCCTACTCTTTTTCTTTCTTCTTTTTCTTTTTTCATAATTTTTTTCATCTTTTTTTTTCCAATTTTTTTTTTGCCCTACACGAGCACGTGAGCATGTGCTCAGGTGCTCGTGAGCACGTGATCTCACGAGCAGAAGCACGAGCACCCGACGCCGGGCCTACGGCGGACGGCGGACGGCGGACGGACATGGCTAGCCCCTAAGGAGCTTCGCCCCTACAAAATAAATTAAGCGCTTCAATTTGACGTATGAAATCCGAATTACAGAGCATGTGTTCTTGCACAATCCGAATATACAAGGTGTTCCACCAATGACTGAAAATAATAACTGGAAAAGACACTCGAGCTAGAGCCCTGATTTGTTCTGGATAACGTTGTGAACAGCGGCGGACGTCGGGGCACGAATGAGAACCAATAATTTACAATCTATACGCTGTTTCATACTTAGCGTGCAACGCTGCCAAAGCTACTGGCGCGAGCATGGGGCTTGATCTCGTTGATCATTTGCACGCGTTCTCGCGCAAACCAAACCATATAGATGAAGCCACGCGCTCGCGCCAGTGGCTTTGACAGCGTTGCACGCTAAGTATGAAACAGAGTATAGTTACCTAAAATAAGACAATTAACTTTCTAGTTGTTTGCCTTATCTGCCATATTCTAATTAGAGATTTGTTGTCCGTCGACCAAATATGCTTTAGCAGTCAGAACACCGAATTCTCCGGGAGAGAGAGAGACAGAGATAGACACACACACACACACACACACGCGCGCGCGCGCACACACACACACGTACGCACGCACGCACATCGACTACGCAATACATTATATTTTTCCACAAAAAAACTAGCACGAAAACTTTCCCGCGAAATTTAGTGGTTCGCGCTTTTCGTAACAAGCATAATGCTCAGGAGATCAAAATTAGTCCTAGAACACATGTTGCGTATAAATTCGAACCTGAGTTTTGTTCCAGGAATTTATTGGCACATCTAAAGCGTTCCCAATCATAGTGAGGGTTACACATTCTCATCAGCGGATTACCGTTGAAACGAACAAAACAAACCAAAACAGCAAAAAGAAAAGGGCTGTAGATGACGTAAGGAAAGAGAAATCCGTACGAGGGACGCAGGATGTAGCATATATCTTCCACGTAGATGTACGTCCACGTACACCTACAGGGAATTGATAGGACTACACTCGGTTATCCCGATGGTTGCCGACGTCACTCGAGTCAACCGTCTTCCCGGCAGGTCCGCCTGCCAGCAGCACCCTGTGCCGGTGAGAGAGCGTCGCGACGGCAGCGCCCCGCGGTTTGCGCCAGGAAGGGTCTACGACCCCGATGTCCAGGAATTCGCTAAGCACTGCCCTCGGACTATATCGAGAAGCGCCAAAGAGCCCTCCGGGCAGACGCCCAGCGAGCGAGAGAACAAAGAAAACATCCATACGTCGTCGAACAGGCGGAAACAGGAGAACGGTGCTCTTGCACTATGTACAAACATTGTAAAACGTTGTTCCCCTTTGAAACCAAGCCGCTGCCCGGAAGTTTCCGGGGTCGGCTTCCCTAACCGCATCACGCCGTGCTACTGCATGCGGACGCGCCGTAAAGACGGAAAGTGTTTATGTAACGTGGTTAAAATGTAAGTTCTCGTTTACTAACAACGGTTTAAGGAGGGTCTTAGTGGTTGTTTTCCCGCTGGGGTTCTTCAAGTGTTGAACGTCGCGGTATGAGTTTTAGGAAAGTTGAATTTGTCTCCCAGCGTTCTAGCTAATAAACATGCACAATGTCGCGCACATTTCCCTCAAATATGCCGGTTGCTTAAACTTGGAGTTCTAGCTAACTTGTACCACCTATACGTGACCTCTTTAGGATTACTGGCGAAGAGCGGTGGTGCGGAGTTACTTTTAGTGTAAAACTAATAATTTATTTTTTAGTCACACCAATTTTTAAATATCATAAATATATTCCAACAGAAACAAAGGCCGCCTGTCAACATTTGTTGGGAGTCAAGCGACTGTCTAATTAGGTAAATGTAAACAGAAGTAAAATTTAGCCATGACGAAATGTTTGGCCGACTATCCCATTATTAGTGCAGAGGTAAATAAAAACAATAATAATGAGAGTAAAATATACACACTCTTATGTCACTCAAAGTTAAAAAAAAGAAGCCTTCGCCACTGCATTGTGATTAGTTTTAGACTGGTGAGTTTCGCCCACTTACGAGACCTGAATATTATTCCCCGAATTACTCTATCAGCACGTTTCCCCCCTGAAAAAGACAACAACAAACAAACAAACAAACACGCAAAAAATAAATTGGAAGAAGTTTAGAAACATTTTTGGTACTTTGGAACTAAGTAGCTTGTTTCTGCTCAGATTCGCACATCTGTGCAACTTGTTTGAAAAAATAACACAAGTGAAATATTAAAGGATTACGGAGCTTTATTACATTAAATGGCGGCATTGCTGGTAAAATAAAGAAAATTTATTTTTAATTACAGAAGATTGTAGTGCGCGATGTGCAACAGACAGAACGGTAAATGATTACGTAGTTTCGTCGTAGGCTTACTGGTGTAGTTGTGAACTTTGATATAAACATTTAGCGTACGGGGAACTTAGATTTAGCAGCAATAGCAAAACCCTTGTTTCGTCGGTAACGAATGGGTATTAAGTATTACCAGAACTGAGCGTGACACGGGGGAACATTGTTGGCTCATTCTACAAAGCTTGTAAGTCGCCAATTTTCAACTTCAGACAACATTAACTCTATACAATTTGCGAAATTAGCAACAAGAATCTTAACACCAACGCGAGAGTGGTTCTCAATATCTTCGAGCGTTCACGAACACTGCCGACTAGAGCATGATTTAGGAGATTAATATATCGCAATTTTCAAACAATTATAAAATAATTTCGAAGGGTCTCTCGGAAGGCTCTTCAATAAACTCAAAACGCGCCCAGAGGCACGCCCGCGAGGACGTGCAAAAAATACAAGGAAAATGGCAGATACAGATAAGGTGTGGTGCGACTGCTTGTTCTACCCGAAACATCATTCCAGCTCCGTTCAGTGACATTATTTGAAGAGGAGAAAAAAATGTAAGAAATCCGCTTCCAGGACGTGTGTAAACGATCGTGATTTCGCAACACGCGCGCGGGGGAACTCGCTTCGATTCACTCACTTTTCCTGTTCTTCCAGAGCCTCCTCAAGGGCTGAAGCAGGTCGATTCCGGTGAAACTCCAGAGCACCGTTGTCGCCACGAGCAGCACGAGGCACTTTTGCGAAGCCATTGCAGTTCGCGTTCCAACCCAGAGTTCCGAGGTGACGCAATCTCGACGAGTCTCGGCCTACTCAATCCCGCTGCGTCTTTCTTCGGCTCGTCTCGAAGACAAAAAGAAAACAAATCAGTTCGTAACCACGTTCGGTATCGGATAGCCGTCGTTTCAAAATTCCACTCGAAGTTTCGCCGTCACACATCGAAACAGTCGGTAATCGGAGAAAAAGAAAAGAGTCGTCGTCGTCGTCGTCGGTTTTACGAGTTCGGGTGGTTCGTGAAGGCGAGATGAGTTCGATGTGTTCGTATGTGCGCGCTCTATTCGTAGCAAGTCGAAGGGGTTATACGAAGGGGGTTTACGGGGGGCTCTCCGCGGAGGAGAGCGATCGGTTTCGAAGTCCCTTCCCTCGTTTTAAAAGCGAGAGGCGGGACGTGTCGCGAGGGGTCTGGGCCCGAGCTCGGAGTCGGGCTTGGCTTTTATACTGCCGGCACACGCGGCTAAAAATGCCCTGAAGCCGGTCGTCGACGCCGACGCTGGCATCGGCCCTTCGGTCTTTCTCGTTTCTGCGTTTCTTTCTTCCAGTTCTCTTCCTGTTTGGGGTTGTCTGGTTTGCATCGTGCAACTCTGCAGGGATGCCCTTTGCGGTGCGCGCCCGCCGAACGAAACGCAAAAGAAAACACCGCGTGCCCACTTTGCGGTCCCGAAGGCCTTCTCGTTTAGTATACTGGCACAGAAAAACAGCGATCATGTATCAACACTCCAGCTCCCACGTGACAATTAATGTTTGTAAAGGGGGTCCGTATAGTCTTTGTGAGGGCTCTGGTTGTTGTTTGGCCGTTTTTGTTTCAAGTGAGCACGTGCCCAGATCCAATGCGCAGTAGCTTTGCCAATGCTTGGCTGTCGTTGTGATCTCCTGTCTGCGTTTAATTCCATTCATGAACTCAGGCGACCACACGTGGTGTCATGAGGTAGAAATTAAGCGAGCGAAACAAAAGTGACATTAATTTGTCTCATGATATTATCGCCGCACGAGCAAAGTGTTGACCCCAATGGCTAATATGGCGAAGTATCTATCGGTTTATGGACCCTTAGAGCAGTGAGCCCGCAAACTTATCCGTGACAGGCCATCCGACAACGTCTATGGACAATAGCTGGGCTACGTGTTTGACTCTGGTTGAACTTTAAGGGGGAGGGTGGTGCAATTATTTCTGGACTTTGGTCAAACATTTGTGGAAGTTGTCCTCTGACTCTTCTAAAGTAAAAAATTGACCGCATCTCCACGTAATGAATGATGTTGCTTGGGGCGAAGCTCTGGTGGTGCTTGTCTGCGTAGACGCCGAGCCGCAGCATGCCGAGCCTTTTCATTCATGTCAGTAGGAGAATGTGTGGTTTTCTTCTTTTTCTTTTTTTTAAGCAGACAGATGGGATGGCATCTCAGAACCCCCTACTCTTTTTTTTCTTCTTTTTCTTTGAGCCTTTGCATTCATGTCAGTAGGAGAATGTGTGGTTTTCTTCTTTTTCTTTTTTTAAGCAGACAGATGGGATGGCATCTCGGAACCCCCTGCTCTTTTTCTTCTTCTTTTTCTTTTTTCATAATTTTTTTTCATTTTTTTAAATTTTTTTTTTGCCCTACACGAGCACATGAGCATGTGCTCACGTGCTCGTGAGCACGTGATCTCACGAGCAGAAGCACGAGCACCCGACGCCGGGCCTACGGCGGACGGCAGACGGACATGGCTAGCCCCTAAGGAGCTTCGCCCCTAAAAACAGAAAACAGATTTCGCCTCCGTGTCCTAGTTGTTGTGTAAAAAAGAAAGATACATATTGGAATTTCTGGCAACCCTCAACTCACTACCAGTCTTTAGGGTCACACCTGGTCCCCCTCCTAGTGACGTAATTCGGGGTGCCGTGTAGCTTCCCATGTGCTCTCTCGAAGGACTTCTCCTCTCCCTCTCTCTGCTGGGATTAGCGGGCGTTAAGCTGCAGCTTAGAGCCGAGCGAGGTCACGCACGCTTTTCGCCGTAGTTCCTTCGGCTGCCACTCGCGGCTGCAGGGGGGGGGGGAAAAGCTTGACCTTTGCTTTGCGATTATGCAGCGGAATCGCGACATTTTTTGAATGAAGGAGATGTTTTCTCTATCCTCCGGGACACGATAAACAAAGTAAAAATGACAAGATGCAAAGTCTTTTAATCTTAAAATTGTTGCACCCTCCTCCCCTTTAAGATAAAACCTGTGGGTCACTCGGTCGCACAGTACGAAGTACCCGGTAAACACCTTCTAGTGGTACCAAAAAGTGAGCATCAAGTTATGCAATCGTATTTTGTTTTAAGCACCGTTCTGTAAGGGAATCGAACTGAAGCGTTGAAAACTGTACATATCCCGGAAACTCTGAAATCTTCTTTCACTTAGCAGCTTGTCCTCACAAAGTGATATACACTAAGAGCCGTGAACAGCAGCCCCACATAAACATATGTTCCATACACCATGAGGTAAGCGCTGAGACTGGAAGAATTTCTCCCTTTTGAAATACTCAAACAGCTCACATCAAGTGATAATGCGCTATTGATAAGAAAAAAAGGCAATTTCAACAAAGCAGGAGGCGCGAATGTCGAGCCTCACCTTTTTATCATATATTTATGCTACAATACATCAAGCACCTGTAGCTTAAAACGTCCAGGTGGTGCATGTTTAATTCTTCGGCGGTGATTTCTGTTTTATTTATGCGCGATAAAGGCAGCAGATTAAACAAAATGGCTTTTTGAGGACAAAACACTGCCAAAATGGGTTAGGAGAAAGTCGCTTAATGTTCGGTCAGAAATCCACAGAAATTGACGATACCCTATGTGTATAATAAACCTCAAAGGATAACAAGTACAGTTTTTAAATTTCAGCCCTCATAAAAGTACCAGGTTAGTTTTGTGCCACAAAGGTAATGGATTCCTGCGACTGATAACTTCCGTCAACAAGTGATTGACTGAACTTTGCTGATTACGCCATAAATTACTGTCCTTCAAATTAATAGAGTGCTTCCCATTACGTTACGAATGGATTTGAAGTTACTTCACATACAACAAATGAACCAAAATTTGATGCTTCTCAAACTGCATTACAATACAACTTTCAATTTCCCACATCGCCAACTTCCTTATGGGCAAATATTTTACAAAGAATTAAGATGCTATATCCACTGATCTCAATGACAATTACTGGATCGCGTTTGCCCGCTCCGCGAATGCGGTCACTGGCGGCCATCTTTTTGGTAGAGTTATATCACCTCTAGCCAAGATACAGCTGCTGAAGTCACTTGGCAGCCACCATCATCCATCCATGGCAGACGGCGTTTTGGCAGTTGTGGTGGCAGGCTGCCATCAAAATAGCGTGGGCGATATTCCGTGATTGATTGAAATTGTTTGACGAAACATGTTTTTAAAACCCGGCGTGAACGGTAGCCCGGTCTTTGAGGACCCGGTGAAAGTTTCACGAAATCGCGCAGTACCGGGGAAAAGCAGCACAGCACGCATCGAAAGTCGCATCGAAAGCAGACGCCGGTACGTAGTCTGCTTTCGATGCGAGCTGCGCTGCTTTCCCCCAGTGCTGCGCTTTCGTAGAACTTTCGCCGGGTCCTCAAAGACGAGGCTACCGTTCATGCCGGGTTTCAAGAATCTGCGTCGTCGAACAACTTCAATCAAGCACGAAATATCACCCACGGTACAGTGTACTAGATCTACGGCTATTTTATGGCAGCCTGCCGCCATTGCGCTGTCCGCCATATTACTATGATGGCTAGAGATGATATGACTCTACCAAAATGATGGCCGACCGTGGCCGCATTCCCGTCCATAGGCGGTGCTGGTCAAACGCGATCCAGCAATTGTCATTGAGATCAGTGGCTATATCCGATCTCACTAGTTGGGTGGAGAGCTCAAAAAGGCATAGACACAAGCGCGCATGCAGGATTAAGCAGGGCGTTGGTGGCGCGGGTTCATGCACACTTGAAAGCTCTTCCGAAGGTTTTTATGCGCCCGTGCCCATGCCTCTTTCCGAACGGTAAACACCTTTACATTCAAAGTACCAACAAAAAAAAAAAAAAAAGAAAGACAGGTTTTAGACACGTGTAAAAAGAGAACCCATATTTTTATAACCCTGGCGCTTTGTATTGAATCAAGTCCCGTACAGTCAGCTGAAATGTAACACGGACAAATAGAATGTTACTAAAAGAGAAAGTAACCGTATTGGCGCCTTCATTCGAATATTTATGGCTATCTATTGTATACTAGCTAACAGAAAGAATAAAACAACACGCTCGTTAGGAATATTATCAATTGTAGGCGCGGCTCCTTCCCGTTTGCTCGTGATTTCAGAGTTCGAAGTATAAAAACGGGGTCACATTGCTTATGCATCATAGAAAAGACAGTCTGAAAACTAGATTCGAACGCGAGTCGCCGCGAGATCCGTGCTTCGAATGCGGCATGGCAACCTGTTCAAGGAGAAAACCTGGCACGCGGCATTCGAACCAGGGATATTGCGGTGACTCGTGTCTTCAGGCTGTCTTTTGTATGATGCATGAACAGTGTGACCCCGACTTAAGGAAGGAGATTCGCACACATACGAAAGCAAAGCGCAATCTCCTACCCCAGAAAAATTTAAGAAAGATAAATGAATGGAAATCTGTCTGGTCTACACAAATTGCCTTTTGCATCTTTGATCTTTTACAAAAATATCTAGTGATATGTACTTTTTTAGTGGTTCCTTCGTAGACATAAGCTTTTGACAAAGAGTGCTAGCCCGGGACATATTTATTTAGGGCTTGCCCTCTACTGCACGATGCTTTCCAGTTTGGATTCTTGATATATATATTTTTTTTGTATGCTGCTGAGTTGATTGACTACAGTGTTTAATCCCCGTATTGGATTTTCATATTTTTATATAAGTAACGAGTGAATCAAGTGGTTATTTGCAAATATTTTGTAAAACAATTACATTTCAAATCACTGCCACGAGAATGATATAACGCTTGCAAAGCAAATCGAACGAACAGAGAAAAGAAGGCGTGATTTATATATTTCTCCTCTGCTATAAAATTATTGCTCTCTTTTTTGGTAGTCTTATTGTAAAGCAAGCGAGTGTTCTTTTGGATGGCACGTCTGCGTTACTAACAAAGCATATTACTTGATCCGCCTATGAACAATACAAAACAATACAGTCGAACAAATAATCTGGAAATCAAGGGACTCCCACAGAACCCAAACGAAGACCTTGAGACTCTAGTCGCTAAGCTCGCTGGTTGCGCAGGGGTTCAGGTGTGCCTCGCTGACATTGATGTTGTGCATCGTGTACCTTCGAAAACCCAAGGGGTGCAAAATGTGATTGTAAAGTTTGTGCGACGTAGTGTCAGAGATGAAGTCTTGACAAAGACGAAAAAACGAAGGCTTACGAGCCCTGACCTTGGTTTTGAGACTTCTGTGCCAATTTATATAAACGAACATTTATGTCTCGAAAACAAAATCTTGCTCAGCAAAGCGATCCGCTGGAAGAAGGAAAAGGGATGAAAATTTGCCTGGGTGTCCCAGAGCAGAATTTTCATGCGAAAAATGAGACTAGCGACGTCACTTTGATAACCAGTGAAGACGACCTTTCCAAGATTGCGTAGACAGAAATTAGTTTTTTTTCTTATGTCTGAGAACTTTTTTACGCCCCTTGACTTGTATGATTTTCTGGAAGAAAAGCATTCCTTATCAGATACGTTTCTTCATATGAATACTAGGTCAATAAAAAACAAGCATGATGAGTTGCATAATCTGTTTCATCAATTCGGACCACACTTAAGTGTTATCATGTTTTCCGAGATGTGGTATAGACCTTTCCAGCGGCAGTCTCGAATGAAGCGACCGGGCAAAAAATGCTGAGTCACTGAGCTGTGGACGCATGCGCAGCGTCTGATATACCACACAGCAGATCAACAGCGCATGCTTGGAAGGCGTTCCACAGCCCAACAGACAAAGATGGCAGCGCGCAGGAGGCGATTTCTGCAAAGGTCTATACAAGCAGTGCAGATTATTTCATTTTGCCCGATTACAATCATATCAGCGTTGATAGAGCTGGAAAAAGAGGCGGCGGTGTCGCTATGTTACTGAAGAAGTATATGAGGTACGAAATACTAAAGCAGTTTTCAAGAATCACCGAATGGTATGAAATTTTGACTGTTCTTGTTAATGATACTATATTTTCCGTAGTTTATCGTCCCCCAAGTGCTGCCTTTGCGCCTTTTATTCAATGTTTTGAAGAGCTCTGTGGATTTGTAAATGATCATAACTATAGATCTTACATCGCTGGCGACTTTAATATTGATTTGTTTACTGATAGTAACTTGCAATTTGTGTTTACAACTCAGTTTCAATCCTTCGGTTTTTCTAATGTCATCAAGAACCCTACAAGAGTAACTAGTACAATAGCTTCTCTTCTTGACTTGTTTATTACAAACCACGAACTTTCCGTACTCTCTGCCGGCGTCATTTCATCAGATATCAGTGATCACCTTCCAATTTTTATATCGGTAGAAAAACGTCACTTTAGACAACTTTACATTAGCTCGACGATTACATACCAACCTATCACGCAGCACCAGTTAGATGCTTTCGGCTATGAAATTGAACATACAGATTGGTCTGTTATTTTTGAAAGTCGATCGGTAGATGATGCTTATAATTCTTTTTTGGACTTATATATTCGAATATATGGCAAATATTTTCCATTTAAAACCGTAAAACCCTCCAAAAACTCTCGCAAACCTTGGGTTACACCAAAACTTCTCACTATGATTCGCACGAAAAACAACTTATATGGTCAGTTTTTGAAATCTAGGGAAACCTCGAAACTTGAGATTTTTAAGAAATATAGAAACAAACTAACAAGCATGCTGCGACAAGCGAAGAAAGATTATTACATTAATATGTTTAATGTCGATGATACACGTCAAAGTGACGTGATGTGGCAAAGATTTAAAACATTACTTAACTACAAACCAAAGGTTCTTATGCCAGTTGAAATTAACTTAAATGGTTGTATAATGTCGGGGACGGATATGGCTAATGCTTTTAACAGCTATTTTGTAAATCATACCACATCTCCTGTTGCTACTACTACTTTAAATAATGCACTTCAGGGCATGCCTTCACCCTTGTCTAATTCTATATTTCTTTTTCCCGCTGATGGACCGGAAGTCTATAATATATTTATGAGCCTAAACAATAGTAGAAGTATTGATGCATACAATATGCAAATAAAACCAGCAAAGTATGTTCTAGATATCCCAGCACCATACCTAACTTATATATTCAATCTTGCACTTGAGTCCGGTGAGTTTCCTATCAAAATGCAGATTGCCAAAGTTTGTGTATTGCATAAAGGTGGTGATTTAAATAATATTAACAATTTTAGACCAATTTCTATACTTCCAGTATTTTCTAAGCTACTTGAAAAAATAGTTTCAAATAGAATTGTCTCTCATCTTGAGAAATACCTTTTAATTACAAATTCTCAATTTGGTTTCCGTAAAAGTTATTCCACTGAGTTAGCATTATTAAAACAAAAAGAAATTATATTAAGAGCACTAGATAATCACTTATTAATAATCGGTATATATTTAGATTTCTCTAAGGCCTTCGACACAATAAATCACAATGTCCTCATAGCAAAATTAGAATACTATGACATTCGTGGGAAGACATTAAGTTTGTTACAATCTTACTTACAGAATCGTACCCAGTTCGTGTCTATATTAAACCTTAAATCAGATATTTTAAAAATAACAAATGGTGTGCCCCAAGGCAGCATTTTAGGCCCCCTACTTTGTAGGGGGGCCTAAATGAATGTAAATCGTGATATTAAAGTTGAGTTTATTATATATGCTGATGACACTAGCATCTTCTTTTCCGATAAAGATATCCGTACTCTAGTAACTAAATGTAATAGCGTTCTGGATCGTGTAGAAAAATGGACAAAAGATAATCACCTTAAGCTAAATTCGCAAGAAACCAAAGCCATTTTATTTAAAAGTCAACATGCTACAGTTATGATCCCAAACCAACTAATTTTGAGCAATAAAGAAATTGAATTTGTCGACACTATTAAGACTTTGGGCGTTTGGTTTACAAATAGCTAGTATGTCTTGGAATAAACATGTTGATTATCTTTCGTCTAAACTGTCAAAAACAGTGGGGTTGCTAACCAAGTGTAAATCATTGTTACCTCGTTGTGTTAAGCTCCAACTTTACAATGCTTTGGTATACTCCCAACTTAATTATTGCCATCTAGTTTGGGGAAATACAACAAAAACAAATATAAATAAACTACATATTTTACAAAAGAAAGCTGTGCGTGCTGTTGCCAATGTTTCATACCATGATCACACTGAACACTTGTTCTCATTGTTTAATATAAAACCAATTTCAAATATTTACAAGTCCCGACTTCTTGTGGCGTACAAGAAGTCTACGCAGTTTAAAAATAAAGTTTTTGAGGAACTATGTAACCTACTCCTTTTCACTTCCTCATATCAACTCCGCCCTAAAGAAAAATGGTTCGTTTCACCATCACATACATTATATTATAACCGCACGCTAAAATACCAATTAACTACTTTATTAAATGAATTATTTTTAAAAGGTGTTGATATACCTGCAATGACGCTGGCAGAGGTACGAGCATTATTTTAGGGTTGTTTTCTTAGGTACGGCTAAGGCATACGAATCACTGTACCATTGTATACCACAATGAATGTATTAATTTCATTTTTTCTCTTGTTTTTGTTTGATCTGTGGTCTCTACATTTAAAATAGTGTTCTTTCTCTCAATGTAGCTATTTTGTTTGTTTTTGAAATTGCTTAGGAATCGCCTGCTGTATAGGGGACCAGGACCTCCGTCAAGCTGCTGTAGCAGCTTTTTGTCTTGGTCCCCCGTTTCAGTGATGAAACAAAATAAATATTTATTATTATTATTATAACAGTGAATGTCCATGCGGTTGTTACAGTTGAGTTATGAGTATATCTGAACTGCTTAGTCCCGTGGTTCTAAACAGCAAGTTTAATTTTTTCCGCTACAATCGAAACCAGCATCTCGACTGAGTTCAACGGTTTCACTACTGTATAGTGCTGCCCGCGATTTTAACGTTTTATTGCTAAAACCGGGCTGTTTTACAGCTCGTAAATCTGAGAGGACTGTTTTTGCTACTTGATTCAGGAATAATTGTTATTAATCTCAGGCGTAACGAGCCACCATTCTTTCGCAATTTTCGAATTAAAAAAAAGAATGACTCAGCAACGTGTTTTTTTTAGCATCCAACCAATAAGTAGAATATACGAGACAATGTCGAGTGAGATATTATCGGTACAATTTGAAATATTCACGAAGAAAACAAAAGCGTAAAAGTAAATGCGCAGCTAAGTGATTAAGACCGCCCAGAGAAAATGTCGAGAAGTAAAAATCACGATTGTAAACCTTCTCCCGCAAACGTGAGGCACAAAACTAAGATCAAGTTTTCCCGCCTACATCACGAGGGATATTTTGGTTCGGGATTTCAAAACAGCACCATATGCATCGTCCCATTATTCAGCGTTGCTTCACCCCTGGCTGGAATGAAATAGATGAAGCTTCTCGACATCAATTGTACTTCCGAAAAGGGAGGCACTCGGATACAAGGTCTGCAACAGCTGAGGAGCGTCTGTTCGGAGCCCCGTTGTGACTCGCCGAGGAAGGAACGCCGCCGACGGTTTATGCCGAGCTGCAGCTTTCCGCTCACTACAGCCCCCTTCCGCTTCTGCATTTGGAACGAGTGGGTGGCGAAGATTCCATTCTTCTTCTCTCGTTTTACGCGGCGGTGATGGGAAGAACATGCTTAACGTTTGCGCGACGTGCACCGTGCAGACTTGTACGTAACGCGTTACGTGCGTTGATCTCTTGTAATCAGTGTTTTTTCACGTTCCTTAAAAACCGGAACTGGAGCTCGTTCCTCGTTCCTTCTCCATGTTGGAACGGGTTTCCGTTACAAGTTCCAGTGGTTCGAAAGGAACGCGTTCCAGTTACATTTCCAAGATTGGAACGTGTCGTTACATTAACGTTCCGCACTTTAATGAGACACTATTCCGAATAATCTGTAGATAAAAAAAAAAACAGCGAGCGAGTGAAAATATCCTCATCGAACTATACTGCGTGTCATTAGTTGCGTGCAGTGCAGGCGAAGGCAACGCCAGGCGAAGAGAGAAAGGGCGAGCACTAGTAGGAAGGCGGGACGGGAGAGGAGGGCAGGGGAGGGCGAGAAGGAGAAAGGGAGAGCACTAGGAACGTTAGAGAGAAGAGGAGGTTTCTCTCCTCGTCTCCAGCCTTCCTAGTGCTTACCCTTTCTCCCCTCACTGGCGTTGCCTTCGCCTGTACTCCACTCAACTAGTGACACGGAGTATACGTGTCGTGTAGCTCACATTCTGTTTCAGTTTTTTGTTTTCGAATATCTCTCGGACACTACCCAATTCCCCGAAGACAAATGTTAAAATAATAATAATAATAATAATAATAATAATAATAATAATAATAATAATAATAATAATAATAATAATAATAATAATAATAATAATAATAATAATGATAATAATAAATGCCTAGATGTTTATTCAATTCTGGTAAAATTTTAGATGTATAGACAAACGAAAAGGAACCCCCTTCCCTTCTGCCGTTCCATCGAAGACCTAACAAGTTTCCGTACTAGTTCCACCGATGCAAGATGGAACGGCGCGGTGTTCCTATGCGTTCCTCCTAAAAGGAAAGCGTTCCAGGACCCTCGTTCCTTGGAACGCCGTTCCGTACAACACTGCTTGTAACTCGTTCTTTTATTTTTTTGTTACAAACTAACGATTTTATTATTTTTTTGTTGGGTTCAGTTAAGTGGTACGCCGGGGTCACGCTGCCCACGCATCATACAAAGAGACGGACTGCAAACACGAGTCACCGCATTATCCGTGGTTCGAATGCCGCTTGCCAAGTTTTCCCCTTGAACTCATTGCCGCGCGGCATTCGAAGCACGGATCTCGCGGTGACTCCCGTTCGAATCTGTACGTAGACTGTCGTTTGTGTGACGTAATAGCGGTGCCACAGTGCCTTTAACTTAGAGAGAAACGGAGGGATGCCGGGGAAGTAGGGGGCTGTTACTTTTTGTGATAACCTGTATTCGTTAATATTTGAGTGTATACCGATAAAAGATATTCAGCTACTGCTTTTGTTTATGAGAAACGTATATAGCGCCATTTTTGCTTCACTGGACTCGTGATTTGCCCACGCGCCGTCACAATCCGTAAGCCCCAAATGAACAACCGAGATTTTAAGGAATACCCGTAAGTGGACAGCGTACAGCCGCGCTTCCTGCTGAGAACGCGAACCATTTTCCTCATCGTTCCTGATACTTGTCCCTCGCAAAACCTTAAAGCGAGCGATATAGACAAAATTTATTCACTTTTGACCTGGATTCATTTGTTCCGTCGTTCGTCGATTTGTGTTATTCACCAATTACTCTAACAAAAATAAAAACAACAGCAAGTGTCTTGTTTCTGCAATATTCACTGCATGACAACGACGTCCTATGGAGGCTATATATATTCCGCTGGCCAAACGTTGCTCTCTTTGCTTCTCTTTGGCGTGCGCAATTTTTCAATGGGGACGGAAGAACAGAAGAACTGATCGATGAATATCTAGAAAAGCAATGCCTTTTCTCAAGTTTTTTTTCCTTGTTCTAGCTTTTAATAGTAGGTGCCGTCATACCGCGAATCCAAAATGACACATAAAACCAATAATTAAAAAAAAGTTAATTAACATGTTAGCTAGTTAGCCAGCTTACCGTGACCGTTATCTCCTTATCTAATGTTCGTCGAGCCTGTAAATACACGGTGAAGACGGCACCCATCTAAATCACGCCTCCTTCTTGAAACAAAATCTGTTCGAATTGAAGGGGGATCACGAAACGATTTTTCTACTTTCGCCAAATGCTATTTAGAATTACTTCCTAACGTTAACAACTGAATAATCATGCCTTAGGTTTTGTTTCTGGGCAATGGCAGTCATTAAAAAAAAAATCGAGAAATATGAGCATCGTTCATCCCCTCAACTCGGAGCCAGAACAAGCGCCGATATCGTTTTGTAACCCCATGAAAATAAAACACCCTGTATAATGACGCGCTGTAGTGCCGTTTTTGAATAAATTGTTTCCAAGTATTTATGGCCATTTGACATGAGTGCTAAAAAACTAGATTAGTTTGAACGCTGTCAGCTACAGCTGTGAAGTTAAGCAATTCTTAAATGCAACCGTTCCAGGAAATACTTGCCATACGCGATTTTTAGAGCTCTGGTAACTGCAATATTCAATTTACGAATTTTTATCATTTTCATCTGGCGACCAGGCAACACTGCCCAAGTTAGTCACACCATGGCGTCCATAAACCACGTGACCATGAACGCTCTCTCATTTTAGGCGCCCTCATGATCGCCCAAGCTCTCCTCGCCGCGGGCCGCGGTACGAACAAAACCGCTCACGCAACTCGGTAACCCGAAAGCTATTCTCGCTCTCGCTCTCGCCCCCAGCCCGTTGACCTTCAACCCTGCATGCGCCTGCGAGATATCCCCGAACGACGGTGACCACGGCGAGTACGTCCGTAACTCGTCGTCGCTGGAGCTGGTCGCCAGCGGGGCGCAGTCAAAATGAACAGCTTCCAACATCTCTTGATAGCAATCACTCATCGCTGCTGCGATCAATGTCGAACACTTTGACAAGGCGAGCGATGCCGTCGACGTAATCGTCACGGACCGCATGCTCGAAACCTGGAAGGTAATAATTTGCTAAAGACTACCCTCTTTCTATGTGTTCCTCAGTGAACAGATTTATTGGCACAGAAGTTTAAAATAGTTTTCAATTATCTAGGTGCAAAAGAACGTCCACAATATGTCAGAGTATGGTTAGATTGAAAAGATTCCGGAATTGCCATTGAGGAGCTCCTTTTTCCAAAATATCTTTATGTCGCTGCATTGGCCACCATTTCGTATGAAATGACCAAAAATGTCAAATTGATATCTCGAAAAGTTGGGCTTTGAAAAGCATTCTATAGTCGAGCAGCCATGAACATTTGCAATGAGGGATAAAAACGAAATTCGAGCGGTCATCAAATGTTTTTATTCGTAGGTAAAAATTGCGACGGAAATCAAATGCCTGTTTGGATGCCGCTTTTGGTGACTCATCACCTTTGTTTTCCTCCGTAAGGTTTTGGGTTTCCAAATTCAAGCGTAATCGTACGAAAAGAAGTGATGAACCACGTTCAGGACGTACAAAAACAGCCACCACATCAGAAATTGTGTAAAAACTCCATGACTTGGTTTTGGAAGACCGCCGCATAATAGCGCGTGAAACAAAGGAAGCAGTGGGCAATCTCTTCTGAAAGAGTTGTTTATATTTTACAAAATGAATTGTGATTAAAGAAACTTCCTGCAAGATGGGTGCCGCGCTTGGTCAATCTGGAGCAAAAGCGCATTCGAACCCGGACGTCAGCTGGCGGTTTGCAAGTGTTTCAGGCAAATCCAACAGACTTCAAGCGATGATTTGTAACTAGGGAAGAGACCTGGGTCCACCATTACACGCAAGAAACAAAAAATTCACTCGAAACAATGGACTGCGCCCGGTGAAAAGGCTCCGAGGAAGGCAAAGACCATTCTGTCGGCTGTCAAGGTGATGGCACCGGTTTTTTAAGGGACGCCAAAGGAATTGTGCTCATTGATTATCTTGAGAAGAAAAAAACTATTACTGGCCAATACTACATAACACTTCTAGACAAGCTGAATCAAGTAATTAAAAAAAAAAAGCGTCTGGGAATTGTCAAGAAACGGGTGTTGTTTCACCATGACGATGCACCCGCCCATTTAAGTGCAGTCTCTCAGCAAATACTGACAGAACTGAAGTTCAAACTCCTTTCTCATACACCGTATTCACCTGATTTGGCTCCCTCATACTTCCTCCTATTCCCGAAGCTAAAGACCTTTCTGGCTGGAAAAAAGTTTCTGTCGAATGAAGAGATGATGGAGGCTGTGAACAGTTATTTTGGGATCTCGAAGAATGTCACTTCCAGGAGTGAATCGAAAAGCTAGAGAAACGCTTAGACCAAGTGTTGTGAGCTTCGGGGGGAAAATGCCGAAAAATAAAGTATAACTTCAATCATATTAAATTTTGTTTTAATTTTCATTCCGAAAACTTTCCAATCTACCCTCGTACTAATATCTCGCGGATGATTTTAGGCAGGATAAAGTGATCACATTATATACCTATTTCCGAAGGGCACCGACATCTTGAAATATCGTCACTTCCAGTATGGGCGAAAACATTGTTTTGCCGTCGCCACGCCAATAGAATACATTTAGGATATAAGCGTAACCTTCACCCACTTTTGTTTTGTCTCCCCTCTATTTTTTTTACCATTAGTAGGTGGAAATGTTTTCTTATTTTTTCGTCGCCCATACCGGATATGCCTGGCAGGGTGCTGGGGACGAGAATAAGCGAAAAAGATCTATAGCATGAACTACCACCGCGGTTCGTCTTATGGTTGTTTCTCTGTGTAGTGGCAGTGACTGTAGTCGCCGGAGGGTTCTATCCGGGACAGGGTGACGGGATGTTGCGTAAGTTTCGACTGAGAGCCTTCTTCCATTTTCTTATGTGGAGTGCAAGTCGTCTGCTTCTTGCGCGGGACTTTGCAGCGACGTCAGAACGACGCCGAGTTCTGATTGACTTTGATTGAAAGGATTGTGGGTAGACCTCAATACTAAAAGCCTTAAGGACTATTCTTTTCAGTCAGCCAATAAGAGCTCGGTGCTCTGACATCATCGCAACCCCTGTGCAGGATGCAGACTAACTTGCGCTCCGCATAGTAGTGCCATGTCGCATTAAGCCTCCGTATAGTTGAATTCCAAGCTATCGTGTGAGTTAAAGGGATAGTGAGGGGCTAGAGGTTTCGGCGCTAGTACATTCATTTGGTGTTGCTCGCGGGGCACCAAGTGAACCTCTTAATTCATAGCGAGAGATCCGGCCCAGGTGAGTCATTCGAGTGCCGAAAAGATGTGAGTAAGATGGCGCATGCAACATAGAGACGGCTAAATGATGATAACGCGTTTGATCCCTTGAGGCCCCCGGAATGACGTAATTGCCGCTTCCGTATAGCGTCTAGGGCATATAGCCCAAAGAATGTAATTTGTTGACTCCGACACGGCAAATGCCAGTGTTCTGGATTCAACTAACGGGTGATACAAGGAGACGCCAGGCTCTTTAAATCGACCGGAAAATTCGGTTTCTTAACCTATCGCGCTACGACTTTGTGCAGCGTTGCCCACAGATGGTGCATTTGTTTTGTAAAATTTGCAAAGAGGGAACTTACCTGAGGAAAAACTAAAGAAAGAAAAAGGCTTAGCTCCTATGGAAACGCAGCGACGCCACCGGTCTTCAAACAACACGGCGCCGTTTCGCACGGGAGACAAGAGATGGCGCAAGCGGTCGCGACGCCAACTGCCGCCAACGAACGAGCATACGAACGCCGAGAGCCGGCGTCTTTTCTTTAACAGACGATCTTTTCGAATCAAAAGCGGCGCGAGCTTTTTTCATATCAGTTGTTGTTTTTGTTTCTGCGACTGTCGCCCCCTGCGGAACGCGCGCCGCTTTTGAGTCGAAAAGATCGTCTGCTAAGAAAATACGCCGGCTCTCGGTGCGGTCTGCTCGTTCGTTGGCGGCGTTCGTTGCGCCATCTCTTGTCTCCCGTGCGAAACGGCGCCGTGTTGTTTGCAGACCGGTGGCGTCGCTGCGTTTCCATAGGAGCTAAGCCTTTTTCTTTCTTTACTTTTTCCTCAGGTAAGTTCGCTCTTTGCAAATTTTACAAAAAAAAATGCACCATCTGTGAGCAACGCTGCACAAAGTCGTAGCGCGATAGGTTAAGAAACCGAATTTTCCGGTCGATTTAAAGAGCCTGGCGTCTCCTTGTATCACCCTGTAGTATACGTCTTGAAACGGAGGTCGCTACACCTCATTAGAAAGGGTCAGTCCTATCCATACAAAGGGGCGATCAGTGGGTATAATGATTGACAGCATTGTGCGCTTTAGCAGGCCACGCCTTTCCTCGAGTGTTTAGATAGATACCTTGCCTGCACTCATGAAGCTTGCTGCTCGAAAAAGAAGCCTCGGAAATATACCTATGCGACGAGAAACAGAGGGAGAGGAGGAGACGAGACCACGCGGGGACGACAGAACGCCGAGCCATGGTTAGAAGGATTAATGGGTAGATGCAAAGGGAGCTGCCTTTGTCCCCACTGCACTCGTCGAACGTGTTAGAACCATTTGCACGAATGCAGTGGAAACAAAGGGGACCTTAGCCTCCACAGCGCTCGTCGAGCGGTTTAGAATACGAAACGCCGGCGTCCGGCGTTTGGCTCTCGCATTCGAACGCGTTCCACGAGTGCACTCGAAACATAGGTTTAGGTCTACCCACTAATCGTTCGAGCCAGGAGCTCTGCGTTCTGACGTCCCCGCGTGCTTTTGTCTCCTCGTCTTCCTCAGTTCCTCGACGCATAGCAAAAGCCTTAAAGGAATGACATCTTGGATGCGCGTTTGTCAACACCTTAGCTTGGTTATTTACTTAGAATCTCTTATACGTTGAAGGCGAGCGCATGCGGCGCGTAGACAGATACGTTCCTAGCATTCTCCTCGATGCTTGGGTAATTCGTAATAGGTCTATCGCTAGGAATGGTTCTGACATGGTGATGCTGAAACGGAAACAGTCCAGCGGGACTTCCATAACATGTTACAACGTGCGCTAGCGCCATGCTGGAAAACTAGACCTTGAGCACTTTTTTTTTTAACAAACGCGAGTCTCGCAGTTTTCCTGCCTGTTTGGATGGTTCCAGCGGGCTTACTTTAAACGGTACAAAGAACGACTATAAACCCATTTCTAGGAACCGGCAGACAGACGGACAGAAATAGAGAGAAAGAGAGTGAAGGAACTAGTTGGAACTATCTCTTTCAATAATTTAACCTTAACAAAGCAGAAAAAAAAAAGAAAAAAAAAAGTAGCTTACACACCTCAAAACAAAAGAGGAAGCTTGTTTGCATAGAGGCGGACGACTAAGCGGCGACGCTGGATGCGGCGTGTCGATAACTCGGGAACATAAATTCGGCGGCTCGGCAAACGCGATTCCTCCGTAGTAAATTAGTGGCGGGGAAAAGACTCACAGGCCCGCGGGGCTCCCCCCTCCCCCCCCCCCCTCTCCCTCACCACAAAAAAAAAGTAAAATAAAACTTGAACGAAGGAAGCGACAACCCCAGAGCGCGCGCGAAAGAGTAGACAGTCAACGTGGTGCAGAGCAGTCACCGGCCAGCGGCCCGACGGAGTCCTTCCAAGGAGGCGGCAGAGTGACATCCAGGCCTGGATGGGGCCGAGGGAAAGCAGAGGACCAGCTGCAGAGTCATTTATCGGCCCGTTTGACGCAATGATTACGCGTCCTCCCACGGAGCTACGTGCCCGACGTACTGAGCGTCTGACACGGCTTTCGGCGGAGCCTTTCCGCTCACATACACACACCCAGGGGAGGACAGCTAACAAGTCGACGCTAACCTTCTTCTCCAAGCCCTCCGCGCCACCAACACACACGGTGGCGGTGACTCGTCAAGTGCACTATACTCCGTCGGTGGTGTGGACGACCGCTAAGCATCTCCCGAGTCGTAATACGAGGCTCCTCCTCGAAGGTATGGGTCACACACACGATACGCTCCCTACTATACGCTTCGCGATACGGAGAGAACGAAGCGATCTAATAAACTTCTGTTTTGAGTCGCAGCGGTGCTCGTAAATCAAAGAGCCCGCGGACGTGAGCGGAATTCGGGATCGGCGAAGAAAACTCGGTTCACCACGCGTGCAGAAACCTGCGGCTTAAAGGCGTTTCTTTTTGTTTTATTTTATTATTTCTTTTTTTTTTTTTTTGAACGAGAGCAAAGTGAGTGTTGTGACTGAAGAGAGATCTCCACTTTGGGATATGGGTTTCCTTAAAAGGCTCAACGCTGTCGAACTGGTTTTCTCTCTGTGTACGATTGCGGGTTTACCTCGAGTTACACGTGTGTTTTCCCTTCTTTTGCTGGGGCCGCCGAGAAATGGGGCGGCGTAAATCAACACCCAAAAACAAAAGCAAAAAAAAAAGAGAAAATAATATATGTAACAAATTTAAAAACATTCTATTGGAACAAGCTGCGACAACGCTTATATATGTATATATACAGGGTGTTTTTTTTTTTTATTCTTGCAGATTTGTTTTAAAAAAAGCCATGAAACTTACTTATGCGGCTTGCGCGGGTGAGTTGTAAGCCCAGGGGGACATTATGTGGGTGGCTAATCTTTTCGATAAGTCGGCTAATTAATTAAAATTCACTAATTAACTCTTTAATCGGTGAAAATAGACATATGGTTCCAATTAAACACTTGCTGAGCGTCGTCCAAAACCCTCTAAATCAGTCATTTTCAGAAATACTTTTAGCGCGTGAGAAGCGTAGTAGGGCACTAAAGTTACCACTCGTGGAACAGGTACAAGGCTAGCGGTTTCGGTAAGCGTCCGCGCAATTTTTCCGTCTCTTATGTAGCCCCAGCCTTGTACCTGCTCCACGAGTGGTAACTTTAGCGCACTACTACGCTTCTCACGCGCTAAAAGTATTTCTGAAAATGACAGATTTAGGGGTTTTGGACGACGCTCAGCAAGTGTTTAATTGGAACCATATGTCTATTTTCACCAATTAAAGAGTTAATTAGTGAATTTGAATTAATTAGCGGACTTATCGCAAAGATTAGCCACCCACATAATGTCCCCCCGGGCGTATAACTCACACGCACAAACCGCATAAGTGTAGCTTTCACAGCTTCTTTTAAAACAAATCTGCGAGAATAAAAAAAAAAAACACAAATAACAACACCCGGTATTTATAATATATATATATATATATAATATATATATATATATATATATATATATATATATATATATATATATATATGTGTGTGTGTGTGTGTGTGTGTATGATGATGTTTTTTGTTTAAGCTTTACAGATTTGTTTAAAAAAAGCTGTGAAAGTTACACTTTTGCGGTTTGAGCAGGTGAGTTATACGGCCAGGGGGGCATTATGTGGGTGGGTAATCTTTGCGATAAGTCGGCGAAATAATTAAAAGGCGTTAATGAACTTTTGAAGTAGTGAGAGTAGACATATGGTTTCAATTAGAAACTTATGAGCGTCACCGAAAACCACTAATGGCGCGTTCACACTGGGAGCGGATCCGCAAACGCGAAGCGGATTCGCGCGATCTCAACCGCAAAGCGGCTAGGATCGAGCGGTTTGAGCGCGTTTTTGCCAACCGCTTCGGGACCGATTTCTCCCAACCGCTTTCACGAACCGCAAAGCAGCAACCAATCACAACGCGACGCTGACGTGACGTCAGTGACTTCCAAAACAAGATGGCACCTGTCGCTGGTGAGGCGTCCAAGGCGCTGTAGTCCTAGCGTTGCAGCCTACAAATCAACGGAGAAACGTGATGTTCACGTCCGTCACTTGAATCCACCGCGAAAAGAATTGCCTCGTAATTTTAACGGGCTTCGCACCGGTGATTTCGTTCGGGTAAGCGTTTGTTTATTATTCCGGGCGCCACAGCCCGAAGCTTGCTGCCTTGTCAGTCTCTGCCCGTAGAACGTCGGAACCCGCCCCTGATCGACCGAAATGTCAGCTTTTGTACCGACTAACGCAGTCGCGTGCACTATTTCAAAGCTTTCGACACCGTGCATGACCACCACGAAGGCCGATAGAGACGTCGTGAGCCTGATTGCGTATACACCAACTCATGTTTACAAACAAACCGGAGCGCCCGGAGCGCCCCTAGCGGACGCCACCGGCGCCGCGCATGCGCGATGGGGGTGTGGGCAACAAGCTTGCCGTCGCCCATAAACAAACCATTGAAATGCGATGTTGTCGGCGTCGGTGTGAGTCCCCCTGCCCTTTTTCGCGTTCGAATTGTTGGTTCTACGTCTTCCTGGCGATGTCTGACTATCTTGAGCGGCTTCAGCGAAATTACCGAGGCTCGTTACACCGCAAAACTTCGCGTGAATAATGTGACATGTGGCGATTCATTTCGCGTGGACGCCGCAGATTGTACGCTAAAGCCTGATTCGCATGATGAGATTTTGCTCGGAATTTTCAGTCGCGACGCCGCTCGGGCTGCAAAAGAGATGGTCGACGACGATACTGAAAATCGCAAGCAGAATCGGACCAACTGAATTAGGCATAACAAGTCGGTGTTGGTCACTGGTAAGAATGACCAACATCTCCTTGTATCTACTGTTTACATCGAGCCTGCTTACCAACCTTCAAATTTGAGTCTTTTGAGGCCTGCACTTACTTCTTATCGCAAGTACCGGGCCAACATTTGGTCTACGGACCGGCGTCGTCTAAGAGAGCAGACGACAAGCAGAAACGTTTGAAAGAGCAGACGACAATGCGAACAATCAGGCCGCCGTTTGAACTTGAAGACGCACAAATGTAGTCCGCAGGTGGTCCGCACAACTTGACAGTTTTCTGGCGTTCATGTTGGAACAAAACAAATAAATCTGATGACCACAAGTATCCGTGAATTTAACCCAAAGTGCTTCCCGCCCAAGCAATCGTTGTCCGACGGCGTCTGCTTTTCCCTTTTCACGGCACATATCCAGATTCTCGGACGAACCGAGCACGTGAAAACTGACCTTCAAACCTTTCTCGACACTTTTGGTACGGCTCCAGTCGCGGCGTTTTGACGAGAAGGCAGGTTTATGTCTGGTTCCTTTCAAAACAACGCAGGAATACACGTCTGGCATGGGGACTTCTGCCCACAGCCCCAGACCGGAAGTGCGACCGACGCGCCACCACCGCGCCGTGACGTCACAGAGATGAGTTCGTGTATACTTCTTAGTCAGAATGTTCGGTTATATCCCGCCGTAGCTACCTAGCCACATTTACGCAGAGGTAATCATTGACCCGGACACTACGATTGCTAGAAGCTTTTATAACTGATGATGTAAATAAAACTGATTGATTGATTGATTGATTGATTGAAATAAGATGGCAAATCAAGCTAAACATAGCGGTGGGTTATCTTTTGGGGGTGGGCATCTCTCGGAATATTACGATATATATATATATATATATATGATGTCGTCTTATACCTACTTGCATATATATCACAATAAAAAAAATATAGACCCTCTCTTTTGAAAACTTTGAGATTATGAGTGATTCAAAAACGCCCCACATGACAATCGTCAAAACCTCGTCGTTCTTTCCTGCTTCTCTGAGATTTTTTTTTTCTGAGAAACTAAAAATGTCAGGACGTTAAAATAAAAGTGATTGTTCTTCTTGGAACATGCGCCACGTAATATAAAAAATTGAAGCAAAATAAAATACACGACTACACCTTGTTGCCTGAATCCAAATAAAACCGCCCATATATATATATATATATATATATAAGTCAGAGATCCGTACTTGCGGAGTTGCTATGCTAGGAGTTTATTGTATGTATTACGACAGTTTCGCCGAGAGGCTCGGCTTCGTCAGGAGATGGCATACATGTGAGGGCATCAGACTGCGCAGAGCAGTAAGCGGCCGCTTACTGCTCTGCGCAGTCTGATGCCCTCACAGGACATAACGGACTGTCTGACAATTTTATTATACTTCAAGGTGGCTTTCGAACCACCAGAGATCGAAAAAATAAAGAATCCGAATTTATTTATAAATTTAATACTTTAGAACCGAAGGGCCTTAACAGTTCGAAAGGGTCATTGCCGTCTTTTTCTATGGACATTTAATTGAGATCTTCTAATCGGTGCCGCACCGTTGCTTCTTTTTTTTTTTCTCGCTTGATCGCTGACTGTGACACGAGCAAACGCTTTTGCACTGGGCCTCTCACTGGCTTCACATGACACATGGTATAGTTGGCTTATGTCCAACCACATGTCCCAAAAACTGGTTTTGTGAAAATAATGGCGCTAATAATATTAAATTTAAATATTTCGATGCTATTTACTGCCTTTTTGTGGGGATATATTAGACTTTTAAGCGATAATTTAGTTTAGTAGATACCCGCTAACCGGTAAGCATTTTTCCAATTACTTCTTCTTTGTGGCCGTTTTTGCTTTGATTGAAAGAAAAGGAAAACGAAGTGTTCTTTCACGGACTGAAGAAAGAGCCTACCAGGCTTGAAACGTTTCTGCGTACACAACATTTTTGGCGACCTTCTCCTTGATTTGGACGAACATCTCCATAAGGGCAAATATGTTTTTTTTTAATATATAATATATATAGAGGGTGTTTTTACTTATTCTTTCAGATTTGTTCAAAAAAAGCCGTGAAAGCTACACTTATGCAGTTTGCGCAGGTGAGTTACCCCCCATTCACACTGGAAGCGGATCCGCGTTCGCGAAGCGGTTGCGAACGCGGTTGTATAAAGATCTAGTACAATTGCACGCACATTTGATGTCATCAAATGCGCGTGCAAATGTACTGAATCCTTATACAACCGCGTTCGCAACCGCTTTGCGAACGCGGATCCGCTTCCAGTGTGAATGAGCCCTTATACGGCCAAGAGGACATAGGGAGATAGTCTCAACTATTAGTCGGCTAATTAAATAAAACATTTTAATGAACTTTTTAATTACTGCAAATAAACATATAGTTTCAATTAGAAATTGCTGAGCATCATCGAAAACCGCTAAATTAACTCTTTTTAGAATTATATAAGGCAGGGGCAGCACTTTACGGCGCTCTGTAAAAACGCTTCATTTGGACGCGTTTCTAGATTTCGGTTTCTTATCGGAGCGCACCCACTCGCCCGCGGTCCTGCTCCCAGCGGCTGAGACGTGCATCAGACATCTGCCCTACTTCCCTTAATTCTACGAGGGAGGCGAGGGGGTGGCTCCGCGCCGCGACCACCGGGGAGCAGGACCGCGGGCGCAAAGATGCGCACCGATAAGAAACCGAAATCTTGAAACGCGTCCAAATGGAGGGTTTTCAGCGAACTCGCTCCATTTTCTCATTTACATTTTCTTTGAAAATCACTCGTACCTTTTAAAAGCTTTTGCATTTTTCTCCGAACATTCAGCATCTTGTTTCAACCACTGGGCACGTTCTGGCGGAGTTCGAGTGGGCCGTAACGTTTGTTTTAGTTTTTGAATAGAAAAAGCTGTTCTCTCTTAAACATCCGGCACAGGGAAATATGGTTTGTCACAAAATTAAAAAGTTACTCAAATTCGTTCGTGCAAACCTGAGTAACTTTTTTAATCTTGCGAGTAGCGAGCAGATTAAGGCACGTGCTAATGGGGCTGCAGCCCAAGGGCCCCCACCCTCGGGGGTCCCGTGCTGTAGGCCGAAAAAAAAGAAATAAACAGAAAAGCATATTTTATAAGGTAAAAAAAACAGAAAGAAGTATAGTTTACATAATACGAAACAATATATTTTGGCAATTATTTCCGCAGCATTCAAGAAGAGAGGCATGGCACTGTTAATGGCACTGCAAGCGAAACCAAACAACAGTCTGCGCGGCCAGCTTCTTTGATTGGTGTAAAGAATGGCCCGATAAATTTGACGTGTGGCTGGCGCCTCACGCTACTTCTCTGAGTTCTTTACAAAACGGCTTTGAGCAAAAAAAAAAAAAAAAAAGACGCGGACGGGCTTTTAGCCTTCTGGGGTTTTCCATTCCGCTTTAGAGAAACGAAAGAGAAATATCGTAAATGCTTTCTCCCTCTGTCCTACTCAAGCTCCTGCCTTGTGTTATAGTACAGGCAAACACATATTTATGAAGCGCTGCCTTAGATGCTCCCTAGCCCGAAGGTGACAGAGCTGTAGTCTCCTTGACAGTCTCGGTGAATTTTGTCCTAATTGAACTCAGAATGGAGACCTGAACCTTTCTTCGTTTTTTATGGGGTAATTGCTCGCCTCCATTTTAGCAACAATAGTGGGCCTTCAGTCAAGTCTGTGTTTAGGCTGAAAGCTGCACAATGGCACTTTTTCTAGTAAGCTGCTGCGCATGCGTACACACCTGCTGTCGCCATTTTCGCAGGGCACCGGGACGGTGCCCAGCGAAAATGGCGTCAGCAATATTGTCAGCATCTATCTTCGCGCGTATATTAAGTCTATTTTGACGCTCGCTTCGTTTTTTAGTATCGGTAGTATGGGGTATAAAAAGCGCTGCAAGCCGATATAACGGCACGATGCCAATGTGTTTTGACGGGCGGAGGCATGTTGGACTGCTCTTCCATGGCCTCCGAGATCCGGGATCTGTCGTTCTACAAAGAGTTGACTTAAGGCGCATTCACACTGGAAGCGGATCCGCGTTCGCGAAGCGATTGCGGATGCGGTTCGCAAGCGACCCCGTTCAGACACACCGAGAGGCGGTTGGCGGTTTCTCGGCGATCACGCGTGATCGTTTGAGACTTGCGTTTGGCAACCCTGTTTTACAATCCAAAATCTACTCTAATCGACGATCCAAAGCCAACATTTTGCAATTTTGGCACTGAAGATTTTTCTCGGGTATGTTCGCACGCATCACGAGTTCAGGCAGCGAAAAAAGAAGCATGGACCCGCCAAACTCGCCTGTGATTCCCTTGACTTCGCCCACAAGCAAAGCCCAGCTAGGTGCGCCTTGCTGACTCAGAACAGGATGCCCCCGACCTTTTCTTCGAAGTGGACCCTTCCCGCATGAATAGCTGACCTTGTTTTCGGGATAGAGGGCCACTTTTCCCCCTTCGATCGCTCTTATCATTTTCGAAGTTGTGAGCCGTGGGGTGGACCGTGGTGCGGGGGAATGTGTTCGGTGCTAGCCGGTCGTGGCTTCGTTGGTGGCGGACTCTCCTTTCGTCACTCGCACGTCGATCGAGTCTACTGTTTGTTTGACATTAAGCTCAAATAAACGCCGTATGGATTACCTCTGCAACGTCTGGTACGTACACTTTATTCCTTGAGTAGGTTCCCTTTATTTGTTTTGTTAGTAAACTTTACAGGTCGAGCTAGCGCAGGTACCCTTCCCGCAACGCGGCAGTGCGTTGGCAGTCACCTTTGCCTCATTGTCCCCCGCCGCGATAACAAGTTTGGCGGGAAAACAATCTAAAAATAACGTTTTTTTTTCAACTTTTCTCGGTTGTCACTGAAAGTTAGCCCACTCCATACTTTCACCCGATTTGCTTTCGGTATTAGGCGGGCTACCTCTAGGGATATTACGATATCCCTAGAGGATTATTTACTTAACTAACCTAATTTTTCTGCAGCATTGGTCTTGTCTATAGGGTCGTTCATAAAGTTCGTATTATCGTCACAACAAATTGAAAAAAAAACGCAACAAAACAGGCATCAACATGAGCGCGCGTCCCTCTAGTTTCAGCACAGTATAAACATCGCATGCTATAGTAGCTCGGAACGCCGCTAAGGAGACGAAACAAAAATGACACTGCCCGTCGGTGCCAAGCACATACAGTGATCCATTTTTTTTTTTTTCATTTGAATTGAAGCAATGCCAAGGATATTCATTCCAATCTGGGAGCGTTGTTCGGGGACAACACCCCAGTTTAAGACACTTTGGTTAAATGGCGCAGACGCTTCCAGTGTGGCCAAATAAGAGGAAAGCATTTCAAGGACGGCGAACAAGTGATTGCTGAAGTGGAGCGATTCAGAAACACTCAATACGAGGAGTTCTATAACAATGGCCTCCTGCATGTGGTGCTGGAAAAAGTGGGTAACTTTTGGTGGCGAAGATGTAGAGAAAGTCTCAACTCCTACTCGAGTTTGATTGCTGAATCTTTATTCCTTCGTGACAATAATACGAACTTTATGAACGCCCCGACTAGACCAATGCTCCAGAAAAATTAGGTTAGTTAAGTAAATAATCATCTATAGCCTGATTGAAATTAGATATTTAAAAAATAGCCCCCGGAAGGGAATTCCACTGAGAAACTGTACAAGGAAAAACAACTGTGCTTAAAAGCATTTGTCTTGACGAATATGGAGTGCAAATAGTGTTCCTTGTCCCTGTTGTGCTAAGCGGAGTTAGGTAACTGGGTGTTTCTATGTTTACTTCCTGCATTAATATGTTATGAAGAAATAATATACGAGTCAATTTCCTACGTGATTCTAACGTTGGTAAGTTTTTTTTTTTCTTTCATAAGTTTTGTGGGAGAGTCTATAGTAGGTTACAAGTCAAGAAGGTAGCGGCAAATGCCCCTCAAAGGGAATCATATATCCCACCGCCACCTCCGCATCCAATAGCGTCCCATCGTTTCCGTGACGTTACGGCCAACGCGCGAGGAGGGTCTTGCCTTTCTGTACATATTTGCTTTATCTTTCGACTTTGACTTAGCATTGTGGAAGCCACGAGAGGGAGATTAGAGTCTTTCCCCTCCGATGGAAACATAGACGACTTTCGGGGATTAGCTTCCCCCTCCGATTGATACAAAGGCTGTTTTCAGGGGCTCGGTTCCTTCTCCGATGAATACAAAGGTCACTTTCTTAAAAAGTGGGGGTCGGAGACAAGTTGGCACCACTCTGTGGCCATTATCTATCCATTGAAGCGGAACAAGGAGCGTTTCCAGTGAACTCTTCTTTCGACTGCGGAGGGATTTGAAACCGGCGCACCACGCTTGTGGGAGGAGCTTCTCCTACCCTTTTAACTTGTAACCGACTATAGTCTTTTGTATTTACCAAATATGAATCTGACCGATTTTCTTTGAACAATCGAAATCGATTTAATGTCTTTTTTTAATGTATGGGTTCCAAATGATTGATGCATAGTCAAGTTTGAACCTAATGAATGCGTTATATGCAAGAAGCTTGGCGTGACTAGGGACGTGTTTGAGTTTACGCCTTAGAACACAGAGTATTGAGAATGCTGCGGAGCAAATATTTGAGATATATTTTGACCATGTCAAGGAATTAGTAATGATGACGCCTGAATATTTATAGCCAGTAACTTTTGGAATAGCACAGCTAAGTTAGCGGTCACGACTGAACTAATATTTATTTTCCCTGTAATTTTGAAAAGCACCACCTTCTCGATATTCAAGTTCATGCTCCAATTTTCACAGCATTTCTCAATTTCAAGGATAGATTCTTGGAGTGCAACATGATCGTCAGAGGAGTTAATGCCTTCAAATATAATATAATCGTCCGCGAACAACCTTATCAAAACCGACTGCGGCACTATTTCAGCGATATTATGAATGTATAATAATAATAATAATAATAATAATAATAATAATGTTTATTTCACATTGAAAATACAAAATAAAGTGCTGGCCCACGAAAGCATAATGTGCTTGTGTGTGGGACCAGGCAACCAAGTGAAATGCACACTTGAATAACAATGCATAAAAAGAAAAAATAAGGATTAAAAAGCACGCACACACACCGCGGCACGGGGGAAAGAAAAAAAAAAAAAAAAACAACAACGCCAACACTGATTTATGCAGTCCAAATATCACAAACACCATATAGAGCATGAAAAACAGACTTCACATATAGAATCAAATGTACCAACGCAACTCAGCACTTCATAACATATGAAAAAAAGAAACTCTAACGCAGTTAACCTACGGTACCTTTGATACAGAGTTATGACACCATTTCTTTAGTTCTCTCTTGAGTACTCTGGTGGAGGAAAATAGGAAAAGCAAAGTCCCTAACACACTCCCTTGAGGTACACCAGATGTGATAGCAAGAAGCTCGGAAACATGACTGTTAACATAAACAAACAGTTTTATTTCTTAAATATACCGCAATCCAAATGATAATAGAAGAAGGCAAGTATAAACGATCCAGCTTATAAATCAGTTTCTTATTTGGTAACTCGTGAAAGGCCTTACAAGAATCTAAGAAATTACATTCAACTTGCCCCGAGTCATCGAGTATCGCGGAAAACTCATGAACTGTCGTTACAAGTTGCGTGACGGTAGACATTCCCTTCCTAAATCCATGCTGCTTAGGCGATAAGACACCCTTCTAGGGTAAAAAAGAAAAAAAAAATGACCGCATCTCCACCTGGTGAATGATGTTGATTGGGGCGAAGCTCTGGTGGTACTGATGATACTGATTTTATTGCTCATAGGTAGTGCTGATGGTGCTCATTTTTTTTATTGCTCATAGGTAGTGCTGAGTTCCGGGTTGCGTTTCGACTTCATTATTACTGCTTTATGTTCGGTGAAATGCAGAGGCATGCATGCAAAGTTTAACGCGATTATATACGCATTTGACCGCAGCGCCCTCTCCTGTATAGACGTTGAGCGGCTGCATGCAACGTTTCATCCATGACATCCCCAGTTCTTGAGTTAGTACGACATCTCAGAGCCCCCTACTCGTCCCGCAGTCGTGGCCGAGTGGTTAAGGCGATGGACTAGAAATCCATTCGGGTCTCCCCGCACAGGTTCGAATCCTGTCGACTGCGCACACATTTTTTCGTTTTTTGTGAGCACGGACGCCGGACGGACGGACGGACAAGGCTAGACCCTAAGGAGCTTCGCCCCTAAAAGAAAAAAAAACTCTAATTAAAACCGACCACTACGTGTTCTAGTATCGTGCAACAACTACAAGTAATTGACACTGGCCAATAATTTGACACTAAAAATTTATCTCCTTTTTTGTGAATCGGTATTACTCAAGCTCTATTCCAGTCGTTAGGCACTTCACTGGTGAGCAACAAAAACTTGAAAGATCTGAGCTACACATTCCGCCAACTGCACAACGTACCGCCTAAAAAAAAAAAAAAAAAGGGGAGATCATTTGGAACAAAGCTCTTCTTAACTTTCAGCTTATATATCATGGTCAATTAACTTTCAGCTTACATAGCATGGTCAAGTAACGTTCAGCTTACATAGCATGGTCAAAACGCCTTCCACTGAAATGAAGAAAACGTCGTTACAATTGACTAACTGGTTTTGCAGCTGGTGTTCCTTTTTTGCATTCAATAGACTTTGAAAGTACCGATTGAAAGCTTGAGCTATTTTTCTATCCTCGGTTACACAATTCACATCTATTTTTAGTTTTTCCAGTACTTCTTTTTTCTGTCCTAGGTAACGCCAAAAGTTGTGTGTGTCACTTTTAACAAATTCAGGAAGCGTTACATTAAAATATTTTGTTCTTGCAAGATACCACCGATTCCTGTTTTAGTTCCTCCAATTGCTCTGTTAAGGAGTTATGTTGCCTTCTACGTCAATTTATTTTGCGTTCAGTCTGAATAATTCCCCGACTAACCCAAGAAATTTTGCGATTTTTCCGTACTTTTCTCGAAGGGACAAAATGTTCATTAGAAAACTTCATAGCATCCTTAAACTTCACCAATAAACTACAAACATTACTCTCAGGGGTATTCTTTTTTTCAGACTCCAGGTAATCAATAATGTTTTCGTCATAACCTCTTTCAAAGTCTTTAATATTTACAACAGAGCAATTCCTCGTGCTTCCAACCTGTTTAGCAGTCCAACAAAAAAAAAAAAAAAAAAGCGATCATCCGAAATACCGGGTTCAACACTAAGCACAACCTCAGAAAATATTCGAATTAAAAAAAAATGATCTAAAAGAGCACTCTCACGAGTGCACTCACGAACAATTTGATCAAGGTTTAAGGCTAGCATCATGTCCAACATCACATTTCGTCTCGACGGAATTTTGACCAGAAGCCGTCTGAACGTACATACACAGATGGAATAGATATATGTGTCCCGGACTTTCTGTCTTCACGTAATAAGACGATAATTGACTTGTGGAGAGTTTCGCTGCCTCATTCCTACAGCGATACTTGTTCTATTGAAATTGCGGCTTGCATTATTTACTTTAACTAATTGCCAACAAATAAAAAAAATACTGCATGACTTTACAATTTGAAATTACTTTGGAGCAATGACGTAGCCAGGGGAAGGGGCCACGCCCCTCTCCCCCTTTTTTCTCCGAAATCCAGCCGACATTATGATATACATTTTAACCCCCCCCCCCCCCCCCCCCACGCACGCGCGCGCACACACACACACACACACACACACACACACACACACGCACACGCACACACACACACACACACACACACACACACACACACACACACACACACGCACACACACAAACACACACACGCACACATTGAGCTTCTGGCCAAAATGCCCATCGAGACGAAAAGTCCATTGAGTAACAAATTTTCAAGGTCACGTGAGACGCGTGTCAAATTGTTCATCGAGACGAAATGTCCAATCATTGGACATGTTGACTCGATGGAAATTTCGTCTCGATGGGCATCTTGACCTGGAATATCTATATGGCACCCGTCATGGACGTCCCAGTCAACTCAGTCCTGGCTACGCCACTTGAACGTTTATGCCTGACTTTTGTGAAGGCACTTGGTGCAAGAGAAATAAATATGATTATTTATTACGTAAACAAGCTGTAAAAACAATTTGTCAAAACAATTAAAATTACACTAATTAAAAACAGAAATATTAAGGAGTTTATTTTTAACCATTTGAAATGCTTTTTTTACTCTTGATTTATAATGAAAATGTTATTCATTCATATAAACTATCTCAGTAAGGCACATTTTGACAATTTAGGTTTTTTTTTTTTTTTGTCACTGTCGCAGTTACACATAAATACGTTCATTCCTAATGTCGCAAGAAATCGAAGCGTGCAGATTCACAAATTTGAATCGGAGGGACGATGTGATAGACGCTTGCGAAGAAATGATAAACAGTCATGCAATCTTGCTTATTGGAGATGTGGGAAGAAAGAAAGAAAGAAGAGAGAAGGAGGAAAAGTAAACACCAACACGTGATGTTTCTCAGAAACCTGTCATTACAGGTGACTGACAATCTATAACTTATACACAGTATTATTGACCGAGGTGTCGCTCTTCGCGTTCTAGTCTGGAAATGCCCTGCGTTCCGTAGATTGTCAATAACTAAATGCTGAGGGCAGCCACGAAAAAAAGTAACAACAAAGCGGGCACATGATTTACATCATCTTCCCACGCATTTCAAGGTTCCCACCCCTGGGCACACTACCAGAGGGCCATTCCCCCATGCACTTCAATGGCACCGTTTGTTCGGGGCTCGGCAGCAGAGACACGCATTGTTCTTCTTCACTCGGCCAACGACAGCCGTCTCACGAATCGCATCCATGGGAATTCGTGACCGAGCGTGGGCCGTGCCCCAAACTCGCAGCCTTTGGCGGCCGTGTGCGCCCCAACAGAGTCAGTTCACTGGAAGTGGAGCTTATTTATGTCGCGTTCATTCATCAGCGCGGCAGGGGAAAGCGGCCAGTCGGCGAATCGGTGCGTGGGCCCACGCAAACAGACGCACGAGCGCCGCGCCGCTCTGAGTCACACGTCGGACTCGTGACGCGGCGGGCACGCTTTATGCTAATGCCCGACCACGAAATCCTGCTAAATCACGCCCGAGTAACTCGTAATGCACACAGACCGTGGCGACGCTCGAAACTTTCGCTTGATATAGTACGCTGTGAGGTGGAGGGTTCTGTGGCATGTTTGCTCGTTATTGTTTCGCTTTCGATTTCGCGTTTGTGTCGCTGCTGCCTTTTGGAGGCAGCTGGCTGTTGCTTTAGTGTATAAAGAGACACCAGGCGGACGGGATGTTCGTCGGGACAGGATGGTGAGAGAGAAGTGGGAAGACATGTTTGGTTTTTGGGCAGGGCTATATTTGCTGGCCGGTGGTTGAGAAATAGCGCGATCCGTAATTTCATCGACCTTTTTAGCGGTTTGGGCTTGGTCCCTCGTGATTGTATTCTGAAGAAATATATAGCCGAATGTTCCAATCTCGATGATAGTTCTTGTTTTGTCTGTACGGCGAGCAAGTGTTCCAAAATGCGTCTTCAGCGCGTCGGAGCGTAAGGAGTAGCATGCGAATCCAAGGGCGACATAGAGGACGCGTAGAAAATGCTCGATGACGAGGCAGTCAAACACTCACCGTCATTGGTTGAGGGCGGGGGGGGGGTGGGGAAAGCACGTGGCCTCGTTTGGAGGGTAAACAAACGCACGAGGTGCGCGAAGAGCAGACGAACTCGCATGCTGCATAGTTTGTCCTTTGCCTTCGAATGGAAGGAATTGCCTGGCAGGAGAAGCTTCAAGATATTCTTATTGGCACTTATAACAAACGTGTTATTACTCATGCGATGACAAAGAATCAATATGTATTTTAATTTCGCGTGCCATAATTAGCCGAAGAATATATCTGGCCTCAAAATAGTTCGCTAACGTTTTATGTAACAAAGACGCGCAACCTCCGGCCAGCGAAGAGCCCGGGGGTGTTCACCGGCCGGGGTTTTCGTCGAAGAAAAACGCCGGCGTTTGCAGTCTGCGTCATTCGACACGTTCGACGACGTGAGAACGAAAGTGACTGCACGATATTCTTGCGAGTTCGGTAATGTCGTTGGCGCTTGGTACAAAACCTCAGGTTCCTGTCGAACTGAGCTCATTAACCTTTAGAGGTCACCAAGCGTGTAGCAATAAGTATTTAAAAAAAAACTGCTTTTCTACTTCATCTTCCAGCCCAAGAAGAGCTTTCCCATGTTCTATAAAAAAAAGAAAAAAAAAAAACAAACGTAGAAAGCTGTTTTAGCGTTACTGTTACAGGCCGGCGACAAAGTAAGTTCTCGGAACATCGGGGAAAGGCAGCAATCATGGATTTAGGTTGGGCGTTACTGTTAACTCGAATGAATGGCAGCCTTCCTAGCGTGTAGGAGAAATATTGAGAAAAACCTGCAACCGAGTATTTGGGTTAACGGTGACGCCCAGCCCAAATACGCGATTGCAGGTTTTTCACAATATTTGTTCTACGCTAGAAGGGTAACCATTCGAAGGGCGAGCGAAATCGAATTGACGTATAAGCGGCAAAAAAAAAAGTATGTGACACAATTTTGTAATGAACGTTTATTTGCGCGACTGAAGTGCAAGGAAGTGCCAGCTTTGCGCTCGCAGTTACTTTGTCAAGCCGTCATACACAGTTCGACAAAGTGAAAGCTAACGCAGCAATGACATTTTTTTTCGCATTTTGGTGAAATTGTGATTTGATAAGCAAGCTTTGTTGAGGGCCTCAAATGTGCACTTTTCAAAGCACTAGCTGTTTTGATTATACCCTTCTAAATTTCATAAAAGAAATAGGTAAAATGGCAATTACTTGTTTGTTTCGTATCCCACTTTCTTCGTCAGCAAGAAGGCTTTTTGTTTCCTCTAGAATAAAACGAAAGAAATCTGAGGAATAACCGACCTATAATTGCCTTTTCGCAGATTGTATTAATTGTATTAGCTCTAATAGTGACTGTCTCTAAAACTAAAATTGTAACATGACAAATAAAGCCATTAAGAAAGTTAAGTAGCACATGTTACCTAACCAGCCTGCTCATCGCGACGGTTATCACACCTTCCTCTTTTAAAATATCCGCCGAGCCTTATATAAATAGCTGAAATTGTATCCTGAAGCATTAACATCTCTTAAAAGTGTTTAATGGTTATAGAAAGGCCTGTATTATTGGGGATATTGAATTCTAACTTTTTATTCTTTATTTTTGAATGTGTCGGTAAAACTCTGTATTCTCATCTCCGCGCAAGCAATCCCCACCCCTGTCTAAAACGCGAAATGTGCGATCACCGTCACCCATCGCAGTAAAGGCCCGTTTTCGCATTGACCCCAACGAATTCCGCTGGTAGATCCGGAGCGCTTTCCAAAATCCGCGAGCTGGGCAAAAATCCAATCCGCGAGACTCGCGCTCGAAATCGACGAGCGGTATGTACTCGTAGTTTTTGGAGCGACCCGCCTGAGACGGTCTGCGGTTCAAAATGGCTGCTGCTCAAACTTGACAAGTCGAATTTTGCCCGTTCTGTAGAATATGACCGCCGTGGCGTTCGTGAATGTGTGTTTTCGCTGGCTAACGCGTTTAGAGACGGGAAGAATTGGTTTGCAACTTAACGTGGGATTAGTGGTTGTTGAACCTTGAGACGGCAAGTCTAGTTGCGGTCTGTATTGTTCTTGACATTTGCCGCATTCGATCAGAAATACAGCATTTTCTGAGTCACAATCAACTTCGTTTCTGATTCGATGCGTGAAATTCGAATTTGCACTTGATACGGCATCGGTAGCGCGCATCTGAATGCATATCTGGCTGCGAGCGTTTTGGCATGGTTTGCAGCCAGTTGATTTGGGTTTGGGAGTGCTGGGTTGTGTATATATATATATATATATACAAGGTGTCACAAAAAAAAAATGTACGTTTTTTTTTCACCGCAAAAAAAAAAAAAAAGAAAAACTAGGCATCGCCGCACGCTCATTCTCCGCCCAAAGGTAGCGCTAAGCACCTAGAGGTCACAACCAAATGCCAAACTTTCAGTCCAAAAGTTATAAGTGATTTTCTGAAAATTTCAATAGGAAAATGGCGGCCGACGGAGTTTTCGAATACATGGGGCTCTATGGCACCAGGAACCGAAAACGGGCAAAAATGGGCTCCATTTCCCCATTGAAATTTTCAGAAAATAACTTATAACTTTTGATTGTATATATCAGGCATGTAGCCATGATTTCGTTTTGGGGGGGGGGGGGGGGGGGGAGGGGGGGGGGCCGCCCATGGCAAAATGCTGTATAAGGGGGGGGGAAAGAAGGTCCCAGCAAAATAGAAGATTTCGGGCCCCCCCCTCCCCCCCCCCCCTTTGGCTACGTGCCTGATATATATATAGTATATATATATCTATATATAATAAAATGTAGGCATTCAAACAAGTGCAACATTAGAAGAATGGTCAAAGGCTACTTAATTTTATTGTAACGAAGTTCTGTGACGATTGGATGGAGGTTCTGCATCTTTGTTCCAGAGTGATAACCGCTCAGTGCTTCAACTTACCAAAATGGCAACCGGAGGACACAACCCGAGTAGTGCTCTCTTTAAAGGGGCCCTGCAACAACTTTTTGACTGGTTTTAATTTGCACCGAACCTGAGCGCACTGAACGTAGTAACTTAATGAAACTTTTCTTTTCTAAAATTTCGCTTTATTTTAAAAGTTATAGGCAAATTAGACTTACAAAAACAAGCAAAAAATAACCTGCTTCATGACGTCGTAGGTCCTGGCTTGAGTGGCCGTGAACTAGAGGAGGGGTAGTGAGCTCATCAAGCGCTCACGGCTGCCGCGCTCCGTGTCGACGGCTCGAGAGGGCGCCACTAAAGCATGTGTTGGATAGGCTGTATGAAGCGGGCAGCCAGGGCGGCTCGCAATGCATTTGCTGCGCGATTAAAGACTATTTCGGCATAACACTTCATTATCCACAAACGACAGACGAACAAGGGGTAAAGATCAGTTCAGAACGGGAGCCACTTCGCGCTGCCATACCGCCAAATGGACAAATCGCCAGCAGGGCCCGCGCCGAAGGCCTTCGGAACGCTCGGAACCGCTCGGATCCTCGAGCCGGTATACGACCGCAGCGCCGCCGCGTACATCCGAGCCCTTTCCGTTTCGGCGCCTGATCCCACTACTCCTTTCTAGTATGCGCCCTTTTTTCCGCCGCTTGGTGGCGGGTATGTCGACGGGTCATTTCTTGTTTCCGTACTTTATAAACTGCATTTGTTTCTTTTCTGATCTAAAATACTGAACAAAAACTACTTTCATACATAACTGAAACGGTTCGCGACACTTATATTTTGTATCTCGACTAAAAAAAAAGCTTTTAGCGGCTCTGACCAGTAGTAAGGCCAGGACCTAAGACGTCACATATCGCGCGCTTTCGGCAACGCGGGTCGCCCTCGTAGGTGGAGGAGGTTTCCGCGTCGTCCGGTTAAAATATGACGCACTGATATTTAGTTACTCTCTCCGGGCCCGCTGGCTTGCCCGAACCCCAAGAGACGTGGAAACCGCAAAAAAGGTAGACGCTTAAATATGATTGCAGGGCCCTTAAGCAAAGTGTGCGCTTTCAAATGCATAAATAAAACTCATTTGTAAATGCCTAAACTGGCAAAACACACAGGAAACAATAAATTCAACGGTCTCTGAGAATGAAAGTTCTTGTTTTTTGTAAACGAAACAAACGAACCAAATAGCGCGCCAGACAATGTTGGAGCAGGGAGCACGTTCGGACGGGCCGCATACGTGATAGGCAAGCAAAAGCACACACAAGAAAGCTGAATCTCATTGCGTTTTTTCAAGACCAAAACTCTATACGTATGAAAAAAGAGCTGGCAAAATAGACGAGTGAATGTGTAAGAGAGCGGGAGCTGCTGCAGGAACGTGATGGAATTTTTGAAAAGCAGCTCGGAATTCGCTTTTATGTCGACGCGGAGACAATGGCTTCGCTCGCATGGCACTATAGCTACTGCCGCTTTTCCGGAAAGCTGCTCTATCTAACCTTAGATAAATAACTTAATTATTGATCATTTGGGGATGAACTACTTAGATTTATTGTATAAACAAAATTGTAGGATGGGGAATTGTTGTGTTCGAAATAAGGAGAGATTATCTCGATCGATCGTTTTCGCCGTGACTGCCACAGCGGCATAAGCATTCGTCGTAGCACGTTCTGAGTTCTTCGGGAGAGCGTTTTGATTTATTTAAAGCAACATAACAGGCTAAAATAAGAAAAAAAAAGCAAAACAAAATTGAGAACACAACAGTAGCTCTTAAAAGCAACATCGAATGCCCTGAAAAAGTGGCTTTAACCACTTTCTCAAGGAACTATCTCGCAACTATAGGTGTGTTATTAAACTTCATTCCCTTGGCGAATTTGCTGGAGCTTTTTGATTATGGTTGCATATATCGTGACCCGACTCTATAATTATGGGAAGTTTTTTAATTTTTTTTTTTAAGTTATACTTTAATTCTTCCCGCTATCACTTTTGATAATTTAAGTGTTTTAGGATAAAAAAAAACACGCACATACACACACTTTCACAATAAACTTAATCGAAAGTACAAATATCACAGAAAAAAGAGCATGCCATATCGCGAAGAAATACGAAGCTACCGCACAGGTACAAGAAAATTATTTTTGCACGTGTCGATATCGATATCAGCTCGGCGACAACCGCGTTTTTGGATCACTGCGTGTCCTCGCGTTGATCAGTTTCACAAGCGTGTATGGCTAAGATATATGCACGACGTGTAAAAAGTGAAAGGTATGTGAGCAAAAATCGCGTCGCATCGTACCGACGCGCGGCGTAACTTTAGAAACCACCAATGAGAGCAACGGTGTCGTGGTTACGCCGCAAAACGGCGCGAAACGACGCGATTTTTGCTCAGATGCGTTTCACACATAAAGGGGCCATGAAATGATTTTTTTTTTTTACTTTCGTGAAAAATCTACTCAGAATCGCTCCTTAATGTAACCGAATAAACTTGACTTAGGGCCGGTTGCACCAACGCCGCTTAGCGCAAAGCAGAGCTTAGCCGGGAACCTGAGCTAAGTTTCGGTTTCGTTCGGTTGCACCAAAATCGCTTATCGCTAAACCTAGCACTAAACTACGCTTATCGTAAGCGCTCAACATTGGGCGCTTTGCTTTTGGTTGTTTCTTAATCCTGGCTTTAAAACATGGCGGCTGGTTTGTGGCGGTCGACGCGGTGAACGAAATTGGTTGTACAAAGTGCTTTAGGCTACGACAGCGTGAGAGTCTCGACAGAATGGCCTTCGATTGTGAGAAGGATGCAAAATATTGTCGCGTGAAGTGTTTATCGACCCCTGTTTTCAAGCTGGATCTCCACTCTCAGTGCGTGTTAGCCCTAACCGAGATACGTACGGAGCTGTGGGGCTCACGTCTGTCTTCACGTTGGTTATTCTGTCAACGAGCTTATTCGCATGTATACCTTACTGATTTTCGCATAACTGTAACGTATTGTTATTTACCAGCTTGTTTATTTCTACTTGCAACGCATATCCTTCAATCCGATCAGCTCGTTGAATAGTGGCAATACATGATCTCGGCGATCAGCTGATTGTCGACCCTTCTGCCGTTTGCATCAGATTGCGGCGCTTTTAGGTTATAAAACAGCGAAAAGTCAATTTCTTTTGTTTTCTGAGTTTCGAGACAATCTTCAGTGAATTTGCCTTGTCTCGCGAGTACAATCTTGGCTTCAGAAAACTGTATCGTTCCATAACCGTAACTTTTCTGGTGATCGCGCTTTTTAGGAATATTTTGCTTTATATATTTCATTCCTTGCGACGACAACTTCTATTCGTGGCGACGACAACTCGACGACTTCTATTCGACGATTTCTGGGCATTTTCGCAGCTGCCGTGGCGAGTTCGTCACTGTTGTGAACTTCATCGGTGTCAGGCATGACTTTATTTTAGTAGTCATCTTACCTGCCTACTTATTCTCGATGATGTTTTGTCTTCAGCGATGTAGCGAGTAGAGCGTCCTTCTCGCGTTCGGTGAGATTTGGGGCCCCCGATGGCTCCTTTATCTCAAAATGTGAGCACGAAAACTACTGTCACTGTCAAAATATTCTGTTATCAACCGATAATAAACACACAATCACAGATGTAAAGAGCATTTGTGTTTATTTAAAGCGTTGACTCCTGTTTTTGAAAGTTAAGCGAAAAAAGTGATTGAATTTGGAGACCTTTAATTCGTTACTCACCGAAGAAATACAGCGAAAAGCAGACGGCGACGACGGCTACTACAGCAGGTTTTTTGTTTACATCACGAGATTCCTCTCCGCCAATCGTATTCGTCCCTCTGAGCGTTCCCTAGTTCGCTCTGTTTGTCCCTACATTCCCTAGGCAAATCCAGCGTTTAGCTAGGGGCGCGTCTGTAAAGCCGGGTTAACGTTGGTGCAACCGGAATTTAAACCCGTGCTTACCCGGCCTCGGTTTAGGGCGCTAAGCCGACTTAGGAAAGAGCCGCTTTGTGTTAAGGTAAGCGACGTTGGTGCAACCGGCCCTATGTATTTCTTTCCAGTCGGCAAATAAATTCGAGAAATATGAGCATCATTCATCCCCTTTGTCGACGTTTCGACAGTGGCACTGTCTTCCTCAGGATCTGATCCTGAAGTCCCGAAGAAGACAGTGCAACTGTCGAAACAACAACGAACGTCAGGCGCCTTTATTTTTTTAATTTTAATTTTTTTATTTAACAATTTATTTTTGTAAGGTCTTGCGTTAAACTTTGACTTTTATTCCGTCTCTTCTTAAAGGGAAGCTGAAGCGGTTTTAAATATGAGAAAAAACACATGAGCCCAGATAATGAGACCTCAGCCATCACGAATATCGTATTCGTTTGGTCATTTTCTGCGCGGATTAACCGGAAAAGCGCCTTCAAAGTAGCGCCGAAGCCACGCCTCTCCGAAGCAGAGGGAAAGGGGAGGGAGGAGGAAGCCCGTCAGCCGGCGTCACAAAAGGACCGGCTGAAGGACCCCGCCGCGGCTGGCCGCGCTTTCTTCGTAGGCTGCTCTAGTGTCTTTTCGAGCCGTCGTCGTTCTGCCGCTGCATAGCGCCTGCTTTTATCCGTTGACCGGTCATGCTATTGACTCAATCGCCTGACGTGTTGATTGTTCTCTTGTTTGTTCACGTGTTTCCAGAATTCTCGTGGCACCGAACCAACTGACTCGTGCTGCTGCACGATGCCGTACTCATGTGTAGCCGCCAGCTTTCACGAACAGCGCTCGTCGCAGTTGTTCTTCCCGCTTACCGTCTTTTCCACTTCGTCACCGAGATTTTAAAGGGGTGGGTGGGTTTGAGCAAGTACACCGTTTTTTGTTCGCAACGTGTTTCGGACGGCGCATATGAAAACTATGTACGTATGGGTTTGTGTCTGAAAAAGGCTCGCCTGAACGACGCTCTGCCGACCATCTTTGAAGGTAAGAAGGCAATTCAGCGCATTAAAAGTCACAAGCAAAGAGGAAACGTAACTTGGTAGGAATTGTAGGTCAACTGTTCTAGAAAAAAGCTATTACGTTATTAGAATTGTGCAGTGTGCTAGAAAAGTCGCGATCATTTAGCGGAATAGCGGGTTTCTACTGGCTCTCTTGTGTTAACCGCCTTATATTAGTGTTTTAGTGTTGGTTTCGTATATTGTTGAAGTGAGTCGTGACCATATTTTCCGGACCGACTCCGATCCGGGTAATCTGGGAAACAAAAGAAAACAATCTTTGGTAGCCCAAGATTATTTTCCTTTGCTTTTAATCTACTCGGCTACCCAGTCACTTGGGAGAGGAGGGCTTACTCTAATAAGTGGTCATGCAATTCATAATGCGACTTTCACGGTTCAACTTGTTTTAGCATAAACTTTTTTTCTACAGTTGCTGACATTATTTGAGGTCACATATTTTTTAAACGTAAACATAAATTTTGTTAAATTTTCCTTCCAAAGGATCATATTCTCTCCAGGAGAGCTTTTTGGAGATACAAAGCATGTGACCTTCTGTTATGAATTGAGTTCTTTTTTTACAAGTTACGCAGTGTTTTCCGTATAAAGTTTGTGTCATGCAGCAATTGTTTGTGCCGTAGAAATGCGATCGGACGATGATAATCCTTGGTGGTGGTGTGATGCAGTCAACAAATCTTGGTAGAAGTATGCGAATGTAGAGGCCCAGGAAGCATTCACGATTTCGACATCAAATTAAGGGCTGCCGGGCACACATCTCCGCTTTTTCTAAAGCTATAATGGCGTAATAATTTTTGGCAAACAAACCAAACGCAGCAGAGGGTACCACTATCACAAGGATGGACCTTCTGCGCAGTTATTCGCATAGTGCGCAAGGACATGGCGATGGCAAAACGGCGACCCTGTCTTATCACCCGTCTCATCTCAGGGGAAGCTCTCCCGTCGGCCGAATCCCTTCAAACCACTTCAGCCTTGATGAACAATGCAGCCTGCACGCTCACGCATCCAGCAGCTGGCAAGCACGAAGGCCGATGTGTGCAGAATTCTTGTCCTCTGACGACCGTTTTGGGGAGGGTCACGCTAATCCGGCTTGAGGCGTCCCGTCAATAGCACTCCGTTTATTGTCAACGTTTTACGTTACAATAAGTAGCAGTCAGTACGTTCCTGAAGGTATGAAGCCGGCCATGTCGCGCCCGCGCAAGCGGTTTCTCGTGTCTGCGTTTATTACTGCGGGGGGTCATTTTCCTACTTTGCCAACGGCTGGAACGCGTATTTTGTCACGTCGAGGGTCGTCAAGACACATTCCTCTTTCGGATCCACCGAAAGAATTCGAAAAATCAGAAGCCGAACCCGATTTACAAGAGCAAAAGACCCGGCGCCCGGCTACCTCCGCAAGCGACGGAGCAAACGAGAATCGAGATGGTCCTTTTATGACGTAGTGGCGCGTCACGCGTCACTAGCCAATGGCGTGCCGCTGCGGCGATCGCTTCTGATTTCTTCGCTTTTTTTCGCGTTTAGGGATCGTTTTGGGTCAAACGGTTGTGATATTTGGACTCAGCAGGCACGAACACGCCAGAATCAACCATTAACTCATTTTTTTCGAAAATCTCTTCAGCTTCCCTTTAAGTGTCTTCTCCGCGCATCTAGCGTTCTTGTGTCTAGCCTTGCTTATTCTTGTAAACTAATACAACATTTTTTTTCGGCACTTTACTATTTTGTGTTGTGGGGCTTTTTTCGCCGTTAACTTAGATTTTTTCATTTTAACATCCCACGGCTGCTCTGTCTGCGCACCTTACTTTTGCCTCTCTCTTTCTCTCTCTCTCTCTCTCTCTCTCTCTCTCTATATATATATATATATATATATACATATATATATAGAGAGAGAGAGAAACACGTGTACGAGCAGACGTATGAGTCAGACGGCTGCAGGAGAAAGCATGCCGGCAGTCTCCCTGCTCCGATCACGCAGGTGCGGCTCTGGCGCTTGGAGTTACGCCCCGGTGCAGGCGTAGCCCCCCTAACCCAGACGTAGCCCAGACGTTAGCGAGACTCGACCCCGCCAATCAGAGGCCACGAGGAGGGCTTACCACAAGAAGACGACGTCGGACCACGGGAGGTCCACCTCAACGTCGGAATTACCATATGTTTAAATTTATTTCGCTTTCTCTGGGCTTCGTTGCGGGATGTCCGATGCATGATGCGACGTGTGGGGGAGCTCGAGGTCCGTTCATTGTTGAATCCCGTGGGAGCACGCGGAGGGACACGTTCCGCTCTTGGGCAACTGCTAACTAGAAATAGTAAAAAAAAGAATAAAATAAAAAAAAGAAAGTTAAAGTGGAGATGCATTAAACTCTGTAGTGTGTATGTCGAGCTTCCACTCCCGACTGTTGAGGGTTAATCGACGCGGGGGTGGGGGTGGGGGGATTAGTGTGCGATAACATATGAAAAGGAGAAAAACAAGCTGTCTTTAATCATTTTGATACACTCGAGGAGCACAGAAGATGTCGCGTGTGCATTATCCGAGGGTCATGCTTAGTTATGCTTGGTTATGGGGAGCGTCTGGTGCTTTTGAATGCGTTGCACACACGGCACGCTCATTTTCTCGCCAGGTTTATCAGAATGATCGAGACAAGCCTACATTTATTCAGGTGTAGAGTGAGTGGGTAGAATACGTTAATGATAAGTTTACACATGCTCTGCGAAGTATTTTACTAGGAAATACATTTTACTCCGCGAAAATCAAAGGGCCTTGGCGTCGACAGCATTTGCGTAGTTGGAATGGCTGGACGCGCACCGCCTCGCAGTTTCCCCCTTTGAATTGGGGTGGCTTCCGCCGTTTATCGTCTTGTAAACCCGTCGAGACAGCGGAGGCAGCCGTCTCTGCTGTCTTGGCGTATCCGGTCTCTCGGTGCGTCTGCGGCAGCCCTCTTCCTTGACGCAGATCGAAAGCGCGACAGCGTCCACAGCGCGATGCACATGCGCTCTCTCGGACGGGGGATTTTCAAAACGCTCGGGGAAGTTTTGGGGGTGAAGGCTCGCTGTCCAATGCAAATGAGCGAGGGTGTGTGCGTCTTGTATCCTTAGTTCTCCTGGATTGCGAGAAGCTCATTGTGGTGACTGAAGTAATCGCGATGGGAGCAGGTTTATGGCACCCACTAATCGATCTATTCTATTGGTTACTGTGCTAAGTCGTGACGTCATATGCCCGCTGCGCTATTCGTTCATGCGTTATGAGCAACGTTACTAAATTAGCTCAGTTACGGTACCACCCATGACGCTGCTTAGACAAGCAGTACTCCCCCCCCCTCCTTCCCCCCCCCCCCCCCCCCTCTCTCCCCACCGCTCGCCTCTCGTCATTTGACGCGCCACGGTTTTTCGGGGACGGCTGCTATGGCAACTGCAGTATATACAATAGAATGCGTAGTATTTCGAAGCACAGCGTGCACATGTCCTTTCACCGTACTCTATGAAACACAGTTTTGAAACTAAATTCTACATGGCTTTCAAACGACGGGAGGCGGACTTTGTCATTCGGGAGTCAGCTGTGCACGCCGATGGTCGCCTTTTCGCACAAACTCCTGTGAGTCATACTCAGTCCTGCTGTCAGAGGCATATGTATGGGTCAGGCTTGGGGGAGGGTGGGTTGGGAGGCGGGGGAGGGGTAATTTGACTGGTGGTGGGGGAGGGGGATTGCAGAGAGGTGATGTCACGGGAGAAACGTTGCCCAGATGAATTTTGTTGACCTAATATTGGCTATGTCATTAAGAACTAAACATTTCTTCTAAAAAAGGCTAGCGTATGTCGGTTATTTTATTTAAAAAAAAAGATAACCTGGAGAGGAGGGGTGGGAGTCTAGGAAAAGGGGGGGGGGGGCGGTCGCCATCCTAAGCTCCCCCCCCCCCCCCCAACCCCCAAGGTTGACTCTTGCTCAACATTTGCACTCGTTTCAGCGGTCGACCTCTGAAACGAGTGCAAATGTACGGTTGATGGTGCGGGATTAGCGTACATAAACGATGATGTCAATAAATGTTGTTTTCTGCGTTTGAGACGTGTTGTTGTCTTGCCCATTTATTTCCGCCGTCCCGGGTTTTAACTATGGTGAATCTCGATTGTTGCAATTGAGTATAAATAATTATAACTAAGAATGTAGTTTCTTTCAATGCTGATGCATTGCCTATATGGGTTGTGTTTGCTTTTGATTGCCTCGGTCTGTGGTCTGTGTGTGACGCGTTTTAGCCACATTCGAGCATGACACTTTCCGCACGAAATGCAGCCAGAAAACACTTCATAGGTGTCGAGTGTGTTAGCGTACCGCATCTCAGATCACGATGAGTGAAAACTGACGCTGCGGAACCCAAGGGCTATTCATGGGTCAAATGCCCACCCCTATCCCTTTCGACGAGCATCGTGCCGGTGTGCGGACGTGTATTAATTACTACTGTTTGATACATTGGAATGTTCTTGGGTTGGCGTCCTACTACACTGGCTAAACATTTAGCTCATGGTATAAGCGATCACAAACTGAGGAAGAGGAGGACACGGCAGAACGCCGATCACTGGCTGGATTGATTTCGGGGTAGACCTAAAACTAGCGGCCTTTGTCTTCACTGCACTCATCGAACGCGTTAGAATGCGAAAGCCGAACGCCGGACGCCGGCGTTCTGCGTTCTGACATGTTCGACGAGTGCAGTGGAGACAAAGGCAGCAAGCCTTAGGTCTACCCTCTAATCGTTCCAACCAGAGGTCGGCATTCTGACGTCCCCTCTCGTCTCCTCCTCTCTCTCACTTTCTCGGCGCATTTTCTACCCATCCGTTCAGGCGTCCCTGCATAATCCATGGCAGGACATGATAACACGACCTGTCTGGTTGCCATATGGCAACATAAACGAGACAATAAGCACTTACTCAGAATTAAAGGAGGTGTGCAACAATTTTAGTGCTCTGCTTAAATAACTTGGGAGTTGGTCTCACGACCTTTCTGAAGTGAAGAACAAAAAACTGCTTCTGCCTGCATGTCCTAGTTTTTATTTTAAAAATTGACGAAGATTGAGGTTTTCGGCACATTCAACTCCTTCACCATCTTCCGAGTCACGTGCGCTGTGACGTGAATGGGGGACGCGCGGGGTTCCGGTGAAGCTCTCTTTCTAGAGTCATCAGTAAGCAGCAAGAACTCACCCGCTCGCGACCGCGTGACCACGCGCTTGCGCAGCGCAATCAACATGGCGAAAGGAGGAAAGTCTCGTCCGGGTCCGGCCATCCCCGTCCGGCTCTGCCCCCGTACCCTTCCGGCTTCTGGCGGCTGTTCGCGGTAACAGATAGAGCTGACAGTTTTGTTGACCTCGGATGGATGGCGCCACTGAAACTCCGTATAATAAAAGTTTTGTTGGTAATACCAGGTTTTTGACGCATTTATATTTATGTTCTCATGCCCGCCGCTCGCGGCTGCAGGTCGGGAGATATTCTAACTTTCTAACGCGGCAGAATCGCAACATTTCGAAGGAAGGAGACGTGTTTTCTGTCCTTTGTGACAAGATAAACAATGTCAAAAGTAGAAGATGCGAATTATTTCAACGTTAAAATTGTTGCACAGCTCCTTTAAGTGTTGTTCGAGGCGGGGCTTAGGCCGCACGTCCGGGAGCTTCCTGGCTCGTGACGACGACCATTCCCCGAAGTGAAGAACCCAGGGGTCCAGTGGAGGTGGGAGAATTGGTAACGTAACGAACGGTTTAATTACATGGTAGCGATACAGTCGTCAAATCCGAGAGAACAACTCAGCAGCCTCACGCCCCGCCTTATATAGGGGTCCGTTTTCTCCCTCACTCTCCGCCAGGGCAGCAGGTGCGACCGCCCAGTGCGTAGCAGAAAAGCCCGCCGCGTCGTAGCCAGAAATGAGTCATAGCCATGGTTCTCCGCAGTTAGGCCAGGCCTCTCTCCCCTTCCGGAGCGCACGAACCCACACGCACACACACACACGTCCCGTTGACGTCACGGACGCGTTGAGACTCGTTTTGGGCAGGCTTCGACAGGTGGCCGGCAGTCCTGACACGTCGGGACTCGTTTCGGGACTCGTTTCCGCAGCGTTGAAACTCGGAAAAGGTTGCCGAAGGTTCCATTCTTAACAGCCCCTCCGGGGCCAGGGAAACCTCGAATGGCCGGTGGTACAATCGCTGGCCTGAAGAGGTGGGCTTGGAGTAGGCCTTGAGAAGACGCTGCAAGCACCAAACAAACTCCCAAACCTCTCAACGGAGGCATCAGCGGAAACGTCCCCCACAACACGACGCCACACCGCAGTCAAACGCTCGGAATTCGCCAAAGACCCGCCAGACTGGATTACGGATTACCAAAATTTGTTACAATTCCGGGTATCGAGACCCCCTGTCGCCAAAAAAACTCATTTTTTCAACGAGGTCACTAAGAACAAAATACAAAAGACAAAAACTCTTCGCAATTTGTGAGGTCCTTTTGGGGTTTCAACGAAGTGCCCCCACTTAGATCCTCATTCCCGTGGATGACGAAGACCTCTGAGATCATCCCTACTATTTTTCGTGATGTCAGAAAAATCTGCTCAACCCATCGGCATTGCCGTTAAATTTGCCTTTCCTTTTTCTTACGCTGAAGTCATAGTGATCGATTTTCACGTGATTTCTAGACGTGAAAATGCGGTCCTTATAGCGCCGATAAAACAATCCGCCTTTTTCATGCCCCGTCACATTGGTCCTAGCAATCTCCTGAGCTGTAGCGCGAAACCCTGACACACTAGGGTCGCTCTTCTGCTCGACTGTCAAAGACACTCTGTCTACTCGTAGCAGAGGACCAAAGTTACGTGACGCCGGAGCTACGAGAGATCTTTCACGGATCCCCTCTTCCTCCGCCGGCGCGTTGGGACGGCGTACGCTTCCTAGTGCTACGAGGTCAGGCTGTTCTACAACCTGGTCCCTCTCATCCCGGTTTTCTGCCTCCAACTCTGGGAGTCCTTGCTCCCCGTTAGCTGCCTCTGGCTCTGGATCCCTCGTCAACAACGGGGCGACCTGACGCGATTTGGACCTCGTACACGACTGAACTAGCCCTTTTCCCAGTTGTTGACCCCTTTCGCGCAGCAGGAAATCTGACCGGTTAGAAAACAAATAAGGATATTCCAACGGGACTGTTTGCGAGACAGCCGCCTCTGTCACTAGCTCTCCGAACGGGCCAGTTATCCTTACTGTCGCCATAGGCAGACAGACACTGTGCTTTTCAAGCAGCTGCTTGATTCAAACTACCTTTCCAGTAAATTCGGAGGTCGTTACATACGACGGATGAACAACGTCCATCGTCGCTGCACTGCCCCTAAGCACCCTGCACGGCTTTCCGTTTACCTGGAGCTCGTGAAGATAGGGACGAAGGAGCTTCAGGTCCTCGTCACTACCGTTCACGTACGAGAACACCACCCGCGGTTTCTTACATCTGGCCGCTGTGTGTCCCGGCTCCTGACAGTTGTAGCACAGGAACGGCTTCCTTGCCTCGAACTGCCCTGTTGGGCTTTTCCGCGCCTCGTCTCCGTTCGAGTGTTCTGCGCTCTTTTCTGGGACCTTTTGTCCTGCTTCGGGCTTCTCGGGCCCGTTTTCTCGCGAGCCGTTACCCTGTCGGAAGGTCTTGCGCTGATCGCTTCGGCCGGATTCGCTTTCCTCTCCGCTCAGCTTTCTACGCGTTGCGTACTCTTCGGCTAGCTCAGCGGCCCTTTCGACAGAGTCGACTCCCACCCTGTCCTGCACCCAGAGCTTGACTGACTGCGGAATGCTACGAAAGAACTGTTCGAGGCACACACACTCGACTACCTTGTCTCGGCTTTCGTACACTTCCTCGCTCTTCAACCATTCTATCAGGTTGGTTTTAAGCCCGTACGCGAATTCCGAGTAGCCCTCGCTGCTCTTTTTGGATGCGTTTCTAAACCTTTGACGGAACGCCTCGGCAGAAAGGCGGTACCGCTTCAAAAGGCTGGACTTCACCTTGTCGTAGTCGTCCGCGTCTCCAGCACTAAGGCGCGCGACAACCTCTGCAGCCTCACAGGGCAACAGAGTCAAAAGCCGTTGCGGCCACGTTTCTGGGGCGAAGCTCAACTTCTCACATGTCCTCTCAAAGTTAACTAAGAATAGGCCCACGTCTTCCCCAACTTTAAACGGCTGCATGAGCTTCTTCATTTGATACGACTCGGTCTCACTTGCTCGTACCGGAGCCCCAACTCTACTGTTCTGCGAGTTTAATCGCTGTTGTTCAATTTCGAGCTCTAGCCTTTTCAGCGCTCGCTCCTCTGTCGCCGCAGCCCGCTCCTCTTTCGCTGCAGCCTGTTCTCGCTCTCGTTCCTCTCTTGCTGCAGCTTCACTCTTTGCGTTCTGAAGCAGTTCCCACACAATTTTAATTTCCTCTGCTTCCGCGCTCTCTGAAATCGCTTTACTGATCTCAGATTTCTTCATCTTTTGCTCCACCTCCACACCCAATTCTTCACATATACAGAATAAATCTGTTCTCAGTAACCTCATTAGATCCATGATCGCTGCTCTTTAGCTTTGGCTTTGCTATAAAACTTGTCGCGAGGTTGTACCAAAACCCTAGCGCACGAGTCAAACACTAAGGATTCCCAGCAGTTCAAAATTAATTACCCATAATCTGAAGCCTGGCGAATCCCAAAGCAAAGTCCAAACGCTCACCCACAGATGTAGCACGATGTCGCATGGTCCGATCCCAACCGCTGCCAACCAGTTGTTCGAGGCGGGGTTTAGGCCGCACGTCCGGAGGCTTCCTGGCTCGTGACGACGACCATTCCCCGAAGTGAAGAACCCAGGGGTCCAGTGGAGGTGGGAGAATTGGTAACGTAACGAACGGTTTAATTACATGGTAGCGATACAGTCGTCAAATCCGAGAGAACAACTCAGCAGCCTCACGCCCCGCCTTATATAGGGGTCCGTTTTCTCCCTCACTCTCCGCCAGGGCAGCAGGTGCGACCGCCCAGTGCGTAGCAGAAAAGCCCGCCGCGTCGTAGCCAGAAATGAGTCATAGCCATGGTTCTCCGCAGTTAGGCCAGGCCTCTCTCCCCTTCCGGAGCGCACGAACCCACACGCACACACACACACGTCCCGTTGACGTCACGGACGCGTTGAGACTCGTTTTGGGCAGGCTTCGACAGGTGGCCGGCAGTCCTGACACGTCGGGACTCGTTTCGGGACTCGTTTCCGCAGCGTTGAAACTCGGAAAAGGTTGCCGAAGGTTCCATTCTTAACAGTGTTCCCCACCAGAATTAAACCCAGAACAATTCTGTACGCAACCCATTGCCCTTGCTCTGTGCCAGCTGTAGGAATTTTTGCGTGCACTGGCTGGTGTATGCTTCGTGTCTCCTACTACATTTAATACTTTCCCGTATTCGCCGTTGCACATGATGATATTGTAGAATAGTGTGATGACAATGGATAAGAGTATTCTCTTCTCTCCCCGACACGACTCTTTAATTCTTGAAAACACATTTAGACGGTGACTCTTACGCATTTCGTTCATATAGGACTTCGGTGATAAATGTCGTTGCAAGTTTTTTTTAAAAAAAACTTTACATTGACAGCTGTTGTTATTTAGCCATCAAGCGCACACAGATATCTAAATCTCGAATGTCTAAATTTATTCGCTCTTTTTACACTGAAGGGGAAAAGGGGTTTTAATCTGTTTATTTTCCTTTTCACCAGTAATCATGGTCTCAACAGAACTACATATCAGCAGACCGTCTTCCTCGGAGCAGCCCTCAGCTGCTCACTTATTCTTCAGCAAGCGATAACATGCAGAGGTTCCGCGAAATCAGCGTCGGACAGGCCCTTGAGACTGATGCGCGTTAGAACAAGAGGCTCAGGGCGGGTCGCGGCAAGACAGGCTGCCCAACAGAGGGGCGCTCGGCGCTGTCGGCACTTAGTCTTTTCTCGCTTTCGAGATGACAACAACAAACTTGGGTGCCGGGGCGCGCCGACAGACGCGGCGCTCGCGGAGTTGCCTTAGCGCGAGACGCCGGCGGTTGACATTCGCGAGGCTGTAAGGGATCGCCCGAGGGGTGTGCATCTCCCAAATTACAGAGGCCCGTCGGCCCCGTCAGCACAATATATATACACTTTCTTTTCGCGAGAATTGCGATAGAGGCGCACAGTGAGATGTTTATATGGCTCAGGCTTCAGACTTCCGGCTTTGCGTTTGAAGGCGACGTGGGTTTTTGTCGCTTTTACTTTAACTGCGGCCCGTTCTTTCAGGCGAAACATTTATTGTCCAATGTAACGCAGTCTAACAAACAAGAAATAACATAGAGCGGAGAGGCGATAATAAAATAGGGTTTCATGAATACCAAATGTGCTCGATATAGCTAGCATGTTTCCGAGTTAGTTGGGCAACAACAACGTTAGTGGTTATAGGATATTTTTTCTTGGCTATAACGTCATCGGTGGCGTTAAATGTAGAGGGTTTAAAATATCGCTGCGGCCTTATTCAGAAGAATCGACGCTTTTTTTTATCAGCGCCGACTCTCTGGTGACATCATTGAGGGGTTGAAATGATATACAAAGACGTAATTGGTGGGAAAAAATATGGGTGAAACTTTGCACCAACACTGTGTTCCGTTTTCCCGGCGTCACACTAGGGTTGTTCGACTTGCTTGCACCTGCTGCACCGGTGCAGAAACGTGTAGGGCGGTGTACTTCTTGTCGTAACTCAGTTGACGTACCGGAAATACACCGCCCTACACTTTCCTGCACCGGTGCAGGAGGTGTAAGTAAATCGAACCAGCCTACTGCTTTTACATCATACAAAAGACAGCCTGCAAACAGATTCGAACCCAAGTCACCACAAAATCCGTACTTCAATTCAATTCAATTCAATATCAATTCAATTTCAATTTTATTGACCGAAAAAGCGTATACAAAATATTGGAAAAAGCAAATGAACCCTTAGCCGCTAGGCTAGTTCGGGGTCATTAACAAAATACCACAAAAACACAGAGCGACTGGCATATGTCATTAGAAAGGAAAGAAAGTACTCCTAATCTTGTTGCTACAATATTAGAAGCTAATCTCGGTTACCAATACCAAAGAAACAATGATGAGGATGAGGATGAAAGATGATCTAGGTAGACAAGAGGAGATAGTGCTTGAGGGCTTTGTTAAAAGTATGCGAATTTCGAAGGTCGTTCGATAGGGCGTTCCCGATTCTTGTCCCACAGAATTGAACTAGCCTTTGCCCATCAACGTTCTGGCATTGTGGAAGGTTAAAGTGTCCAGACAAAATTGCTCTAGTTTGATGGAAACCTTTAAGAAGTATAGTTATAGGAGATGGGTTGTTTGTGGTCACTATTTCGTGAAACAGCGTGGCAATTTTACACTTTACTAGTTTATGAATTAAGTAGAACAATGCTGAGGTGATCAAATAAAATGATCGATGCCTGTGTATAGTGTCAGTCGGTTAATATTTTGAATATCCCTTTTCTGTAAACCAATAATGGGCGTGAGATACGTGTCATATGTTTTACCCCATAGGTTGTACCCCCTTCGAACGCCATGCATGGCAACGAGTTCAAGGAGAAACTTGGCACGCGACGTTCGAACCAGGGATATTGCGGTGACTCGTGTTTGAAGACTGTTTTTTGTATTATGCATAAGCACTGTGACCCCGGCTTTAGAAATGCATCAGAGAAGGGCACAGGCCGGTGAACGTAAGTCAGTTGATTGCTTCATTTCTACGAGAACTTGTGTGCATAGGTGACACTTCACAAAATCACGCGCTCTAACCCGTGCCTGTTTAAGCACTGTCGATGTCGGTAATAACATTTGTACACAGATTGCAAAAGAAAATAAATAATAATCATGTGCTTTGGTGCGAAGCTCATGGAGTCGCTTACCGTACATGATTTTGTTTCCTTGTCTGGTCCTATATAACAAAGAGCAAGAGCGCCTAACGATCAAGGGTTTCGATCTGTGACAAAACATCAGTCCATGTTGAAGTCGCTTACACGGACTACACTCTGAAAGAAAGGGTGTATTCTTACACCCTTTGCTTCATATGATACACTCCAAAACTTCAGTTCGACGTACAGCACTCTGACGTCGATCTGACGGTACTAACTTTCACGAGAGGCTTGATAGCCGTGTGGGACAACTTATTAAAATAGTTAATGTAAGTGTTACTAACTACAAAAAATATAATCGGGGTTTTGTTGGCCCTAGTGTAAAACCTCGGTGTTTTCTTTCTGTGGTCTTTGATACGTACTTTAACTATTTACTAAGTTATATTGCACCGTTATCAAGCCCCTCGTAAAATTTGGGGGCGTCTGTTCGACTATAGAGCGCTGTACGTCGGACTAAAAGTTTGGGGTGCATTATATGTAAGGTTGTACGTTTTAGGGTAAAACCCAATTTTACCCGATTTTTACACCCCGAACATGTTTCAGGAGAATCGGGTTAAACCCGATTTCTCCCCGAATTCCAAAACCGCATAACCAACCTAATTAGCTTTACGCCGCACGGAGTTTGCGGTGCACACACGCGTACTAAAATACCTCGGGACAACAGTGACCTATAGTTCATGTCACTGACCTATAGTTCATGTCACTCGGGACAACAGTGACCTATAGTTCATGTCACTGGACGCTACACGGCTCAACCCACCGCCCAATGAGCGCGCTTCGCTCACCGCGACATTCTACGGAGGCCGGCTGAAGAAAAGCGACAATAGGCGTGGGGGCCTCGGAGGGACATTTCCGTCTCCCCGCTGTGCAGGTGGAACCGCCTCGGCACGCCACGTAGCTTCGGCCCTGCTGCACGCATCTTGTGAAATGCACTATCAATCCCCCTTAGACCGCTGTTAGGTGTCGACGCCCAGCAGGGTCTCTCGGGTAGCATGGCCATCTCGCTGGCGGTCTACCTTTTTCACGAACAACGTCCGAGCCAGTCAGTCACGTAAACAGATCGGGACAACTTAACAAGTTTATTTCCTAGCGAAATATCTGATCGAAGACGACCGTCCATCAAGCGGTCGGGGTTTTGGTTGACACCTGAGGGATAGGAGGATTCCGTGGGTGGTGCTTCCCTTGAAGCGACCGACGGCAATCGGATCTGGAAAACCCTGATGTCCCCCCGATTACCAGCTTGAAACAGATCCCTAATTTTAACACGTTAGCATTAAGAAGCTTGTGATAAGCTCCGATAAAAAAGAGAAAGAAACAAGTGCATTATTGAGAACATTTGTAAATTTAACCCGAAAGAACCCGAATTTCGGAATGTTTCCACAAAAATCCCGGTTTCTCCCTGATTATCAGCTTGAAAAACAGCATCCGATTTTTACCTCCCGAATTAAAAAAAAATATAAAACCCGAAAACGAACAACCCTAAATGGTACAAAAGGGTGTAACGTGATACCCTTTTTTAAAATGTAATACCCTAGTTACACTAGCGCTGTCATTAAGCCAGCGACAGGTGACTCAATCGCGATCGGCCGGAGTTACACGGCGGCGCCAACTGTCATTGAGCTGCCGCTAACGATAATTCAGTTCAACCAACGGTTAAGCTGTGCTGGCCTACCTCAGTTATACTCTATTTCACGATGTCATCATAGAAAACCACCAAATCAGCGCACTTTAGGGGGAAAAAAAAAAGGGTTGTGCAGCATTATATGACGTTCCACAAAACAAAACCACAAGAAAAAATTGAACATAGACGCGTTTTTAAGTTTCGGTTTCCCATCAAAACGTATCTCCACGCCAGCGGTCCTGCTTCCCATGGCCAGAGCGCGCAACTAATTACGTGCGCCTCTATACGCATTTTTCGCATGACAGGGGTAAATTCAAGAATCGGAACTTATTCTTATATTCTCATTGAAGCAGCACAGCCTCTCGTTTTGCCGGCTTGCGCCACGCTCCCTTCTCTACTATGAGGGAGGCGACGTGGTATAATGGTGAGCGTTGGCTAGAGGGAGCAGGACCGCTGTCGCGGAGATGCGTTTTGGTAGGAAACTGAAACTTAAATCGCGTCGAAATGGAGTGTTCTTTCGGAACTTTGTAAAATCCAGCGAGTGCCTTATATGTCAGTAAAGTGGGTTAATTTAAAAGCTCTTGATGATGCCCGTAAATATTTTTAATTGAAATCATACCTTTAAACATTCTAATCAAAAGATAACTAAAAAGTAAATAAAAACTTAATTATGTTGAACGTTATTAATTTTCCTAGATAGGCTCTTCGACAGGAATCATTGTGACATCAACTTTTGTTTTTGTGCGACGCGATTTGGACAGCGTTCGGTGAAACACTTTGTATAGTTACAATGCACACTGTTAGCGAAAATGTAATATTACACCCTGTTTACACCCCATTTTCACTTATTAGCATATTCTTACACGCTCTGCGAGTGATAAATCGTCATAAAATTACTTAAGGTAGTACAAACTAGTGTTTCGGTTTGGGTTTACACGACTAGGCATGTAAGCAACACTGAAAACACCCCAGCTCGGTCGACCATGAGAAGCTGTGGAGGCAGCTAGCAAAGCGGGGACTCGGAGGGGAGTGGATCAACCTGCTGAAGGAAATCTGCAAGGAGACGACTGTGGTGGCACAGTGGCAAGAAGAGATGACTCATCCAGTAGCCATCACCAAGGGTCTGAGACAGGGATACCCACTGTCGCCACTGCTGTTTATGCTCTACATAGCGGGCTTCGAAAAGAAACTGCAGGACTGCACCGAGGGCTTGACCCTGGAATATACGGAGGCGGGAACCAGTGGGGGAGGAAAAATCCCTGGGCTAATCTATGCCGACGATATCGTCCCGATGGCAGACTCCCTGGAGGGCCTGCAGGCCCTTATGAACGAGTGCAACACAATGGGGGTGGCACTGGGGCTGAGTTTCAGTGCTAAGTCGTCAACATAGATGGGCTTCGGGGACAGAGAAGACACCGAGGAAGATGACCTGAAAATCTAGGGGGAACAAGTAACGTGGGTATCACAATACAAGTACCTGGGGATCCATATCCAAGAGGGCCACAACTACCTCGAAGACCATGAGACCAGGCTCCAGGCTAAGAACAGGTGGTCCAAGGGGATATCGACTGTCATAGCCCTCTGGGGTTACAACCGTTTCGAGATCTCCCGGGCGGTGTGGAAGATGGCGGCAGCGCCGGGTCTCACTTTTGAAAATGGAGTCCTGTGCAGGGTGTAAGATAGACAGGTGGGGAAACCGCCCATAGAAGCCTACCGCAGCGCCGTGACCGGATTGTGTACTCGTCTGCTTGCGGGTACCCCCGATTTGCGACAGATGGCGCTGCAGCGAGAGGAAACAAATTGGAATCGGATTTGCATGGAACTCTATGGGAGAGTGCGCAAAATAAACCGAGAGCACGACAGTCCTCCATTGAAAATCCTCGAGAAACTATCTCCGTCAGTTTAGCCGGTCGCCACCGGTCGCCCACCCGGAGTGAGAGTTCGCGGTGCTCCACATAGATGGCGCCACAAAAAAAGAGAAAACCGAGGGGGACACAATCCGGTCGCTCATTTGGCTCTCGTTTCCCCACCTGTCTATCTTACACCCTGGTCCTGTGTCTGTCGTCCCGCACGCGTGAGTGCCTAGAGGTGCGCCAGAGAGAAGTGGGACGGGCGACACATGGGCGCCAGCCAAGGGACACCTAACGAGGCAGTGCAGGGGGACATGGGGTGGTCCAGTTTCGATGCCAGAGAGGCCCGGGCCAAGCTGGGCTTCGAACGACGCCTCTTCCATATGCAGGAAGGGCGGTGGGCAAGACAGGCTTTCAAATACATCCACCTCAAGAGCCTTTCGACTATGTGGGTGCGACGGACACGCCAGCTGGCCCTCCGGTATCCCATAAACAGCCCTCTCCTCTACCCGACTCCAGAACAACAACTGGAAAACATCCGCACGAGAGTCACCGAGACCGAGACTCAACGGTGGGCGGAGAAGGCAGGACAGAAGCCGGCACTTGTCCTGTACGCAAGGGAAAAACGGGAAGTGAGGAAGGTAGAATTCATGGACAACGGCAAGGGCAGTGGACTTCTGTTCGACGCCCGAGGAGGCATGCTGCGAACGCGCGTGCTTCGAGCCAAGTACACAGACACCGACGTGCGATGCACCCTGTGCACACAGGGGGCTGAAGAAACGTTGCAGCTAGGGCTGGGCGTCGATTAAAAATTTTAACCCGATTAATCGCCACCCTTTAATCGATTAATTAATCGATTAATCGGTTGCGTTAATTTTTATAAATAATATATTAAAAAGAATGCAACAACTCGTCTTGCCTTTGAAGACTTATTTTACTCTCTGTTACACGGCGCAAAGGACATTTAGAATTAAGGATACATATAGTTGAACGATTCAAAGACACATATTTTTGCTCCAGCTCCGAAGACAAAGACGTTCGTCCACATTCTCCGACAGGAAGACAAGAAGTCAGGGCTTGGCCGATGTTTTCTTCTTTTTTCAAAGAAAGGGGCCTCGATGAGAATGCGTTGATTGTTGTCTGCGTTTTGGCGGATGGTCCTTGCTGCTGCTACATGGGTGCTTTGCTTGTAGGCGATACTGAAGCGAACTTACGCTTCCACTGTACGAAAATGGCTTTCTGCAGATGATGAAGTGGACTTCCTTCGAGTTCAAAACTTCACCGCTGGAGTTTACTTTAAACCCAAACTTTCCAGCGAGATTGCCTTTCATACTCGTGAACTCGTCCATTTTTACGTGCCGAATACTGGAACAAGTAGCCATGGCGTTGTTAGCTTCCCAGCTTGTTTTTCTGCTTATTTGTCAAGGCTGGGCAGGATGTGCAATAGATCCTCAACACGTGAAGTTTCACAGTCGCTCGGGGATCAATTGCGGGCCCGGCTTGTTCGTCTAGCCTCGGCAGAACTGTAATGTATATCCTCGAACACGTGACGCTTCACGAGCGCGAGAATTGAACCTTGCTCATAGCACCTGGCTGGGAACGGAGTTCCTTTGAGTACCGATTAAAAAACCGATTAATCGGTTAAAATATTTGATCGCGATTAAAGCCTTAATCGATTAATCGGAAGGTTAATCGATCAATTGCCCAGCCCTAGTTGCAGCACGTCATACTGGTGTGCACGAGCCTGCAGCCGGAGGTGCCGTGCGGCGGAGACATGGCGGTGGCGTTGGGTTTCCGGGAAATCGACGAGGGCAACGACAGAGACGACGACGGCGCCGACAGCACTGTGGGCAGGGGCTCGCGGCCCATACTGTTGGTAGAATGGACAAAACGAAGATTGGACCACTGGTGGAAGAAAAACCAAAAAGAAAATAACAGATAAATTTGGCTAGATCCAGTTCGCTGGGATCCCCCGTTACAAAGGGGTTAGCCGCATATCCAAATCCAAAATCCAACACCCCAAAACGGCGAGCGCCATGTTGCTTTTGCCTCGAAGCGGTACGGTGGTCCTAGGAGTCGAAGGTGAGTGTTTGATTTTTTTTATCAAGTTTTGTATAGAATGTAGTACGTTTCAAACTTTTATTACATGCCTTTCAAGAACGTTAGATTTGCTTTGAGCAAGCCGGCTCAGGTCTCTATCGTGTATCACGCAATAGCGTTAGGCCCAATTCACACAGCCGGCGTTTAGTCATCCAGTCGATTGGAAACGACTATAGTCGGATGCAACTTAAGAACAATCTTTTAGCTCCACCCACAAGCGCATTGCGCCCATCTGAAGTGCCTCCACCGTCGAGAAAGTAGTTCGCTAGCAACGTTGCTTTTTCTTCCTCCAGTAAACGTGTCTTAAACTACTACAATATTTATTTAATTCATTCAGGACGTTTAAATAAGTTAGAATGCGTTTTTGTCAACGAAATAGCTGTTTAGTAAAGAAAGAATGTCAGTACCGTCTTCCCAATTCATTTTCTGTCCAAGATACTGTCATACATACCATCTTCCAGCGCCTTCGATTGAGGGAAAGCGGCGAAAACGAAACCAACCTTTCTCTCGCCAAACTTTATAAATAACAAAGCACTTATAGTTCCTGCAAATAATAAATATTTAGTGATTTACTTAGTTTTGTGGGCTTTGCGCACGAAATGTGTGCCTTTATTTTGTTGGATGAATAGAAAACAAGAATAATTATACTTTTCGGGTTTTGACAAATCGGCACCCTCCCAATTCATCGACACCACCACCGCGCCCCGCTAGAGTGCCTTCATACACACGCGCGCTTTTGCTTGAGTGGTGACATCTCAGCCATTTGTACGCCCAATCGTTCTTTTATGCATTTTGAAGTACGCGCAATCCGGTATCAATCAGCTCGAGCGCGTAGCCTTGGCTAATGCAAAGACGCCATTTTAGCGCCCAGGTCACGCAACGAGTGCGCGAGAGCGTCACGCGCTGAACATTCAGTGCAACAATGCATGGATGTCTTCATCCTGAGACAGACAGACATGTATAGGCACCCTACGCCCCGCTCTCTTTGTCTTCCGTCATGGATCCCACTGAGGTGCACGGCAATCTCAGCTCACCCCGCGGAAACCACAGCGAATTGAAGCAGCGGTGCCGGTACTATGTTGAGTAGCAACGTGGGGCAGAGGCGACAGAAATCCAACGAAGCAGACGACGTCCGGCGTAGCTTCTCACCTCTCAGCAGTGCTAAGCCTCGCGCCCGCTTCGAAATTTTCGTTGGCGATAGCGTCGCTGGATTCTCACGTTGTCGCGCAAAAACTGCTGCAAACGCAAGCCGATACCATTAAGATTTCGTGGCGTAACCTCGGGCACGTAAAACACGGTGCAAAAAAGCAGAATAATTGTCACGAGAAACTAGCGTCGCGTTGCTAAGGCCAGCAGCCATGTTGAGCTTTTTTTTTTTTTCAAAAGGATCGCGATTGGTCCACAGAATCGTGACGTCATGAAAACGATTGGCTGGCGTTTCTCGGCGTAGGAATACATTTTCCTCTGAGAGGCATTTCCGGTTTTTTCTTAGCTTGCAATCGACTATTAGCCCCGTGCGCGACCGAAAGCGTCGCTGTGGTCGGCCTTCCACGATTGGCCGAACGCTGACTATGACGTCGGAAAGGGGATTTTCATCGACGGAAATAAGAGGAATGAAAGAACTTTAATTTTGACGGTGTTGGCAGTGTTCCTTTGAGAGCGCAATGATTTCAAGCTTCCACCATGCTAATAACAAACACCATCGAACTAGTTGTTTGCAAGGTAATGACGTCACAAAGGGGAACCACAGGAGGGCGCCACCAAAACTTCTCGCCGCTAATAGACTGCTCGCCGGTTCTTTTGCGCGAGCTTTCGCTCGGGCGCTGTGTACCCTACGAACTGTGGTTTGCTAAGCTAGCACAATTAGGCACGGCTATCGTCCCGGTGGAAGCTGCAGAGAGCGGAAACCAGACACCGGCGCATAAAAGTGACGAAGCCGCAATCCTGCACTGGTCGTTGTCCCGCCGCTCACACCGGCACCATCGACACTTCGCTGCTGGGTGTCTCGTATTTCGACGTTGTAAAGAAACGCGAAGAGTCGATATCGTTTTCTCCGTCGCCTGCGTGGAGGAAACACGGTGGCGATATAAACATATGCTCATGCAGTCAGTCAGTCAACTTGGACAATCCCTCTGTTGTCCCTCAATCCTATCGCATTCCTTCACTGCGTTTGTGACAACAACAACGTTTCCCCATGTGAAAGCTTTCAGTCAAAACGGGCTACAAACTGTGTTGTGCATTGCATGTAGCCCTGAGGGAATTCTTCGCCGGAGACACCAGCATATTATTTTCATTGGTAAGGTGACCGGCCACTAACGTGTTTGGCAAATGAAGCGATCACAAAGTAAGTAGAAATGCAAACAATGTTGAATGACTATTAACGTGGTCGTAGCCAGAGCCTGCCAGTTGAAATTTCTAAACAGCAACCTTTAACAGTATAGTCTGCGGTAACCACTTTTTGCACCTGGGATTGCAATTTTAAACACACAGCCACTCCACAAAGCTGTCAAAAATCATGTAAACAACAGCAGTCATCGTCCCCGGTTCGGCTGAGCGAAGCCTTAGCTTGATGAAAAGAACGGCGGTTTATACGTCTTGGTTGTTTCAATCACAACCTCGCACAGCTGAACACACAAACAAATCGTGAAAACACATCTCCTGCGCTGGCTTGCAAATCACAGCACGCAAGCAGGGTACATAGCAGAGCAGAAAACACTGGAAATGAGCACACGCAGGCACGCAACTTCCTTTTTTTTTTTCGCTCGGTGTATGATTGGTTTGCTGCAGCATTCTGTAGCACGTCGACATTCGAAAGTTGAGCCTGATCTGTCTGGCAGTGCCTTGCGGAACGGCAAAAATCGCCAACCGTTCCGCAAGGCACTGCAGGACTCGCAAATGTGTGAACAGTGCTTTGCAATAAAGGCCATGATCGGGCAGGAGGTGCCCATCTAAAGATATTTAATATTGATTGGCATTGAACTAAGCATTGGGCTTCATCACGTAGCAAGCATGGGTGAGGTATAATTCAAGAAACTTTAATGTTCGACGAAGTTTAATACTTTGTGGTTCTTTCCTGTCTGTTTCGGTTCCTCCACCCTGTGTTAATTTTGTGCTTTTTCTACCGCGAAGCACGACATTATTCCAGCCGTAGGCACCAGATGTCATTCCCGTCGGCGATCATAAGATTATAGGATCCTAACTGCCGGCAGATAAGTGTCAATTACGTCCGGCTTGTGCATACAGTGCCACATCTTTTGCTATTTAACCGATCACCACTTTACAGCCTGGGCATCTGTTCTTGTAAACGACAGTAGTGCAACATGTCACACGGCTCTAAAGCGTTGCAGCAAACTCGCATCTCATTATTGTTTTGCTGAATAAACTGCTTGTTTGGCTATGCATGTTATCCAATCTTATGTTTTAAATTTAATTTACTCATATGGACACCTTACATTATAGGAAAAAAAACATTTCTATAGGACGGAGGTGTCCATATTAAGGAGACATTGACTGTATCATCTTTGGAACTAGTTTGCCACAGCCAGTGTTATAATATGTATTACTTTTTTATGCAGTGCCTGCCTTTCCTTGCCCCTCGTGAGGACGACTGAGAAAGCGACTTTGCGCCACAACGACGGATGGCAAGTATTCCAAGTGTCGTCCCCTATAGTGGCCATGTGCTATGTGTTCGCAGCATTGTAGGCCGACCGTGGAGCACATTCAAAATGAACTTTCGCTGTGTGCACTGTATGAGCATGTACAATACGGGGCACGTACAGTCAGATGCGGGCGCGTGTCACTTGGTACAGGCAGAGCAGCCTAGGAAGTGTCGCGCATGCGCACTGAGGGGCCCTGTCTCTTCGAAGAGCCGAGGCAGAAGTTTCAGCGGCGGTGTCACCGCCCTGGCGGCTTGTCGCCGAAGCAGAAACGGGGTTAGCTAGCTTTGCTGGCGGCTGGCTTTGTGTAGTGTGTGTAGACCGGGAACGTAGGCTTATAAACTTCGACAACAAGAATACTACGCGGCTCTGGTGTTTTGGTACGAGCAACAGACGTGACACAATCTGCTACTACTGGCTACGACCAACCACCGCAGCGGTGAAGGCATCGAAGAAGCGCAACCTGTGTACTACGCCGTTGCAGTAACCCGACACTGCTCATTTGGCACGGAGGGCTTTCCGCCCAGAGACTTCGCTCGTCACAGAGTGTTATTTCCTGTGTTTCTCTTTGTTTGCTCAGTGGCTGGACGGGCCTCATACAGCAGTTCTTCAGGCTCAAAGGTGACTAAAAGTTGTAGGGCGGATGGACTTGCAGCAATCCTCTCGGTTGGTGCGTGTGACAGAACCATTGTACGGCATCATCGGGAGGACACCATTGTAAGTTATCAAGTTGTCCAATTTTATGTTCATTATATACTAAAATTTGAAAAATCTTGTTTAAAAGATTGCTGGACCAAAATTTGAATTTCATTAAATAAGTCCGTGGAAGCTTTGAATGGAGCTCTACAAACTCCGAAACATCACTCATACATCAATATCTCAAACAGATGGCCGTATTCTTGGAAAAGAAGGGCGCGATCAAACAAGAAATGTGACGTCATACTTCTCCTGGAACGCTTTAGAATGAGGGAAAGCGGCCTCGCTTCTCTCATTCCCGCTTCGGTTCACCTGCTTGAGGGGATGAAGCCAAGAGGAGAGGGAATGAGAATCGCGACGTCACATGTCTCGTCGGCCTTGTTGAATCGCACACTATTCCAAAAATACGGCAATCCGTTAGAAATAATGCTCTATAAGTGATGTTTTGGGGGCTTTGCAGCGTCCCGGCTATTTCTCCAGTCTTGTTTTGCGAACTTCAAATTTCGGTTAGGCATACCTTTTAGTATGAATAATTGTGTCAACAGAATGTTTGAACACGACAGTTCTACACAGCTACTCTCAAACATTTTTGAGTAGTCTCGCCTGCCAGGTGCAAAGAGGGGGGGGGGGGGGGGCAACATGTACATGTTGTTATCTCTACAGCACAAATTGTTCCTATCATGCACTGTAAATAGCTGTCAATTGTCAGACTAGATAAAAGAGTGAGCACAAACAAGTCCAACTACCAACAATGCCGTCCATGGCGCATATCGGACACCGTGTCTTACGTTATGTGGCCTCAGCGGTCTTTGTATAGTTCTTCTCATTGTTGCCAGTAGAGCAGCTACCGATAGTGGGGTTTCAAGGGCGTCAACTTTGAAATGCAGTTTCTTCACATAAGGTTTGCATTTTGGGAAGTTTTTATACATATACCTTGAAGTCGTTATTGTACGAATGAAACAACTTTAGAAAAGTGTCTATGAAAACTTTGGCAGGGTTCTCTTTAAGGTGCCTGACTTACAACAAGGCTGTCCAACTTGAGAAATTTCACTGGTGGGAAGTTTATTTTCATATAAGAATGGAGTACTTCTTGACGGTGCTGTATGTATGCAACAAAAACTCCAGATGTGTTCAATAAAAGTAGCATTTGCTAATATTGTGTTCTCTGTGTATCTGATGCACTAGGTTGTAGTTGTTTTGAACGCTTACTACATTTTGGCTATACAAAATAGTCTAAATTTTATGAGCATTCAAAACCAGTGCAACTGAAATCCGACAAGCATATCGAAAAGGAAGTGCCCGGTCTTAATAAAAGATTCCAGAAAATACACACTAAAATAAATTGCTACTAGGGGTAGTAAAAATGGTGTTTTACAGACGACTCTCATTATTTCAAACTCCAGGAAGCCACACACTTTAGTTTGAAATATCAGAAGATTGAATTATCAAAAATTCATCTAAATATTGTCACGAATAAAAACATATACTTATTAATAAAACTTAAAATCGGTGTGTAATGCGCCGAACTTTTGGTGAGAAACATAAAGTAACAAAGACCTCTGACGGTGACGGAAGGACAACTGCCTCAAGCAGCCATGCGAAGCTCCTTTTGTAAGCGCGTGGGTCTCTAGAAGGTTCCGAGCTCGAACCAAAAAAATTCTCGAGTCATCTTAAACATTCCAGTCACGCAAACCAAAGAAAGATAAACAATCGCTGGCGGGGATCAAACCCCAGCCAGCGCGGTGAGAGTCGATCACGCTGCTGACTCAGCTATTTGCAAGCAGCATTACTCCCCTCTTGTGAAAGACTCATCGTCTCTACGCAACACGAAATTAAATTAACAGCTTAAACAAGACAAGGTCAAACTACAGAGTCACGTAAATCGCAGATTTTCGCAGTCCTATCGAGCTTACCTAGTTCAGTTGAGTCTGACGACGTGAATCACCTTTGGGTCGCAGAGGACGGCGTGACAATGTTCATGTGCCATTGGCCAACGACTTGCAACTTTGGTCTCATGTAGCGAATAACCTTGAGGCCGAAGCACCACTTTAACAGTTCCTTGCCGCGACGATGAATTGGTGTTCAGATTCACACTTGGTAGCCCGGCTGAAACTGGGCGTCGGGGCGACAAGGATTATACTAGCCATCGTCAGGAAGATGTGGCTTGCATCAAAATGCAACTGAGCTGGCAGACTTCCTCCATTCGTTGAGTGACGAACCAAGCGTCGTCGTACTGTTCGTCTTCGTGGTCGATACCACACTTGTCGTAGGTATCGTCATTGGGTTCATCATCAAGGTCGTGGTCAAGGTTGTAGTCATGGTTGTCGTTGAAGTCATCGTCCGGGTCGTCCTTGGGTTGCTGTCAAAGCCGTAGTCGGGATCGTCTTCCATGTCATTGTTCAAGTCGTCGCCTGGGTCATCATCAGTGTCGTCATCAGTCTCGCCATCAAGGTTGAAGACACTGTTTGTCGTCGAGGCCGTTGTCAGGTTGGTTATTGACATTGTAGCCGGGATTGGTCCTTGGAGTCGTTGTCCGTTTCATCATCGGCGTAGAAGTCGTCATCAACGTTTTCGTCGAAGTGTGGAAGCCAGGGGCTTTGCCAAGTTCATTGCCCGGGTCGTTTCCGAGGCCATAGTTGAGGTCGTCGTTGATGTCACAGTTGGAGTCGTCCTTGGATGATTTCAAGGACGTCGCCTTCACGATCATCGTCTTCAGAGTTATCGTGTTTACAGGTGGTACGCCTCGTGGGCATAGATTGCGTTACCCTGCACATCCACCAATATGTCATGAACAAAAACAAACTTGATTAATAAAACTTAAAATCAATGTTTAATGCAGCGAACTTGTGCCGAGAAACATAAAGTAACAGAGACCGCACATACTTTGACGGCGACGGAAGGACGACTGCCTCGAGCAGTCATGCGAAGCTCCTTTTGTAAGCGCGTAGGTATCTAGAAGGTTCCGAGCTCGAACAAACAAGATTCTAGAGTCATCTGAAACATTCTAGGCATGTAAACAAAAGAAAGATAAAAAGGACAAGCGCTGGCGGAGCCAAACCCCAGCCAGCGGCGTGGGAGTCGATCACGCTGCTGACTCGGCTATTCTCAGGTGGCAATATGACTTGAGACAAAGTAGCAATTTACTACAGGGATAGATACTCATATCAGGCAGAAATTATTACACTTTCCTCTACACAGGCCTATTTATTCGCAGGCACACACATAAAATATTAGTAAAGTTTGAAGCGAATAGTGGTTTTGGCCGATTATTTTCTAATCAAATATCGAATAGTTTCTCCAAGCCTTTTACTACCATTGCACCATGCTTAAATGAAAATTCAACTGAACTCGTGAAGGTTGTTCCCAACCTCCCACTTGTGCACTTCTAAGATCAGTGAGTTTTAATATAACTATATATATGAACTGTGGCCTCCGAAAGTCCAATGCCTCCATTGTGGTGGCATGTAAATGACAGATTTGACATTACATTTAACCCAAAAAGACACCCAGTAATCCTAATTAAAATAATTTATAAATCTGCCCTCTATATGCAAATATCTTTTCTTTAATCTACAATGTAACCCCCTCACAAAAAAATTAAAAAAAAAACAAGCACCAATATTGCAAGCAGATTGTCAGGACAGTACTGCTTGAATACTCGTAATGGGTTAGTTCCATCAAGTGCGCTTTTCACCGAGCACCCGCGTACTGCGGAAAAGCGATGCCCGCCATCTTTGCGGGTTTTGTTTTCCCGCGCTACAAAAGTGCTCAGTGGGAAGCGCACTCAACTGGGCTAACCCGCCGCGATTAAAAAATAAGTGAATTAAACAAAAACGCTGTTCAAACTGAGCAGCTCATAAATGCATAAAAAAATAGCCAGACAACCAAAATTCAGAAATTTGTTTGAATGAACCCGAAGTATGAAATACCCGAGTATGAATCAAGGAGGTTTATAACCTCCTTGGTTTGAATTATCGCAAATCTACTGTAATAGCATTGACTATACATCTGGCTTGTGTACTCGCCACCCCAATACAATAATTTTATCAATTGTTTTTATTGTCATTTTGTAGCGCTTCATTTAATTGCTGTGAACAGTAATTATCTTAGTAATCACTTTTTTTTAAGCCTAAGGTAATGATCCCAGTAAACAGTGACTTTTTTAAAGCCTGAGGTAAACTAAAAACAAATTTTGCTCTACAAGATTCACCTGCCTGGCAATCTCAACTACGCAGAGGACGTTCTTCGTTTCTCTAGCTCGGGACCGGTATGATCTGGCTGTGCACGGCGTTAGTAATAAGTCCAAGGTTCGGGAAGATACAGCAGACAACAGTGACATCATCCATTAACTCCTTCTTAAGGAACATTACCAGGTGGCTTGTTTCTTGTGCTCAGTGTACGGGAAACAAGATTCTGGACAAAAGCGAGCCAAAGGGTGTTTCAACAGTCATAAGAATTTTAAACACCATTTCGTGAAGTGCCCACTTATTCCTTGAAAAGTGGTTTGTGGTTTGGATGAAAAACGTCGACGAGGGAAGAACTTTTTTTTTAATCTGGAACATGGAGCAAGAAGCCGGTCTTCAATAACCCTGACACTAGATCCTGTTCAAAGTCAATGCCTCTGTCTGTGAGCACCGTGGTCTTCACCCTTATTCACTGTGGAACTGATCCATTTAGGCTTAATTCAGCTCAGTGCTCTAAAGCTTTATATTGTGAGCCTGCAGGTTATCAACACTACTCCTGTTTGCAGTTCCGAGTAGCAATAGTAGATTATATTGCAGCATACATGAAAAACGCCACTCTATACTTCTCGAAGGTTCACGTTTAATATTACCTCAAAGGATTGAAATCATTTGGAGTAATAGTAGACGTGTATCTTCCAGAAGTATTGAGTAGTGCTCGTCCATGCATGCGGCAATGTCTCGTTGATCTTGGGTCAGCTTCTTGTTTTGGCATGTCTATATGGCTTCTTTTAACCATAACTCTTCGATATCAAAGTTGTACTTGAAGCACACTTCATTAGAAACAAGCAACTGGTGGTATTTTATAATTAAAAATGATAAAACATGACACAACGATGGGAAGTTTGGCGGTTTCTGCGATGCAACCTAAACCATAGGTAGTACAGTGTCCTACAGGGTACCCAAATTCACAAGATATTCTAAATTTTCCTAACAGCTCATGCCAAAACGACTTGAAGTTTTTATTGCTTGGGTGCCTTAACAAATGATACCAACAATAAAACGCCTAGCCTCATAGAAGTTTGAGGTAATATTTCCAGTGATCACTCCTTTGGTGTCTGTTAGTGTTGACATGGTTGCATCAGAACGTCCAACTTTTGTGAGTTAGGAATTCAAGGCATGGTTACGGAGGAATGGCATCCTAAATGGGTGCTTGTTTCTCCCGTACTATGTATTCCGCTTTCAATGGGGCAGCCGAGCATGTGGAACAGATAATACAACAGAAGTTGAAGATGGCTAAATTAATTAAGTGACTTTCATTCACAAATAGCCAGAATGTTGCTGTCGTACAAAGCAATGCCAAATTAAATGATTAGCTGTAGTCCTGCTGAAATTTAATTGGTGTGGAAGCTCAAAACTGCGCTGGGCTTGCTGCAGCCAGATATTTAGCCACATCAAGTTTAAAGAAGCTTCGTCCCAACATGCGGAGCAACAGAAGGTTTGCCAGAAATGTTCGACTTAACCCCAGTTAGGCGCCGACCGCTGTATTGTTCGACCAGGAGTTACGTTGGTAGTGTGACTGCTGTATGGCCGCTGTAGATGAGGCATCAGGGTCGCATCTGTATAGTCCGAGGTGTCCCAGCTGACCCTGTCACCTAGGATTCCCTTTTATAACAGTCGGAGCATGCTTATAACTTGCTTACCCATATTCGGCAGTGCGGTGGAAGCCCCATGCTCCTTAGATCAGTGGTGCGTCTCTCTTCCACCACTTAATCGCGCTTCTGTCTACACACCCACGCAGGGAGCACGTTTCACATGACGGAATAGGCTGTGGACTGTTCAACAAATGCGGGACTTCCACTGCACTGTCAGCATAGGGGTGAACTGAGTACTGGCAAATTTTACTACACGTTTTTTTAACCTACTTTCACGGCTTTGTATTTAAACCGCGAAATGCTGTGAATATTTGATTTGCTCGAGAAGGCTAGTGAGCGAAACCTGCCGCCACAGCTACCTGTTCCAGCCACTAGGCCATCATTTTTCGCTGGAGTCGCCAATGTGTTGACGTTCCTGCAATAGATACCTATGAAGCGTCGCGCTGACACTAAAGCTGGTATAACTGCGATTCAATGGCAGTTCCTGATGAGGGCAACAATTTCACTGCAGATTCTGGTGGAGGCAGGCAGTATTGCAGTAGAGCACCCCCATTCCATCCAACTACACTTCAGGAATTGGATTTTCTAATACTAATTGCATTCTTTGAACCCTGGAAAGGAAAAACTGGGCCCATCCCCACTCTGGAATGGCTGAACTGTTCCATTCCATCGTTCAATCCCACCCAATTGTGAAAATGGCACTTGACAGCTAGTATAAGTTACCGGAAAATAACGTCAGCATAAAGCTGGCGTTGTGAAACGCGTAAACAACTGCAAAATTATGCAAAACCCAACCCAAATATTGATTTACTAAGGTGAGCGGTGGTCAAACATAGCGTAAGTGGCAATGGGTATGGTGGCACGAGATCGATCGCCAACACCAAGCGTAAAAAGCCTCATAACAG